>JACYFF010031959.1:84160899-84177819 GCA_017589665.1 Selenicereus undatus
TCTTTCAACGCTCCCCTAAGCCTCAATAACAATAAATGAATGCAATGCTCTCTCGAGCATTTCATCGAACACGTGGTGTGCATAGTAGAAAACATTAACACAAACAAGGGGGAAGTAAGGGTTGGGGCTAATTCTTGATTCAACTACACATATTTGGTGTTAATCCTAACCTGAGTTGGGGAAACCTTAGAAAAGCAATGAAGAGAAGAAAGAGAACTGAGAACAAACTGGATTTAATTGTTGTTGAAAGGTAGAACAATCTTCAACTGCGACGAATTCAATCAAAATACATGAAATAAAACTCTCTTAAATACCCTCAAAATCCCCTCGAAAAAAATGCTCTCTAATAAAGAAAAATAGTAAACAAGATATGTCCCGAAAACCACAGCCAGGCGAACTTAAGTCCTGATGGCGCGATAAGGGAGCATGAGCGGCACGTGGTGGCCATGCCACCCATGCTGAGGTGGCACGGTCATGCCACCCAGCACGGGGTGGCCGTGGCACCCTGCTGGCCGACGGTCCTTAATTCTTCGGCACAACACGACCGTGCCGATAAGCATGGGGTCCCCGTGCCGAATCTCGGAAACTTTGGAGCGACCACTTTTGTGGCTTTAAACTCGCTCTTAGGCACTCTTTTATGCTAATTATCATCAATTCTTTTTTTCCTTCAATCGAATTCCTAAAAATACGAAAAGATGTTGAATGAGTGAAATATATATACTAAAGGAGGCCGATTTGACCCTTTCTCAATAGGATCGAACATCAAAACACATGGAAAAAGGGGTCAAACCGGGGCCAAAATAACGTCTAGATATAGGTTTATCAACTCCCCATGCTTATCTCTTGCTTGTCCCCAAGCAATACTAGTTCATAAAACTCCAACGAGGGAGATAAGCCTCTAGCTATGCTCCTCGTCAGGCAAGAGATGAACGATCAATAAACCAAGATAAACTATACATTAAGGTGGCCAAGTTAAAGTGTGAAGCATTCTAAATAAGACTCATGCACTACCATTCATAGATCACCCTACCCAAATGCAACACATCTATCACCCCAATATCGAAGCACGCAGTGGGACAAGACCTTTCTTAACAAATGGCGAGCAAGCAGGACCGGTAGAACCTCACTTTGAGAAAAAGTGAAATGATCCTCACGGTGTGTTTAGAATAGGTAGTATGGGTGCACTTGATACTCTATCCAATCAAGCAAACTACCATAGGCTTGGTAGAGTTGTCAATCCTCCACCATGTGATGCAAATGCAATATGCCAATCATGAGGACTTGTAAAAAGGATGTAATGGGGCTAACGATGAAGGGTGAGAAGTGAAGTAAATTTGGGAATAGTGGAGCTAATAGTCAAATAAGTAGGGAGCAAAAAACACCTCCACAACTCATATCAAATCAACAACTTCACACTACCTTTAAAATTGGGAAACATACCCCACAGCAACCTCAAGAGGGAATTTAACAATCTCATTGTCATACCCCCATGCCAACCACTTCATTCACAACTTCTGTATTTCTTTCTTCTCTCTTTTTTTTTCTTTCAACAATTTTTTTTTTTTTTTTGAGAAGCAAAACAAGGTACATGTGAATGGCATGGGATATACAAACTCAAAGCATAAGTCCTCCTAAGAAAACCACTAATAAAGTGCCCAAGGTAAACCAACCTCCAAACTAACCCAACTCAACATGGAAGTGTTGCTCCACTAGACCTTGACAAAGGTGTAGAGAGTATGTAAAGGAAAAGGGTGTAGGGAATGGGGTGCAACAATAAAAGTAGGATAAAGGCTCAAAGGGCTAGCAAAAGGAGTAATACACATCAATGGGTGGCTTTTTGGCTCATGTGGCTTATATGAAACAAAAATTGCCTCAATCATAATGACATATGCAAAATGCTAATTGTGATTTTGAAGAGAATAAAACCAAGCTCTAGAGATGCAGTCATGGATATGGCACACAAGAAATGAAGTATGAGACTATATGCAATGAATAGTCATTAGGCTTAAAGTCTCACAGGTAAGTCTACCATAGTCAAACAATTTACTCCAAGGTATGTCCCACTTATCAAGGTCAATCGAGTCCAACCACTTGAATCTCAAGGGCAATATGACATACAACATAGGGCAGGGAACTACAGACGACAATGTCAAAACACATTTTTCCAAAAACTCGCACTATAATAGGCCACACTTCAACACACAGGTCAACCTGATCAATCAATCATCACCCGTTGGGTTCTCTTCATAAGAGAGGTTTTCGCACACATTTATTCAAAAGCAATAAATCTAACTAAGAAAGCAGTAAAGTATATAAGGGGAAATGAAGATAAGGGTAAGAAATAATACCTGGAAAGCTATGAATGCCCCCACTCGATCATTTTGCCTTTTTAAGATGCAAAATCAAACCTATATGCTCTAAACTACATGGGCTATTAAAGGGAAAATGCAAAGACAACCTAGTAAAACTACATCACATTTTATCTATATGATGCAAATGCAAGTGATGTCGTTCAACCCACACCCCAAAATCCACAATTTCACCCAAAGAGCTATAGGCTCACCCTCTATGCTTGAGATTTTCGTTACCCCCAATGAAAAGGACAAATAAAAAGACCAAGGGGAAGGGGGAACTAATAGCGCCCAAGCGAAGAGGGGAGGGCAGGGGAAGAATGACACACTTTTTTTTTAAATTTTTTTTTTCAAAAGCAATGAAATGCTTAGGTTGCCTCCTAAGAAGCGCTTATTTAAGGTCCTTAGCTTGACCCTTACCTCCAAATGGTAGACGATAATGGCACGGGAGGTGGATTAGGGGAGGTGTGAAAATGTAGAGTAGAATCCACTACCTTCCCAGTACAAGCAGAAGTGATCCCAAGACTGGTTGGGATTGGATGGGAAGGATCAGACAAAATTGCAGGCCTCATACAGGGTCCCCCGTCTCCATCAAACACCTTAGGCTTTGAAATAGCTGAGGGAGGGACAGGATGCACAGGAGCTGCGGGAGATGGAGGGTTGGCAAGCACTGAAGATGGTGTGGGTGGAGGGAAACAAAAAGCCACTCTTTCCCCACACAACTGAAAGGATAAGGTACCAGCCTGCACGTCGATTTTCGCCCCAACAGTTGCTAGGAATGGTCTCCCCAGAATGAGAGGGGCCTAAAAGTCCCCATCCATATCCATGATGATATCGACCCACTTGAACTGGGACATCCTCCAGAATGCCTATAGGTTGCCTGCTAGAGCAGTCTGCCAGCTGTACGGTCAAACTGGTGGGTTGCAGGTTCTGCAACTAAAGCCTCCTATAAAGGGGGAGAGGCATCAGACCCATGCTAGCTCCTAGGTTACAAACAGCTCCTTCAATCTACAAATCCCTTATAACATAGGGATGGAGAAACTGCCTGGGTCCTGCAGCTTAGAAGGTTATCGACTCTGTAGACTCGAGCTGCACACCTCTCCAATGGTGACCACTGAAGCTCCCCCATGCTCCCCCTTCATAGAAAGAAGCTCCATCAAAAATTGTATGTAGGATGGTGCTATCTTGAGGGCTTCCAAAAAAGGAATATCCATATAAATCCGTTTCAGTACGTCTAGGAATCTAGCAAATTTGGGCTCAAGCTGAAATAACTTGGCCTAGCCTACCCTCCGAGGGTAGGGTACTGATGGTTGATGGGGGCAAATTGGAGGTGCAGGACTAACCGTCCCAATACAGCGCAAACTCCTTTCTTCCTTTGGCTCATCAGTTTGTATTAAGAACTGAGACCGTCTCTTGGAGAACCATTACTGGGTTGTCCTCTGATCCCTCTCCCATTGCAGAGATAGCATTGTCAAGTCCTCTGGGGTTGGTCTCGACCTGACCCGGTAAGTGCCCCTAATGCTGGGACAGATGGCTAACCTGCTGAGCTGTTTGGGCAATCTGGATGTCCATCACCTTTTGATAAGAGGCCATAGCATCAAATTTGGAGGTCAGCTGGTTGATCGATGCACTAAGAGCTTCATTAGTCTTAGTTTGAGACGTTATGAACTGCTCCATGAGACTCTCCAAGTTTGATTTGGGTTGTGGAGGTGGTGGGGAGTAGGGAGCTCTGTATTAGTATCCAGGTGTTGGCATAGAGCTCTGAGGATTGGTGCTAGAGTTCTTGTAAGAAAGGTTGGAATAGCTCCTCCAACCCGAACAATGAGTATTAGGGTATGGGTTGCTCTGTGGTGGGCAGTAGAAGTTGTGCACGGTGTTGGCGTGCTCACTGGTGGGTGGACCATTGTAGCACTCAACGGATGAGTGCCCCTGCACACCACAAGTCTCGCAGATAGCGTAGACCCAACTGACGACCCCAAAGGACCTCGTAGAGTAGGGGAAATGCCCACTCTATCAAGCCTCTGTTCCAATACATCCACCCTACTGGCTAGGAATTTCGCGACATCGACGTCATACTTACCACAGTTCCTCCTCGGGGTGGCTCTCTTGCTTAACCAGTGGTAGTTGTTGGAAACCATCTCTTCCAACAAAGCCTTTGCTACCTCAATCGACTTTCCCATGAGAGCTCCTCCTGCAGCGACATTTGCTGAGATCTTCACTGACTGCTCTAGTCCATTATAGAATGTGTGAACAACAGCTAGTTAGGAACGCTATGGTGAGGGCATTGCTGCTGGAGGTCGTTAAACCTTTCCCAAGCTTCATATAAGGACTCCCCATCTCGCTTAACGAAAGATGTGATCTCAGTCTTTGTTAGATTTAATCGCATAAGGACACAAGAGGGGGTGAATTGTGTCTAACAACTTTTTTGATTGTTCCATAACACTCGTGAAAACTGTTTGGGATGTGTGTTTGGAGTAGAGTAGAAACAAAAATAATAGCGGAAATAATAAAGGTGACACAGTGTTTTTACATGGAAAACCACCTTTGCCCCAATTGAGGAGTAAAAGCTACAACATACCACAGTAGGATTTCCGCAACACTTTCACTAGACGGGCCGAACACGTCACAAAGGTAACAGTCACAGACGTAACTTAGTCTACCTCGAGACCCAGTTACAAACACCATGTCCAACGTCTCCCAAGACTTTGACACTCTCTTATCTCACTAATGAAAAGAGAACACCTTACTTGGAGTCTTCTAAGCAAGCTGAATGTAAGGTACAATACAGTCCCTATTATGCCAATATTGAAGACTCGATGTAGCACTCTCTTTGAAGGTTTTTCTCACAGAAAATTCTAACTTATAAAGAAAATTTTTAACAATATAAAAACCTTCAAAAACTTTGAAAAACACTGAGGGAAAAAAGCAACTTAAATAGAGTAATGTGTGTGAGTGGGAAAGAAGAACAATTCTCCCACTCAATGCTTGTAGCGCAAGAATAGGAAGAAGTGAAAACAACTTCTTTGAACTGATCAACCCCAACAGTCAATCCCCCACATTTCTCCACTATCTTAGCCACTCCGTAAAAAGTAGGATTAATCACTTGGTAAACATTCTTCCTTAAAAAGGAGGATTAAATCTCTATACATTATTTGCAAATGAAGAAACCGTTTTATACTCAACTGACATTAGGAAAATTAATCCCAATTATTTCATGAAATTCGACAGTCAAAAGTCATTTTAAAAACCTTGGAACTCGTTTTTTATTTTTGGCCTCAAGACACTACATACCTTACTTCTCATAATTGTTTTGAGGTAGTGTTCTGAGATACCTGAAAACCATTCAAAGCAAACACTAAGCCAAGGACCTTCTAATTGGCGTATTAACAAGAATCTAAAAGAATAAAGCACATACAAAACCTAAGACTCTTGTTATTAGTTGGACTCCTTACATATGTATCAACTTTAATGCTCCACCCTCATTCGAACAGCTCCAAGTATTTTTCAGATCCTGTCTCAACACACAACTCAAGCATAGCATGTTGACTAGTACATTTGGATTGTTATCATCAAAACCTTACACATTAATTAGGTCAACAATTTCCCCCTTTTTTATGATGACAAACCAAATGATCGTTAGTCGTCATCAATGACAGGGCAAAATACAAAAGTGCCAAATGCATTCGTGCCAAAATGGTTTATGCAATCCACACAAGAGAGAGAGCAAGAATTAAGAGGTCAACTTAAAACTAGGCAAACCAATCGAAACGAGGTCATACTCATCTTCCCCCTTTTGACATCATCGAGAAGGGTGAGTAGGCCAGAACTTAGAATCCAGTGTGGATGCAATCACCAGCAAAGCGGTAATGCGACAAATAACAGCGATACACTTAAGTGTACGGTACAGTAATGATATTGGCCATCCAAGTCATGCACAAACAAGTAACACATTCAACAAGCAAAGGTAAAGCATAAATGCATAAACCATCTAAGAACAGTCATAAACCACCACAAGTCATATGCACAACCAAGTGTTTCAAAATCAGAATGAATAGCAATGTTAGAAACAGGGACCAAGAACAGATTAGGTAGAGGAGGATGGAGAAGCAAATTTGGCTGTGAGGGCAGAAAGCGCACTTAAAAGATCCCCGTGACGTTTCGCATTGACAGTCTTTTCCTCCGTAAGCGCCTGCTTCACTTCAGCTATCTCCCCATTCAAATTAAGCTGGTCCTGTAATAGTGCATCGAACGTAGGAGCACTTGAGGTGGAAGCCTCACTAGGAACAGGGCCAAGGGGTGTTTGGGGCCCTTGTTCTGAACCTACACTGCCACCTTTTATCACCTTGAAACCACACCCAATCAAGGTACTTTGTCCAATTTCTTCACTGACCTAAAATCCTACTCTCTTCTGCAAGGGAATCCCAAGTTGTCCAATTTCATCACTGACCTAAAATCCTACTCTCTTCTGCAAGGGAATCCCAAGTTTTTCAAACACTGAAATCAACAAGAACCCATTCCCCATATCATGATCCTTGGACGTGTTAATAATTCTCCCAATATGGTTAATCATGATTGTAGGCAAGTTAATTTTCTCACCCTGATCCAACAAATCAGTGCAACACATATCCATAGGGTCAGCAAGGTTGCGTCCCTGACCTCGGGGAACGATATTCTTAATCACAAACCAAAATAAGAACAGATGCAACGGCATCATTTCGCCATTTCTTATGGACTAGGACTCAGTCAGATGGGGCTTTTTGGGCTAGTCTCCGGGCCAATTCCAATAAATGCTCATCACCAAGTACACTCTTGTCATCAAGTACATACACATCAAAACCTTCTGATGACACCCCAAGCAACTCACCTAAGTCATTAGCATCAAACTGTAGCTCATGACCATTAACTGTGCTTGTCACCACTCCACTGGTGATAGCACAGTTCGCATAGAACTCAGCCAAATCTAGAACAGAGCAACCTCTTTTAGTGTTTGTGAACAGATCCAACCAACCTTGTGCCTCCAATTTCTCTAAAAACACTCCAAACCCCTGTTCCTGAAAAAAAGACACTCTAACCAGCTTGCCCCAAACCACAGACTTCTGAAGGAAATGCTCGTACCTCTCAGCAAGTGTCACGTTTTTCCTAACTTTCTTTTTCTTTGGTTCATCAGATTCTTCAATGATTTCTGACACATATTCTACAGCCTCCCCTTTTTGGGCAGGTTTCTTGGATGGAGCTTGTTTGGTGGGTGTTTTGGTGGATTTAAGAGCTGGTTCTTTCTTCTTGACAAGGCTTTTAGCTTTATCTTCTGGAAGGGGCAAAACAATGGGAGAACCTAAACTGTGAGTTCGAGGTCGTGGTGAGGGTGCAGTGCTGGGTATGTTGGGTGAGGTTGTAGTCTTTCTTTGGCGTTTGATAGCCGATTTAGTTGTTGTTTGGGGGACGGTCTGGACAGTCCTTTTAAACTTTAAGATTGGTTCATCCTCTTCAATGTCCTCAACAACAATTGGATCATTGTTAAGAAAAGATTCTTTAACTACATTCTCAACAAGCATACCAACAGACTCCTCAAACTCCCCACCTAACTCATCCTCATTTCCCACTATTCTTGACTCGGCCACAACTGGGTCATACACCACTATCTCCCACCCCGTAATCGGGTTTACAGAGGGTACCATATCAAGATTCAAGCCCAGTGACTGTAAGTCTAAACTCCTTAGGAACCCGAAAATGGAAGGAGTAACAGAAAAAGAAGGTGAGGGAGTAATATCCATACCCATGGTGACATCTTTCGGCAGTGGAGACGACGGTGATGCTATTACAACACTCATCCAACTTGCTCCCCTTTTTCTTGATAATTGATCACGTGGTGAACGCAGGTGAAAAGTCTTGCGCTCGAATGACGCTTTGTTTCCATGAGTTCATGCCATTTTGAAGAATAGAGGAGGAATGAAGTTAGTGTTTTGGTGGGTTTAAGGAAGAACAAGGAGGTCGATTTCTTTTGTTGGGGAGAGAGAAAGAGAGATGGACGAATGGGTTTATGGGAGAGCGAATGGGAGAATTTAATGTTGAAATGATTTGAGCGAAAAATGAGGGGGTTTTCGAGAGTTTTATTTCGAGCCTTTTTTTTAAGAGAGAGAATTTTTTCTTGCAACACATCATTACACACTAGGTAGGCTACAAATTATAGGTTAGGTGCAATGAAAAAAGATAATACAATTTCCAACATACGTTTAACAACACCACTTGATCAGTACATGATACAAACAGTGGTCAGATCTGTTCCTAGAGCCTGTTCTTACTGCTAAATGTTCGGTGACAAAGGACACTAAGGGCAATATCATTAGACCTCAACGAGTGTCAACATATTATATTCCACACTTATGCCGATAATATCACAAGAATTGACTGCATTTGTTGTATGAATTTATTTGGTCTAAAAACCTTTATCTAGTCAATAATTGGGAAATAGTAAAGCATGCTCAAGTCCTTTTAATCAAACCCAATTCAAGTCTATTCCTCTCAAACTGTTCTCTACTCGGTGCCTTGGTAAAAATGTCAGCAATTTGTTTTGTCGGTGCCACAAAAATTCATTGAAATTAAGCCATTTTCAACATTGTCTCTCAAAAAACGTATGTCAATATGCTTAGTCCTTTTATGTTGACATGGGTTTTTGGCAATATTAATTACTTGTGTTATCGGAAAATATAGGAATGCATCCCGTTTCGCCACAAAAGTCCTTGAGTTGTTGCCATATCCATAATAGTTGAGCACAACAAGAGGCAGCTGCTACATACTCGGCTTCTGCTCTGGACATGGCAACAGAGTGTTGTTTCTTGGTTGCTCAAGGCACCAAACAGGGTCCGAGAAAATGAGTCATACCTGAATTACTTTTTCTATCAACCAAAAATCTAGCATAATTAGCATCCGCATACCCAATGAGGTCAAAATTGCACCCTCGAGGATACCATAAAGCTAAGTCAGGGGTGTGTTTCAAATATCTCGAAATGCATTTTACAACTTTTAAATGTGTTTCTTTAGGATTTGACTGAAAACGAGCACATATACCAACACTAAAAACTATATCAAATCTACTGCCAGTTACGTATAAAAGTGACCCTATCATGCCCTTATAGGATTTCTCCTCAACTGAAGGACTCCCATCATCCACAACCAACCTGGTTAAAGGAGAGATGGGTGTGTCTATGGGCTTAGCCAATTCTATTCCAAAACGCTTAATTAATTCTTTGACATATTTTTGTTGATGTATCGTAGTTCCGTTCGAGATTTGCTTGATTTGCAAGCATAAGAAAAAGTTAAGCTCACTCATCATACTCATCTCAAACTCACTCCTCATCAATTTTGAGAATTCAACACAGAAATCGCTATTGGTTGCACCAAATATAATGTCACCTACATATATTTGAACAATCAACAAATGGCCCCCCTTTGATTTGAGAAACAAGGTATTATCAACCTTGCCCCTTTGGAACCATTATCGATTAAACAGTTTGACAAACATTCATACTAAGCTCTAGGAGCTTGTTTTAAACCACAAAGCACTTTGTCAAGTTTAAACACATGGTTAGGCAAATCATGATTTTCAAAACTGGGGGGTTGGCTTACATACACCTCTTCCTTAAGGTATCCGTTGAGGAATGCACTCTTGACGTCCATTTTGGTATAGCTTGATCTCTATGTGGGCTGCAAAAGCCACCAGAATGGAGATAGCCTCAATCCTTACAACAGGTGCAAATATTTCTTCATAATCGATCCCCTCTTCTTGGTTGTAACCATGAACCACCAGCCTAGCCTTGTTCAGTGTAATTGTTCTGAACTCATCCAATTTATTCTTGAACACCCACTTGGTACCAATTATCGATATGTCCTTAGACCGTGGTTCAAGGTGCCAAACCTTGTTCCTTTCGAAATGATGAAGCTCCTCTTGCATAGTAGTAACCCAGTCAGAATCCACAAGAGCTTCATGAACATTCTTTGGCTCAATGTTAGATAAAAAGGCATAGAAAGCACAAAAATTTCTGAGTTTAGATTTGGTTTGCACCCCTATGTTAATGTCAGACATAATCTAGTCAAGGGAGTCCGAACTCTGGTGCTTCCAGGGTTGTTGAGTAGATGGATCCACATACACTTTTTCCAATCTCTCTTGGATACTTGATGAAACAGGTTCTAGATTTGTTCTGGAGCTTGTTCCTAAATTAGTTCGAGAAGGATTAGGTTGAGTGGGCCGGTTCTGTTCCAAATAAGGTTCGGCAGTGCTTTCAGAAGTCTTATCGTTCTCTACTATGGAGCTTTGAGTAAGCGAGAGGTCTTTTCTCGCAAGACCAAGTTCGAAGTCTTCATCATGTGTATCATGCTCAATCAAGGAGTTAGTCTCATCAAATAATACAAGCATCCTCTCCTCAGCACACAAGGTTCATTTGTTAAATACTTTGTAGGCCTTACTGTGTGAGGAATACCCTAAGAATATAGCTTCAGCACTTCTAGGGTCGAACTTTGCCAAGGATTCCTTCCCATTATTGTGCACATAGCATTTGCAACCAAACACCCTCAAGTGCATAATATTGGGTTTTCGTCCTTTGAAAAGTTCATAGGGAGTCTTGTTGAGTATGGGTCTCATCATGCATCTATTAATAATATAACACGATGTATTCAATGCCCCTGCCCAAAAGTTTCTAGGAAGACTACTAGCAACAAGAATAGTCCAAGTCATGTCCTCTAGAGTATGATTTTTAAGCTCTACCACCCTGTTCTGTTGGGGTGTTTTGCGAGTAGAAAAGTTGTGATCAACACTATGTTGATTACATTAATCAACGAAGCTTAAGTTCTCAAACTTTTTGCCATGATAAGACTTAAGACTTACCAATGAGTGTCCTACTCTCTTTTCAATTATCTTAAGAAGCACAAGAAACTTTTCAAATGATTCATCTTTCGATGCTAAAAATAGAGTCCAAGTGAAACAAGAGCAATCATCTACTATAACAAACACATACGTCTTCCCACATCCACTTGTGATCCTCATAGGACTGCACAAATTAACATGTAGTAGTTCAAGAGGTCGGGAAGGTCTAACACAGTTCTTTGACTTGAAAGAAGTCCTAACTTGTTTTCCTCTAACACAAGCGTCGCACATGTTGTCATCATTGTACTTGATGGAAGGTAGCCCAACTGCTAGGTCCTTAAAAGCGAGTTTATTCAAAAGAGATAGGCTTGCATGACCAAGGCTTTCGTGCCGAAGCGTAACATCGTCATCAAGAGCACTTAAACAAGTCAAATAATTTTGGGGAAGTGAAAGAACACATGCTTTATACACATTGTTCTGTCGCTTCCCCTCAACACAACATCACCAAAATTGATATTGGTAATCAAGCATTGATCCGAAGATAACTGAACATGATTACCTCTATCACACTATTGAGACACACTGAGCAAATTATGTTGTAAACCATCAACCAAGTACACATTATCAATAGAGTAAGAGAGTGATTTACCTATCTTACCTGAACCGACAATTGTCCAAGACTTGCCATTTCCAAATGCAACTCTCCCTCCATCAAAGGCTGTAAGTAAGAGGAAGCTTGATCTATCCCTTGTCATGTGCCTTGAGCAACCACTATCCAAGTACCATAGTTGGTTGCCTCCTCTCACTTTAGCTTGGAAAACAACTAAGTGTTAGTCTTCGGAACCCAGATCCACTTGGGCCCCATTTTCTTTGACATAGAGCTTAACTAACCTTTCTAATCCACATTTGTTTAACATACAGTGGGTTTCTCTCCATAACCCGTTTTCTCAAAGGACAAGTACACCGATAATAACCAGCCTTTCCGCAGTGAAAACAAATTATATTTTCTTGATGTCCAACATATTTTTTGTTCACTAGTTTAACAACACGCCGATTAACAAATACTAGTCCCTTTTTGTTTCTGCTACGATGTGTGTGTAGCCAATTAAGCGCTTCTGACGAACTGTTCCAGCTCCTGTTCTGAGTGAGGTTAGATACGATTTATGGGCCTTTTCAAGCAACTGGTTGTTTTCTCTCACCAAGGATTCTAGCCTAAGTTTCAGCTCTATGGACCCACCTTCCAGCCTTGTGAGATCAGTGTTGAGCCCTTTCTCTCTAGTGTTCATAAGGTCCTTAAGCATTTCAAGGTCTTTACATAAGGCAAGGGTCTTTTCATCTGCCTTAGGTTTTTCACATTTGAGGATTTCATTCAGATGTTCAAGTTCTTGTTTGTTCCTTTCATGTATTCTAACATCCTTTTTCAATACGGAACAAACATCTTTAAGCATGCAATTTTCAGCATTTATTGCATCACATTCATCCACTAAAGTAAGCAATAATTCCTCAATTTTGACTTTACTAAGACCACGTAACTTATCCTTGAGTTGGGACAAACTTTTGACTGGTTCAAAGTTCGATTCGGACTCACATCTGGCCATGAGAGCCACAGCTGCTTCTTCTTCTTGAGAGCCCTCTTCTTCCTCTGAAGTTTCACCCCAAGCTGCCATCATAGCCTTACTGAAACGCCTTGTGGAGCTGCTTTGTTACAACCTCCTACCACGGTTTCAGAACTGTTCTGACCCCTGTTCTTCCTTCTGCATGGGGCAATTCTTCACGATGTGATCATGTTTCCCATATCTGAAGCAACTCGAGAACTTATCACGATCAATGCCCCTTAGCTTGCTGGTACTTCCCTTCTTGAAGTTCCCTCCGGCCTTCTTGAAGAATTTCTTGAACTTCCGAGTTATCATGGCCATTTCTTCATCATCCAAGTCTGAACCATCACTTTTCACAGCCTTTAGAGCAAGGCCTTAGTCTTTCTTTGTTTCTTTCTTCACCTGGGAGGTTATCCTCAATTCTTATGTTTAAAGGTTCCCAATGAGCTCGTCCAAAGAGATCTCGTTCATCTTCTTTACTTCCTGGGTGGCTGTAACTTTCACTTCCCACGATTGAGGCAAAAATTATAGGATCTTCCTTACCAATTCTTCGGTGGTAAAGGATTTCCCCAACGATTTCAACTCATTGGTGATGTAGGTAAAATGAGTGTACACATCCATCACTGTCTCTTTGTCGCTCATTTCGAACAACTCGTATTTTCTCATTAACAGCTCGATCTTGCACTGTTTAACCTGGTTGGTTCCTTCATGAGCCACGCGAAGGACATTCCATATCACCTTTACAAACTCACACTCTGGGATACAGGTGTACTCGTCTGGTCCAAGGCCAAAGTACAACAGTTTCTTGGCCCTTGCGTTTTTTGCCATCTTTTTGAAATCATCTGAGTCGAACTCATGTGGCTTCTTAGGGATGGCCTTGCCAGCTTCCGTGGCCTTCACTTGAATGTAAGGGCCATTCTCAATGATCATCAACAACTCGTAGTCAACAGCTTGAATGTAGTACTCCATACAATTCTTCCACCTATTGTAGTGTTGTCCATTGAAGTATGGTGGTCGAGTCACAGATTGACCCCCCAGAATTCCTTGTGGTGCGCTCATCTTTTTAGGATCTCTCGAGACGTTAACCTAAATATGAGAACTCTACTCTGACACCACTTGTTAGATTTAATCGCATAAGGATACAAGAGGGGGTGAATTGTGTCTACCAACTTTTTCGATTGTTCCAGAACACTTGTGAAAACTGTTTGGGATGCGTGTTTGGAGTGAAGCAGAAAGAAAAATAATTGCGGAAATAATAAAGGTGACATAGTGTTTTTACATGAAAAACCGCCTCTGGCCTAATTGAGGAGTAAAAACCATGACATACCACAGTAGGATTTCAGTAACACTTTCACTAGACGCGCCAAACACGTTACAAAGGTAACAGTCACACATGTAACTTAGCCTACCCCGAGACCCAGTTACAAACACCATGTCCAATGTCTCCCAAACTTGGAGACTCTATTATCTCACTAATGAAAAAGAGAACAACACCTTACTTGAATGCTTCTAAGCAAGTTGAATGTAAGGTACAATACAATCACTATTATGCCAATATTGAAGACTCGACTTAGCGCTCTCTTTGAAGGTTTTTCTCATAGAAAATTCTGACTCACAAAGACAATTTTTAACACTAGACAAACTGTCAAAAACCTTGAAAAACACTAGGGAAAAAGGCAACTTAAATAGAGGAATGTGTGTAAGTCGGAAAGAAGAACAATTCTCCCACTCAATGCTTGTAGCGTAAGAATAGGAAGAAGTGAAAACCACTTCTTTTGAACTAATCAACTCCAACAGTCAATCTCCCACATTTCTCCACTGTCTTAACCACTCCCTGAAAAGCAGGATTAATTACTGATAAACATTCTTCTCTAAAAAGCAGGATTAAATCTCTCATCATTGTTTGCAAAGGAAGAATCCGTTTTAGACTCAATTGACATTAGGAAAATTAATCTCAATTATTTCATGAAATTTGAAAGTCAAAAATCATTTTAAAAACCTTGACACTCGTTTTTCTATTTTTGGCCTCAAAATACTGCAGACCTAGCTTCTCAGAACTGTTCTGAGATAGTGTTCTAACGTACCTCAAAACCATTCAAAGCAAACGCTAAGTCAATGACCTTCTAATTGGCATATTAACAAGAATCTAAAAGAATAAAGCACATATAAAACCCAAGACTCTTGTTATCAACTGGACTCCTTGCACATGTATCGACTTTAATGCTCCACGCACATTCGAACCGCTCCAAGTATTTTCCAAATCCTGTCTTAATACACAACTCGAGCACATCATACTGACTAGTACATTTGGATTGTTGTCATCAAAACCTTACACATTAATTGGGTCAACAGTCCTCAACTCTACAATTTTGCCTGATGAAAAGTACTTACTGAGGAAGGCCTTGGAGAGAATCGCCTAAGTGGTGAATGATTTAGGCTCCTCATTCTACAGCCAATCACTGGATCTATCCTTCAAAGAGAAGGGAAGGAGTCGCAACCTAATAGCATCAGTGGACACCCTGTTCAACTTGATGGTGTTGGGGCTCTCCAAGGGATGTCCACCGAACTGGTCCCACTCCATGAAGGTGATGAGCACGGGGCTGAGTTCAAAATTGTTAACCTCAATTGCTGGGATAACAATAGCAGAGGTGATGCCTGATAGTAGAGCAGAGTTCCGCAACACCCTATTGTCCTGCTCTGCCATCACTACTTCTGCTATCTTCCTTCTTCTCGCTTCCCCGTTGGTGTGTAGCTGCATCGATCTCAGGACTGAAAGGTACAAGGTTTTGATTCCCTTGACTCCTCATGTGCATAAAAAAGCAACACTATACCCAGCGTAAATGGTATCAAGCGAAAATAAGGAAGAACCAAACTACAAAAATGGAAAAAAAACAAAAGCCCAGTCTAGAGTGTGTTAATCGATTCTAATATTGAAAGGAACAAGCTCCCCGGCAACGATGCCAAAAACTTGTTACGTTTTAAGCCGTAAGTGCACAACATAGCTGTTGCTAGCAATTGGCAAGTACGGGTCGAATCTACAAGGAGCTTGCTTTCAACTACTAGAACTAATTATTTTCCTCAAGCTAGGCTAATCAATATTGGGGGTTTACGGAATAACTAACGATAGGAACAACAACTAGGAGTTCGAATAACATAGCAGAATGGTAAACACCTAGATTAGAATTAACAGCACGAACATGATAGTGAATCAGTTACTAACCCCGTCGAACAAACCCGAGTATGCATCATGAGTGGAATGATTATCAATTAAGTCCATCTCCTCCCTCTCTCTAGGGTCGAAGACTAATCCTAGAACCAAAATCACCTATTCTCATAGGATTAAGGGTGAGAGGATTACAAGGTCTACAATCTCGAATCTCAATTTGAACCTTAATTATTTTCATATTAAAATCCTGATTGTCTATGAAGTCACGCTAGGTAAAGGTTTCATCTTTCAATAGTCCCCCAAACCTCAATAACAATAGATGAATGCTCTCTCTAGCATTTTATTGAACATGTAGTGTGCAAAGTAGAAAACATTAACACAAACAAGGGGGAAAAAAGGGTTGGGGCTAATTCTTGATTCAACTACACATATTCAATGTTATTCCCAACTTGAATTGGGGAATCATCCACGCATCATCTCAAAAGCAACAATCATAAATCTCAATTCACTAATCATGATTTAACTGAAACCCCAAAAAAGCAACTAAGACAAGAAAGCGAATTGAGAACACACTTCATTTAATGGTTTTTGGAAGGTATAACAATCTTCAACTGCGACTAACTCAATCCAAATACATGAAATAAAACTCTCTCAATTACCTTAAAAATCTCCTCCAAAAAATGCTCTTTAGTAAAGAAAAATAATGAACAAGATATGCCCCGAAAATCAAGCCAGGCGAACTTCAGTCCTACCGGAGTGAGGAGGGGGGCACAGCTATGCCTAGCGGCACAGGGTGGCCATGCAATCGAAAATGAGGTGGCACGGTCGCCCCACCCAGCACGGGGTGGCCGTGCCACCCTGCTGGCCGACGCTCCTTGATTCCTTGGCATGGCACGACTGTGCCAGTAGGCGTGGGGTCCTCGTGCCAAATATCTAGAACTTCTGTATGAT
>JACYFF010031959.1:84182819-84205072 GCA_017589665.1 Selenicereus undatus
ATGCAAGCAACTTTTCCTCTACCGGCATCCCTGCTAGTAGAGAGTTGAATCAAAGAGACCTACAAAACAAGATTTTATGAAAGCATTTTATAGAAGAAGGATTTTGTGAAAGCATTAAATGGAAAAAACTAAGGATACGTAGCAGAAAATCAACTAAGAAATACTAATAAATCAGGTGATCGTAATTATGTAAACATAAGTATAGCATAGCAGTGGAAAGTACTATACCTTAACAGACAGACGTACGCAAACAATGCTTCTTCTCAAATGAATGTATTACCTGCATACAAACACGACATACAAAAAAAACCACAACCAAACCTTCCCATCTGTAACTGAAAAAACCACAATGAACTTCCCAAATTAAAATAATTAATAATAAAATATTTTCACTATTATAAACAAAGAATATTAGAGATGCTAGATAATTATGATGACTATTACAATTCTATTTACTATAAATACATAATTATTAAGAAATAAAAATAGTTTTTCATTTCTATTATTGTTGTTGTGGTTGTTGTTGTGGTTATTGGTGTTGTTGTTGTTGTTGTTACCATTATGTGTATTACATCCATGCGATCTTGTTACACATAATTTATTGCCTGAATAACAAATAGGTCGTGAATCACATAAAACTATTGTACCTTGTTAACTTTTGAAATCGTAAGTGGGAAATCTACAGTTAGTCTAAGATATTACAAAAGGATTTTTTTCCCATTCACAAATAATTCCGAGAGTTTGATTTTTCAGTTAACTTTAAATAATTATTGTACTCTTTTTAACATAAGCTCAAATAATGTTTTCCCAAATTACATGACTTATAAATATAATTTTCTATACTTTTTCCATGTAGTTATTATAATAGGAAAAACTTAAAATTTTTCATGCATTGCATGAGTATAGGACAATAAAACAAAACCTTCTAAATCCTAATTATTTGAGCCTTTCAAAAGCATTTCATCCTTTTTATTGGAATATATTAAAATATAATTCATTATATTTTAGTAATGCAACAAACCAAAAATCATGCTTTATGTTTTTAATCAATAAGAAGTCATACAATATATAGAAAAATTTCAGTAGTAGATTATCCAATTAAATCAATTGTATAAATAATTAACGTATAATAAAGATATTCATTGAGGGGACAAGAATGTCCAGCATTATATTCTCCAATATTTATTCATAGAGAGAGAGTGTGTGTTTGCGTATAAATATTCAACTGAACTATCAATAATCTATTTAATGCATATAAAATATTAATTTAATGATTTATTATAATTTCTATAACCTAATGACTATACTTTAAGTATGAAGACAATTAATTTTAAAGAAATTAAAATTTTTCGATACATCATATGAAATATTAAATGTTTTATTATTTTGCATGACAAACACTCAAAACTACTCTGAGCATGGCACATGTAAACCATACTAGTTGAGAATAAAAACAACATTTACTATTCCAAGTAATAGTGATAATTTCTATTGTAAATAATTTATACAATGCAGTTTATTTTTTAATGAGAAACATTTAGTTAATAAAACAAAATTGTTTTACACAGAATAGCTTACCCTCTCCCTTTCGTTCTCCGCCACCTTAGTCCTAAGACCCCCAGACCCGGCTCCTCCACAGCCAGTTCCGTGCACTACTTCTAATCATGAACCCTCCGCAATGGGTCATCGTTGACCGACGAGCACAAACGTAACCCCGATTTTGACATTTTCTCTCTCCTCCAACCTCCGTTAAAGCCCTTCCGTCACCTAGTTGTTGGTGAAGAACGATGTTAAAATCACCTAGTAAGTTCAGGGAAGCGGCCGATACTTCAACCATCGGAGTCGATCACCGGATGAATATGCTTTCATGGTTCTGATCTCTCTCGCCTTCTGTAGAACTAATGAAAGTGCGTGTTGTCCCACATTGATGAAATTCAAAAAATGTGAAAGTGGGTATTGTCCCACATTAATAAAATTAAAGGGCTTACGTATGCACATTAGTTTGTGAGTTACTCCACCCATTGCCAATTGGTTTTGGGTTAGAACCTCATTTGAGCTTATATATATGACTTGTTTGTTAAAAACCCAATTAATATAAAGATTTAACATGGTATCAGAGCGAGGTTGCTCAATCTTGATTTGCCATCGTCCTCATTTGACTAAAATTGCGTGCATGTGTTGGGCCTTACTAGTAGCCCACACGTCAGGGGCCGTATTGGAGTAATAAAAGTGGTTGTTGTCCCACATTGACGAAATTAAAAAAATGTGAAAGTGAGTGTTGTCCCACATTGATAAAATTAAAGGGCTTGAGCATGTATATAAGCTTATGAGTTACTCCACCCATTGCCAAATGGTTTTGGGATGGAATCCCATTTGAGTTTATGTACGTGACTTGTTTGTTTATAGTCTAATTAATACAAAAAGTTAACACCTTCCTCGTCCTTGTCTGCCGCTTTAGATTCACTCTTGGCTACTCACTGGTGGCGTCACGAGCCTCTGGTGAACATTCCGGTGGCATCCTAAAGCACCTCACGACCACCGGTCTTACTGGAAGGAGATACGACAAACATACTGCCTTGGCCCATTGTGTTGGTTCTTACATGACAGAGGGAGAAAATGTGACTAAGGGGCATTTTTGTCCATGTACTAAAATGTGAATCCATATTTTAGCTTTGTGGTGGCCCCTCTACAAGCGAGTTTTCCACTTCGTTCATTGTTTCTTAGCATGTCCTTGACACTAATTTTCCCAATAATAATTGTTGTTGTCTCTTAGGGCTAAACAATAGATCATTTACTATAATATGCAAACACTTATGATAGTGGTTGTCATTATAAGACAGCGGCGGAGCCATATTAGCTCAATGGTGACACCCCTGTTAGGAAAGTTACGGTGAAATCAATGACCGAAGAAGAGGAAAGAGCACTATATCGTGATGTAGCACAACCTCGAAACAAATTTCAGTTCAACCGAGGTGCAAATCAAATAAGTCAATCGCTTTCTAAGGTTAACACAGTGAGTCTCTAAACACGTGTACTCATGGCCAGAGACTTGAAACACGGAACACGTAGTGTATCAATTGCGCAGGAAGAGAAGAGTGAGCAGTAGAAAACGAGAACAGAAGAGAGATGTGTTTGTTGTGTGTTCTATAGCTAAAGAGAGCTAGAGTCTATAGGTGAAGAAAGGATGTTTGAGTGGGGAGAAAATAGTTGAAAAAAAGGAGAGCCTCATGACTGATTCAATATAGCTATTAAGGTCTTGCTAAATATAGCCACTTGACTGCTAAAAATAGCTTTTGCTGGAACAAAACGTGGACAAAAATCAGCACACAATCGCTGACTAGGAATGCTAACGCACAAAAATAGAACGTGTTTTCCTCCAAAAAGATTAGTAGATGAGGCCCAAGCCCAAGTCCACGACAATGGCCATGATGCGCTTAACTTGGACCGGCGACGTGTGCGTGTGTGTTGTGGTCACACTCTCCCCACACCACTAAAAAAATCAAACCCAATGTAATTCAACAAGCCCAAAGAAGGAATGTAAGGATAAACCTCACTTCAAATCCCAAAACCACCTATGTGGGACTCAAGGGGATAGGAAAAGCAAGGGGCTAGTGAATGCCTTTACACACAACAATCCCCCCTAACAGCATACAGACTAGCAAAGAAAAGATCTGGGCAAAGAAAGGGTATAGACACTTAACCATGAATATCTTTCGATTGAATTGATACGTAGTGAAGTAGGTGTTCATGGGCATTTTTAAGATCCAGATCCGCCCTAGTTTCTCTCTCCTATCTTCTTTGTGGTTGATTTTTTGAATTTAGGTGTTCTGGGTCAGTTTGACATTTTGGGTTTGCTTGAAATTGAAATAATGATGGTGGGTAGGTATCAATTTTATGTCTTTCTTCTTAATTGTATTGGTTGAAATCTGTTTAAGGGTTGTTTGAATGATCAATTACCGTTTTAGGTTTTGCTTGACATTCTACCAATCAAGTTAGCAAACTTGACCGAAATTTGGAGTTAAATTATTTAGTTGATGTGCATTTTGTTGTTTTAGGTTCTAAAACTCTTGTTTTGTTTCAGTTTTTATTGTTGGGCGATTCAAGTTTAATATATGGCTAGACTCTGGTTTTAATGTTATTTTCTTCATATGTCTCAGTTGATTATGGCAATTGAAGAAGAGGAAGGTTCTAACTATCTTGAGTCTAAAAACCCAGCTGCTGAGGACAAAGTTCAAAATTTGGATGAACTACATGTTAATCTGGATGAGGATGATGAAATTGATATACATCCCATTGAACATGAATCAAGAGTTTCCACACAAAGAGTCAGAAAGAGGATTTCAAAGGCATGGAACTATTTAGAAAAGACATTAGTTAAGGGTGTCCTAAAGGCAAGATGCTGCCATTGTAAGGCATTGTTATCAGTTGTACAAGTTTCTAGAACATCGCATCTTCTGAAACATGTACAAAAAGTACGTCCTGGAAGACATTTGAGACTTGGAGATGTATGGCAAAGAAGCGTAAATGTTGATACTAACCTTAGGTGGAATGTGGGGACAAATTCAATCAAGATTTTTCAAGGAAAGAATTGATAAACATAATTGGAATGCATGAATACCCCTTAAGCATGGTCGACCACATTGGGTTTACAGTATTCGTCCCTAGCCTAAATTCAAAATTCAAGATGATTTCTAGAAATACGTTGAAAGGTGATATCATGAAGCAATCTGAAATCAAAAAGATTACTCTAAAGGATTTGCACTCTCATAACTCAAGTCGAATTGCAATCACCACAGACATGTGGACTGCATCTAATAAAAAAAGCGGCTACGTCGTTATCACTTCACATTTCATTGACGAGGCATGGGTTTTGCGTAATAGAACTCTAAGATAAGTAATTTGATTTTGAAAGAGACTTAGCTTCACAGTTTTTGTTATTCTTCTTTATCTTGAAATCCTTATCTGCTAGCCCTGTTTGTTAGATTTTACGTACAGTATTGTCAGAGCTTACCTTTTCTATCATTTGAAATAATTTTTATTTCAATTTCTACTACCTGTGCATATATATTAATTGGGGGCGTCTTTGGGCACTGCAACTTTAATCTTAAAATCCCTATCTTAGTCTCTGTCACATTTTGCTCCCCTGTAGTTTTGAGATTCACAATCATTTCAGCTATCTATTTTTTGTATTTACATATGTATTGTGTACGTGCTTATAATTCTTTTTGTAATTTTATTCATACAGGTTTACATATGTGCCATGTCCTCATACTAAGGGTGCCCTTGCTAAGATTTTGACGGATTGTGTATCTCAATATGGTCTAGCAAATAAAATTTCGACAGTAATTGTTGACAACTATACGACTAATGATGCAATGATGCGTGTTTTGCTAAATGAGTTTGAACCTAGATCACCTATACTGGATGGGGCTTTATTATATATGAGGTGTGGTGCTCATTTATTGAACTTGATTGTTCAAGATGGATTAAGAGTGATTGATTCAGCAATTGAAAAAATCCGCAAATGTGGTTCATTTAGGATGTGGATCCCAAAAAGAATTGAAAATTATGGGGAGGCGTGTCAAGTTATGGAAGTGTTTGCATCAAAAACGTTAATTCTTGATTGCGAAACTGGATAGAATTCTACCTTTTTAATGCTTCAAACGAGTATTACTTACAAAGAGTATGTGCAAGATTTAAACGTTTGAATAAAAAGCTCAAGCTTGTGTTACCTAGTGAAGCAGATTGGAAAATGGCACAAAATATCTATCAGAAATTAGATATTTTCTATAAGGCAACTAAGGCCTTCTCTAGTAGGGACTACCCAACATCACACTTGTTTTTTCGAAGAATATGTGAAATTAGACTTGCTTTGAGGTCATGGTTTGCAAATGATATTGATGTGGTAAGAGATATGGCAGCAAGTATGTTGGAAAAATTTGACAAATATTGGGGTCAAGTTATGGGGCTTTAGCTATTGCTGCTATTTTAGATCAAAGAAACAAAATGGATTATGTTGATTATTGTTTTTGAAGAATTTACAATGAAGGTGCCGATGTTAAGTTAGAAAGAGTTAAAAGAATGCTTGATGATCTTGTGGTTGAATATCACAAGAACAATGGCCATGAACAGGTTAGTTCTAAAATTGTCACCTCAAGGCTCTCTAAAGCGAAGAAGTCTAATAACTTTTGATTATAATGAAGAGGATGAATTTGCTTGACTAAAGAAAACAAAAACGACGAGGATGAATGCAAAGTGTGAGTTGGACCAGTACCTTGAGGAGGATCCATTGCTCGATGATGATGGTCTTAATGTTCTTCGCTTTTGACAAAAAATTTGCAAGTACCCAACTTTGAGAAAGATTGCAAGGGACATCCTAGCCATTCCTATTTTTCTACTGTAGCTTCAGAAAGTGCATTTGGCATGGGTGGAAGGGTCATTAGTCCTCACCGCTCTATGCTTCATGCGAAAACTGTGGAGGCTCTAATGCGTTTGCAAAATTGGATAATTGATGACGTCAAAGGTACTTTTCTCAAATTGGATGGAAGGGTCATTAGGCATTATTCCTATTTCTTATCTACATTTTGCTTAAGGGTGAAGAAAATAACTTGTCTATTTTCATTTGTGAGCTGAAGGTAAAAAGGAGAATGGAGGTTCTTATGGTATAATAGTTGATGACTTCGACATATGGGAAGATGCTCAAACGGCTGATGTTGTTGACATGGTATAATACTTTGGCATTCTTATTTTATTTCAAAAGATTTAGGAACTATTTTACTATTGACTAAATTTTATAATTAATGTCTTCAAATTTTGTAGGACCTTGATGCATATGTCGGAATTGAAGAAGGAGCGGGTGGCTAGATCAAGATTTCTTCTAAAATTTAAAATTTATCAAACTTATGGTTTTGCTTTGTATGGAATTTAGAGCACGAGAAGGCAAAGTAATTTTGTCTGAACTTTTGTAATTAATCCCTCCTAAATTATGTGGTATTGAACTTATGGTTTTACTTTGTATGGGTTATGGATGTTATTAGGAACCATTTGAGATCCATAGATCCATGGGTTCATAAACGGATCTCAGTTTTTAAGACCCAGTAGATCTATGTTGGGTCTAATCCAGATCTAAGAAATTAAAATGGGTCTGGATCTTAGCACATCCGATTCAAAGCCAACCCATTGTCATCCCTATGTGCAACTCTAATTGCTGCCTGTGAGTCACAGTGAAGGGAAATAGCAGTAGGCTGCCTCCCCCACAGTGGCATATCTATTGGTAGACCTTTCAGCCATTCGATTTCTTGACCTACCAACTCAAGAGCAATAAATCCAGCTTTCATGGTAGATTAAGCTATACAAGTCTACTTCGCACACTTCCACGAGATCGCTCCTCCACCTAAGGTAAATACATAACCACTACCAGAACTCAATCCATCGTTATTAGAAACCCAGTATCCATCACAAAATCCTTCTAACACAGTAGAGAATTAATTGAAATGCAAACACCAATCCATAGTACCTCTCAAGTACTTAAACAATTGAAATAATGCATCCCAGTGCTCTTTACTAGGGTTATGAATATAACAACTTAGTTGACTAACAACATAAGCAATATCAGGTCGAGCATAGTTCATAAGGAACATCACAGTTCCTATGATTTTAGCATACTCAGTTTAGGAGACACTAGGCCCTTTGTTCTTTTTCAGATTTATGCTAGGGTCATAAGGAATTCTCACTGGAAGTTGTTCATGCCAAAAATGTGCTATTTTTACAATACTTTTATATCCAATTTATGCTCGTTATAACTGCTATTTTTAGATTTTTATTTGATTTTGTAGACATTGAATAAATTGAGGAAAAGCTTTGTAAAAAGGGCAAAAAAAAATACACAAAAAATAAAATACAAACCCCAGGCACGTGCTACTGATTCCCCCCCTAACTCTCATTTTCTCTCTCCTCCCTCTCAACCCAAAGCCCAAAAAAAACCCAAAAACCCGATAGGCCCCCCTGCTCCTCTATCTTCATCTGCATCACCTTTCCTCTCTCTCTCTCTCTCTAACCCATCTCTCTCACCACCACCAAGTGCCAGCGCAGTATGCCAAATCACCACCCCAATCCAACGGAATGCAAGCAACAGCCACCAAATTGCACCATCTCCTTTGCCCACGCATTTCGAGATGGACGGTGTAGATCGAATGAGTTTGGGTATAAACTGAAGGGTGCCGGCTCCAGGGAGGAGGTTAGGAAGTTTTAGGGTTCAAATTAGTTTTAATTTCTAGTTTTTAGGCTTCAATTCGTATGTTTTCGATTTCCAGATATAGGGTTTAGGGTTCAAAATTTTGGTTTAGGGTTTGATGTTAGATAGGTTTTTGGCTCCGAATTTCATGTAATTAAGCTACGATTTCGCGATTGCCAGTTGAAATTCATGGTTTTCAGTTTGCTTTCGTAAGATTTTGGAATTGGTCTGTTTAATTTCAGTCACCCCTTCCCTTGTTTTCATTTCATCGAGCCTGGTAATGGCGTTTCCGCCATTGTTTATGGTTGTTGAAGCACGTTTCTGGGTTTTTTTAGGGTCAATGGAATGCTAAAATCTCGCTCCCCTCCTCGGTTCTAGTCTAAGTTGGTTGCCCTATTTCGGTTTGTTGTTCTTCGCTGGTAATGGGGGTTCATTTCAGCTCGTCCTTTCATTGAATAATCTGAGGTGGTAGTTCATTTGTTTGTTCTGTTTGTTTTGATTCATATTTTGATTGTGAATGAGTTGAGTTAGCTCTGCTCTTGCTCATATTAGTAGCGTGCTTCTACTCTTCTGTTTCACTCTCTTGTGCGATCTGGGATATTGAACTCACCTTTTTCCACCCGTGTCCTTTTATTCTATTTCGGTGTTGTTCCCCTCCCACCTGCTGAGCTAGTTTTGTGTGTCACTAATGAATAGTGAATGATTGAATGTATTTGGGCTCATGGTGGCTTGTTCATGGCTGAATTTGCACTCAATTTTTTCCCTTATGCCCTGTTTGGACTCCTCTGTGTTGGCTTTAAGTTGCTATGCTCTTATTAGTTCATGTTGGATTGCTAGGCTTAAAATTGTTTATTGATTCATATCGAAACTGAGAATGCAAATACCTTTGGTCTTTCATAGATTTCATTATGTTAGATTAGCTTTGGGTTGCTGGTTGTTTGTTATTGGTGAACTTTCTTTCTTTTGTTAATAGCGTTAAGTATGTTTTATCATCTTTAAGATAATTCATGATTAGTTAAGCTCTTTTCCGTGACCTTAATCTGAACCTCGTCCCTGAGGACATGACCCTCAAGTACTACGACGACAGTTGTATAATTGCGGCACTTTATATTTCACTCAAAATTATTGTACAAGCTTTTGGCGCCGTTGCCGAGGATGGTGGCATAAGATTAGATTGCATTTTCTTTTTCGTAGCTGGTTTAATATTAGTTTGCCTTATTATGTTATTAAGTTGTGACTTGATTTAGTGCATTCCTTGATTTTTTCAAAAATCCTAAAAACTTGGAAAAGCCTAAAATTGAAAAAAAAATTAGAAAAACTTGAAAACCACAAAAAAAAAATTAAAAATTTACAAAAAAACCTCAAAAACAAAATGGCAAGTTTATGTTTCCCTCAGTTTGAGCACTTTTCTTTTTCTTAGTTTCGTTCTTATTAGTTTTTTATACTTTGACTTACTTTGCTTATTTGTTATTAGTTGTGATTCATTTAGTTCATTTCTTGAAAAATCCATAAAAATTTAGAAAAATTTGAAACTCCAAAAAAAAAAGTTTGATTGAAAAACTCTAAAAACAAATGACTTAGAATTGATTTATGGCTTTAGTTACTTTATTTTGTTGTTTTGTAGTTTTAGAATTGAGTTAGTAGTTTGGATTTGGTTTTTCTTGGAATTTGTCTCATGTCCATTTCAGGGATTCATTAACTATTTGATTTGGCTAGCTTTTGTTTGTAAATCGTCTTTAGGGTTAAGTAACATTTTGATTTGATTTTGTGTTTAAGAAAAAAAAAATTAGAAAGTTCAAAAATCCAAAAAAAAATAGAAAGAGAAAAGACCAAAAATAGGACCTTTTGTGAAGGTGTGGGGTTTATATGACTAGTTGGGTTAGAAACCCTGAAAATCAAAGACTCATTAGGAGTGAGCCAATCCTGACTTAGAACCCGAACATGAACCTAAGCTTGAGTTAGAGAATATGGCACAAGAAAGGACTTTGAGTGATATTTTCTATCCTCCTAGGACTGCTTTGCCATCATGCTTCGTATGCTTAATCTTGCACCAAATGTGACCATCGAATTAAAACCCCATTATACTCAGATGCTCCCTAAATTTACAGGCTTAGGGGATGCTTATTTATTTTTTAGGGAAATTGAAGAAGTTTTTTCTATGATGCATTTCCCTAATATTCTCATTGATGTTGTGCGAATGAAATTAATTGAAGCCTCTTCCTGACTCTCTTAAGTATGCATTTCTGGGACCCGATGAATCCTTACTTGTTATAATTGCTTCTGATCTAGATTGGCACCAAGAGGACAAACTGATTACTTTAATTAGAGAGAACAAGAAGCTCTAGGATGGACTTTAGGGGATATGAAGGGCACTAGTCCTTTGATTGTGCAACATAGAATTCATTCAAAGGACAATGTTAAGCCCTACCATGACCGCCAAAGGCATTTAAATCCCACTTTGCAGGAAGTAGTTAAAAAGGAAGTGTTGAAATGGTTAGACAATGTGATTATCTATCCCATTTCTAATAGTGAGTATGTTAGCCCTGTTCAAGTTGTTCCTAAGAAGACCGGTATTACCGTGATTAGGAATGATAAGAATGAGTATGTCCCTACTCGAGTTCAATTTGGGTGGTGTGTGTGTATAGATTATAGAAAATTGAATGCTACCACTAGGAAAGACCATTTTTCCCTCCCTTTCTTGGATCAAATGCTAGAGAGGTTGGCTGGACATTCCTTCTATTGCTTTCTAGATGGATATTCCGGTTATACCCAGATCTCTATTGCTCATGAGGATCAGTTGAAAACTACTTTCACCTGTCCATTCAGGATATATGCCTTTAGAAGAATGTCGTTTGGACTGTGCAATTCAGGACTATTTTGTTAAGCCAAAAATCATGCATTATTTTTATAATTATTTCGATTATATTATATATATTATTTCGTATAATTTGTTTTATTTTATATATTTTTCAGGGTTAGTATTAATTTAATAAAGAGGAGAAGAGAGGACGTTGAGGCTCAGATTTTACATGCTTGGGCAGAAGACGGTCAAAAAATGATGATTATGAAGACATTGTCTAAGCTAGGATTGCAAGAGTTGGAAGAGAATTAGAAGTCTTGGGAGAGAAGAAGTCTAGGGAAGAAAGAAGATGATGAAGTTTAGAAGCACACTCCCATCCAACCTCATGCCTCACCATACTCATCCTCCCATCAAACCCTTAACCTCCATCACATCTACACCACCCCTTCAATCACCATTCCATCCCCATATATACACAAATGCAGCCACAACTAATTTTTGGCTAAAGGCATCCAAGACTAATCTCCTCACCATCTCACCTCCTCACACTCCCTTCTTCCTCTTCTTTATTCATCTCCATCTCATTTTAATCATCATCTCCTACACACATAATCAGCCAAGGCTCACCTTCACAACACCCACGGCAACCTTATTCCAAAACCCACCAGCCTCATCTCAACATCATACACAACACACCTCCATCTCATGCTCTACTAATAAACCCACGACAGCCTCAGCTTCATCTGACACACCTTAGCCGCCTTCTTCATCTCCTTGCCAACATTCACGCCTAGGCACTTCTCACCATTGATCATCATCATCCCATCATCATCAACCGAAGTAGTATTTCTTTTTTTTTTTGTCTATTTCTTTTGAGTTTAGCATATTATTAAACATGAAATATTTGAGCTATTATTGTAATTTTATTTTTAATATGAGTGAGTAATTTTTTTGCTTAGTATAATCTATTTGAAGCCATGCTAAATTAATTATTTTGAAACAAGTTTTATACTTGAATGCTTAGTTGATTTCTATTCATGATTCCTTGGCGATTAGCGTTTATCGTTTATGAAATTCGTGTTAAATCAATTAGAATGCATGCTAGTTGATTAAATACGAACTCGATTGATAGTTTAGAAGACTATAATACGTAAAAGTTATAGTCTTTTAGGCCTAGGTATCACCCTAATTAATCATGGATGGCTCAAACCCATCTCTTTTAATTAGGCAATCGCTTGAGATCTTTGTTAAATCGATTTGCTGGTAAATTGGTTACAAAGTGTTACATGATGTTTTTCTAATACATAATGCTCTAATTTGGTTAAATTTTTGCGCTAGTGTAAAGATTATCAAATTAGTAGTGTTTATATTAGGGTTGAACGTAATTAAACTAAAATCTAAGGACAAATGGGGAAGAAGCGCTAGTGGATATCTTCTACAGTTTAACTCATGAATGAAATTAACTTGTGTGTTAATGATAAATATTAATTTGCATGGTGGATTGAGATTATACTAAGTATCCTTCATAAATTTGACAATTTTTTATCATTATTTGTTGCGTAGAGTTACTTTGATTAGTTTGTTAAATTTTATTCTATTTTTATTAGCTTCAATATTATTTCAATCTACCCCCCCCCCCAAACGTATATTCTTTTAGGAGTGTCTAGGTAATTTTAGATAGTTTAGATTTTGATTTTTAGAGTGGTTATAATTTTAGATTGATTTATATTCAGTTTTAGTATTTAAATACTGGTTTGTTAGAAATTAGACTAAAAATAGTTATTTTTGTTCTTTTTCGATTTTTATCAGTTCCTAGAGTTTATATAGTGTCCTAGTCTGCCCATATTTAATTTCGTAATTTTTTGAAGTTATTTGATAAATTTTCAGAATTATTTTGTGAAATTGATATGTGCAGGTTTTTAGGTGGTTAATTCTGAGAATTTCGGTTTTAATTATTAATTCATGTTTATTAGGTATTTTTAAGTGCAGAAAAATGTGCCCTAGAATTATGGTAATTTTCTTGATTTTTTTTGTATTTATATTTATGCAGGTTATTTTATTTTTAATTTCAGATTTAATTTTCTGCTTGATTATTCTGGAGTAAGTTTCTGATTTAATTTTCCTGAAATTAATCAGACATTATTCTGGAGTTATAAGCTTGTCAAGTTTAAGATTATTAGTTTAGGTTACTGCTTGTGATTTTTAATATTAATTTTCTTTCTAATAAATTCTGTTTTGATTTTTAGTTGAAGATTGAATCATTATTCTGTTTTTATTTTTCTGGATTATTTAGGATAGCTAATTACTGTTTTATTTCCAGAATAAAATCCAAAATATCTAGAAGCATCATTGGGTGCTTTTTCATATTTTTATTCATTAGATTTTAATTATTTTAGAACTATTAAGATTAGATTTAATAAACTGGATTAGTAAAATCATTTAGGATTAAGCTAACCTTTTCAAAACAATCTTTCCACGTGGACCGATCTCTGCTTCCCTACGCTATAAAAAGTATTTAATAACCGAAGTAATGGTTAAATTTGTAGCTCTCGACAAGCTTTACAGATTTCTAGATTCTTATATCTAGTTGAGCAATGCATGAAAATTTTTACGGATGATTTTTCTGTGTTTGGATCTTCCTTTGATGATTGCTTGTCTAATCTGAGAAAGGTGTTGGAGAGGTGTAGGGAGAAAAACTTGACTTTAAACTGGCAGAAATGTCACTTCATAGTTAAAAAGGGTATAGTCTTAGGACACATTATTTCTCGAGATGGAATTGAGGTAGACAAAGCTAAAACTGACCTGATTGTTGATCTTCCCCCCCCCCACTTGTGTGAAAGAGGTGGGGTCTTTCCTTGGACATACTGGCTTTTATCATCGTTTCATTAAGAACTTTAGTAAGATTACAAAGCCTTTGTCCAATCTACTAGCTAAGGAAGTGCCATTTCATTTCTCTAAAGAGTGTCTTGAGGTATTTTCTAAGCTTAAGGAGGCCTTAACCTCTGCTCCCGTTCTTCATCCTTCCATCTGGGGAGAACCATTTGAATTGATTTGTGACGTGTCTGATTATGCTATTGGGGTTATTTTAGGACAGTGCATTAATAGGAAACCCCATGTTATTTACTATGCTAGTCACACATTGAATGATGCCCAGTTGAATTACACTGTTACTAAGAAAGAATTCTTGGCTGTGATCTTTGGTTTTGGAAAGTTTAGACCCTATCTGATTGGGTATCATGTGATTGTTTATGTTGACCACTCTGCTCTTAAGCACCTTCTTTCTAAGAAGGATGCTAAGCCTAGACTTGTGAGATGGATTTTGCTTTTGCAAGAATTTGACTGTGAAATCAACGATAAGAAAGGTTCTGAGAACCTTATAGCTGACCATCTTTCTAGGATCCTCTATGATAGAGAGAGTGAGTCCAATTTTTTTTAGTGCTTCCCCAATGAGCAATGGTATGCTGTTCACCCTGATCCTTGGTATGCTTATATTGTAAACTACGTAGTTACTGGTAGGATCCCTGAGGGTTGGACTAAGAATGACAGAGATAGATTCTTCCACCTTATGAAATTCTTTATATGGGATGACCCTTATCTGTTTAAGTACTTCTTTGACTAAGTCTTTAGGAGGTGCATTCCCGATCATGAGGTAAGAAGTGTCCTTTCTTTTTGTCATGACTAGGCATGTGGAGGGCATTTTAGAGGTAGGAAGACTGCGGCCAAGGTTCTTCAGTGTGGTTTTTACTGGCCTACTTTGTTTAAGGATGCATTTGAGTACTGCAAGAGTTGCCCTAGATGCCAGCAGTTGAGTAGAATAAGTGGGAGAGATATGATGCCACTGAACCCCATCATTGTTGTAGAGAATTTTTATGTGTGGGGTATTGACTTTATGGGACCATTTTCATCTTCCTTTGGGAATGAGTACATTTTGTTAGCTGTGGACTATGTTTCTAAATGGGTTGAGGTCATCCCTTCTAGGACCAATGAAGCTAAGGTTGTTGTGAAATTCTTTAGGGAGAACATCTTTGCTCGATTTGGAATGCCCCGTGCTATCATTAGTGACCAGGGCACCCATTTTAATAATAGATTTTTTGATGCCTTACTGAAGAGGTATTCCATAGTCCATAGGCTTGCTGCTCCCTACCATCCCCAAACCAGTGGCCAACTTGAAGTGTCCAATCGGCAAATCAAACAGATTTTAGAAAAGACAGCGAGTAGGAATAGGAAAGACTGGGCTAACAAGCTAGTGGATGCTCCTTGGGCAAATAGGATGGCTTTCAAAAGTGTCAGGTAGTTTATGGTAAGCCTTGTCATTTACTTGTGGAAATAGTGCATAAAGCTAGTGGATGCAACTGAGTGAGCTTGATGAGATTAGAGATGAGGCTTATGAGAGTGCTTGATCTTACAAAGAGAGGGCGAAGTTGTTCACGATCGACATATTTTTAGAAAAGAGTTTGCCCCAGGAGTGAAAGTACTCTTGTATGACTCTAAGCTCCATCTGTTTCCAGGGAAATTGAGGTCCCGATGGACGGGTCCCTATATTGTCTCAGATATTTTTCCCTATGGTGTAGTTGAAATTCAGGATCCTCATAGTGGTGTTACCTTCAAAGTGAATGGCCCGCGTTTGAAACAATTTCTAGAGTTGCCGAGCCAACAAGATGTGGACTGTCGGAGACTCCACGAACTGAGCCCTGATCGGTGATTGTGATGTGAGATAGCTCGAGCGTACTTAGCACCGGACCTGGTTTGCTAGAAATTTCCTCTTTTCTCTTATTTTCTCTCTCTTTTCTTCTCCCATTTTCTTCTTTGTCTTATTCCAGTTTCTTTTTGTATAGTTGGTTGCTTTTCTTTTTCTATGTTGGTTGTTTTGTTTTTAACTCTTATTTTTATTTTTGAACATATGTTTTCTTTTTAGATTTTCGTTTTTGGTCTTCATGTGTCTTTCCCACTCCCAATGAGGACATTATGAGATTTTGGTGTGAGGTTGAGGTGCCCATTTGTACATACCTTTTTTAAAAATTTTGAAAAATCCAAAAAGATTTTTGTTTTGTTTTGGGCGATGTTTGTACTCTTTCTAATTAGCTTAAATCCTCTGTGCTTTGGTTATTAGCTTATATGTAACCAAGATGTGCACGGTAGGTCTCTGGCCTTAGTGTGTCATTCAAAGTACTAATTCTAACTCTAATTACTCATTATAGATGTGTAATCTAATCCTTATTTATCCCTTCATCATTATCTTTAGGTCTTAGGCTTCCATGAATGATTCTCTCACTTGCTTGCGACACGATTACTCTAAAAAAAAATAATGAATGAAAATAATGAATAAAGAAGAGAAAAAGAAAAAGAGATGAAATAAAATTTGGAATGACAAGTATCCCTTTGAGGCATGCGCTATTGGGCGTTACCCTTTGAGGTATGTGATACGAGGTGTTACCCTTTGAGGTAATACTGCTACTGGGAAAGCTTGCTTCCAATGTTAATATGTCAATAATGTAGTTGTGTCAGTCAAGTGGGATTAAGTCTGATTCTGATTAATCTAAGCCTTTGGATGATGATACACTTGCACACATGCATTGGGATGGATTCAGAATCTTGATGTACATCGGGGTAAAAAATTAATGCTTTAATGTCATTTATGGGGTAGAGGGCTTTGAAGTACACTTTGTTTATATGCAAGTCGATATCTGGGCTAAATGGGTGATTTAGTTGATTAGAACGTGTATATATCCTTCCCCAAGTTTAGCACATATTAGCTTTGAGAAAAAACCAAAAAGATTTTCGATTTTCTATTTTTATTTTCTTTTTGGATTCTGTGGGTATTTCACTTGAAAACCCTCACGAGACTTCACTCGTCCGCTTGGAAAAGCGATGGGTTTAAAGGGCTTGTTGCATACGCTAAATGTAACAGTGATTCCGACGACAGTGAGTTAGGATTTGCTTTTCTCCTATGTTCGATTTCTTTTTAGGTACTTTAGTTATTTTGCTCGAGGATGAGCAAAATTTTGGTGTAGGGGTATTTGTTCGTGCCAAAAATGTGTTAGTTTTATGATACTTTTATACCCAATTTATGCTTGTTATAACTGTTATTTTTAGATTTTTATTTTATTTTATTTTATTTTGTAGGTATTGAATAAATAGAGGAAAAGCTTTGTAAACAAGGCAAAAAGAATACACAAAAATAAAATAAAAACCCCAGCCACGTGCTAGGCATGTCCTACTCATTTCCCCCCTAACTCTGATTCTCTCTCTCTTCCCTCTCAGCCCAGACCCCCGAAAAAACCTGGAAACCCAATAGCCCCCCATGCTCCTCCATCTTCATCTTCATCATCTTCTCTTTGTCTTGCTCTAACCCATCTCTCTCACCACCACCGAGCGCCAACGTAGCACGTCAAATCACCACCCCCATCCAACGGAATACAAGCAGTAACCACCAGATTGCGCCATCTCCTTCGCCACGTGTTTCAACATAGACAGTGTAGATCGAACGAGTTTGGGTATAAATTGAAGGGAGTCGGCTCCAGAGAGGAGGTTAGGAAGTTTTAGTGTTCCAATTAGTTTTAATTTCTGGTTTTTAGGCTTCAATTCGTATGTTTTCGATTTCCAGATTTAGGGTTTAAGGTTTAAAAATTCAGTTTAGGGTTTGATGGCAGATTGGTTTTCAGTTCCAAATTTCATGTAATTAAGCTACGATTTCGTGATTGCCAGTTGAAATTCATGGTTTTCAGTTTGTTTTTGTAAGATTTTGTAGTTGGTTTGTTTAATTTCAATCACCCCTTCGCTTGTTTTCATTTCGTCGAGCCTGGTAATGGCGTTTCGGCCATTGTTTGCAGTTGTTGAAGCTCGTTTCTGATTTTTTTATTTTTTTTTGGGTCAATGGATGGCTGAAATCTCGCTCCCCTCGCCGGTTCTAGTCTGAGTTGGTTGCCCTATTTCGGTTTGCTGTTCTTCGCCAGTAATGTGGTTTGTTCCAGCTCCTCCTTCGTTGAATTATATGAGGTAGTAGTTCATTTGTTTGTTTTGTTTGTTTTGATTCATATTTTGATTTTGAATGAGTTGAGTTAGCTCTGATCTTTCTTAGATCAGTAGTGTGCTTCTGCTCTTCTGTTTCACTCTCTTGTGCGATCTGGGATATTGAACTCACTTTTTCCCAGCCCTATTCTTTTATTCTGTTTCGGTGCTGCTCCCCTCTCACCTGCTGAGTTAGTTTTGTGTGTCATTAATGAATAGTGAATGATTGAATGTATTTAGGTTCATGGTGGCTTGTTCATGGCTGAATTCGTTCTCAATCTTTTCCCTTATGCCCTGTTTTTTAAATCCTCTGTGTTGGCTTTAAGTTGCTATGCTCTGATTAGTTCATGTTGGATTGCTGGGCTTAAAATTGTTTATTGATTCACATCAAAACTGAGAATGCAAATAGCTTTGGCCTTTCATAGATTTCATTAAGTTAGATTAGCTTTGGGCTGCTGGTTGTTTGTTATTATTCAACTTTCTTTCTTTTGTTAATACCGTTAAGTATGTTTTATCAGCTTTAAGATAATTCATGATTAGTTAAGCACTTTTCCATGACCTTAATCTCAACCTCGTCCCTGAGGATACGACCCTCAAGTACTATGACGATAGTCGTATACTTGCGGCACTTTATATTTCACTTAAAATTATCATATAGAAGCATATCAAAACAGTGAAACTTTTACATCACATTCTCAATGTAATGCGACTGACACAAAGAAAAACCATCCATAGTTTTTCTGATCTTAATCTCTAGGATTAGTTCAGCTTCATCCATGTCCTTCATTTCAAAATGAGAAGACAACAAATTTTGGTCTCATTAACAACATGCACATTAGTAGCAAATATCAACATGTCATCCACATATAGACATATTATCACACAATTTGAACCAATGACCTTTGAATACATACAAGAATTAGAGGTGTTCACAACGTAGTCATTTTGTACTACTATGCTATCAAATTTTTTATACCACTACCCAGGAGCTTCTTTAAGGCCGTAAAGAGATTTCCTAAGCTTCCATACTTTATTCTCCTATCTAGGAGCTGCACAACCCTCGGGTTGAGACATATAAATCTCTTCCTCTAGGTCCACATTAAGGAATGTTGTTTTTACATCCATGTAATGGACTACAAGAACATGGATGGCAGCTAGGCAACTAGAGTTCTAATGGTGGCCATCTTAGTCACAGGAGAATATGTGTGTTAAAGTAGTCAACCCCCTTTTTCTGATTAAATCCCCTTATCACCACTCTGGCTTTATATTTATCAACAAAACCATTAGGTCTCAACTTCTTTACGAAGATCCATTTACTAATAATAGTTTTACAACCATTAGGTAGTTCAACCAACTCTCAAGTTTGATTAGATATTATGGAATCTAATTCACTTTTAATGGCTTCTTTCCAAAAACTAACATCTATCGATCTCATAGCCTCTCCATAGGTTTTTGCATCTTTTGGATGAAGAAAGCAGATTCTAGTTCATCAGACAAGAAATTAACATCAAAGTCTTCAATCAAAAACTTAGTAAGGAAGTCAAGACCAAAAATAGTCTCAACTCTAGGTCTTTTACTCCTCGTAGGTTCATCAACTGAGTTTCGAACACCAGAATTGGAAGTAGACAAAGGCACATTGTCATGCACAAGTATAGTTTCATGCACAGTAGTAGAATCATTCTTTTTCAAAGGAAATACATGCTCAAAGAATTCTGCATCCCTTGATTCACTAATGGAGAAGTGATTCAATGACATGAATATATATGCAGCATTATTTTGGGGGTAACCAATAAACACAGAATCGAAGGTTTTAGGACCTATGTTTTCTCATTTAAAATCATGTAGGGGAACTTTAGCTAAACACCCCTACACCCTTAAGAAACTCAAATTAGGAGCTTAGCCTTTCCACATTTCCTAAGTGGTTTGGTCTCACTTCTTCTGGGTACTTTATTAAGAATATAGCATGCACATAAAACATATTCCCCCCCCCCCCGGCCACATATTATCAGAAGTTCCGAACTCAAAAGCATGGCATTCATCATTTCTTTAAGAGTTCTATTTTTGCGTTTAGCTATCCCATTTTGTTGGTGAGTACAAGGTGCAATAATATCATGTATGATACCATTTTTCTCACAAAAGGTTGTTAGAAAGTTAGTCTCATATTCTCCACCCTTATTGAGTCTAAGCCTCTTAATATTTCCGTCGTGTTAGTTTTCGACCTTTGCTTTGTATTTCAAAAACATTTCCTCAGCTTCATTTTTGGACCTAAGGAGGCAAACTTTAGTATACCTAGAGCAATCACCTACAAAGGTGACGCAATACCTTTTTCCTCCCTTATCAGCCATGTTTTTGAAGTCAGTTAAGTCTGAATATACTAGTTCTAACAATGTTGTTTTGTCTACTAGTAGCTGACTTAAAGGGTTTTTGGCATACTTTGCTTCTATGCACACAGAACATTCGAACAAATTATCAACATTCACAGTATATATTAATTTCATATGTTTGATCTATTTCATGGATGCAAAATTAACATGGCCTAGCCTACCATGCCATAAATCAACAGACTTAACAATATAAGTAGAAGTAGAAGCATTTCTATTCAAGGCTTCAGAAGCAAGATTAAGTACAAGCGGACTCCCATTCTGGTATCCCTTCCCAACAAAGAGCCCATTAGGAGAGATAACAACTTTGTCATCTCCAACAACAGTTTCCAATGCAACTTTATTGAAAAGTATAACAGAAACTAAGTTTCTACAAAGGGAAGGCACGTATAACACATTACTTAAAGACAGTAATTTTTCAGGAGTAAATTTAAAAGAATCTTCCCTTTACCCATAACTCTAGCAGTCTTAGAGTTTTTCATGTAGACACATTCACCATCTCCAACATCTTCAAAGCCCTACGTGAGTTCTTTGTTAGCGTAGAAGTGCCTTGAGGCTCTAGTACCGCAGATCCATTCAGCATTTTTTGCCACTAGGTTTGCCTCTTCGACTAGTGCACAGATGATTTATGTGTCCTCAGCAAGGTTGGACTGGGCTATAGGCTTCCGATTTGGCTATGACTACCCTTTGCGAAGTGGACACTAGTATATTTTGTGCCCTGACTTGCCCCAGACATAGCACAACTCCTTTGGTTTCTTGATCTTATTACTGAACTTGTTCTGTTGTTTAAGATAGCGGTTTCTGTGGTCACTCCAGGATAGCGGAAATTCCTGGATCAGCACATTAGCCTACAGAATCTCACACGTCTTCATGTTCTCACTCAGAACTTCAGCACATAGGTTCTTGTAAACATGAAAATGTTCCATGATTGGCTTATCATCAGTAATCTGAAAGTGAAACCATTCATCGACCATATATTTCTTCTTTCCAGCGTCATCACCTCCATACTTGGCTTCTAATTTCTCCCAAATGATCTTGGGAAATTTCAAGGTGACGAACAAATCAAATAGGGGTCAGTCATACGGTTCAATAGATGCCTCCTAACCGTTTTGCCGCCTTCTCAAATTTCTTCATTGTTTCCTCATCAATAGTTCTGGATTCCTCTTTGACGGTTCCATCAGCAGAGGCAATGATGGTTTTAGAAGTGTTGTTCTCTTCAGTGACGTCAGAAGACAATACATAGTCGACCTCTAGTTGTTCAAAGAATATGAGCAGGTTCTAATTTTGAGAGACCAGGAAGAGCTCTATGGACTGTTAGAGCCAATGTAATTCAACAAGCCCAAAGAAGAAAGGTAAAGATAAACCCCACTCCAACTCCTAAAACCACCTATATGGGACTAAAGGGGATGGGAAAAGTAAGGGGCTAGTGAATGCCATTACACACAACCACCCCTTGATTTGGGGGGAAAAATTTTGTATTATAGAAACTCTGTAAAGAAAAACGAAAAAAATATATATGAAGTAATTACCATATAAATCTCAAGGTATAAGGTAGCTAAGTGGATTTTGTACCTAACTCTTTCTGCCTTGCCTTTTGTGGTCGCGTGTTCGAATCCAAACTCCTCCATATATCTGTTTCTATTTTTAATTTTCTATCCCTTTAATTTTTAGGCCACTTAAGTTTTATTGCAAATTATTATTATTATTATTATTATTATTATTATTATTATTATTATTATTATTATTATTATCATCATCATCATCACCACTACTACTATTATTATTACTACTACTACTACTACTACTACTACTACTACTACTACTACTACTA
>JACYFF010031959.1:84251349-84263735 GCA_017589665.1 Selenicereus undatus
GGACCGAAATCTCAAATCACCAACTCTGTAACTCTGTCATCACACCCCGAAGGGTAATGCCCCCCCAAAGGGGCAATGCCCCGAAGGGCGCTTAGATACTGTGAATGCTAACTAAGTCCAAGCATTGCTCGAACTTAGCTATGGGTAGAGGCTTGGTTAACATATCTGCAGGATTTTCCGAAGTATGAACCTTCCTTACCACTATTTCCCCTGCAGCAACTGTATCAATGACATAGTGATACTTGACACTGATGTGCTTGGTCTTCGAATGGTATGCATCATTCTTAGTCAGGTAGATAGCACCCTGACTATCAGAAAACACCACAGTGGTAGCCCGTGGAACTCCAACCTCAGTAACGAGGCCCTTTAACCAAGTAGCCTCCTTCACTCCTTCAGTAGCAGCAACATACTCAACCTCTATAGTAGATAGAGCTATAATTGACTAAAGCGATGTTTTCCAAGAGATAGCACCTGTACACATAGTAAAGATATACCCAGATATGGACATTTTCCTATCAAGGTCACCAGCATAGTCAGAATCAACAAAACCTGTAACATCATATGTAGCAGCTTTGTTCCTATCAAAAACCAACCTCCTTTTAACAGTACCCTTCACATAACGAAGGATCCACTTCACAGCTTCCCAATGATCCTTTCCAGGATTATGCATATGCCTACTTACCACACTCACAGTATGTGACAAGTCTGGCCTCGTGCATACCATGGCATACATCAAACTACCAACAGCACTAGAATAAGGGACATTAGACATTCTATCTATGTCCTCATCAGATTGTGGACAACACTCAACAGACAATCTGAAATGTGTAGCAAGGGGTGTGGAAACTGCCTTATAGTTATCCATACTAAATCTACCTAGTACTTAGTGTCCTTGAGATAAGTACAGCTTACCAGCCTTTCGATCCCTCTTAATCTCCATGCCTAAAATTTTCTTTGCTGCACCTAAGTCCTTCATCTCAAACTCCTCACTGAGTTAAGATTTCAACTTGCTAATCAAGGATTTATCCTTAGAGGCAATCAGCATATTGTCAACGTACAATAACAAGTAAATAAAAGAACCATTAGAATATTGTCTAAAATACACACAATTATCATATCGACTGCGTGTGTATCCTTGTGCAATCATGAAGGTGTCAAACCTTTTGTACTACTACCTAGGAGCCTGCTTAAGTCCATACAAGGACTTTTTCAATCTACATACCAGTTGTTCTTTCCCATGAACTACAAAACCTTCGGGTTGCTTCATGTAGATCTCCTCCTCCAACTCCCCATGAAGGAATGTAGTCTTCACATCAAGTTGCTCCAACTCCAGATCAAACAATGCAACAAATGCAAGAAGCACTCTAATAGAGGTATGTCTAACAACAGATGAAATATCTCATTATAGTCAATTCCTTCTTTCTAATTGCAACCACGAGCAACTAGGCGTGCTTTCCACCTTGCATCTTCAACTCCAGGAATACCTTCCTTTTTCTTGTAGATCCATTTGGTAGTTAAGGCTCTCCGGCCTTTAGGTAGCGCACATAATTCCCAAGTCTAATTCTTTTGTAAACTCTCCATTTCCTCTTGCATAGCTAGGATCCAATTAGATGAATTTGAGCAGGAGATTGCTTCAGTATAGGTAGAAGGTTCCACACCTTCAGGCACCTCCTCTACAATTGGAAGTGCATATGCTATCAGTCCCTCATCGTCATTGTAGCGGGCAGGTCTCCTGATCTCCCTTTGAGGATGATCATGAGCTATAGAGTGAACAACCTCCACCTGAGGCTAATCAGAACTGACAGTATCAGGTTCAGTACCCTGGGCCTCCCTGTTAGGGTGATTAGCAGCTCCACCTTGAACTGCAACGGTCTCCACTTCTATCTCCATACTGGTATCCTCCTGATCACTTGTACCAGTAGAAGAAATAACAAAATCCTTCCCAGAAGATAACATAGCAGTCTCATTGAAAGTGACATCCCTACTCTGAATGACTTTCTTAGACTCAGGACACCACATGTGGTATCCTTTAGACTTAGATGCATATCCAAGAAACATGCACCTGACAGCCCTAGGGGCTAACTTCCCATTATTCACATGGGCATACACAGGACATCCAAATATTCTCAAACTAGAATAATCAACAGGATTACCTGACCATACTTCTTCTGGAATCTGAAAATCAATGGAGGTGTGTGGTGAACGATTCACCAAGTAGCTGGCTGTAGAAATAGCCTCTACCCAAAAAGCTTTGTGATCCCAAAGCCCAGCATTTGAAAGCATACATCGAGTTTTCTCCAGTAGAGTCCTGTTGATTCGTTCTGCAACCCCATTTTACTGTGGTTTACCAACCAAAGTCTTATGCCTAGCTATACCATTCATCGTGCAGAACTCTTCAAACTCTGACTCAACGAACTCAAGACCATTGTCAGTCCTAAGTTTCTTGATCTTTCTCCCAGTCTAGTTCTCAACCAGAGCCTTGAACTTCTTGAACATGGAGAATGTCTAATTTTTCTGTCTCAAGAAGTAAACCCAAACTTTGCGTGAGAAATCATCAACAAAAGTTAGCATGTAGCACTTACCTCCTAGAGAAGGAACCTTCAAAGGACCCCATAGATTATAATGAATGTAGTCAAGGATCCCCTAAGGATGATGCTTCGCTTTAGAGAAACTCACCCTCTTCTGTTTCCCAAAAATACAGTGATCACAAAAATCAAGCTTACCCGTACCAGCGCTACCCAGATAACCTTTCTTACTTAGAATGGTCTTCCCTTTCTCACTCATATCTCATGTGCTATAATCTTGTATCATTAGCATCTGCTGATGTTGTACAACCTGTAGCTACTCCTGTAACTGTAGTTCCTTGTAGGATGTAGAGACTACCCTGCCGCAGTCGCTTCATTACCACCATGGCTCCCTTTGTCACTTTTAGGACACCATTCTCCATAACAATGCTGCAACCATTAGTCTCAAGAGTAACCAAAGAGATCAAACAATGACTCATATCAGGCATGTGACGAACCTTAGACAAAGTTCTAACTATGCCATCATGGGTTTTAACCTGTACAGTACCTATTCCTGCAACTTTGCATTCAGCATCGTTACCCATAAGTACAACCCTAGTATCAACAGGCTCATAAGTGACAAACCAGTCCCTACGAGGACACATGTGATACATACAACCAGAATCTAAAACCCAATCATCACCTAACCCTTTTTCAGAGGTGGTGGCCAAATACATGGTAGCAAGCAATACATCACCATCAAACTCTGACTCTACTACACAACCAGCTGTAGCAATTTTCTCCTTTTCCTCTTTCCCTTTCTTTTTCTTTAGTTTCCAGCAGTTAGCCTGAATATTACCCAATTTACCACAGTAACTGCAGGTCTTATTGGAATGAGGATTCTTAGACTTCGATCGGTTCTTTTTCTTATTACCGTTCCCCTTTTGCTCAATTCTACCCCTAACAACTAATCCTGCAGCCAGATCAGTATGGATATCATGGTCAAATTTCTCCTTAGACAGCAGATTAGACTTGACATCCTCAAAAGATATAATATCAGAATTACTATATAGCATAATCTCCTTCAAGTGTTTATAAGAAGGGGGCAGAGAATCAACAAGCAGAATAGCTTTATCCTCATCCTCAATCTTTACATTCAGACTCTCCAAATCAACCAGAATAGAATTAAATTCATTCAAATATTTTTGAACAAGGGTACCTTCAGCCATACGAAAGGTGTGCAACCTTTCCTTCAAATGGATCGTATTGGCTAAACTCTTCGTCATGTGGAGCTCCTCTAGCCAAGTCCACAAATCCACTGCAGTTACCTTATCGAGCACCTCTCGTAGGACATATGGTGCCAGATACAACTGAATGGCTGAAACTGCCTTCAACTCCAGTTCTTCCCATTCCTCATCTGTCAGCGATCCACGCCTCTTCTTTTGGTCTGTTGCCCATTGTTCGTCAATCATCTTCTCGGGTTTCACGTGAGGTCCTTGCAGAACCTCCCACAACGCATGCTGGATGAGAACTACTCTCATCTGCACCTTCCAGAGATTAAAACTAATCTCCCCATAAAATTTCTGAATATCAACCTTCATAATTGAAGACATCCTAAACCAAAGTTCTGATACCACTTGTTAGGAAATTAGAACAAACTACTAGCGGAAGCAATAGGATGAAACAGATATTCAGAAACTAAAAAAAAAAGATAACAAGAACAAAACAACGACACACAAGATTTATGTGGAAACCCAATGCGGGAAAAACCACTGACGGCGATGAGCACAATCAATCCACTATATGAGTAGGGAGAATACAAAACGATCACAATCACAACAAGTGATTTGATCCAACAGCAGAATTACAACCTCTCTTGTAATCTCTCTCACAATTCTCTACCTCTCAATATGTTTAGGGATTCAGGAGTGATTTTAGATCCTAGGTATGACCCCCTTTTATAGGGTTTAGAAAACCAGGGTTTTACCCTTAGAGACAAACCCTAGCTGCCAGGAGAAACTGTGCTTCAAGACAAACCCTAGCCGCCATTGATTAGCACGGTCCCATCGTGCCGATTCTTCAATTTTGGGCCACGAAATCCAACAATATATATATATATATATATATATATATATATATATATATATTATGTATGTTTGTATATATATGTGTGTATATGTACACACTCCTATATAAATACATATATGTGTGAGAGAGGGGGGAAGAGGGAAAGAGAGAGAGAAAAAGTGAAAGGTGAAAGAATTGTTTTAAAGCATAAACAAAAATAAAAATTAGGGAAATAAGGTAACAAAAGTTAAAAATCCAAAATACTGAAAAAGAAGAGGAACAAAAAAGAAATAAATAGCATAATTGAAACATGGAAACAAAACTCAAACCAATGTTTCCTACTAGAATTGAATCCAGGTATGCAAACCCACTGACGCATAGCCCCTGGTACAGGTACTGGTTAACGGTTCATTTTTGCATATTAAAGTGCATGCCATAACATTTTTTTTTCTTGACTTCTCTATCTAGGGGACTTGGACTCATCAAAGGGGATCTGCAACGGGGAAGATTTTCCTTCATCTGCTCTTTACTTACTTCTATTTGACTTCATTATGCTAAAAAATCAATCACATTCCAATATCACATTACAAGCTCCCTCCCCCTCCCCCCCCCCCCCCCCCCCCCCCCCCGGATGGGTGGCTAACTTAATCAATTTTCATATTCCAGATTTCTTCGAACACTAACAAATAAGAGGGTAGCCCAGATTAGCAGGGAAATAGAGGCATTAGTGAAAAACATGATCAATAGAAGGAAGAAGGTCATGGAGGCTGGAGAAAGTCGCTGAGGATGACTTGTTGGGTGTGTCGCTTAAATCTAGCTTCCAAGGCTTGGTAGATACCAACATGGGAACTCTAAGAAACAAGAACAAAGTATCTAGTTAAGTTTTGAAGAAGTACTTGAAGAGTGCAAACTCTTTCACCTAGTTGGATAAGATACTGCATCATTGTTGCTAATTTAGACTCTTATTCTTTTGAGTAAGCACAACATCGGCAAAAGCAGGCAAGGGATGAGGTTCATAACACTTTTGGTAATAACAGACAAGGCTATGATGGCTTGAGCAAACTTAAAAAGGTCTTTTCTCATAATATCGATTTACTTTCACCTTATTTGTTGTATACCTTTTTGAGGTAACATAGATAACCCTAAGGAAATCTCACAAATGTAATTAACTAACAATTACATGAAGGATACATTAATAAGTTAATTGCAGCTAAAGTCTTTTGTTAAGTCAAATCGATGAATTATTTTCAATAAACAATATCATTAGAAGTTTTTGGGCACTTCCGTTTGAGAATTCCTACTTATTATCACATTAAACTTGCATCAATAGGATTAATTACAACCACACTAGCTTACATCCAAACTAGAACTTGAATTACCTTATTTTGGTTGAAATTAAGTTCTCTTGTATATGTTGCAAGTCGAGTTACCAAGTGTAAGCTAGTTTGTTGTATGTTCTTGCAGGGTAGTTTGAATCTAATTTATAATGACATATGATGTTCTCTAATTATCATGCATTGTTTTTACGATTTGGATGACGAACATGATATTATATGAGGCTCTCCAATTATACCCACAAGTAAAAGAACTATCCAGCGAAGACACCAAATTAAGGGATGTGCAAATACCAGTGGGGGCGCTATTAGGCATTTTGTTCATGTATGTTCACCACCATGCCAAGATATGGCACCTCGATGCTAAGGAGTTTTGAGCATAGAGATTTTTCAAAGGCATCTTGACGGAGACAAGAGGGAATATGTCATTCGTCTCATTTGGATGAGGCCCACACAATGGCATAGTCTCCAACTTTGCAATGATGATCTTAGAACAGTTCTCCTTAGAGCTGTCCCCATCTTAGGCGCATGCTTCAACAATGAGAAATAGAACAATTCATTCTCAATTTGGTGCCAACTTATAATTAGTTGCATATAGACATGGAATTAATTTTCATATCCATGCATGGATTGGTCATAATACATCATTTATTGGTCACAATATATAACTTATTGTATGCATTCTATTCCAAGACGATAGTAAAGGTGAGTCAAATTACTCAACTAGTGTTGCCGAAATCTACTAGCACACATGATTGAGGGGTTGAAATTTCTTGAGGCATGTCATATATCTTGACTATAAACCTCATCATTTGTTGGCTAAAACTTAGTGGGCATCAAAAGTCAACTATTTATGCTCAAGCAATAAATGGAAGAAGATAAATCAAGACTTTTAATGGTAGTTGTGCTATGTCTAATCCGGTGGAGGAGACTTATGAATTCTATACAATTAATTCAAGCTCTCATTCCCTTGCCTATAAAATGGATGACCTATAGCAAAAAAAAGCCATAGTATGTGTATTGTATTTTTATAGAATATTTGGTGTCCAAAACTAGTGGGGTGATCCCTTATTTTATTTGAGGGTGTTTTGGGTGTTGTTGGGAAGTTTTAAAACACATTTTGTATCCCTTATGCGGTCCCCCATTTTAATAGTGGATTTTACTCCTCGTGTCATCTGTGGTTTTTACCTCCACATTGGAGGGTTCATCATGAAATATTATGTGTCATCTTACTCTCTTTCCCACTTGTCTTTAATATCGAATCATATTCAATTGAATATTGTGTCTTAACTATGCTATTTCTGCAACAAATTGGTATCAAAATGTTGTCTTATTCAATTGGATAACATGACTTCCATCATGAAATTCGATATTCAGAAGTTTGATGAAAAACATTAATTTTAGCATACCTCTTTTATCCAACCTGGGTTGAAAAAAGCCCTTGGTGGAAAGTTGAACAAGCAAGATACTATGGCCGATGAGAAATGGAACGAGTTGGATGAAAATCCCTTTCAACAATCTAACTTTGCTTGTCTTAGGAGGCTTTACGAGAGATTATTAAAGAAGAAATAGTTGCAGGTTTGTGGCTGAAATTAGAGGACCGATATATGATAAAAAGCCTTGTAAATAAGCTTTGTCTCAAGGAAAGATTGTACATTCTTAAAATGGCGGAAGATACACCCATTAAGTCTCATTCTGATGAATTTAATTCCATTCTAGTTGATTTGGAAAATTTAAACGTGGCCACTAATGAAGAAGATAAAACTGTCTTATTAGTGTGTTCATTACCACATTTATACAGCAATTTCAAAGACATTATACTATATGGTAGTGGTGAGACCCTTTTCCTTGAAGATGGTAAGACAAGTCTTTTGGCTAAAGAAAACTATGACTTAGAAAATATTTATGAGGAGCAAGCCAAGCGTCTAATGGCTAGAGGTAGAACCCCATAAAAGGGTAACAATAGTAGATCTAAATTCAGGTCTAAGTTCAAAGCCATAAATAATGAGAAATTCTATCGTTATTGTAGGAAAAAAGGGCATGAAATTTTTGAATGTTTTAAGTTGAAAAATAAGGAGCAAAGGGGTAAGCTACCGTAGCTAGCATTGCGAATAATGAGTCCCAAATCGATGTATTATTAGTTGTTGATGGTGAAAATCGATCTAAGACCTTGTGGATTCCTACTTCTGGTTGTTTCTATCACATGTGTCATCATAGAGATTAGTTCACCACTTATGAGTCAGTTGACTGTGGTGTTGTTTTAATGTGGAATAATGCATAGTATAAAGCTGTGGAAAAAGGAACCATCCAATTGAAGATGCATGATGGCATGATTAGGACATTGACGAATGTTAGATTACAGAGGAATCTTATCTCTCTTGGTAGCCTTGAGTCTCTTAGGTGCAAATATACAGCTAACCAATCTGGAAGTTTGTATGTGTTGCAAGGATTTACTATTACAGGTTCAGTAGTAGTGTCATCATCCATGTTATATTCTAATGTCACAAAATTATGGCATATGCGTCTTGGGCATATGAGTGACAAAGGAATGACTATTTGAGTAAGAGACTCTCTTATATGGCCAAAGTACCTGTAAGATGGAATTTTGAAAACATTGTGTACTTGGTAAACAAAAATAGCTCAGTTTCAGTACTGTTATTCATAGAATGAAGGCTAATGTTGATCATATTCATTCAAATCTTTGGTGTCCCTCTCATGTTCCCTCTAAAGGAGGACATTGTTATATCCTAAACATTATTTTTGATTTTTTTAGAAAAGCGAGGCATATTTTCTAAAATAGAAAAATGAAGTCTTTTACACAGTCACAAAGTGGAAAATTTTAATAAAGAATAAGACTGAAAAAAGGATGAAGCGGCTTTGCACAGATAGGTTTGGAATTCTGTGAAGGTGACAAAAATGAAGGAATTTCTCGACACCACACAATTTTCAGCGCACCACAACAAAATGGCATTGCAGGACGGATGAACTAGATGATTATGGAGAGAGTTTACTGCATTCTTCCAAATTCTAGCTAGCCTAAGGAGTCTTAGGCAGAAGCTGCTTCAATGGCATCCTATTTGATGAATCGATCTCCATATACATCAGTCTAGTTCAAGACACCATAGGAAGTTTGGTTAGGTAATCCTACTGATTATTTAAATTTAAAAGTTTTTGGTTGTCCTGCATATGCATATGTAAATCAATGAAAATTGGAACCTAGAGCTAAAAGGTGCATATTTTGGGGTTATGCATATGGAGTGAAAACCGTTTATGGTGTCCTAATCTCAACTACCTTATAATTATTAGGGATGTTGCTTTTAATGAAAGTGCATTACTTCATCTCAAAAAAAAAAAGGCTACCAGCTCTTTTTCCTCTCATGCAGGTGATGATTTGTAAAATGCCACTGAGATGGTGCAGTTTGAATGGAAGGTGCCTACTACTAGCCAACAAGATATGCCTTCCTTCTCTTCACCACCATCTGAGCTGCTTAATGCCACTATGCATGACTAAGATGATGATTATTACTCAATTGCTCGAGATGGACCAAAGAGAGAAATTAGAAGACCAAGAAGATATAGTGAAGCAGATTTGGTGGCCTATGCACTTCTAGTCGCAGAGGAAACCGATGAAGACAGAGTGCCTCCAACATCTTTTGAAGTTATTTCCTGCCCTAATTCTTCAAAGTGGCTTGTTGCCATGGATGAAGAAATTGAATCTCTCCACAAGAACAAGACTTGGGAGAAGGTAAGGCTACCTAAAGGACAAGGTTTTGCAAGTTTTACATGTGTCTACACGAAGAAATAAGGCAACCCTAGTGTTGAAAATGCAAGATTTAAAGCTCGCTTTGTTGCAAAAGGTTATACTCAAAAACAGGGTGTAGACTTTAATTAGACGTTTTCTCTTGTTTTTCATCACACTTCTATTCGTGTGCTTCTTGCATTAGTTGCCTTGTAGGATATGGAGTTAGAGCAACTTGATTTTAAGATTGTTGTCCTTCACAGAGGGCTTGAAGAACAAATCTACAAGCAACAACTAGAGGGTTTTATCATTCCTGGAAAGGAGGACCATGTGTGCCATATAAAGAAGTCTCATTACAGCCTAAAACAATCTTCTAGGCAATGGTATAAAAGGTTTGATTTTTTTATGATTGGGCATGATTATTCTCGAAGCCAATATGATAATTGTGTTTATCATAGAAAATTTTTAGATGGGTCATTTATATACTTACTTTTATACATTGACGATATGTTAATTGCTACTTGTGACATATCATTAATCAATGAGTTAAATGCCCAACTAAATAGTGAATTTGAGATGAAGGATTTGGGTATCGCAGAGAAAATTCTCAAGATAGAGATTCATAGGGACAGTCAAGCACAAAAATTAATTTTGTGCTAAAACTTTGGGCATTTTCAAGCTAATTGCTCCAATAGAAAGACTCTTATCGTCAAGGTGGTAGAAGAAATTGAACCATTGAGGAAGGATCTAATGAAGAAGAGGAAGGAAATTATGAGTCTACTTGGTTCACTCTACATGTGGGAGAATTGTTGTTGATCATGAGGTCCCTACATGTCATAAACACTCCTTGTGAAGATGGCTGAAGGAACAAGTCTTCAACTCAAGGTGCATCGTTGGAGTCTTGGAGGCAAGGTTTATGGCTTAATCATAGACGGTGGCAGTTGCACTAATATGGCCTCTAGGAGACCCATTGACAAGGTTGAAATCCCCACTAAGGAGCTTCCTATTCTACACTCTCTTCAATGGTTAGGAACAAGCAATAAGGCAACTGCTTCAAGGTCAGCTTTTATTTCATTCTTAATTGGTCCATTTTGTGGTAAAGTGCTATGTAATGTCCTCCTTATGAATGCATGCCACTTGTTACTTCATAGACCTTGGTTATATCATCATAATCATGTGATCTATGATGGCTATGCTAAAACTTATTCCCACAAGCATAATAGGTGCAACCTTACATTGACTCCTTTGTGTACATCTAAACCACTACACAAGATAAGCGTGCCACTATTAAGAGCAAGCCTCAAATTGCCCGACTAATGGTCAAGCCAAATACAAGTGAAAAGATGAACCCTTTATGCCCTATGACACCAATAGTCTCTCATGCTAAAGGTGAAGAGTTCATACATATACTCACTATTGGGAGTCTATTGCCGAGCAAACCATCTTTGGGAGTAGAGTAAAGTGAACTTAGTCAATCCTTGAGTGTGGACTCTTAAGCCTAATGGACTCAGCTTGTCATGTGATGAATACATCAAGACCTTCAACAAATTCATCAAAGTAAAGGATTTGAGGGGAAATCCTTCTCAAGAGGGGGTGTTCAATGTAAAGAAAACCCCTAACACCACGGCTCTCCAACATGTCAGGCCTTTGAAGCGATGGGCTCCCTTAATTACTCAAGGAAATGGAGCATTAGGGGAAGATCCTCCTAGGCCTATACCCGTTGGGTGTCCTAAATGAGGTTCGAAGTAACTTTAAGATGGATGGCAAGGTAATTAGTAGTCATAAATAAGGAGCTTATGTAATTATTCTCCAACGACAGTTCTTATTTTATTTTCTAACTTTAGTTAGGTTTTTTAGTTTAACTTCAAGCTCTATTTTTAATGGGAAAATGGGCTCCAATTTGGCAAAACTGTACATGGATGGATAGCCTCGATGTCTTTTTTTCTAAAGAGCTATGGATCACATTCAATTTCCAAGGATTGAATGAGATATGAAGCTTTAACCAAATAATGGTTCGTGCATGTTTAGAAATGTATGGTTTCGACTAAGAGTTTATTGGGCTAGTAAATAGATGATATAGAGGTTAAAATATTTTATAGGAAGTTAGTAGACACTTCTAAAATATTCCCTATAAATATATTCCCGAAATTCATCTATTTGGGATGGTGTAGGATGCAACCAATGCAATATATGTGTAGCAAATTCCAACTTAGTAATTGTCTGGTGGTCCCTCTTTGAATTATACAACTAGCTAGAATTTTATTGGTTGTTTTCTTTGTAATTCCATTAGTTTGTATAAAGGTTGGAGAGAAGGGTATCCCTCCATTGAATGGATTGATTCCTTGCAATAATTTGAGACTTGGATTAATGGAACGAAAAGCTAGTTGGTTATTATCTCTCTATAAAAACATCAATTTTCTTTATCTCACTAGGAAAGTGGTGAATTTGATTCTTGTCTTTAATTCAATATTTAGTGCTTACGCTTTATAATATTAAAGTGTGCATTGATCTTTTATTGTTTGCTATTATCATTTCAAGTTTGAATCAATCAAGTGCCAGTTTTGTGGATTTCTTCATTTAAGTCTTCTTGTGGGTTTTGACATTCTTCAATCTCTTAGATTTCTTCATCAAGATTGTTGCCTTTATTTGGCCAAACAAATCTCACATTGTTCAATAAGGTAACTTGATGTATTTGTTAACAATTGTTAATTCCATCTATGCAACCCTTAAGCCTAAGATTAA
>JACYFF010031959.1:84273735-84287139 GCA_017589665.1 Selenicereus undatus
TGTATGTATGTATATATATATATGTATATATATATATATATATATGACTCCCAGGACTCACACGTGCAAAAATGGAAAATGTTTTTCGTTTTTCCAAAATTTTTGAGGTTTTTTCTCTTTTTCAAAAATTTTGAAACATAGATTTCCCTCCCCTTCCAGAATCATACAGTTTCCACATTTTGGGAAAAGGAGCATTAAGATTACAGAAATAAAAGGAAAGAGTTAAAATAAAAGAGACTATGTGCGACACAAATAAGAGATGGAGTAATTATACCAGGTCAGTTATTGAATGTAGCCGAACTATCTCATTACCCTTCAGAAATTACTGGGTGCTATGTAGAGCAACGGACGCTCGACCTTTTTCAAGATGCCACTCTCTTACTCAAATGTGGTTAGAGATCAAAAGTTCTTATCATAGGCCTATGCATACATCTCAAACAAGTGTAGGTAAGAGAACGTACACATGAAATCGACAATAATGCCTAATGCCCTCTTTATCATATCAAATGCCTTGGAGTGATAAAAAAAACAAAAGAAAAGAAGACAAGCTTGGCAGAACAATACTCCTGGGCATTTCCTCCAGGTGAAAGTAGTAAGGGTACATTGAGGCATTATATCCTCTATAGTTACCCAGGGGCCTATCAAACTCATTCAGCCTCCCATTAAGTCGTTTATCTCCATATGCTGAAGGCACAAATTATCATTGGGTCTGTTATTACATAATCATTCATGGGTATTACAAAGGAGTACTCAAGGGAAGGTGAGGGTAGTGACCAAGTAAAAGGAGTAGGGACTAACTCAAGTGAGGTGTGAGATATAGTACCAATGAGTTCAACACTAGTCAGTGACACCTCTACTATAACCTCTTCACATCACTGCCTTAAAGGAGTCACCTCTAACATATGTTCCTCCTCATCAAAATTGTCGTCATTCTGTTTCTAAACCAACTGTGAAAACTAGTAAACATATTATCCATGATATGCTCCATTGAGCTAAATGCAATTTCTATGCTATTCTCAATTTCAACTCTCAATCAAACATATTTGGGGTATGAGTTAGAGTTATGATCAAAAGCATAGCGAACATCACACCTTGGAGGGTCAGATTGAGGAGTGGGAGGAGAACAAGGAGTCATAGATTCTTGCTCATAAAATGATATAGCATGAAAGGCATATGGGTTGGAAAAGGACATCCCAGAGGCACAAGTAATTTGTTCAAACAAGCATCCCTAGTCACCCACTCAAGGAAGTCTGCAGCTTCATCAATAGTCTTGGAAAGAAAAGCAAAATACTTTAAAAGAGTACAAGTCTCACCATTCACCTCTTATTAATCACACTCAAAATTTCTCACTCCTTGACACAGTGAGTACATTGAGACGCAAAATTACTCGTGAGGTCAAAATACCTCCAGAATAACCATGCTCATGTTGGGGAAGTGGAAAATAGTCATTATCTTTTTTAATTTGAACTTTTTTAAAATTTTTATGGGTTTTCAATTTTTTTCGATAAGAAAACCGGAGCTAAGATTGTAATCTACTAAGAAAAATTATACAACTAATCTACTGATAGAAGTATCTGAAATAATCATGAAAAACAAAAAAAAAGAAAAATAGTGAGCTAAATCCAAACCTCGTCCCTAGCAATTGTGCCAAAAACTTGTTGTGATCCTAAAAGGACGTACATTTATACCACAAGTGTACTGTTGTCAGCTGTAGTACTTAAGGGTCGGTTCCACAAACATGGGGTCAAATTTAGGCCACTGCAACTAAGACTAATCCGTATTAATTAAACTAAAAGTAATAAATAAACATAATTAAGGACATATTATGATCAACAAACATCTTCCTGTGGATCAACATAATTTTAACAATTGATTAAAAAAAGAAACACTAATGACCACTAAAGCAACAAATATTGATCACCAACTATAATTTTTTTGGTAGGAAAGGTAAGAATAGATCACCAACTATAATTAAGGATATGTTGATTGCCATGAAAAAATATAGTGATCGCTAAACATAATTCTTATGATAAACATAGTTCTTGTGATCAACATAACTGCACCATATTGTTTATTACTGTGCTGAATTCATCATATTCTAATTCTAATAGTGTGGAATTTTTGAAAAATTTGAGCAGGGCAAAGCACTCAGCCTTTACCCGGAGGGAGCAGAACATCCAAAACACAACATTGTCAAGAAACTAAAGCCTGTTGATAGGAAGAATTTGAAGTTTTAATAATTATAACCCCAAGTGCTAGGTTTATCATCTAGTACTTGGGGTATCGTCTATTGGGAGTTGAGTTTCAACTACTGGGATTAGCTCAAGTGTTTCAAGCTAGGCTAAGTGAAAAGACAAGAAAGACAAACTAAATTAAACTAACAAACACAAAAAAAAAAAAGGTTTGGAGTTATGATTGGGCCATTTGATGAACCAAGTAATCAAGGCGAGTCCTAACCTATCCAACTTACACTAAATACTACATATGGTCGGTTGTACCATCGAAGACCACATAAGCCCTCTCTCGAGGGTCATGAGTTAGTCTAATTAGACTAACCACCTATTTTCATAGAGCTAGCCTAATTAAACTACCATATTAGCAATCCTCAGACCTAGCTAGGATCAGGAATATTTTCATGTCCAAATCCCGGCTATCCTTTCTGCCACATAGCTATTGACCTCACCTCTCGGCATAAATCAATCGTCCTAAAACATGGATGAAAACTTTCTCAAGCATTTCATCTAACACTTGGAGGGTATTAGAGAAAACCCTAATTTTAAAGCATAAATAGGGTGTGGTTAGGCCTACTCTAAAACTAATTAGTCATCAAGAGGCTAATCATAATCCAAGCTAACAAAAACTGGCTACTAATCATCACACAATCACAGTCTAACCTAAAATAAACTAAGCTAACAACCAAACTAGTCAAGAATAAAATAAAGAAATAGACCTAATCTTGATTAAAACAACTACTAAGCATAAAATCACAACAAAAATAAAAGTGGTTGTCTTTGTGTTTGGAGTTATGGGGGTCGGTGGTTGTTATCCTGAGTGGGTATTGTCTGGTCCATCAATTAACTCCTCAATTTGTGTTATATGGGAGCTATGAAGGTCCCTGGTTCACTAGGATGTGAATACTTCGCAGTTTGTGATTTGGGAGCATCTACGTACTCTAGAGCATGGGGTCCCTAGTTGGTACCTTGAGAGGGCTTTGCTCCGTCCACCAGGATGTGCCTTTTGCCTTTTTGTATTGTGATAGTTATTTGTGTAGGTTATTTGTGCATTTCCCTAGGTTAAAGAACTTTGTTAGTATAAGATGATCAAATGCATTATGAATTTGGATTCAAACTTGGATTTGGTATTGCCTTAATGGTATTTGTGAGATGGTGATTAGTTCTAAGTATGCTTAAAGAATTATATTATGTGTTTGTAGAAAGTATGTGAACCTTTGACCTTTGTAAAATATATGCTTTTATGCATGTGGTAATTATGGCTATGGGCATGTCACTAATTTGAGTTAGCATAATATGCTTTTCATTGGACTCCAATGAGGATTAGGAGCCTAAAACACATGTTTGGTATGGGGTAATCATGGTTAATTTAGTGAGTATACTAGCAACAACGTTCATTTAGAGGCTCAAATGGACACAAAGGTCATTAAATTGTGCTCGGTATGGATAGGCATGGCTAAGTTAGTCTAATTGCCCATCTTATGACGTAGATGTATTTGTTTGTGAAGTCTAATTGCCCATCTCATGGCGTAGCTGTGTTTGCTTGTGAAGTTTCAAGAGTATAATAGATATGAAATGCATGATCATATATCTAAAGCATGTTCATATTCATTTACACCTTTCATACGTTCATGTTCATTTACATCTTTCATATGTTATATGCTATGTTCTGATTCTATGTGACATGTGCATTATGTGATTATGTGTTAATCGGCTAATGTGCAAAGTGGAATAAGATAGAAGGTAAGGGTTATCCACTGAGTTCGAAGACTTCATGGCCTCACCATTTGTCAAGTTTTTAGAAGCTAAAAGGGACCATAGGTTCATTAAGAAGGCTAGCTAGTTGTTAAATACTTTTGGAGAGCGAAGACGGGAATGCAAGCCTTATTATGCCTTTTTGTTATGGATTATGTTTAGTGAATTCGATATGGATCTATGTATATGTAATTTTGTACGACTTTAATGGATCTAGTCTAAGTATGTATGACAATGCATGTTTTAGAATCACCCCATTGACTTTGACTAAATTATAGACAAGGCTTTTGATGCACTTATCTTCTAATGAGCTAATTAAGATTAAGGAGCTTAAAGACCCTTGAGGGTGTTCCCACTTGAATATCCACAATAGTGACGCATCTGCCCCCTTCGGGCGGGGCATTATAAAAGTGGTATCAGAGCAAAAATCCTGTGACTTCTGACCTGTAGGGCTTACATGCACATGTGATTGACTATTTGTTTGATGATATGCATATATGTGATTATATGAGTTATCTGGGTCATGCGAGATTTTGATTCACAATGTGACTATGTGAGTTACTTGTGTCATGCGTGACTTTGATTTGCAATGTGATTTTGTTTATCATGAAATTTGATATTAGGAAATTGTGAATGATAAGTTTCAAGGCGATTGTTTAAGAAGAGAAGGATGTAGCGCCCCGAAATTATGCATACTAATTTCGACTAATGTATGAATATGTTATCTATGTGAATATATTTTAACGCATTTTTATTTTAGACATATGTGTATATTTTAAGTTAACTTTATTACTTTAGGTAATAATTAGTTGAATTATTGGTACAAGTAAGCATTTTTTCCAACAAAAAAAAGGTGGAAAGAGGAATCAAAGAAGAAAGGAAAAAAAGGGGGTTCCTAGTTGACTTGAAGCAAAAAAACAGAAAAGAAATGAAAGGGGGGTAGTTTATCATGTAAAAAAAGGGATAGGGACTCACTATGCTTTTTCCCCAAATTCCACAAAACATGCATGCACAATAGAGAGAGCAAGAGAAGGGAAGAATAAGAAGAAGAAGAAAAACAAGAGGAAGAAGAAGAAGAAGAAGGAAAAGAAAAGAAGAAGGAAGAAGGAAGACAATTGAGCTATTAAAAGAATATAGGTGAGTGATTCTTGCTTTTCTTCAATCTATAATTGATTAGGAAAAGGTTATTTTGATAGTTTACATTTGAATCTGAGAAATCAATTGAAGATTGAATCTATGAATTTGATGTTTTAGAGTTTAGTAGAATAGAATCCTAATTTCACTTCTTAAAAACTCACCCTAAAGTTTGTTGTTTAATTGTGGCTTTTTGGATGAAGTGAATGTTATGAATTTATAATCACACTGTGTATTTGTTCATGTACATGCTAGTCTATGAATTTTTCGTTTCATTACTTGTATTGGAAGAATAAAATGGTAGAAAATAAGTTTAATATTTGGATTTTTGCTGGATTTGGATATTGTTTGATTTATTGTGAATCATTGGCCTCAGTAAAACCTCTTAAATTGTACGTTGAATTCTCCATAATATGTGGCAATTTTCTCTAAATTTTCATGAGTTATGGATGTGTAATGTATGAGTTATGAATTGTTGATTGGAACTGCCCTGTTTTAATGCATCATTACTAGTATTGTTTTGATTTTTGTGGAGGATTGACTCAGAGGAAAATTGTGAAAGTTGTATGGTATATTAGTCATAAGATTTGGTATTTTCCTGCAAAGTTTCATAAATTTTGGATTTGTATTCTCTAAGTTATGAATTTTTGAGTGAAAAATCTCCTATTTGGTGCAATTATGGGTTGTCGGGTTCATGAATTGTATATTGATCATGTAGGGGATGATTTTTAGCATTAAAAACATTAAGATTTTTTTATGCTTTATTGGAAAATTTTTAAAATCATTTTGGATGGAATTATGCCTTGATTTGATGAGGTTTTTGTGTAAGTTATTTTGAGTTGGATTATGCCTTGGGTTGGTTAGATTTGGTATAAGTTGTGAATAAAAGTTTCTTTGAAAATAATAAGTTATGGCAATATGATTATGGAAAAACTAAATTTTGTTTTTGGTGAAAGAAGTCATGTCATACCTAACACTATTAGAGTTGTGTTCTAAAGCTATAGCCACAAAAATAATTGTCTTTGTGTTTGGAGTTGTGCAAGTTGTTGGTTGGTACCTTAAGTCGGCGTTGCCTTATTCGCCAATTTGACTCATCAATTTGTGTTATTTTGGAGTTGTATGGGTCCCTGGTACTCTAGGATGTGGTTGTTACTACACAGTTTGTGATTTAAGGGCATCTATATACTCTAGAGCATACGGTCCCTGGTTGGTACGTAGGGTGGGCTTTCCCCGGTCCACCAGGATGTGTTTTTGACCCTCGTACTTTGTGATATTTATTCATGTAGATCATGGATGGATTTCCCCATGTTAAAGAACTTTACCAGTATAAGATGTTGTGATATATTATGAATTTCGATTTTGTATTGCCTTAATGGTATTTGTAAGATTGTGATTAATTTTAAGTATATTCGTAGTTGATAAGTATGCTTAAAGAATTATATTACGTGTTTGTAGTTGGTGTGTGAACCTTTGTAAGAAATATTCTTTTATGCATACGTTAATTATGGTTATGGGCAGACCACTAGTTTAACTTAGCAGACTTTGAGGACTAGCAGCCCGAAAGACAAGGTTGGTGTAGGACAATAATGATTAGTTTAGTAAATAGACTAGCAACAAAGTTTGCTTAAGGATTCAAACGGAAGCAAGGGTCGCTAAATCGTGCCTGGTATGGACATGCCTGGTTAAGTTAGTCTAATTATCAGTCTCATGACATATCTGTGTGTTTGTTTGTGAAGTTTCAAGAGTATAATAGATATGAAATGTATGATTGTATATTTGAAGTGTGCTCACGTTCATGTTCATTTGCACCTTTCATATGTTATATGCTACGTTCTTATTTATATGATATGTATATTATGTGATTATGTGTTAACCGGTTAAAGTGCAAAGTTGAACAAGAGGGAAGGTAAAGGTTGTTCATTGGGCCTGAGGAACACGTGACCTCACCATTTTTCAGGTTTCTAGAAGCTAAAGGGGACCATAGGAGCAATAAGAAGGCTATCTAGCTGTTAAATACTTTTGGAGAGCCAAGCTGCGAATGCAAGCCTTGTTTTGTGTTTATGTTATGGATTATGTTTAGTGAATATGATATGGATGTATTTTGTTTGTAATTATGTATGATTTTTACGGATCTGGTCTAAGTATATATGAAAATACATATTCTAGAATCACTCCGTTGACTTTGACCAAATTATAGATGAGGCCTCTGATGCGCTTGTCTTCTAATGTGTTAATTAAGGTTAAGAAGTTTGAAGAGTCTTGTGATGTTTTCAGTTGAACATCCACGACAATGATGCGCCTATTCCTCTGGACGGTGTGTTACTTTAAAAAGCTTTAATTAGGAGATTAGATGCATTGAAAGGTCTAAAATAATTTAGTAAATTGAAGAAGCGAGAACATGGCTTGGCGCTAGTGAGTAACAGGTACAAGTTTGCCTTGTATTTTTACAATGTTTTTTAGTTGCTCATTTACCATAAAAATGTGTTCATTGGACAAAAATCCTCATGAATGAATTTAAAAATAAGCACGTTGATTGTTTGGAGAGAAACATTTTGAATTATTTTGTGTATTCAACTTGCCGATGTTGATAGGAATTTATGAAGTGTATCAATAAGCGTATTGATCGTTCAAAGATAAGGATTTTTTGGGTGGGTAGAAAAGTATCGGGAGAAGTTAAAATAAATAACTAGATATGTAATCAAAAAACAATCGGCACAAAAAAGAAAATACCATAATTTTTCTATAAAAAAGCATTTAAGTTGTTTGTAGAAAAGAATTTAGAGAAGTAAAAATAATAAGCTACTTACATAATTAAACAATTGCACCAAAAACAATACACAAAAAAAAAAAAAAAGCCTTCTTTAGGGACTGGGGGACAGGAAGAGAAAAGCACTATGCTGCCAGAAAGTTAAAAGTAATAGATAGTTTTGATAGTTATACAAGCCCTATTTTTTTCTATGATTGAGAAGATTTAACTTATAATTTACAGTTTCTAACAGCTTCTTATATAATTACATCTCTTATATCTCCTTCCATCTTATTATATTTTACATTTCCTTACATCTCCGTACATCTTCTTACATTTTCTTAAATCTCCTTATATATTTTTTATAACATTCAACTTATCATCTATTTTATTCTCATATTTATATAGAAATACATATATATTTTTTATATATTACCAATACGAAAAATCTTACAAATTTTTAATGAATGTAATATTTGTACAAACATAAAAATAGAATTTAACCATGTGAATTAATATTTGAGATTCAACATAAAGTATATATACCATTACAGAGAAAATAAGTCAACATATTTTAAAATTATAATACAAAAATCACATTTATGTTTGAGATTCGACGTGAACCATGCATGAAAATAGTCAAACTATTGGTGGCGAAATAAAGCATTTCAACTATTTCTCCCATAAGTTTATCCCTGACAACTTGATTGCTATCATCATACAATTGAGCATTAGATTGAATTTAATTCCAAAATGCTTAATTCAAATAGGATTTCATTTTTAGAGTTCTATTCAAATTTGTTGAGATTTTTTTTTTTATAGTTTGGTCTATAGAAGGTAAAACTAATGTTAATACCAAAAAATCACCTCAAGTGGAAACATATTTGGTTCAACGTAGTTGTTGGCTTGTATTTATTTGATTGTATTTAGATGACTTGTTTAAAGGTTTATTTTCATTAATTATGTTTTTTAAATATTAATTTTTGTTATCCAAAGCAATAATTGTGGAAAAATAATTTTTTTGTGTAATGTTAAAATATAATTTGTTTAGTGATGTTATAAAATTTATTGTATAAATATCAATGATACACGTAATTATTTTCATGAAATAGTTATTTTCATAATTCATACATTAAAGAATAATAATTATGCATACATATCTTAAAATAATATTACACAACCTTTTAATAATTCAACAACTTCTAACATCTATTCTTACAATTTCTTACAACTCCTTATAGTTTTTTACATTATTTTACAACCTCTTATATCTTCTTATATTTCTTTATATCATATAATTGCATTTTATCGCAATTAAAAAAAAAACAGATCGAAAGTACTAAAAAAAATATCTTCAAAAAAAAAATCCCATATTTTTCTTCTTTTTAAAAGAAAAATCTAAGATAGGGACAAGTACTACACTGTCAAAATTCGAACACGCAAACTTTGGGCCCGACCCACGCTTAACCATTGACACATACAAAACAATGTGATACACTGGCTCCGCTTGCAAACTTTAGTAGTCACTGCATGGGCCTATCTTACAAAGTAGGCCCGGACTTATGCTCTAATTTTCCGCTAAATTCTGGACCACGGTAATAGTTTACGTAAACGTAGAAAAGTCAATATCAGAATTCATTTATAAATTCGTAGATTCGATCGTGTCCAGAAAGCTATGTATGCCAGGTACTGACACATAGTCGATGGATTAATTAAAGACACTGCATGAATTTAACGTGTTTGACTATCTTAATCATGGTATTCTGAGCATATCCAACGATTGCCTCGCAAGGGTAAAAGTAAGAGAGAGAAACGGGGTGAGGTGCTTGAGTTTCTGCAGTGAAAGATTTGTGCTGCATCACTCGTGGCGAGCCTCAATACCGGAGGCAGGTCGAAAGTATTTTTTTATTTTGTAAAATATTTTTTATTAATTTTTTTATTCAAAAAATAAAATTGTGCTTTATGAAGTAGATTCATATATATTATTTTATTTGATAAGGTAAAATTGTAGGTCTTTCAGGAGAGAAAGTGAAGATTATGAGACTAAACAATTAAAAAAAAAGCTGATATGACAGTGATAAATCCCACCGATAAGTCAAAAAATTGACTCATTATTGAGTTTGCTAGTCCATTCATCAAGGGGATGCTGTCAAGTGTCAACATTGTTCAACAGGCTACTGCACGAGTTGTAATCTTCAGTTCATATTTTGATAAACTCAATGAAAAGTCCATTTGATTTGATAGATCTTCCACTCCCAACTGCTTGAGGTGTACGTGTTTTGATCTTTTGAAATTTCAGCATGTGAATTTCAACCAATTCAATCAATGGACCAACAGTTCATTGCCATGGTGGTCCTTTACTATTGTAAGAGCATTCTCAGTAGAGTTTTAATTTTTGAAACTCTAGCCTGCCATATCAGTGAAAATTTCACAATTTTAGAACTTGCATTTCATCACTTCTCCAACAAATGAAACTTAATTTTAATCATTCAATAAAAATATTTATCATAGACCCACTTTATAACACAACCTATTTTTTTAATCATATAAAAATTATATACTACTTCAAAAAAAAATAATAATAAAAAATTACCAAAATTTACACACATGGAGGAACTCCCACAGGTTCCTCCATACGTGTCACACCCATTTCTCCGTTGCAGTCTGAGAACACTTGGCACGCATGTGACACGCAGGTCCTACCCATGCTCCGCGTGTCATCTGCTGCCCATGCTCTAAATAAGGGTAATGTTTTGGTAAGTTATGTCGTCTAAAGTCCTCTGCCGAGAGGTTGACCACTAGATTGATGGTGGGTAGAAGAAGAGAGAGAGCACAACCTATGGATGCGGACTCGATCGAGGTCCGACCCTCAAGACAACTAGGCAAATAATGAGTCTGTTTACCACCCACAAATTCTTCTAAAACAAGGCAAGATATCTATACCAAGATTTGACTTGCACATGAAAGCTGTTGACAACTCATAGCTATTGTCCTTAATCATTGTACCAAAAACACTTTGTTTATTATAAATAAACGCATAAACATCACTATATCGATTAAATATGGTGTAGGACTAAGTAATAGCACCAATATTACAGAAGTGTCAAAAAGTCGTGTTGAAGCTTTCAAATGTTGAGTAGGTAATGGCCCACTGCTGACATAAATGATGCTTCCTTTTTTTCTCTTTTCGTGAGTATATGTGTGGTCTCTAATTCTTGGCACTCCTTTTCATTACTTTTCATTTCTTAAAGATAATATCACTCATCTTCGCTATCTTTCATTCCTTCTTCACACATTCTTACTACCTCTCGCTCTCTCCTACTCATTTTCACATTAATATTAATAATTTTATCTTTCTCTTACTTCATTTCTTCCCACTTCATTCCGCCTCATCCCCCCTCTTTCTCACTCCCATGGGTGGATCCACTCATGGGGGCAAGGTATCTATGGACACTCCTCTCTAAAAAATATATATATAATCAATTATTTTAAAATGAAAATACATTGGTATATGTGGACACCCTTAAATTAGGTCCAAAAAATGATAGATACACTTTAAATATATTCAGTTCACATGTTGACATTTTAAATTTCTTTAAATATCAACAATACAGTCATAAAGTTGAAATTTGATAGAAAAGTAAAATCAAATTAAATGCACCCAAACTTAAATTTTCTCTCTCCTTCCCTCTCTTATTTGTAGTCCGACTTTAAATTTAACATAATTCTAGTCTCTTTAATTTTCTTTTATTATTATTATTTATTTTTTTCGATTGTGCAGTTGCAATGTGTTCTTGGTGCAAATTTTTCTTTAACTTGGCCCTAATGATTGATTGAACTTGATGCTATTTTTTCCCCTTTTAGTGTGATTAATTGGTGTACATTGCTAATTTATAGCCGTATTTCATGTTTGACATGTTCACTTTATGTCTCAATCTTCTTTGGTTTTATTGCTTAGTGCTGATGATCTATCCTCTGTAACCAAAAGTTTTAACAAATGCTACGTAATCGTAAAGTTTTCAATTTCAGCTCAATTTATGTATTAAAATCAAAATATAAAAAACAATAAAGAATAAATGTAGTAGTAGAGGTACCATAGTTTCTTTAAGGGGTAAAAAAATAGGGCGCATTATTATTGCTTGTTAGCTTCTGCTAGTGCAAAAATACAAAATGGAACGTTTGAAAAAAAAAAAGGAAACGAAATGTTTGCATAAAATAGACTACTATATATAATATGTATCATGTAATTTCTTGTTTTTATTGATATTGTATAGTAAAGATAATGTTGATAAATGAACACCCTTATTTTAAATGCCTATATCTACCATTGCTCACGTCATTCCACTCATTCCTACTCCTACTAAAAAAAACCTTGTTGGCTTTCTATTTATCCATTAATATTATATGTTATGTTTGTTTTGATGGAAGACAAAAAAGAAAGCTTAAATATTTGTTCTTTAATCATATTCTATAATGATATTATGGAATTACTAATCATATTTGAATATACTATGGGACTTCCTTGATCTTGTGATTTAAGATATGATTTGGTTATGGAAAGAATAATAAAATTAGCTTAAGGAGAATCCAAATCAGCATATGAATTGATTATGGAAGGAATTGCTCAAAGAGAATCCAAATCTATAAAAAAAATCAGGACAACTGTTGCAAGCAAATCAACTAGTCGTTGCATGCTGAATTTGTGTCATCTTCAGTGACACTGAACTGGATCTTCAAGGCCTTGAACTGAAACAAGAAATCAGGATGTGTCTATATAACGGCTACTTTCCATCTATTCTCCAAGCTTTTGTTATAAATGGGCAAAATGGTTGAGAGCTGAGGAGATGGAGCAAGACAAGTATTCATTGGTATACTCAAACACACTCTCTTATTGTATTGATTGAGCTTTAATTTGCTATTTTTCTTTGAGTTATTCAAGTAGTGTTTAGGTGGGATTATAGAGTTGAAGGGTCAACTCTATCAAGCCTTGTTGAGGGTGTCAACTTGGGTCTTGGAACTTAGACTAGGTATATTCTAGAGTTGTAATCATTTCTCCTAATAAAAGATTCGGGTTAATCCTAGAGTTAGGGAACTCTAAGTAGGGATTAAGCCTATTGAGGCCCAACCTCGTTAAAAACTCGCTTGTGTTTTGTCCACGCTTATTTTTCCGCATTTCATTATTCGTTAATTTGCAATTTTGATCATCACCCTATTCACCCCCCTCTAGGCTGATTTAGTAGCTTTCACACTTTCAAACCCTACTCGTTCAACTCCATTCTATTTCTTTTCATCCTATACCCTTAATTTACCCACAAAAAGAACAGAGCCTAAGTCCGTTGGCTCTTCAAATTGCCCTAAATAAGAAAAGTTGTGCACTATGGGAATGAACGCAAGACACACTTAACCATTATATTAAGGCGCTTTAGTTAACATGGATTGATCTTATATTAAGATTGAATTATTTTTATCAATCCGCCTAAAAAACAGGTTGACCTTTTGCATTTTTAATATTAGTTAGGTGTTTTAATGTTTTTTTTT
>JACYFF010031959.1:84292139-84350729 GCA_017589665.1 Selenicereus undatus
ATAAAATACAGTTTTTCTTGCAAGGCCGGTCAGCCTATCATACAATTATCCTTAAAGCAAACACTAATCAAAATGAAATTATGGAAATATCATCATTATTTTATTTTTTCGTATTTTTTTGTCAGAAGTACCTACTCAATACTTTGGACGTTATTATTGCGAATGCAAAAAGAAAAACAAAAATCTTAGGAGTTGAACAAGACATTTGTTAATTAATTTATAGCTTGCAGACAAAAATTTTCTTTATCAAAATATTTTCGGTGTAAATTTAATAGTCAACAAAAAAGGGTAAAGAAAAATAAAATAAAGAAGCAAAGGTCATGCATGACCAGTGAGACATGGTGTCTTCACCAAACCAGCACGCCTTCCGGCCCACTGCCCCTTGCATGTCCTACGGCAGCAATGACGTCAGCAACATTTCCTTCTTTTTCTTCCTTTCGTTAGCCCCGGGGGCCCCCAACGACTAATCGTAATCAAAATCGGAAACTAGGGTCATGCTTGTGGACGGCGTTTGTAAAGTACATCTGACAATATTAAACTTTGAACAAGAAATCCATGTCACATACTTGAGTTTTTCAAGTCAGATATTTTGAATAATATTATGTTCAATTTCAAAAAATAAAAATATGAAAAATATTGTATTCAGACTTAAAATTAAAACGAAAAATTTATTGTTGTTCCTGTTTTTTGGGGTCGAACAAATTTCAGTATTTGGATTAGATAAATTTTTGCCAAGGCTAATACAAATCAGTCAAACATTAAGGCTTGCTGAATTATGACAGTGTCTTTAATAACGTTTAGCATTTTAGGTAATATTTTGAAAAGTGGGCCCAAAGGTAGCCTCCCAAAGTTTTTCGCTAAAAGATAGCCTCTCCTCATTTTATTTTTGGGAAATTATTCATAGTCTCATGTCAATTTACGTTAATCTGTTAACTCAACCATTACATTTATCAAAGATATTTTCCTCAGTCACTCATATAAATAGTTATGAGTTAGCAAGTGAATTACAATAATTCTCTGATACTTAACCAACTATCTATTACGTAAATATTTATTTGCCATAAAAATATCTACTACCCAATTATGTACAAAGCATATAATATACATCTGAGAGCACATAATATCAAAAGACATATTAATAAATAAATATTAAAAAATAAAATATATGATAAATATACCCAAAAAATATATATAAATAAAATGTGAATACAAATACTCTCAGATTTACCTGATAATTTATCAATTATGTACGATCAAAGAACATTTATTCGCTGTTGCTGTTGCAATAGCAAATAAATATCTTTTGATAGTAAATAATATCTATTTGCTAGTGCAACAACAATAGCAAATAATTATAAATTGTCGAGTGGGCTGAGGTGACGAAATTTTAGATTATAATGCAACCTGAAATATTGTAAGTCTGACTATTTTCTCTGACAAAATAAGTTTAGTTAATCGAATAAAAACCATTTTTAATTTGCGTTTCAATCGATATCAATTACATTTTGACATTGATAAATCTCTTTTTTCATATATTTCTTGTTTGAAAAGTCTCTTAATAGGCAACCATCAGTTTCTTAGACTCAAAAACTTTTTTTTATGGCGTAAATGAAGCGAATGACACTCCTATACAAGTCCAAGAGAATTCACAAATCCTTCTTAATGCTCACAAGCTCCATCAAAGGGGACTTGACCCTTGTACTGATTTGGAGCACCAATTTCAACCTCATTCTAAAACTTTGGGATGCGTGACTCATCTATTTTGGGAAGGTCAAGGGGCCTTCTAAAGGGTTTAGTCCATTAAATTGACGTTAAACTCTCGGAGATAATAAAGAAGACCAAAAACAACAAGTTGCATGCTAACGGCAAATTAGTCCGGTTTTAACCCGGTTTTGTGGGCTTATTTAATCAAGTTTAGAATGGGTTTAATTTGCTGCAAATTCACTTTTTGGGAACCTTCTTATGTCAGCTAAAAGGACATAAAAAGAGTTCTAGGCCAAAGCAATAGGTCATGGGTCAAGTGAAGGCTTTTCCCACATGTTGCAGTTTCTGCCCAGCCTGCACCACCTTGCACGTTTTGCCTCATATCTCCTAAACAAATGATCCAAATTGCCTGCAAGAGGAGGCTCCTGAAATCTGACTTCTATAGCTTTCCAACAAGTCCTTTTGCAGCTCATTTGGTCAACAAATCTAGGAGATAGAACCTTTTAAAGTTGACCTATGTAAAGTGAAAAGTGCTGACATAAACTAAAAAGCACTTTTCAACTTTTGTTTCTTGCTTTTTGGTTCCTTTCTTTGCTTTGTGGTCAACCAAGGCCTTGTTTTTGCTGATTTGAAGCCTTGTGAAGCTCTCCTATATAAGGAGCAGCCTTAGGATGTAGAAGGGGTAGTTGAATGTTTTTGCAAAGAAGCTTATGCTTTCATTTTCTCTCAAAAATCTTAAGTTCTCTTTATCATTTCTTCAAAGGTGGTGAGTCTTAAGTGGAATCGTTTATAGAGTTGTGGGTGGCATTGCCTTTAAGCAATTCTTAGTAGATCCTTAAAGCACCTGCATTGCTAGGATTGTGAGCCAAAATTTCTGTCCGCGGTCCAGAAAATGACATACAATGGTGATCCTTTCAGCTCGCTCTACGGTTCAGCTCGTGGCCATGATCCGCTCACCACCATTTTTTGTTTTTATTTTTTTGCTAAGTAAACTTTAAACTTTTTTTTGAAAAAGTTTGACCAATGATATATTAGTAGTGGATTCCACAAAACATTATTTTATTTGGTGATCCATGGGACGTAAAGAATAAAGAAAAAATTGACTTGTGGGATGATGTGGAGGGTGTGGACCCCCACTTGCGATCCAAACTTTTGGATCACCAATGCGGATGCTCTTAGGCTTGATTGGTGGCCTAACCTTTAAATCAAGTCATATCTTGCATCAAAGTGAAAATTTGCAACTAAACTCAAGCAATCTACTTCCGACTCATTAGTAACACGCTCCAGTAAACTAAAAAATTTATTTCCTATCCTAAGCGCAAATTGAAAATTTATTTAGCTTCTTTATTTTCATGTCGTTCCTTTTTATCTTTTTTTTTTGTGGTCAACAGGCTTTTTAAAAAGATAATATTTACTTTTCCTATGCTTTGTTGACCAGAGTCATCTTTCATATTTTGATTGAACTGAAAAGTCACTTAATTGGAAAGCCTATTAATAAAAAATTTGAAAGCCTATTAATAAAAAATTTCAGTACACGCCTTCATAGGTTGATTCAGCTTTTTCACGGGTTGAGAATTCCGCTGATTGGACCGAAAATTGACTTTGGTTTAGCTGACACGTTTTGCACTATATTTTTTTTTACTTTTATTAGGAGAAAATGACAGGGTTTAACGTACCAATTACGTTACTAGGCGTAGCAAATGGTCATTCCGTTAGAATTCAAATTGGGTTAAATTTGGTTCGGGTTATATTTGAATTGATCAATTTTGATTTGAGTTTGAGTTTATTTCAGGGCTAAGTTCGGGTTTATTGAATTCGGTCTGGGTTAAATTCAAGTTTACTGAATTTGATTTGGGTTTGGGTATAGTTTGGGTGGAGTTCGACTCGAGTCAACTTGAGTCAAGCTCGTTTGGGTCGATTTGGGTGTTGGCCAAGTCAAAGTTGGTTCAGGTAGGTTTTGGTTATGGGCTCGGGTCAATTTTAGGTAGGGTGGAAATCGGATCATGTCATTTTCAGGTTAGTTTATTTTTCAATTGGGTCAATTTATATGTGGCTTGAGTGTGATATCTTACACGCCTACGTAAGCGATAAAATTTTGGACAACTTAGGGCTTGTTCTTTTCGTAGGTAAATTAAAGTGGGTAGAAGAGTGAAGTTGGTTAAAATAGGTTGAGATGAGTTGAAGTAGGTTCAAGTGGGTTGAATTTTTTTATTTGATAAATTGAACTTTATTATAATAGTTGAAGTGGGTTGAAGTGGGTTGAAGTAGGTTGACGCAGGTTGAAATGGATTAAAGTGGGTTGAAGTAGGTTGAAATGGGTTGAAGTTGGTTGAGGTTGGTATATTAGAATTGACCCACGAAAAGAACAAGGCCTTAGAAGGAGGTTATATGACCTAGAATTTCAATTGGATTAGTTTCTAATTTCTTTCCAATTCATTCAAGATTATATTTTAATTGGATTAGTTTTTAATCTTGCACAAAAAAAAACCACATCAATTTGAATTTTGGGTCAGGTATAAACTCCTATTTCCAATTCATACACGATTTAGTTTCTATTGGCCTACTCCCAATGCATCACACAGGAAAGTAATCAAGTAAATGAATAAATAGTGCCATAAATCCCCCCTCTACCCAAACATCAAATCAAAGATTTTAAAAAGAAAAATTGAAGAGTCGTGCTTAATCAACATAAGCCATAGAATAGCTTTAACTACTTGGTTCTGTATTTGCATTTTTGTCACTCAAATGTGTCAAATCCATTTTAAGTCATTTCCTTTCAAAATTGCAAATGCATTGTTTCATTTTTCAAAGTAAGGTTTTGTCATTTGCTTTCGCCTTTCGCATCCTAAGTATCAAGTGAAGCTATGTAGCTAGGATCGGGTCAGGTCAAACTTAGATTCGGGTCGGTTTGGGTTCGTGTTGGATTAGTTTAGGTATGAATCGGTTCGAGTCATTTCGGGTTTGGGTCAATGTTAAGTTAATAAGATTTTGGGTCAGTTCGGATTCAGTTCGAGGAATTTCGGTTTCGAGTAAAATCATATCAATACGGTTTCGAGTTGGTTTGGTTTTGGGTCGGTTCAATTTTAGGTTTCAGGATAAGATCAGTTCAATTCTTTTGAATTTTGGTTTGGGTCTGATTTCGGGTCCTTTTGTTCGGATCACTTGGATCGGTTAGTTTTGCTAGATTTACATGTTCATCCTCATTCTGTTATGCCTGGGCTACTTTACCTTAACAAATACCAACTATGGGATCACTAAGGATGATTGGACTAAACTTGGTAAAACAAATAAAAAAGATTGAGACATGAAGAACCACGGTTCAATCAACCAATGTTGCACAAATTTTGGAAGAATTTTATGATCCATCCAGGTTTTGTTTGCATTTTGACCTCAAATATCTAAAATGATCCTTCTTATATATATTAGGTACAATCCATTCACGAAAATCGAAAGGTAGAAAATAAAGAATTTGATCTAATGACTTGAATGGGACTTTTTCTAAGCAATGTAAGGCATATTTTTTTTTTGACTTATAATAAGTACTTATCATCAGTATTCAACAACTTTAAACATAATTTAATATCATTTAGCACAATTTAGCACAATTTAATATTGTTAAGTACTTATTAAAAATATGTAGTTATGAATTCTTCAACCATTTAGCATGTTTCAATATGTTTCAGAAGGATTCAGCATATGTTTCAACAATAAGCACCAATTAGTATTTGTCATAAGTCGAAAATAACATGCCTAAAATTATAAGGACATTTTTTTGCAGGCATAAGAGCATGCTACTTGAATTGGAGGAAAAAAATTATAAAAGCAAGACTTTAGCGTCTTGTATCATGCCTACATTGAAAATTTTCAATTCTGAATTAAAATTTATACATTTATACAAGTTAAGTTGGCAAGGATTAAGGTCACATTTGAATTTAAATTCAAGATTTTCACATCCATGCCCCATCCAAACTTGTTTCCAAACCTAATCATATACTTTTTTATTTATGAAATTTCAATGTCTATAGTCCTAATTTTAAACTCTTCATGGCCCCGTCAACAACGTAACCTCACACAGAGACATACACTACACCTTGCCCTTTCGGATCTCTTTCTACCCAATTTCTTTCTTTTCTTTGCACAACTGCAAGTGTATATGGTTGTGCCCTAGTCACAGCAGTCAACTACCACTAGTTTATGTTGTAAGAACTAGACCAGACTGGCCGATTCGATCGGGAGCCACTGGCTTGGTCAGTCTGGAAATTACTTAGGCTCGTACATACTATTGACACGCCAAAAACTGATCAGAACCGATCGACCTAATTCACTTGGCTCACCCGGGTTAACCGCGAGCCAGCAGGATTTTCGTATTTAATATATATGTGTAGCAATTTCAGCAAACCCTAAAGCTCGACTTCTCGCCCTCAGTCCTCACTACTCAACTCCTCGGCCCTCGCTGCTCCGCTAGTTGACTCCTGAACTCTCTCGATTATCCGTCATCAGATTCCGACCACGTGACTTCGGCTACCCGTGGTCAATCTTCTTTCCCTTTCTCTTTCCTCCTCTGTTTCGTCAGATACCCTTTTTAACTCAATATTTCTCTTGCTCTCAAAGCAGCAATGCAGCAACGACGTGAGCTTCGGCCAGTGTGAGCTTGGCGTCTTTCATTTCAACGTGTGGCATTTGCTGTTTTCAGAGTTATTAGGTACTAACTACTGATCCCTTTTCCTAATTTCTTCATCTCCCTGCTTTTATATATTGATAATGCTCCCTCTTTTTCTTTTTTTCTGATATCTGTGCTCATTTGTGATTTCTACGCTAATTTTGTTGTGTAAAATTACAGCAAGTGTACGATATAATTGTAGCTAGCAACCAATAAGTACGGGTCGTGTTCCACAAGAATTTGTGTTTCCAAGTATCAGAACCAACTCAAGCGTATCAATCTAGGCAAGATAGAGGGTGCAGGAAAGAAGAACTAAACTACTGAAGGGAGCAAACAAAAAGGGATCGGACTTGTGTTGTGATTAAACCTAAGACAAACCAATTAATTAAGTCAAACTCTAATATTCCCAAGTTATGCTAGTATTTAAAGATGACCGGTTGTATCATTAAAGACCACCCAAACTTTATCTCAAGAGTCAATAGGCTAGTCTAATTGTTGTAGGCACCTATTTTCATGGGATTAACTCAATTAAACTACAAGATTAACAACTCTTGACCTAGCTAAGATTACACTATTTTCATGTGTAAACGTTAGCTATCCTCTCTACCCATACTAGATAATCAACCTCACATTTTAGTATAAGTCAATTCCCCAAACTACAGATGAAAGCTCTTTCAAACATTTCATCGAACAGTTGGTGGGCTTGAGAGAAAGACTCTAAGTTCTAGCATAAACAAGGTGGGTAAATGTCTAAACAAGATCAATTAGCCATCAAAAGGCTAATCACAATCCAAGCCAACATCATCTAACTGCGAAACATCATAAAAATACAATAAATCCTCATTACAACTAAACTGACAAACATGAACACAAACATGAACTAGAGAGGAAATTCAAGCAAGAACAAAATCTAACAAACTAATAAGCATAGATTAACAACAAAAACTAAACATTTAACTAAATAAAATCAAGCACAACAACTAATCAACCATAATCAAAACAAGAACAAGAACATGAAATAAAGAAGAAAAGGGAAGAGAAAACTTAGGCTTAATTGCTTGAATGAGAATTCAATCTACACGCTTGAATCCAAATCCATCTCTAATGTAACCTAATTACCCTAATTTGTTTCTCCCCAAACGGGGTTTGGGAGTGGGAGGAAGAAGCCTATATCAAACACCCCCAAAATCTGGGAAAAAACCCCTCAAACAGAAGTCGCGCGGACAACGACTTTTATCATGAAAATTGGGAAGACGCACGATGTTGTTATGACGCACAGGTGCCCTCGCACCCCACGCATTGATAGACGCAAGGTCGTGCACTGCCCGTGCGCAACTTCAAGAATCAGAATTGAAATTTGCATGTTTTCTGCACAGGTTTGCCATTGTGTAGGGCCAACCATGCACTCATTTTTCCCCTTTAGATTTGCTTTTCTGGCTCTCGGAACTTCATAGGACCTCTTTTCCTACTTCAAATACGTCTCCATGGCCTTCTGTTCCATCAAAACTAGTTATTTTCTCATTTTCTTGGCAAGAACTCGTGAAAATAAGAAACACCACTTGTAAAACATAATATGGGCCGAAGAACATAAATGTGATCCTTTCTCATCAAGATCCAACATAAAACTAGTAAGAAAAGAGAATCAAATAGGGGCTAAAATGGGGTCAAAATAATGGTTCATCACATTTCTTAATTTCTAATTTATGTGCTCATTTGTTTAAGTTAGTGCTCTAGTGTTCATTGTTAAGGCATAAAAGAAATTAACGTTATATAATATCTTTCGCATTTGTGTAAAGAAATCAAGGAAATAATGATTGAAAGGAAATATAAGGAAATAGGTCTACGATTGACCGGGTCATGTCAGTTCAATCCGATTTTACCGATCTCTAGTCCAAATAGTCTAATCGGTTAAATCATTGAGTCACTTCCCCGACCGGATCATTTGTCGGGTCGATTCTTATAACATAGCCACTATCTAGTCTCTTTCACATAGGCATATATCATTGCTTTAGAGTTCAATCACAACCATCTCATTGGTGAAGAACTCAAAGTTGAGAAAGAAAAAACAACAAAAATAATTATACCGATTTAGGGCCTCTTAGATTTGTTAGATCTATAAGATTGGAATCTATGCTCAAGTTTTCTAGAATCGAAAACTTAGGTAGGATATGGATCAAAGTCGAAAAGGTTTATATGAATTTGGATATAAGTAGCATCGGCTTAAATTAGATCCATTGTCATTCCTAAGGCTCCGTTTAGTCCTTAGAAAATTTAGTGGAAAGAAAAGTTGAAGGAAAAAAAATGTAAAGGAAAAAAAATAGAAAGAAAATGAGTTTTGTTCTCTTGATTGGATCAAAGAAAAAATACAAAAATTTGGATGAGAAATTTGAATGTTGATGAACTACTTAAATCATTTTGATGTCATCTAAACAATACAAAGTTGGAGAGGGTTGGGAACTTTCCTCAAACTTTCCTCACAATTTTATGCGGAAAATTTTGTTACTTGTTTCTAACAATTTTTCCACCAAACTTTCCTCCATATTTTTTTTCTTTGTGATTTTCTCTAAACCAAACATAAGAAAAAAAAAGTAACTTTTCTAAATTCTTTTCTTTCCACCAAATTTGTCAAGGTTCAAAGAGAGCCTAAATGATAAGAATAAAGCTCTGTCTGGTCCTTAGAAAATTCGGTGAAAAGAAAAGTTGAAGGAAAAAAAATGTGAAGGAAAAAAAAGTACGAAGAAAATGAGTTTTTTTTTTCTTGTTTGGATCAAGGAAAAAATACAAGAATTTAAATGAGAAATTTGAATGTTGATTAACTACTTAAATCATTTTGATGTCATCTAAACAATACAAGGTTGTAAATTTTTTTCAAACTTTCCTCACAATATTATGCGAAAAATTTTATCACTTGTTTCTAACAATTTTTTCACCAAACTTTCCTCCATATTTTTTTTTCTTTGTGATTTTCTCTAAACCGAATATAAGAAAAAAAGTAACTTTCCTAAAATTTTTTTTTTCCATCAAATTTTTCAAAGTTCAAACAGAGCCTAAGGGAGGAATGATAACTTGATGTTGACATGGGACCACAAGTGGCATAAGACCACTTTCATAATTTCATTGCACTGCTGCATATTATTGTTGCTATTAATTACATGGTGCAATGCATTAATAAAGAAATAGCCAAAAAAAAAAACAATTAACTAATTAGTCATTTTCATATATCAAGATTCATTTGTTTTTTTAATGAGGAATTTATTGGGGAGCATCTGCTTCTACAGAGCGAGAGAGATAGAAAATTAATAAAACAGCACTAATTGATGACTGTTTTCAATCTAAAAATCAACCAAAAGAAAAGACAAGTCAAACACATTTGCCATCCGATAGGCCTATATATACGTCTTCCCTTTCTCTTATCTCATCAAATACATGCACCCATTTTTTAAGCGAAAAAAAGAGAGAGATTATAATGGAGATATCTATAGGCTTAACCTCCATTACGACGTCGTTGGCCTGTATATTGGTAGTGGGATGGTTATGGAACGTAGTAGATTGGGTCTGGTTGAGGCCAAAGAAGATGGAGAAAAAGCTGAGAAAGCAAGGGCTTAAAGGAAACTCTTACAGGCTTTTGTTTGGCGACAAGAAACAAAGTGTTGAGATGGTTAGGCAGACCACCTCCAAACCCATGGATCATTTCTCCAATGATTATGGCCCACGTATCCTTCCTTTCCTCCATCAAACCATCTCCAACTCTGGTACGTATGTGTGTGTGCATGTATTCATTGGTTTCCTATTTTGATTGATTATAGAGCTTCTATCTGATAAGATCGCATATTCTATGTACTTATGAGATATAAATAATAAATTAGAAAGATACGGTGAATGAAAAACTACTAGAAATAACAGGGTGACCCCGTATTGATTTTATTTGATTTGAATAAGTAGATGTAGACAAATTTAAATGAATTATACACAGATATAGATTAGCTATTAACATGAATAACAGTTTATTATTCATTCTTAAAATAGAAGAGCTCTTGTATTACATTTTAACCTCATAATAAGTCAATGCATGATTACCAATGGATAATTTTTGAAACCAAATCCAATATGCTATTGATTGCAGAGTAACAAGTACATGAACTTATGAGTCATTTATCATTAGTTATCTATAGTCCTCACATAGTGACATAATCAGCCTTTTATTTAAAAAAAAAATCTAACAGTTCAAATTTATTTTCAATTTTAAGTTTTGCATATTTGATGTGTATGCGTGGCTTAAAAGAAAAATAAAGAACTGAAAAATTGGAGAAGCTTGGATGGGTTTGATCTTATAATTATTGTTTTACTTTTCTTTTTTTTTTGTTCTCCATCGTTTTCTTTCTTAAATTTAAACGTACGAGTTTTTAAATCTGACAGATGAAGAAAGTTCTCGAACATGTATCTTCAATAACATAATAGTTCTGTACTGGTTTTGAAAAAGTCATGAGCTATAAACAAACTTCTTTGCCTGTCTGATTGACAACAACATGTGCGATGGTGAGGATTTGGTAGCCAAACATTTATTAATTAATTAAGGGCGGTTGAAGCGTGCATGGGGAAAAGTCAACAAACGTGCACAATTATTCTGGATTTCCAAATTCGAAGAAATTTCAAAGTTATGATCGAAGAGGAAAAGTAGAAAACGAATCCTGCTTAGGGGGTGGCAGTAGATCTTAGATCCAACTCAAATTTATAAGATTTGTTTTATTTATATGAATCTTTACTCATCATTTTTGGATTTAATAAATTTTAAGAAGGATCTGAATTTTAAAATGGTCTAAAGATGGATCCATTACTTAGATTCATATCCGACCCATTAAGACCCATTGGATCTATTATTCTTGTAACCTAATAATTCAACAAACAGTTCTTTTAAACTTACTCCCTCTCTTTTTATGTTTGACATATCGTGCATTGTTAGTTTTCATATCTAGACATGAACTTGTGCATCCAATGAATAACTATCCAACCTTACCCATTCAAATTTCATACATCCATTAGTAGTATTAAAGGACAATAATCCGATTGTCTAATAAACAAAATTAAAATTAATCATCTTTTGAGGTGTTTTGGAATTTAGTAACAAAATTCAACATCGACAATTTAGATCAAAACTTGACTATCTAATAACAAATATTAAAAGAAGCTCGAATATGAATTTCGAGTTCAAAATGTATTCAGGTGGATACAAATTTTAACTAAATGAATAATTTGGAGCTCTAAATCTATATTTAAGTTCTTTTAATCTTTCTCATCAAATGATTAATTTTTAATTCAAACTATTAATGTTATTTTAGTGGTGAAAAACGTTACATGAATTGTTTTATTGGTAAAAAAATATTAATTAAATTATTGTAATAGAGATGGATGTTAACTAAATGAAAGAATTCTGAGCTTAAAATTTCTATTTGAGTTTATTTTAACTACATGAAAGAATCTTTCACTAATTTTGACATTTTATGATGTAGAGTTTTGGATTGGCATTAGTGAGTTCCAATGTTTCTAACTCACAATTTGCAAAGTCTTACTTGCACATTGTTAGTTCTATGGATCTTATGAACTAGCATGAAACTTGTTTTTGGTATTTTGGTTGGTGGAATATAATTTTTAGGAGACTTGGTTGTACCAAAATCTATTATACTTGCCACTTCTCACTAGTAGTCATATTAAAGTTATTATTATCTTATATCTCATTTTTTGCTATTGCCTTTATTAAAAATTGTGTTATTATTTATTGAATAGTTACTACATGTCTTAAACTCTTAACAAGCTTTTGTAAGGTTCTGGATTCATTTACGATCTGTTTGAGATCCATAGACCCATTGGATCTAAGAATGGATCCCAACTTTTAAAATCCAATGGGTCTAGATTGGATGCGAACCCAGATCCAGAAAATTAGAATGAATTTAGATCTAAATAAATCCGATTTAGATTTGACCCATTGCCATCTCTATTCCTAATCTACATGATTTGATGTGTAAACTTCTGCTAATATCTACTATTATGTTATAATTTCTAAGATTTGATAATATCTACTATTATTATAATTTTTAGGAATTTTTATGTAGAACTATGAATAAGTTTTTGTCCTGATGGTGTCCTATGATACCGTTATTCCCTTAACATACAACTGCGTTGGCTCCTGCTGAATATATTTACATAACGTAGGTGAGAAGTCATTCATATGGGAGGGACCAAAACCAGCAGTTATTATAACACAACCAGAACTTATAAGGGAAGTTCTTATGAAGATGAGGGATTTTACAAAGCAAGATTCGCATGCACTCATCAAGAAACTTACGAATGGCTTGACAAGGCTTGAAGGCGAGGAATGGGCTCAAGAAAGGAAGCTGATCAACCCTGCTTTCCACATGGACAAGTTAAAGGTACCGTTTGTCTTCTTAAAGCCCCTTTGATATATATAGTCCAATGCATCTCAATGACATTATTGTTATCGTCGTGAAAATATTATGCATTTTTTATGAAATCGAGTTATCATATATACTTAGGTAGTGTTTGTTGGAAGGAAAATGATTTTTTAGGGAAAATCATTTTCTGGAGAAAATGTTTCTTCCAAGGAAAATTTATTTTCATGTCACCTTTTCCATTGTTTAGTATGAGAAAAATAATTTTCCATAAAAAAAAAAACGTTGACTGAATTGTTTACATGACAAAAAAATATCGACTGAATAGTCGTAGTAGAGATAAGTGATGGCCAAATGAAGAAATTTTGAATTTAAATTCATATTTGAGCTTTTTTTTAATACTTACTCTCGGATAATCAAGTTTCGATCTGAACCATTGAAATTGTTTTAATGATGAAAACATCAACTGAATTGTAGCTCCGAAAAACATCAACTAAATTGTCGTGGCGGAGAAAAATATTGACCAAATGAAGGAATGTCGTGCTCAAAGTTTGGATTTGAGCCTATTTTAATATTTCATATCTGATGATCAAGTTTTGATCTAAACTATTGAAACTTTTTCTAGTAGTGAGAAATATTGACTGCGCTGCTTAAGAGAAGAAAAATATTAATTGAATTGTTATGGAAAAAGTTGTTGACCGAATGAAAGAATATTGAGCTCAAAATCTGAATTTGAGCCTATTTTAATATTTTTTATATGATGATCAAGTTTTGATTGAAATTACCGTTGAAATTATTTTAGTAGCGAGTCAACTGAACTGTTTTAGTGGCAAAAAATGTTAATTAAATTGTCTTGGTGAAAATAAATGTCGTTCAAATGAAAGAAATTTGAGCACAAAATTTAGATTTAAGTTTACTTTAATCTTTCTCATGGAATAGTCAAGTTTCAATCCAAACTATTGAAATCAAATTTTACACCTAAATTTCAACTGACCATATCATCAAAAGAGTTGAAGGAAGAAAATTAATTTCCTATCTTATTCAAAAGGGAATCATTTTCCTTCATTGGAGAGAAAAATAATTTTCCTTGAAAAATAATTTTCCATCCCTTATTGTACTAAACAACAGAAAATTGAAAAATCATTTTCCACCTAACCAAACACTTCCTTAATTCCACTAATGTTGGATAACACGTACTCGTCTTGATAGTTGCACTCAGATTTGTTTTTGTTCTTCAGAACTGCTCCTGTGCTATATATATATATATATATATATATCTTAACCACATTTTGATTATTTTTTGCCAATTAATATGGACTTGAACTGTTGATGGTGCAGCATATGTTACCAGCATTTTACACAAGTGCACAAGAGACGATAGACGAATGGGAGAAGGCGGCATCAAAAACAGGCTCACATGACGTTGAAATGTGGTCGTTCTTACATGATATGTCTGCAGATGCGATCTCTCGAGCTGCCTTTGGTAGTAGCTTTCAAGAAGGGAGGAGGGTTTTTGAGCTCATTCGAGAACAAATTACTATTACCTTACGTGCCTTGCAATCAGTGTATATCCCTGGATCGAGGTAATTTTTGTTATATATATGATAAAATATGCAAATCTGAAATCTTCCGATTTAGCTTTTAGGTTATCTCAACTAATTTCAATGGTAGAATTTAAAAGGTTGGTATCAAATATACATGTTTGAATACTACAATATTCAATATTTGTACCTCCTCATGGCCAAGGGGGCTCAACCCTCCAATCTTGGTTTGTAAATGGGCCAAATTCCCATCGAAGTCAACTGGGCTTATCTATTTAAAATATGGTTAACAAAAGATTTGGCTAATAATAAACGGAACTGTTTAAGTATATTAAAGGGGAAAGTCAGGTCAGCAATTAATAACTCATTTAATGACATAATATTGTTACTAACTTGTCACACTCATTTACATGGTATACTTGGTTAAGCTTATTATCAACTCTTTATATGTAATAATGGTTATTATAGAGAGGGTTCTTTTTTTTTTTTTTTTGTGCAAATTCGCTTCACTTTAAAATGTGCTGAAAAAGGGTTGCCAATGGGTTAGCCCAACCCACCTCATTTATTTGTATAAATGCCCAACCTAGCCCACTTTATTAATGGGTCGGCTATGACTGGAACAACCTTAACTCGACCCTATCTAGCCTATTGCCGACCCCTACTATAGACAACAACATTTATGTCTAATGATACTCCTCAAAAATCATATTCCATCATAAGTTCTATTTTCTTTGTCCTAATTAGGATTTGATAATCTCATATTTTAGATTTCTTCCAACAAAAACAAATAGAAGGATGGATAAGATCAGCAAGGAAATAGGGGCATTACTAAAGGACATGATCTATAGAAGGAAGAAGGCAATGAAGGCTGGAGAAGCAGCTAAGGATGATTTATTGGGTGTGCTGCTTAAATCTAGCTTCCAAGGCATACAAGATAATCAACATGGTAATACCAAGAAAATACAAAACATCAAATTGAGTTTAAAAGAAGTGATCGAAGAGTGCAAGCTTTTCTACCTGGCTGGACAAGATACCACATCATCTTTGTTGGTGTGGACTCTTATTCTTCTGAGCAAGCACCAAGAGTGGCAACAGCAGGCGAGAGAAGAGATTCTTAACACTTTTGGTAGTAATAGACCGGATTACGAAGGCTTGAACCAGCTAAAAAAGGTATCATCTCATTAACCCTATTAGTGTATAGTTTTTGTATAAAAAGTCTACAATTGGATTAACACAATACAATGGTGTTATAGCTTGCATGTTGTAGGCAAATCTAGTTTATTAGCACCTTAAACCAACACTGTTTGGATCGACTTATGGTCAAATTACCTCAGGTTTGGATAGAATATAAAATACCTTACTCCAGCCACCACTTATCAAGTGCAAATTAATTTACAACAGTTTCCGATAGGCAAGTATGAATCTACGTAATCTATAGTATTATGCGATGCTTGTCAATGATCTATGATTCTTGGCTGTTTCGACAGATGAATATGATACTGTATGAGGTTCTCCGGTTGTATCCACCTGCAAATCAACTATCCCGACAAGTTTCCCATGACATTACATTAGGGGACATGCAACTACCAGCTGGAGCTATACTCAACTTGCCAGTGGTTTATGTTCACCACAATGAGAAGATATGGGGTCCTGAAGCCAAGGAGTTTCAGCCGGAGAGATTTTCCAATGGAGTCTTGAAGGCGACTGGAGGGAACATGTCATTCTTCTCCTTCGGATGGGGACCACGCATTTGCATCGGATCCAACTTTGCAATGATGGAGGCTAAGGTCACATTGGCTTTGATTTTGCAACGCTTCTCCTTGGAGTTATCTCCATCCTATGCTCATGCTCCTACCATGGGAAATGGAACACTTCGTCCTCAATTTGGTGCTCAAATAATACTTCATCGTCTTCAAATTCAAGATTGATTGTTATCTATATAGTCTATAGAAAAAAAGAAAAGATAGAAAAGCGGTAGGGTCACACAAAAATATATTCATTGTACAAATTATTGTTTCGTAGTAGCATTGGTAGCCAGCATTGTGTTGTCTAGATTGTGTATATGTTTGTGTTTTAAATTATGTACAATAATGAACAACTAAGCTTTTATCTCCTTGCTGTTGAACTCTAATGGCCACTTTCTGCTCATATAATTCATCTTTTGAGGTGGTCTCTGCTTTCAAATAAGAAAATTAAGGAAACGCTAATGAAATTACTTATTTTGGTTTTGATACAGCTAACCTGAATTGCTACGGTTATTTTTAAATACTAAGATTTGTAAAATTCAACACCAAATATATGAGTTTTTAGTCAAAAATACCACTAGAATTTCAAATTCATTGAAAATCCCATCGAAAATTTGTGTTTCCTTCTGTGGTAGTTAGCTTGGAAATTAGGCATTAAAATGCCACTTGCCTTAAAATTAACTTGTGGCAATCAACTTTAATATATTTTTGAACTATTTTTGGAGTTGCTATTTGAAAGCAAACATAGTTAAAAGAAAAACAAAAATAAAATGCTCCAAAGGAGTGGATAAAAGGAGGAAAATGAGGTAACACCTTCGACCTTACTCCCCATGTCTTTAAATTAGTGCCTTCGATCGGAAGCCCTAGAGTCAAATTTACCACATAATATGTCATCGCCTCGTAAAATTGACACGTGCAATTTGTTACTTCACCGAATTCAGTCCGAAATAAGCCTAAAAATATCGTTTCAGTTGTTCAAAACCCTATATACATCTGCTGATCATGTCGTTGCCTTTCTCAATATGAACGGTATCGCTAATATGGCAGGAAGTGCATGATTATGACTAGTACGATGACGACAACACAACAATGCAACTGTTTTCTCTATAAACCTTTTCACAAAACTGTTTTTGTGGGTCTTATGGAATCAACCTCTCTACTGGGTAGGAATACCGGTAGAGGTAAGGTTGCCTACAGCTGGATCTCCCTAGAACCCACGAAAGCGAGACCCACACTGGGAGTTTGTTGTTGTTGACAGGTAAAAATATAATTTTGGTTGCCCTTCTCTCAAGGGTTCTACCTAGATTATCGTTATAGAGGATACAAAGAAGGTCCTTATGTGAAACCTCATTCTACACTACTGTGGCATGTAATGACAGACCATGCTTTGCTAGCTAGTCGGTTACATAATTCCCTTGCCTAAAAATATGAGTAATAAAAACATTGTTACAAAGTTGAATGTATGATACAAAGAAGACCCCCATGTGGAACCTCATTCCACACTACTTTGGAATGTAATGACATTAGACAATGCAAGATGTTTAGAGCACCAGATGGTTATAACTATTATGAGTGGATTGATGACTCGCTTTGTGATAAAGTAAGGTCAATGATTGTAGCTCTGATGTTCAACTCCAATAAATGGTAGAGTTGCTGAAAATAAAGAAGCAAAAAGAGGGCGACAGAGAAGAAATGAAAAGGTTGAAGGATAAGAATTCAATGCTCAAGGTTGAAGTTCATGCTTTCCTAATGAGGGAGAGGCTATTGATGTGGGAAAGGAAGTTGAAATTCATGCTTGTCTGCTGGGGAAGAGGCTGATGAAGAGGTTGATGGGCAAAAGATGTTGAAGGTTGAAGTTCATGCTCCAAGAAATTTGTAGAGATTGTCATGGAAAGAGGAAGGCAATTTCTAAAGGATTCTGGATTAAGAGGAAAGCAAACAGAAGATGGGAAGATTCTTTTTTCTTTTACCTTTTTCTAAACCTTTCTTTAGTTGTTTTTCCCTGCCAAATACTGCTTTTAATCAGTTAACCAATAATGATAAGTGAAAGTGCCATTTTAATGGCTAGCTTCCAAGTTATGTGGCTTGGAAGGGAACATAAATTGTTTTGTGGCATTTTTCAATAAATTTGAAAGTTCATTGGCATTTTCGGCTAAGAACTCCCAAACTCGGTTTGAAACACCATTGCTAACAACATTTCTCAAACTGAATAAAACATATAATCAACACCGGAGAATCAAAATCGAATAACACAAAAAAAAAAACAAAAACATTAGCAACCTCTTATACTTGAGAAGAAGCTTCTAAACTTTGGCGAAAGCATGGCAAGGTATGCCGTGAAAACTCATCCCACAAATACAAATTCATATTCCGCAATATGACTGTGACTAGTAATGGAAGTGGGGATTTTCAACGATTTCTCCTACTGGAAGAAACTTATTGATGGATAGAAGTTTTAACTTATTCCAGGTACATAAGCAACACTCCTCAATAGCCCGCAGAGTATTTTTCTTGTTATTTCAAGCCCTTTCAAGACATAGTAAAATGATAAGTGTCTTGTTGCAAGACACTTTATAAAAATCATACTATTATGTTTTTGAATTGAAAAAAAATGATACGATCGAGTCATAGAAGCATATTACAACCTATAAATTATACAAAATCATCTTTTTATCCATAATTTGTCACATTTCTGAAATACATGTATCATATGTGTACTCGCGGATAGGTCAATGCGATTAAAGTATCATTTAATACTTTGTAGGCATAGCCAATGAATATTTAAGGTTAGCAATTCATAATTAAATATAATCATTGAAAAATTTGTGGTTTTAAGGGTGTGTTTGGTAGGGGGAAATCATTTTCCTGGAAATTGATTTTCCTATTTTACGCCGTTTGGTAAAATAAGGAGGGAAAAATCATTTTATCCCATTTGAAGGAAATTGTTTTCTCTTGAAAAAGTAGGAAAAATGATTTTTCAGGCCCGGTTTTCATTGTCCAATTTTGTCTCTCGTTTTATTTTCTTTTAATTGTGTCCAGAATCACTCTATTTTCACTCTCATTTTGTCTCTCATTCTTCTCATCTTCTTCATGTTCATCATTTTCATCGATGATCTCCATCGTCAATCTCTGCAATTATCTCTTGAGTTCTCTGGCCCTGTTACTGTTGCCCTTTTGAAGAATTTCGCAATCTGAAACACCTATCATCTCCCCGTTCGCCATTTTCTTTAATCTTGGTTTGATATCACTCAAAGTCAACTAGGTAATTATTGGGAATAGTGAAAAAATTGAGACTCATTAATGTTGATTCTCTCTTTTTCTGGGTTTATAATCGAGTATATTTCTTACTGATGTTTTGGGTTTGATTTTGAAGAGGAGAGAGAAACAGAATTCGTTGGTTGGGTCGGGTCAAAACAGTGAGTAGGGGAGGGGGTTGATGGTAAAAGATACGAAGTGATGACGGAGGGTTCATTCTATTAAATAGCAAAAAATGAAGTGGAAAGAAAATGATTTATCATTCTACCAAACAGCTGAAAATATAAGTGGAAAATCATTTTTTCTGGGAAAATATTTTTCATGGACAATGATTTTCTGAGAAAATGATTTTTCCCCCTACCAAACACACCCTAAATCGTAAAATATGTTAATTTATGATAAGGCAAGACATTTAAGAGTATATTGCAATAAGACACATACAACTACTCTTCAAGATATTACATAGGGCAATAGAAAAGGGGTGTTGATAGATGAAATTGTGGAAGTAGGAGCAGGAAAACCACATATTTTAAGTGCAAGTTCTAGCAAGCTGGTAATTGTAGGTCACCCACAAGGAATTGCGTCTAAACACTACAAGAAAATTGATTTTTTGTAGCAATTCTAAATTTGCTACAATAATCTAAAAGTAGTAAAATAATTGTAGCATATCTAATATTGCCACAAAAGGTTGAGTGCATTGTGGCAATTGTGCAAAATGGCCACGAAAGGCATTTATGTTTTTTACAAAAAGGGGGTCAATTTTAGAGGGAAATTTTCATCCATTGAAAAGAATTCCCTCCTTCCTTTTTGGTATATTTTTATTATCAAAAATATTTCGCTCCCTATCAAATAAAACCTGTTTGCAATTGAAAAAAAGAAAAGAAAGAGAAACAAATTGAAGAGCAGGCAAGCAAAACCGTCATCTCTGCAAAACCCAAAACTTCCTTTTTGAGTGAGGAAACCACACAAATTGAGGAAACCACACCCAGCCCAGTTATACGAATTCAACTCTATTTAGGCAGTTGTGGAATTCATCTATATAATTCATCCATTCATCTTTCCTGAGTTGAATTCATTTTCTGGAAAATAATCTCTCAGTCGCTCGTCGTGCCTCCCGAAATTGCAAGCAAGAACTGAAGAAATTCCACGATTTGGTGCGCCTGGTATGTGTAATCTCTGACCTTATTTTCCAATCCCTATCGAAATTTCCAATTGCATCAAGCTGTTTCAGTAATTGGAATTGGTATTCAATTGTCTAATTAGGGCATAAGGTCTCAGTAATTGGGGTTAAAGTGATTGTGTTGTCATCCAAAACTGTTGTATTGAGGGTAAGAAAACTAGTGTTTCATTGCCTATCTATTTCAGTGCTGAATTAGTGGTTTAAAAATCAATATTAGTTCTTGGTGATTTGGATGATTCGCACACATTGGATGATTCGCACACATAAGGTCTCAGTAATTGAGGAATTTGAGAATGTTTGATGGGATATCTTATATTTGATTCTGGGTAGTTTTAATGAAGTTGATTGGATTGAGAATTCTGGTTCAAGTGGATCCCTGTTGCTTCTCGTGATGTTCTGCGCTGCAATTTGTTTGGTTATGATATCAATAAGAAGGGCACGCCTCATGGCTTAATCAAGATACCTGAGTCCTTGGGCATAGTTGTGAGAATTGTCTTCTTGGTCTTGGCAATCTTGTTTCAGCATTTTAACTTCATTGCCGACTCCAGTTGGCTAGTTGAGTATAATGCAGCATTGGCATCCATCTGTTTCATGTTTTTACTGGGATTTATGGATGATGTTCTTGATGTCCCATGGAGAGTGAAATTGGTCTTGTCTTCATTTGGTGCTCTGCCTTTGTTAATGGCTACACTGGTCACACAACCATTGTAATCCCTAAGCCCATCATTCCATCTCTAGGCTTGGAGGTTTTGGATCTAGGTTAGATATACAAGTTGTATATGGGGCTTCTGGTAGTATTTTGCACCAATTCCATCAATAGTCATGCTAGTATAAATGGTTTGGAAGTTGGACAGACGGTCGTCATTGCCTCAGCTATTCTAATACACAATGTTATGCAAATTGCAGCATCCAAGGATCCTGAGTATCAGCAGGTTCATGCATTCTCTATTTATCTTGTACAACCTTTCTTAGCAACTTCTTTGGCTTCACTCTGCTACAACTGATATCCTTCTTCTGTATTCATTGGAGACATGTATACATACTTTGCAGGAATGACAATGGCTATTGTTAGCATTCTTCTTGCTGGTTGGTACAAATAGGACAACCATTTACGACGAAGGACTCTAAGTTTAGCAAAGATGCAGCATTCAGAAGGAAGATATGTTGGTGTTTAGACACGCTTGAAGAGATCACTAACCAAAGAATTTCGGGTAACGTGATATCATCCAAAGGCTGAGAAACCTCACCTTCCAAACTTGCAGAGATTAATGAATGCATTGTTGAGATAGTGTGCTACCTGAGTGAGAAAGAATTCGAAAACCATTAATATCTAATTTGCTTGGCCTTGAATCCATCTTGGGAGAATCGAACTTCACTCTATTGTACTGTGTTTTTGTCTGAAATTGTAAATTGCTTGCTTGAAGTAATACCTGTCCGGTTGAAAGGTTTATAACTTAAAATTTGAATTCCTACATATTCTGAAGTTTGCTGACTGTATGTATAATTACAGAGGAAATAGGCAGCGACTTTACTGTGCTTTTATGGCCTCATTAACTAAGTTGTGTCCTCATTTTCATAATGTCTATACTCTATTGTTTGCTTTATTTTATTGAAATGGTTTTGCATTGCTTTGGGATTTTACAACTAGGAGGTACATTGATCAGAAAGTTAAAGTTGTGGTAAGCCATGAGCTAAGAGCAGAAAGTTCAATGTCATCAATGTTTTCCTTGTTGTAAATTATAACAACTCAGCTGTTTGCACAGGGTGGGACTTCAATAGAAGCTTACTTGCAGAAATTGGATAAAGCAATTAAGGTACATAATCGCAGACATCATAAGAATATCTACGCAGGAGCTATTTAATTTCCTTATATACTTTTCTGAGTTAATCTATCCAACTTATTTTATATTTTGACAAAAAATGTAACCTCCCTGGAGCTATTCCCTAAAACTAAAAATGTACTAAGGACATGTTCCTCTGCAAATATATATTTGGCTTGTGATTGGATATAACTCAATTTGGCCAACAATTTATTGCGTTTTTTGTTTTGACAGTGAATTGCATATGTTTAAGTAATCAGGGTATCTGGTTTAACAATTTATTCAATGTTTTGACTGTGAAATACATCTATTTAAGTGATCAGGCTATATATATTACTGAACTACATACCAAAGGTACTCAATGTTTGGCATGTAGATCAACAGTGTCTTGTTTGTGCATTTCACTTCTATTACTTGAAACTGAACATTCTTGGGCTGAGCGTTTGAAACTAAATAAACATTTAAAGGAGAGAAATGGTTATTTTTTTTCCTTTGCTTTGTTCCTGAATCAGTCACATTTGATGACCTGTTACTTGCATTCATAATATCATGTTAACCACATCAATCCCAACACCCCCTGCCTAGGGCAGGGCCTTTCACCTTAATTTGTGGGACTCTTTCCTTTCTTCCTTGCCCCCCTTTTTTGTTTTTTTGTTAGGGGGGGGGGGATAGGGTTGTTTCTAGTTGATTACTGGGAGTGTGGCACATTATTTTATTCCAGTGCCAGTGAAAGCATGAAGCATAGATGCTAACTATGGATTCCGTTGTATATTTATCAAAACCATGTTGTGTATTGTTATATATTTATCATTGACATTAAATCGTTGACTTAGAATGGTTGTATATTTATCAAAAGCATGTTGTGTATTGTTTGTAAGTATCATGTTTGAGATGTATAAGACATGTTAGTTTGCTAAAATGCCCCCTTCTTTATGTATATTTGCCTCAGTGCTTTGTCCATGTATTTGTGTTTAAGATATTATTACTAAGGAATAAATAAAAATAAACTACAAATTCTTACATCCAAGATAAAATGTTCATTGAGATGATACTGCAAAAGTTTTATTTTTTTAATTGGCTATTAATCAATCTTTGTTTCATGCTTAAAGATGATTAGGGATCGAAGTTGGATCAATTGGAAGACTTATAAATGTAGGAAAAAACCAGAGTACATGGTTGGGGTCAAAGAGTCTCTTGATTTTGCCTTCGCTCATGTGGGTAAAGAGGGAAAAATAAGATGCCCTTGCGTTAATTGTGATAACTATAGTCATCATGATCGCAAAACAGTTTTTATTCACTTGATAAATCAGGGAATACTACGACATTATACAATATAGGAATTTCATGGTGAGAAGACTAGTTTTGAAGGGCATACTAATTCAACTGGTGAGAATGTAATGAAGAATATAGACAGGATTATATGGATCCGAATGTGTACGACAATGTTGACGAAATAGTTTCAATTTTACATGATATTGCAAACGTGAGAAATTTTGATATACTGGAGCAGAGTGAAAGGGGACATGGCATTGAAATAGAGGAGTCACTTGAACTACTTGAGAAATTTCGTGGGTTAATTAGAGATGCCGAAAAAGAGTTGTTTCCTGGATGTGATAAATTCTCCAAATTAGAGTTTATGGTGCATCTTCTCCATATACAGTGTCTTTGTGGTTGGAGTGATAAATCTCTTACAATGATCCTCGAACTATTAAAGAAGGCATTTGATTTTGATGATACTTTTCCTAAAAATGCTTATGAGGCAAAAAGGTATACATGTGACCTTGGCTTAAGTTATGTGAAAATCGAGGCATGTAAGAATGATTGCATTCTTTATAGAAATGAATATGAGAATGTGAAAAAATGTCCTCGATGTAATCATCCTAGATGGAAGGATAAAAAGGAAGAGGCTGATGACAGTCACGATGAAAATGAAAAGAGAACCAAGGGGAAGAAGATACCTTATAAAGTGTTAAGATATTTTCCTCTCATACCAAGGTTTCAAAGCCTTTTCATGTCATCCAAAACATCCTCAGACATGCAGTGGCATAAGGAGAAATGTCGAGATGATGGAATATTAAGGCATCCGGCTGATGCCAAGGTGTGGAAATCATTCGATACATCTTTTCCTCAGTTTGCATCAGATGCTTGTAACGTAAGATTGGGTTTATGCACTGATGGATTTACACCTTATGGAAACATAAACTCAACCTACAACATTTGGCTTGTTTTTCTTGTTCCTTACAACCTGCCACCATGGATGTGCATGAAAACCCATATATTATAATGAATATGATAATTCCAGGTAAAACTGCACCTGGAGCTGCTATTGATGTATACTTTCAGCCATTAATTGATGAATTGAAAACACTATGGCATGTAGGGGTGAATAGATATGATGCTTTCAAAGCTGAAAGCTTCAACTTGCATGCTGCATTATTTTGGACAATTAATGATTTTCCTGCTTATGGTAATCTATCTAGATAGAGCACTAAAGGGTAGTTAGCTTGTCCAGTATGCAATAAGGATACAAGGTCACGTTACTTGCGTCATTGGAATAAGCAATGCTATATGGGGCATCAGAGATTTTTGAAACCAGATCATAGATGGAGGTATGATAAAAGATCATTTGATAACACCATGGAAATGGATCCTCCTCCTAAAATGTTATCTGGGGATGATGTTCTTAGGCAAATTGGTAATCATGAAAATATTAAGTTTGGAAAGATTGTAGGTAAAAGGAAGTGAACCAATCCAAATTTGGTTTTCAATTGGGAGAAAAAAAGTATTTTTTTAGAGTTACCTTACTGGCGAAAGAACTTGATTCATCATAATTTAGATGTAATGCATATTGAGAAGAATATTTGTAAAAGCATCTTGAGAACACTCCTAAATATGCCAGGAAAGACAAAAGATAATTTGAAAAGTCGCTTGGATTTGGTAGAAATGGGATTGAGGAAGGATTTGCATCCTAAACAAGTTGGGGACAAATATCAAATTCCAAGGGCAACATTTACGTTAAGTCCAGAGGAGCGAAAGGATGTCTGCAAATTTTTAGCGCATTTGAAAGTTCCAGATGGGTATTCCTTTAACAAAAGTCTATGTGTGAATGTGGATGAAGGGAAAATAACTGGGACACTGAAAAGTCATAACTGCCATGTCTTTATGCAAGACTTGTTGGCTCCTACTTTTTGTAGGAAATTGGATAAGGATGTGTATGAAGCCCTTGTTGAGTTATCTTTATTCTTTAAACATCTTTGTGCAAAGGCTTTGAAGGTGGATGTTTTAGACAGGCTAGAAGAAAGTATTGTTATTACCCTCTGTAAGTTAGAGCGTATTTTTGTTCCATTGTTTTTCGACATTATGGTCCATTTGACAGTTCATTTAGTTGAACAAGCTAAGCTCGTTGGACCAGTACCTTACCATTGGATGTATCCATTTGAAAGGTAAGTATTAATAACATTTTGATTTAAATTTGTTGTGCAAATATTAGTGTCAAGTGCTATAATGTATTTTATTTTCTTTGGCTAGGCGCATGCACACATATAAAAATGATGTGCATAATAAGTCTCGTCCAGAAGGGTCTATGGCAGAAGCTTATGTTGCAGATGAGTGTTTAACTTTTTGTTCAAGATACTTAAATAGAGCTGAAACCAGATTTAATCATGTAGAAAGGAATGAAGAAGGTGGAGAAAGACGAAATAATGGGTTGTCTGTTTTCACAAAGATGGGGAAACCATTAGGCCAAGGAAACATTAATGTACTTTCTCATGAAGACTGGAAGCAAGCTCAACTTTATGTTATAAAAAACCGTGATGAAGCACAACCCTTTATAGATAAGCTATTGTGTAATGCATAATACTTATTTCATTCTATAATTAAATGCAAGATTATAATCATATTTTGATTTGTTAGGGAGTATGAAAAGGGTAATCCTTCAATACAATGTTTTTCTATCAATTGGTTTGAAGACTATGTAAGTAACAGTGACTATGAGTATATTTTGATTAATTAATATAACTTTCTGAATTATCTTTTTTTTTTTAGATTACTAATTTGTGGCATGATCATGACAAAAGAGCAAGTAAAGAACTCTTGATATTGGCATAATGTCTAATGAAGAGAGTTACTTGCTATGATGGTTATGTCGTGAATGGGTATAGGTTTCACACAAAAGCTCAAAGCAAAACCCTTAACACACAAAGTTGCGGTGTTGTGGTTAAAGGTTAAAGGTGACCCGTAAAGTGGAGGGAAGGATTACTTTGGGGTGCTTCTTGAGATTATTGAGTTGGAGTATGATGGTTGCCACAAAGTAGTTCTTTTTAGGTGCGAGTGGTATGATGTATTTAAAGAAAATGTTGGACTTAAAAGGGAAGGAAATGGGGTGACATCAGTGAATGTGAAACGCTTTTTGAATACAAATGAGCCATATGTTTTAACTTGTCAAGTTGAGCAAGTGTATTATGTGAAGGATAATATACATAGAGATTGGCGAGTTGTAATCAAAACTAATCCTCGTAATTTCTATGACATCCTTGATGAAGATGAAGAAGGAACATCATTTTGGGATAACGATGAAATAGTTAAGGAAGCATATATCCCAGATATTAATGACAGTAGGATAGCTCTGGTGAGGGATGATGTAGAGTTTGAGATGGTGGATGCACATATTATTAGCCAAGAGTTACTGCACCAAAAGAAGAGGGGGAAAGGACAATTGGCAGAAGATGCAGATGACTTTGATTCCAGTGGTGAAGATGACATGCCATTGTTTGGGGATGAACCTCATGAGGAACCTCACAACATATAAGTGCACTCCAAACGTGTATACTGGTCATTTTAGTGTCTTGGTTGTTGTTTAGACGTATCTGCTGTTGATAACTTTGCTTTGATATTTTCCAGAATTTTGTGCCTATTTTGTCATTTACTTTTGAATTGTTTTGCTGAATCCGCAATAAGAAATACTTGCGGTTTTATTTTGTGATTTAAGATAGAGATGAATTCGATTTTTATATTGTCATTTGGTTTCATTTTGACAGGGTGTACCTGTTATAGTTTTGAATTGTGGTTTCATTTTGTGATTTAGAGGGAGGATATGAATAAGATATTTATATTTGGGGGCTATGAATTGTGGTTTATTTTTGTAGCTTGTCATCTGAAGATAGTACTTGTAGTTGAGAATCTACATCATCCCATACACATCCATATGCATTTTGGTAGAGAGTGCATGTTATTTCAAGATTTTACTTGAATTATGCTCTCATTTTGGCAGGGGGTACATGTTATTTCAGGATTCTCCTTGAATTTTAAGGATTCTGCTTGAATTTTGGTTTTGTATATTGTCATCTGGTTTCATTTTGACAGGGTGTACCTGTTACGGTTTTGAATTGTGGTTTCGTTTTGTAATTTAGAGGGAGGATATGAATCAGATATTTATAATTTGGGAGTTGTGAATTGTGGTTTATTTTTGTAGCTTGTCATCTGAAGATAGTAATTGTAGTTGAGAATCTACATCATCCCATACACATCCATATGCATTTTGGCAGGGAGTGCATGTTATTTCAGGATTCTACTTGAATTACGCTCTCATTTTGGCAGGGAGTACATGTTATTTCAGGATTCTCCTTGATATAGTTTTGTATCCCGTTTTCCTATATATGTGTATCACATATACTTCTATATATGTGTACCGGATAATCATGTATATCATGCTTCAAAATTCGCAGAATATGGCGAAGTCGAAAAAGATTGTAGCAACATTGGATCGTGTTCGCTTAAGGGCAGTGCCATAGAATATGGAAAACAGCGACACAGAAACATTGAGGAGAACAATAGGGTACTCCAGCAGCTTGGAATCCCTCCAATAACAACTACCTTGTGAGGGAACAATGACTTGGCACAAAGGCAAAGCAGGCGAGCTAGCGAGGAGGATGGTGACTACATGCCATTAGAAGATGAAGGACCAGATAATGCAGTTGCAGCTGCTACGAAAGCCTCTATGATAAGGACAAGAGGTAATAGAAGGCAAGCTAATGATGTGCTGCTATCCCCTAATTTGTTGTCAAACTGAGCAACTAATTTGACATTTTCAAGCGCATACACAGGTTCTTTTATTGGTTATTTTTCAGAAACTAAAATTCTATTTTTTTTATTTTTTTTTGAACTTGGAATCCCTCCAATAACAACTACCTTAGGAGGGAACAATGACTCGGCATGAAGGCAAAGTTGGCGAGCTAGCAAGGAGGATGGTGACTACATGCCATTAGAAGATGAAGGACTAGATAATAATGTTGCAGCAGCTACAAAAGCCTCCAAGAGTAGAAATACTGCAGATACTCGAACAATAAGGACCAGAGCTACTCAGCTACTAGTAGGCAAGCTAATGATGTGATGTTGTCCCCTAGTTTGTGGTCAAACTGAGCTACTAATTTGACATTTTCACGCCCATACACAGGTTCTTTTAATGCTTATTTTTCAGAAACTAAAATTCTTTTTTTTTTCCAACACAAATGTAGTTGATATATTCGATGGGAGTTCCTAGCAAGTTCAGAGAGATAATGCAACACCTTCATGTGTTAGACAAGGTAAATGTTCTCTACTAGGATATTTGTTATTATTGATTTTTTGATATTTACATAATTCAGTTAGGTCTATTTGTTTTAAATGCAGATGAAACGTCACAAAGAACTTCAAACCAAATCATTAAGGAAGACAACCAAATTAATTCACCTAATTCAGGAGATTCATTATTCCCGTGTTATGTTTTTAAAACCTGATTTAATATCTTTGTTCTTATGGTTTATTTAATTTTTACTATAGGTTCCTCATCTAAACGTGGTAAAACAAAATGTCAAATTTAGAAAAGGAAAAGGGATGCCAATCTGGGAAAGGTTGAGGTTGAACTCCCAGTAGAATTAGGCCGTGCTGTTGGTACCAATAGTGCTCAATTTGTTACAGAGGCTAGTTATTTGATGAAGAGATGCATGCCATTAAATGTAGAAAAGTGGGATTATATACATACTGACAAGAAGTGAAAGTTTTTTTATGAACCTAAAGGTTTCACTACAAAAAAAGTTGTTTTTACCAACATGGATAGTTCTGTTGCAATAAGTGCATTTGCTGTTGGTAAAATCTTATACCAACAGATATTAGTCTGTTGTTAGAATGTTGGTAAAAAGGGGTGATGGTATTAGTTTTACCAACAGATATTGTAATCTGCTGTAATTTCTCTGTAATACCAACAGAATTAATCCGTGGGTGAATGTCATCGTGTTACCAACAGAGACACAATATGTTGGTGATGACAGGTGTTACCAACAGATGCTTCTGTTGGTACTAAATCAACTGGTGGCATAAATTATTCACCAACGTACTGTATCTGTTGGTAATTCTTTCTTTTTCCCACCTTTTTAATCTTGTCCAACAAGAAGATCTGTTGGTACTACTATATACCGTCAAAAAAGGATTTCCAACAATCTGCAATCTGTTGGTAATTCTATTCCTTCCCACACCTCATGATCCAAAACATCTACTGCCAATAGTCCATCCATTCAAGTAGGAACTATTTTTTTCAACAAATACATCTATACAAAATCAAACCTGTAGGTACAATAGTTATAGATAATAGAAGAATAAGCTCAAACAAAAGCACAATGTTATGTAAAAGTTTTCAAAAGTGCTTTGCATTTACTAAAAATTCATAACAAATAAGTACATAACTCCAACAATTGCTTCCATTGATATTAAAGTCCAAACTATAAGTGCAAACTCATAAACATTACTTGGTCTACCTAAAAGATAAGTGAAGAAAAAAATTAACCACATAAGAGAACTCAAACTACGACTCATGACCTTGCTCTTGATCATCAACTTCCTCGGCAATTTCTTCTTCAAATGCATGCCCATTTTCATTGTCATAATCAATATCCTCATCTTCCTCAAATGAAGAAAGAACATTCTCCGATATTCCCTATTAAACAAGTACAAAAGCATAAATCTTAAGAAGAGGTAATGGAGGATATTTATAATTATCTAATGGTATTCCCCCTTAATAACATGATGTCAAATTTATCATAGAAAAGAGAACTAGAATGAGTTCATCATGGCATCCAGCTCAAAGACAAAGAAGGAATGACAAAAATACAATGACAATGCTTCAGAGCCACAAAAATTAAGTTAGTTTTAACATACTAAGACGATCAATGTTCATACCAAAACTACATTTGCACACAATAGCACGTCATCACAAATGCATTCTTAGAAAACTATATGAAGTGTAAGACTCAGGTCGTGGCCTATGGTGGCAGAACCTTGCTCTGATACCACCTGTGAGACCCTCAACCCTTAGGGTTAGAAGTATCAACGATTTCTTAAATTCCTACTTAAATTCTGGGGCTTAACGGACAGAGTTTCGCCTGAAAACTGACCATTTCTCATGCTTAAAGCCTTACATTAATTCATGCATTGAGTACAAGTATAAAAGAACATAGAAATAAGCTCAACGGCTACACGCCGAAGTCCACAACTCTACGGGCCACTCGCCCGGAGTATACCAAATATTAAACAATCAGCAAATAGGCTTATTTTATGACAAGAAGAGGAGATATGCACATGATGAAGATTGTTCGGTTCAACAATGAAAAATATAACAAATAAGGTCACAACAATTTACAACAAGTGAGCTGCAAATTATATCAGGCCGAAGATCTAAATCTAAGCATACCACATATAAGCTTTATATATGGGCACTATGTCTAGCTCATCAACAAATAATAAAATATCTCATATGGAATACCTGGTGCTTCAAAAGCACTTTCAGCAAATTGGTGACACATCCAAGGTTATTCTCCAAACGTTCAATCTTCTCTTGACTTTCTCGTTGCTCTTGTTCGATTTTCCTTCTTTTAGTTCATTCTTCCTCTAAAGCACACATTTTAGAAGTTGAACGAGGAACTTTGACCCCAATGCCAAAGGTCTTAGCATAACCATATTTGTCTTCTCCGACAACTTTTTTGAAAATTTTATGTCGAGTAGCATCATCACATGAATCTTCTTCAATGCTAGGTAACTCGTTTTCAATTGCTTCCTGTCATGTTACAGATTAGTAAAAAGAAATAAGATGAATAAGAAAATTAAATAAAAATAAACACTCATACCTTTGTACTGGCTGAAGCATCATTAACTTTTGTAGCTTTCTTTGGTGCATGGGTCTTCAACCATATTGTAAGCTTATCTATCTTGTTACCTTTTTCCTAAAATGTATATAAAATACTAAATGAGTTAATTAAAATCAAAGTGAGCTATAATATAAATAGGATATACGTAATACCTCTTTTTCATCACGTACATGTGTGAAAGTCTTTGTCCCTCCATAGTGACACATTTTGTTATTGCCTCAATTTTCAATTCCTCTTTTAGTTCTAATCTAAATGAATAATTGATAAATCACATCATAATAGTTGCATTGTTTCAACATAATTATAATTGTAAATGTCCTTAAAGCACACAATTACATTTCCCTTGTCTGAGTCCCAAAACTGTACTAAGTTGGCCCATGTTTCAAGTGGTATGTGTTCTGGTCTTTTGCTAATTGCTTTATCATGACTTCTACCATCAAATAGTGCCACCTTCAACTCACATTTATAGCATCTCCAACAAGCATGCATTTTCTCCATTGCCCATTCATAAGGCTCCTTTTTTTTAAAACCGCTTTCTACTTCATGATATTTCGGGGTGAATACGTTCGCAGGTTGCTTGGTTGTATAATATTCGTGGAGGCAATGTTTCATACTGTCTAGTTGTTCATGCATTCGCTATAGTAACAAAAGAAGCAACATTGTTCTATGTGGACCAGTGAAAAGTTTCTCTTGAGGTTTGTCTATGGTTTAAAGGCCTTCAAATCACGTCATAAGTAGGATGGTAACCACATAATTCCTACCAATCTATAATTTTGATTGCATTTGGGCATTGCTCCTAACTGGGCAATATTTAGGATTATGATCTAGATTTAAAGAAAGGATATGCTTTAATCCTGGTTTTGATGAGGTTATCACCTCATCATGATTGAGTAGTTCAGTCATTTTTCTTTTGTTCTTTTTCTAGAAGGGGGGAGGGAGGGAGCCCGGTTGGGCTGCAAATGACCCACAAACTTGTTATTTTCATTAAGTGAATTGTACCATGGGGGAAAAGAAAGAGGTTTCTTTGGATATAGTATCACTATCAGTGAGGGACAGGGGGTTTTGAATGGGAAGAGCCCCATCATGTGATTAAGGTCAAGGAATATAGAAAATTCCGGGAACACGTTTTCTAGGCTATAGGTTAAGTGATTCACAAGCTAAATTTTACTGAAATTACACCTAGACATAATAAGTTTTAAAAGATAACATATTGTGTGATATTTAATGATGAAATATTAAGCACTCTTATAAATATGAATGTTTGTAAAATGGGTAGAAACTTTTAGTCACAAGTTGGTCTAACAATTGTAAATCGATTCGTTAAATACCTAGCTTATCTTTGTCGACTAAGTCTTGGATGTGTGACATTTTCGTTTGTCAAGTACTTTGTTATGTTATTTTCTGTCTATCTCTTGCAATAAGGTACTTCTCTTTCGCAATTGTTATGCCTGCTGTGTGTTTCTATGCTCAAGAGTTAGTTTTCCAGGTGCATTCGTATATGAAGTTGAACAAAATCGAAGTTCGCAATTATGATGCAATTAGCGCGAATGTGAACTTGCTTGCATCTAATCAACTTGTGTCATCCTTGTCGGCTAATTCTGTTGACCATAAAGGTGAGGCTGCTCCAATTGCAGAAGGTAAAGATGGATAGGCAGAAAAGGAATGTAACCTAATATGGATGGACCCTCGTTCGTACTGCTATGCTTTGTATTCAAAACTCAAGTTTGAGCAGGTCCTTTTGCAGCAATCACCTTTTGCCTTTCAAAAAGCTTTGCAGGTAAAACTTGTGTTTAGTATTTACCTGCCGACGAATGAACTTGATGCAAGGATTCAGTTTAAGTTCAATATGTGAAGATCTCTTAGTGATTGGGATTATATGTTTAATCTTCTTCTTCAAAGAAAGGAATATTCCGAACACAATATTTAAATGTTCTTGAATAGTTGTGAGATGGTTTCGGGTGAGCCTTGGCCCATTTTAATGACTCTTTGTTGGTTCCTAATGTATAGGGTGTAGATGCAATCTATTCAAAGGAGTAAGGTCTTTCCAGTAGACTTCAGCCTCTGACAGACGGGCAACTTGGGAATCAAATAAGGTAACAGTCTCCAAGCTAATAATCTCTACTCTAAACCAATCTAAAATCTTGTTTTAGACCAAGAAACACAGATAAATTAAGAGATAGAAGAGGAGAGATAGAAATAATGGGATTACTAGAGAAAGACAAAAGTGCTGTCTTAAACCTTAGAAGAACCACTGCCTTAAATCCCCATCAACGTTGTAACCTTCAGTCATTGTCCATTTTGTTTGTTGGTTGTATGAGAAGTTTGAATGCCAATTTAAAGTCCGCAAGTGTACAACTTTCGCTGTAGTACTTGAGAGTTATGTCCTTTGGGATGAGGACGAAATTAGGTCACTAACTATGAAAATAAACTAATCTAACATCAGTTTGGGCTTTAAATTAAACCTAATCAAATCACTACAAACTAATCCATAGAGTAGTAAACTTCACCTAACTATGATTAGCTTTATCAAGGCAAAATTACCAACTATTCAAGATTGTGAAGAAAGCAGACCTAAAGATGTCATTCCACAAAATAAAGAAAGAAAGGGGAAGTAGGCAATCAATAGTTTAAAAGGCATTTGCCAGCGTTCATCATTCAACTAAGTTAAATGGAGAATAGAAACAGGACTAACCCTAAACAAAAGCCATCATCAGCTAGACTAAAAACATAACAACATTAAAAATATTGAAGAAAACAAAAGAAAGCTATGCAATCCTTGCACCTTAACTCATCCCAGATTCAATTAACCAACACCAATACAAACAGTAAAGGAAAGCAGACTATGTTGGACTCTAAAGCATTATGAGCTGTGAATCAAATAAGGTAACAGTCTCCAAACTAATGTACACTCCTTTGCTAGTACCTTGCAGGCAAGCACATGATTCCTAGAGGACTTTTAAAAATGAATCTTGATGTTGTGAAACAAAAAATAAATAAAAATCAAGAGAAATTCATAAATAAAAATTACCAGAACATGGAAATAGTAAGCCATGATCTTTGAATATCAAAGCTTGCAGCCAAATTTAGAAGCAAAAATAATACCAAATGGCTTCAATATCATATTTCCAATGTCCAATAGATTCACGGAGGAAGGAAAAAAGAAGAACAGAATATCTCAAAGAAGAACAGGTTGAACAGAATACCTCAAAATGCTATTGCAGCAGGGGCTAAATTGGAACCTTGAGGACTGGTGGCGGGTGAGTGAGCAGTCGAATTGGTGGCCGAAGACGGTGGAGTTGGCCATAGATTATTAGGAATTGGCCGACCACAATGGAACGGCCTGGAGCAGATGAAGAAGTTGCAACGATGCCTTGAGCAGGGACAGCAGAGTGTTGGTTCGATGACGACGTAGCCCGACTGGCCGGTGGTCGAGCGATTGAACTGAGGGTGTGAGGAAGAAGAGAGTTGAATGACTTTTAGTGATGCTGGTGTGTAGAACGATGTGAGGAAGAACAGAGTTGAGGGATTGTGGGAACTGCCAAGGGAAAGGAAAGGGTTAATGGCCTGAGTGTAATTTTTTTGAGCTTGTGTTAAATATTCGCATCAAGTTAAAATAAATTGTTGGTGTTAAAATTACAATACTAATATATAGAAATGTTAAATGTTGGTTTTTCAGTAACAATACCAACAAATTGACTAGTTTTTGTTGCAAATTTTGTCATCCCTTCTGATAATTTTAGATTAGCTAAAATAAACTGTTGTATGCCATAATGAACAATACCAACAGAGTTCTTTACTTTTCAAATTTTGTTGGTATAAATGTAACAATACCAACAGAACATTTGGTCATCGTAAATATCGTTGGTAATGTATTAATAATACTATCAGAAGCTTTGTTTCTGTTGCAATTTATTTGTGTTCCTTTGGCGCCACAAACTCATAGCCATTTTACCAACAACAAAATCCATCTGATGGTAAAAATAAACTTTTACCAACAGAACATATTATTTGTTGCTAGGTTTCTGTTGCAATAAGTCCCTTTTTTTGTAGTGTAATTTCCTTTACTAACTGTAGCTGATATACATTGTCTTCTTTTTCCCAAAAAAAAAAAAAATCTTCACTAACTTTTGTTATTGAATACGAGAAATGTTTAAGTTCCCACAGGGTTCTTATGTGAACAAGGCAATGGAGAAGCGGTGTAAGGTTTGGTATAGAAAATGGCGATATGACTTGAAACAGAAGCATATGCAAACCACAAAACGGTGGTCGATCATCGTAATTACCACCCAAATGAAGTCAATCCCGATGAGTGGAAGTGGTTGGTAGATTATTGGAATGGCAAAAAATTTAGGGTAAATTTAAACTTGCTCATGATAAAATTCAACATGTTGAGGTTTTTTTTAATTACTTTTGATGAACATTGTCTTGTAGCATCGAAGCGAAATTAACACCCAAAATCAGAAAAACCAAAAAATGCTAGCAAAAGTTGGCACAAAATCCATTGCTAGCACCTTTTATGGCATGGTAGGTAAATTTTATGCACTAATTGATTCATGTATTTATGAAAGATGTATATTGTTAAATTATGTGAAGATATGATATTGTCGAATGATTTCAGTTGCAAAGGAAGAAATTATATTAGACGAAGACCAACAAGAATCTGATTCACTTAATCCGGTGTCTGCTGAACCATATTATCTACAACTCTGGGAGTATGAAAGAAAAAGAAAAGATGGCAGTTGGTCTGATGAGCTTGCTGAAACTGTATATAAAGACCTTCAAGAAATACACCAAAAGCAACTAGACAAGTACAGAAAAGACGACCTCGCTCCACAAGAGGCCTTTACTCCTATTCTTAAAAATCGAAAAGGTTTACGCCATCAAAGAGGCATGGGGCAGGGGGTTATTTCATTTACAGCCTCCCAGGTTCAAGTTGTCGATGGGGCTAACATTGCAACCCAAATTGATGCTGAAGTAAATAGACGTGTTTCTGAACAATTGAGACAGATCCATGAAACCTATGATTCTCGTCTTCGTGCCTTAGAGGAAAGATTACACCTTGCTACAAGTGCGCATGTTAGTATCTAATCTCTTTTTGCATCAGTATCGAGTACTTTTACTTTTTATGCCAAGTATAGTTAATGTTTTACTTTTTACGTCATATGGCTAGGTGCAATCAAGTGGATCGTCCCGGCTTCTTCGATCTTCCTCATAACATTATAGCCTGTAAGTTAAAACAATTTAACTATATATATTGTTTCTAATGAAAGAACTGTAGTCTCATTCATGCTTTAAGTTCTATTTTTCCTCTATATTCAATTTGTTTGAATTTGTTATTGTAGCCTTTGATATTTGCTTTTAGTTTGCTTAATGTCGTTGTTGTGCTTGCTTCTATTTTAGTTGTGTCTATGTTACTGTAGTTAGGGGGCTAGCTGACTATGTGTTGTGGAATAATCCTTAGCTTGTTTTGTAAACCTCCACATCCCTCCACATAGAAGGCCTTATTCTTTGCTATTGTGTTATGGAATCAGTTTACAAACATGTTCCCATAACCACACTTATTTTGAGTTAAAGTTCTCTTTTAGTTAGCTTTCACTTTAAATTAATTAAAATAATGATCAATGTATGTTTCAAGGCCTTATTCTTTGCTATTGTAATTGCAGGTACACTGGAGATGGATATGAATTAAGTTGAGACTTCGGGCGATATTAACTGTAACGCCCCCGATGGCTAATGCCTGCTTACTCTAACTTAATTGCCCAATTACTATTGGTTCGCAGCGGAAGTATTTAATTGGAGGTGTTACCGCCGTTCCATGATGGAAAAAGGCTAACTGATTTACTAAACCTTGGAATTACCCAATCACAAACATTTGTTTACTCATACGACTCGTAATACACTTGATAACTTAGCATACCAATACCGCGCATTGTCACCCTCGAAGTTTCAAAATAATAATAATAAACAATCTCCAAGATACTCACCTATCCTCACTGTGAGCATTGAATAGCTAACGTTCAGTAAACATCCATTGTTTGCTACCTTCCGGCTTATCGGGAGGATGACTGCTCATTACTTCCCATACCTAAACCAGAAAACATGAAAACATTCGAATGATGAGCCGAAACTCAGCATGTACATTCCTATGCGGTAAAATAAGTTTTATGTTAAATTAGTTGGGCCGGCTGCATTTCAAAACATTTGCTTTGCAAACAGGAGAGAGAGAATGTATATGTAAAATGGATTTGCTGATTATTATCTGAAAGTGGACCCCTTGGTCGATGTACATCTTGAAACGATCGTACTTTAGGTGCTCACCCCCCAGGCCGATTGAGAAGCCTGAGTTGACGCCGTGCGCGGGTATATTGGTCGGCATAAGCCTTGATAATTGATGGGCATAAGCCCTGATGATAATTGGCGGGGCCACTTGTTTATGTGAGAAAACATTGAGAACTTAGTTTATTAAATGAATCTTGTATTAATTTTTCATTGCTGAGAACATTGTGAGTTTTGGAAGAACATAGGCAATGTACGTACCTGATCTTTGAAATTCTCTCTCCTTTGTACCGGAGAACATGCGTTGGTAGCTTGAAGCGACAGATGTGGCCTCACTTATGCTTCAAACATGTTATTGTTGTCATTAGTGTGAGGTTATGAAATTCTATTCAATTTTCTAACTGATTGCCTTTATTAAATAAATTGGATTCTATCCCATTTTATTTATTAGTTTTTGGTTTCTTCCTTCTCTTGATATTGTTAACATTCGTTTAATAAATGATATTCGAATTATTCTTATAAACTCGTCATTATTTACTTTATTTTGTTTGCTAGGATAAACGACGATTGCTTTGCTATTATTAATACTATCAGACCCTTTACTACTATATTATTCTCCTTCTTTTTGCAATCGTCCTTAGTACTTTTGTTGTTCGTGTAGTTATTCTTAACAGAACTACTTTCGTTAGTCGCAGTGATTTTCCAGAAGAGGGGTTTTAGCCATTTGACTTCGATTAAGCCCACTTCAACGTCCAGCACATGCTTTTGGCCCCAAATCAAAATGTATTCGCTTCATGAAGCCTCAAATAGACCCTGATTACCATTTATTGGGGTGTACACGAGGATTAGATTACACAACTATAACAGACTGTTGGGGTCAAAATTGGGACCAAGAATGACACACTTAGAATAAAGATCTAGCATGAATAACTTACTTATGTACAAGCTAATAGCTAAGGTACAATGGATCAAAGTCAGTTAAAATAGTACAAGACTCCCTAAAAACAAGTCCGAAATATAAAATCTGGGTCTTTAAAAAATTTCCTCTCTTTTCCTTTTTCAAAAGATTGAAATGTAGCATCTCTTCCCCCACACTTAGATCTCATGATGTCCTCATTGGCAGCCAAGGAGTCACCACCACCTCAAAAACGCACAAAAACAAAATCACACACACAAGACACACAAAACAAAACAAAACCCACAAAAAGACCCAACAAAGACATATATACACAAGCTAACACACTTATCCAAAAACAAAATCTTACCAATCAACAACAAAACCACACATATATATAAAACTAACACCATCAAAAACAAATATATACCAATCCAACAACACCACCAATCACTACAAACAAATATCCACAAAAATACAAAATAAGTGATCATAACCATCAATGGCTCAACAACATTCCAAATTTCTCCTCTAGATGATCACTAGCAAAAACAAAACCTAATATCCACAACTAAACAAAAAGAAAATAAAAGAAGGGAAAAGAGTTAGAACGAGCATACCAGGTCAGGCATTGAATGTACCCAAACTATGCCACAAGGGCTTAAGGAGAATCAACCACTCCTTGTCCCTCAAGACTCAAGTTATCGACTTGGATGCAGTCAAAGCTCGTAAGAGCTTATCGAACACCTGAGCATGCAACTTAGATGAATGTAAGTAAGAGCACACAAATATGAATGCATGCATAAGGCTAAGTGCTCTCCTAAACATAGCAAATGCCTTGGAAAAATCAGAGGAATAATCGAATACACTGGTCAATATGATTTTTCCAAGCATGTTCTCTAAGTACAGACGATAAGGAGCAAGGGAGGGGTCGTACCCCCTAAAGGTACCTAGGGACTCAGAACAGTCAACCTCATTCCCCTCAAGTATGGCATAAGAATCAATAAGTAACATATCACAACACTCAGGGGAAGGGGAGGGTGGTGAGCAGGAAGAGGAAGCGTGGAATGTATCAAGAGGGTTGGGGGATCTATTATCAACAAAATTAGGATTAGCTGGCCCTGCAACCACAACATCAACACATAAAGTCCCTATGGGAGTTTCATGAAGATCATACTCCTCCATAAAAACGTCGCCTAACTCAGACCAAGTATCATCCTCCTCAACACTAGCTTACACCAAAGGTCTCACCTACCTCGAACTTCATCGACTGAGCTAATGGGGAAGGTGTATCAAGAAAGGTCATGATAAATGCAGTGCTATCCCTAAGGGTATTAGGAAAGGATGGAGCAATTATAAGTAAAGTAGTCAAGGGAGGGTCGACTACTTCATTTAGTCCGGACTCTAGAGGAGGAAAAGATGCACCATCATCACACAAATTTACATCAAGTTTAGGAGAACTAGAACTAAGGTCAGTCTCAGGTGATAGGTCATATTCTCGTATTTTATTAGCAAACTCAATTTGTTGCTCATTCATTGTCTCCATCATATTGTTAAGTCTAGCAAAGCCCTCATCAGAAATACAATAGGGACAAGAATTCCTGGCATGATCGGAACAATGGCAAATTTCGCACCTAGGAGAAGCATGATCAGGGATACAGGGGGTGGGATGTATGAATTAGTGCACCTAATCTCGTATTCATAAGTATCCTAAGCCAACCAATTAAGAAAATCCCAAACTTCATCAACATTTTTAGCACAAAAATCCCAATACTCTAAAAGAGTACGGGTCTCACAATCCACATCCTCATAAACTGTATTCAAAATTTTCAACTTTTCCAAATAAAAATCACAATGAGCAAGAAAAGCATGTAATGTATCATAGTATCTCTAAAACAATTCATGCTCATATTGAGGAAAGTGAAAAAAGACTTTTTTTTTCCATTTTTAATTTTTAATTTTTTTTTTCAAAATAAAAGTCTAGTCTCGAATGCTTAAGTAAGCTCTAATATTTGAAAGCGCCAAGTCTCCGGCAACGACGCTAAAAAAACTTGTTAGGGAAAAAGTTTTAATATTTATAAACCCTAAGTACAAGGTATATCGTTGAATACTTGGGGTGTCGCCCGCAGGAAGTTGTGTTTTCAACTACCAGAACTAACTAAAGCATCTCGAGCTAGGCAAAATCGAAGGAGATAAAAAGAACTAAACTACTAAAATAACCAAAAGACTGCGATTATGATTAAACTTAAGATAAGCCAGCTCCCTCACCTTCCCAAGTTTAGAATCCAAATAACCAGAGACAAATCCTAATCTAATTCCCTAATGGGATTTTTATTGACTAATCATAACCTAAAAACTCCCCAAAAGTCGCCAAAGCAGAGCCCGGGGAGGTTCCGAACAAATACACCAAAGGAGACTTAAATAGAAAATCGGGCGAGTGGGCAGCGGGGGAGGGGCACGACCGTGCCACTTTTCTGGCGCGGTGGTTCGGGCCCCCGTCATCCCTTTCTTGCCTGCTTTCACTGTTTTTTTCTTTTTCACTTGTTTTATGGTACTTGCTCCATTAGAACTTATTTCCTGTCCAATGTAAATAAAACAAGTGAAAATCCTAAAGATTAAGTTATTATACGACCTAAAAGTGGGTGAAAGAGGCACGTAAAATACGATAATTTATCGCGTAACAGTGGTGCAACAACAGTTAAAATGAAAAAAAAGGGGTTACAGGAGTTGTGATATTGAGGCAAGTATGAAATTAGATAATTTTCTACCAAAAAAATAAAAATAATCTAAAGGGTAAGATTTACATTTTTTTTGTTGGTTTTGGTTTCGAATGAGCCACGAAGGCAGTACAATGCAATAAGGGAAGGAAGAATCGAATCTGAGACCATGTACTCAGGACCACAATGGCTAAGATTTATGTTGCAGAATGATCAACGACATATAAACACTATTGCTTGAGATTTTAGAATTGAAGGAGGGAAGCTTTCTCAATCTTTTATACATCTTTAAATTTATTATACAAAGATATGTCATGTTATACATAATAAAATTTACCTCGATCCAAGGATATATATTGATTGCAAGGCACGTATGGTAATAGTCATTTGTTCTCGAATGAGCTTGAAAACTCGCCCCTTTCTTGAAAGCTACTACTAAGGGCAACATGAGAGACTGTATCTGCAGACATATCATGCAAGAATGACCACATTTCCACCTCAAATGAACCTTTTGCTGATGCCTCTTTCTCCCATTCATCTATCATCTCTTGAGTACGGGTGGCAATCTTCAAGTCGAGCTCAAAAAATATTTGTCTTGATTATACAAAATTACGATTTTATCCTTTTCCTTTTAATTTAATTTTCACGATAGTTTACCTTTTTGCCCTTTTACTTTTTCAGTTACTTTTATTATTCGTTTTATTTAATATTCGTTGTCAGAGTATAGTACGTGATTTGAGAGTCATTTACATCCATGTTTCCTTGATACCAGATAGTGTATTTAAAAGTTAACTCTAGTAATGCAATATTATCCTTTAATGTCTTCCTATTTCTAGATTCTATATTTTTAGGGAAAGATGATAATTGAATTAATCGAAAGTTACAATGATTAAGCATTTGTTGATGAATATTTCTTGTTGTGCAATCGAAAATTCTTAAAAAAATCAAAATCTTGTGCTTCAGTAAAATATTCTAGATTTGGTAAATAATATCCATTTCCACTTATATAATCTCAATATTAATCTATTTCAGCAGTAGATTGAAATTTATGCATGGGGTTTAAGCGATTATCAAATGAAGTAATGGTTTTTAACAATTTTTTAACCAAGACTGTAAGGCGAAAGATGATGTTTTAAAGATTCATCTAGTTCTTTAGCCATTTGAATGTTTTCACGAATAAGATGGTTTAATAAACTATGATGTTGTTTGTAAGACTTACGATTAGAAAGATTTAAAGTATTCTTAATAGTTTTATATTCTGCCAGAGAAGAGCGAAGTAAGTTTCGATGTTCTATGCTAAGCTTGTAGTAGTCATCTCTTAGAGAGGCGATAAAACTAGCTTTAGGAAAATGAGAGTTTCTAGGTGAGTGATCATGAAAATGTGGGTGATTTGGGAGTAGTTCTGCCATTATTCTTTTAGTTAGATAAACTGGTAGGCTTTGCTATGATTAGTAATTAATTTAGTTGTTTGGCTCTAATGCCATTAAGTTAAGGGTCTGGTAACTTTTTGTAGAAAAAGGTCTAAAACTCTTTGATGGATGTCAAAATTTGAACCAAGATCATATTAAAATGAGTTTTCAATGACTAAACATGGCACTCCCAGTACAATAAATCAAACTATCAGAGTTTCAAGAAATTATACCTCCTTTGTCTCTCGTTGAGATATAGAATCGTCTTATCTGCCGCCACGCCCTTCTTCTCACGGGTCTTACTAGTCTAACTTGTACAAAACTCCTGAAGAAGCTTGGGAATTGTTTGAACATTTGAGTGAGAATTCACACTTGCATGCTACTTCCTCACATTCTGATTTGCCTAGGCAATTAGGAAGTAAAGGAGGGATTTATGAGGTTTCACATTCCGTTGACCTTTCTAGTAAAGTTGATGCTTTAGCTAAGAAATTTGATCAATTGTTGTGCATGAACAAAGTGTCTAATGCCTCTTCTATGCAAGACGTGTGTTTGATTTATGCTAGTCCCATGCATGCTTATGTTGACTGTCCCGTGTATTAGTAAGTTTGACTGTGTGTCTGAACAAGTGAATGCTGCCCAAGGATTTCCTCCTTCCAACAATCCTTATTCTAATACCTATAATCATGGTTTGAGGAATCATCCTAATTTTTCATGGAGGTCTCAAAATGTTGAGAATCCTCAGGCCCAGTTCAGTAGACCTACTCCTCCTAGTTTTCAAAACCAGAGATATGCTCCTTCCTCTTCCTATCAAGCTCCATCTGGGAGCTCTGATATCGACAAGGTATTTTCTGCTCTTGATACCTTGACTTCTGTTGTGCAAAATATGGATGCTAGGGTCCAAGGAATTGAGTCTAAAATGCATATTGTTGACTCTCACTCACACTCTATAACTAAGTTAGAAACCCAACTTGGGCAACTAGCCATAGCTGTAGGTAGAAGAGAAGAAGAAAAACTTCCAAGTCACCCCATCCAGAACCCTAAAGGCCAACAATTTGAACAATTGAAAGCTGTAATGGTTCTTAGGAGTGGTAAAGAAGTAGACAACAAGGTGAGTGAGAAGAAACATGATAAATATGAAAGACTTGAGACCATGGAGAGTGATATTGCGATTGAAAAAGAGAATGACCCACCCCCTTCTCCTGTTATGTCTGACCCCATTGTGACATATGAGCCAAAGGTTCCTTACCCTCAAGCTTTGTCTGCACCATTCCCTTCCAAGGAAGACAAGCAAAGAGATGACATCCTTGGGACCTTCAAGCAAGTTAAGGTCAATCTTCTGCTTTTGGAAGCAATTAGACAGATCCCGGCCTATGCTGAGTTCCTTAAAGACATGTGCACTTTTAAAACAAAATCTAAAGAAGACGAGTCTAAAAAGGTTCTTCTAAGTGAACAAGTAAGTTCGATTTTGAAATGTGATACTCCTCCTAAGTTCAAGGATCCTGGTGTCCCTACCATTTCATGTTTTATTGGCAATCACAAAATTGAAAGAGCACTTTGTTGTGTTGGACATGGACCCCACTCAGGCTTATAAGCAGATCCCTCTTATTTTAGGTTGTCCCTTCCTAGCCACAGCTAATGCCACCATTAATTGTAGGTCAGGAGTGATGGATGTCTCGGTCATGAACATAAGGGCTAGGCTTAACATTTTGAAAGCCTCTGCTTGATATTGTCTAGCTGAAGACATTAAACTTAGTGCTTGTTGGGAGGCAACCCAATCTTTTTAGGTGATTTTGAGTCTTGTATGTTTTCTATTTTTCTTTTTGATCAAGGCGTGCTTGTGTTTTTAGGTGTGATTCTTCACTTGGTTTTTGGCTTTTGACGTTGGTGATGGTTGTGAAGGTACTTTGGGAGTTTGATTGTTGAGCTTACATGGAAATAACTTCCTCGTGCTATCAGGTTGTGTTGCTCTTTTCTCCATTTTCCTTTATCTTATTGTTTCCTACATTGAGGACACTGTGAGATCTAGGTATAGGGGAAGGCAAAATGAGAATTTTGAGGAAAATTGAAACTTGATAATTTGTGGGTAAATTTGATTTTGGGAAGAGCTTGAGTGTTCAACTTCTGTATGTTTTCTCCTATTATGTGGATTTGGTTCATGTGACCCATGCTCACTAGAGATTATTTCTAGCTTTGACTAGTCGAGGGCCATAATTTTTGCTGTGCTAATATCACTATGTAGTTGATTTTGAGTATGAGATATAACGCCATTTACAATGTCATGATGAATATTCGATAAGCATTGAGTTCCCCATTGACTATTCAATCCCAAAAAAAACAAATATATTAAATTAATTGAGTTCTGATTTCGGTACCAATGTTCAGGTCCTATTTCTATTCATATCTTTAATTGCCTGAATATGTACTAAGTTTTTCTATGAGTGTTGTCTTCATTTATATCTTTATCCACTCAAGAAAGCACATGAGATCAAGTAACTTCTAAAAACCAAAAAAAATATAAAAAATTCAAAGTCTCAAAAGGAGGAAAAAAAAAGAGAAAAAAAATAATAAGTTGATTTGGCATTGGGGACTCAATTTTGAAAAATGCTCTTGCAATTTTTGCTATGTGGGGTGAAATTTTGTGCTTACGGTTTGCTACATGGTTTCATTGTGTACTTAATTTGCTTGAATCTTGGCCTATTAATGAATTGTGGGTTGGTAGTGAATTGATATATGTGATTTGGAATGGACATTTATAATTGGGTCAGTTGGTTTTCTTCCCTGATCTTATTCTTCTTGAAAGTTTAAATGAATACATGCATTATTGGTGTTCTTTGCTCGAGGACTAGCAAAGTCTTGGTGTGGGGAGTTGATAATTCATGTTTTATATATAATTTTCTCCTTCATTTCACCTACTTTTATGTCTTTGAAATATATTTTTATGGGTAAATAATACATATTTTATGAAATTTTCAGGTAGAAATAAATATAGAAGAGTTTGGGATGAAGTTGATTAATTCTACTCGAAACTCCTACAAGTGCAATGTCTAGAGTCCAAGATTAAGCCCAAAGGAAAAGAAAGAGAGAGAGAAAAAAAAAGAAGAAACAGAAGGTCCGACCCAGCTTCTCGCGGCCTAATTCCTCAGCTCTCTCCTCTCCTCTTCTCCCTTCCAACTCTCTCCGTTTAGGTCTGTTCTGGGCAGCCTAGTTCAACTTCCTCCTTCCCTTTCACTTCATCTCTCTCTCTCTCTCTCATTTATCAGCTCCCGTTTGGGCCTGCTCTCTGCGGCCCAAACGCCAGCCTTCACCAGCCTATATCCACCTTTTTCTTTTCCCCTTCTCCCATTTTCTCACATGGCTAATTCTTAACCTAGCCAAATGTCAATAATCAAAATTAATATTATACTTATGACTGGCCATGACTATGCATGTAACACCCCAAATTAATTGGAATTGATTTTCATTAATTTTGGGGGTATCCAAAGGGGTTGGATTTTCCACTATAAAAAGGGGCCATGGGTTAAAGGAAAGGGGGATCCATACACACTCACACTCATCCATTCATCCATTCTCTCTCTCATTCTCCCATCTTCTATCTTCTATTTTTTTTAGAGAGTTGAGAGAGTCTTTGTAAGACAAGATCATTTGGATAAGCGAAGCCAGAAATTTCAGATAGGGGTGTCGAAAGAGAGAATTGAGGACTCGAACTGTCGAACAAAAAGAGGAAGAGTACTGGAGGCTTAAAAAAATGAAAAAAATAAAACAGAAAAAGGGAAGGATGGAGGACTCGAACTCGCAACGTCAAAGACAAGCCAACTCACAAATCAAGCACCTAGACTGCTGAAGCAAGGAAGATTTCATGTACCTCTTCAACTCATTTGATATATATTGTTAACTTCTATTTTTTTTAATTCTTAAATGTATATGAATATTTTTTTTAGAGGGGTGTCAGCTGACCCCACTGACCTCACGCTGGCTACGCCACTGTTTGGGTTGAGGGGTTAAGAAGAAAAGAAGCTTTGTTAGCTATTTTTCTCTTCTCCTCTCATCTCATTTGTGAGTCAAATTTGAGAGTTTACACTAAGTTTCATAATTTTGTGTAATTGAGTATAAGGTTTGGACATAGGAAGTGAAATATACCAATTCCAATTGTGTTTTCCCTAACTATGGCCGACTAAACTACTCATTCTAGGATTAGGATGGATCCTTGGTAATAATATTCTTTTGCTAATTTCTTATGGGGTTATTTTTGTCTCTTTTGCATAATCTTGAGTTTATATTTGATCGTCATCTACTATGCATCTTAATACTAATGTTTAATCATGTTAATGACACTAGTTTAATTTGCTATCTCAAATGAATATTAGACCTTGTAGGCTAATATGATGATTATGCAATTTGGGCTTAAAATTATAATTGTTTAAATTGAATAATTTATACTAGAAATTAGGCGAGTTATGTCTAAAAAGAATAGTTCATGCTAAACCACTAGATACATCATCTCTCTTTATAATTATAATCATCTTTCTAATTTATGGCTCAATGCTTATAGCTTGGGTTGAACAAGAGACAAATTGAATCTCCATTTAAATTACTAAATCAATATTGGTATCAAAGGTGAAATCCAAAGTCCTAGATCTTTCTCCTATTGATTTCTCTCCAATCTCTTGACTTGTTTACTCTTATTTTGCTCTTTAATTCGTTTAGATAATTGAACTCATAAATTGAATTATTATTTAGAATCAGAAAGGATAAATTTAAAATCGCTATTATTCCTCGTGGGATCGACACCTTAATACTCGCTAGTCTACAATTAACCTTGTGCACTTCAGTGTAAAAAGGGTTTTAAAACTAGAATATAAAATCTACATCAATTACTATCGTACAATTATTCAATCTAACACCAGAAGACATAGACAAGGTGCAATAATTGCTTTAGCTTCTTCCACGTACTGCATCTTTTGAAAGTCATGCATGTGAAGTGGTGAACCATGTCCTTAAAAGTTGAATGGCTTTTCTTGGGCGCATTAATTGATAGCTGGCACTTAGTTTTTCACACTTACTTTTTCAAAAAAAAAAGGTAGCAGCAGACATCATGCATTATCATGCTATTGTACTTTAATTGTAGATAAAATTCTTTAGAGATAAGGCTGATAGTTGTCGGCAAGATCTGGACCTTACTTCTTGCTTTTGTTAAAGCAAAATCTTAGCCGTCCGTAGTGAAAGTTGTTTTTCTTCTTCTTTCTTGTATAGTTAAGGAAATTTTTGACTGACAGCTGCAGATCCTTGAAGATTTTCTGGTTCTAGTTGCAGTAAGAAGGATAACAGTTCATCATCATAGTTGCCTTCTTGCATTCCTTCTTTAGTAATAACAACATAATAAGATCTTCTTAGTTGGCATTTTATTCTTGATGTATAGAGGTGGCCAGCATGATATTTCACTGCTAAAGCTCTACTACATCTTCTGTAGTTCATCCGTGATTCATTAAACCAAATCGTTTCAAACTTCGTTGAAGCTTCAATATTTAGTTGAAAATTTTCATAAATATAACCTACTTGGATAATACTTATCTGGGAGTAGATTATTCTAGTTTCTCCATCTTTTTCAGGAGGAATGGTGTGAAGTTTAACAAAAATAGGTCCTTTTCTTAGAGATTTGAGAGTTTCAAGTTTCTCAAGAGGGAATAAAGATAATTCCGTGAGTCTGGGTAAACCATATTCAATTATCCGTATTGATGGAATTGATGAATAGCAAATGGGTTAGATCCTATACAAGCAGTTACTTGGGCAAATAACGATTTACCTCCACTATAAAAGATTTGAGATAATTCATTAAGCTTTAGGTAAACTTGCTGAGTTGTTCGGTAGTATGCTGCGAGGAGCGGATCACAAATGTCTAAAGGAAGTACTTTCTTGGGTTGTATAGTTGAAGCTATAGTTCTTTTTGATAATAGTTTGGCCTTGAGTTCTTGCATCTCTTTCTCTTTTTCGAGAAACGAAAAGCTTGAACTTGGCTTTGAAATAGTAGTTGAAGTAATAGTTGGTAAAGTTGACGAAGCTATCGACTGTATAGAACTAATAGTTGTCATAGGAGAATTAGTTGATGAGGTAGATCCTGAGGAGTTTACCATTTTAAGGAGTTCTGAAATAACAGTTCGTCCTTGATCAAGATCGTCCCTCATGTCTCTTCCTTTTGCCAGTTTGTCGATTTCAGTTCCTATGTTTGTGACAATATCCTGAACTCCTGTTTCAAGATGTTCCAGATATACAGTGATAGTTTGGAGATATTCATTAAAGTCGATAGTAATATCTTCGAGCACCTTTAGTTCTGCTGGATTCGTCATGCTTGAGGTATTCTTCTTCTCTAGTTAGATAGCCTGCAAGGAAATTATGGCTCCCTGAAACATGCTCATAAACAGTAGTAAATTGAGATGAAAAAGTTTGTCATCTATGGAGTTTTCTCATATGAGGTCTATTGTCCAAAACTTGTTTAACAAATGTAGTTGCCACTTTATTATCTGTTAAGACTTTGGAAGGTTTGTGTAATAGAAATAATCTCCATTTTTTAATTCCTCGTATTATAGCTAAAATTTTATTTTCCATTGCATTATAATTTTCTTCAGTTTGAGAGAAAGTTCCGCTATGGAAGCCACAAATTTCATTGAGATTAGTTTTTAATATTGCTGACCATACTTTATCAGACGCATCTGTTTGGATTATTAAATTGTCATATGGTTCGGTTAGCTTTAGTCGTGGTAGATTTTTACATTCTTCTTTAAGCTTTTTAACTATTTGAGTGTGATGATCATTCCGTCCTTTTGTATTATTTTTTCTTAAAAGACTTTGTAAGTCCTTTTTCTTCTGATATAGGCACTAGCATAATTAAGTAGCCCTAAAAATCCTTGAGTTTGTTTTTTAGTTCGTAATTCGTTTGGGTATTCCATTATTTTTCTAGAAATATGATTTTGTAAAGAAATACCATTAGATCCTAATCTGAATCCTAAAAACTCAATTTTGCTCTTTCCATTGTAGCTTTTTTCTGACTGAGACATATGCCCTCGTTTATAGCAGTTTCTGCAAATTGCTGAAGATGCTCTCTATGTTCTTCTAGTGTAGTGGAACTTATTAAAATATCATCAACGTAAACTACGAGAAAAGAGTTAAGATGTTTAAAAGTATTATCCATTTTTCTTTGAAAGATTCTTGGTGCATTTTTTGGTCCAAAAGGCATAACTATCCATTCATAGAATCCCTGAGGAGTGCTAAAGCTTACATATTTTATACTATGCTCTTCCATTTTGACTTGCCAAAATCCTTATTTATAGTCAAATTTTGAGAAATAGTTTTTTTATTTTTCTCTAGATTAATTAAAACTTCTTTATTTGGTAGGAAATAATTACCTGTTTTAGTGAATTGATTTAGCTTTTTGTAGTTTATGACCATTCGAGCTTTATCTCTTCTCTTTTCTGCTTCATTCACAACCATAAAAGTGGGAGATGAATAGCTTCCTTTGGATGGTCTAATTAATCCTTTTTCTAATAGTTATTTAATTTGTATAGAAAATTCGTTTATGTTCAGGGGTATAATATATAAACCGCTTGAGTTAATTCTATTTTCCGGTTGTAAAGGATTGTCCGAATAAATCTGTTTCAATTTATAAAACAGGTCTTCTTTCTTGATTATATTTATTTGAAAGGTTGGTTTTTGAAGTTGCTAAGTTGATAGTCCGATTTTTTCATATCCATGTCCACCACGCTTCGCGCATACTCTTTAAGGATGCTTGAGGGTTGGAATTCTAAATGTATGTCCACATTTGGTAGTGAGAGATACAGTATATGGTGTTTGAGTAAATTTTGCAAATTGTTTAAGGAAATCATTTCGTAATAAAATATCATATCCAGAATTGTATTGTAGTACTAGAGGAATTGTTGGGGTTTTATTTCGTAAAATTATTGAGACATTACTTTGTATAAAGTCTAAGGATGTGGTAGTTGAATGAACACCTTTAATACGGATTTTCCTATCAGATGGTAATTTTTCCCATTTTGGAAGTAAGAAGTCTTGAAAAAATGTTACTTCTGAACTTGTATCTATCAAAGCTGTAGTAGTTATATCAGGCTCTTTTACTATTACATCAACGTAAGTGAGGATTGGGAAATGTAATTGTTTCAAATTCTGCCTGGAATAATGGTATTTTGATCACCCACTAGAATAATTTGATTAGGTTTAATGTCATAGTTGGAAAATGATCTAAAAATTTCATTCCTAGTATATATGGTAATGATAATTATTGATAGAATTTTCAATATAACATTCGTATTCTAGTAGGGTAGAATCCGATGTTTTCATCATGATTTTGGTTTTCTGGGTGAGTGTAGTTTTTCTTCCTTCGTATGTAACATAGTTATAGTCAGTTGCAGTTATTACTGGATTGGTAAAGGTATACAAGTACATTGGGAAGCTCCTGTATCAATTAAGGCTTTCTTTTCTATCCAGTTGTGTCCATTCAAATAAGCTAATTTTACTTTATAGGTGGAATTACTACTAATTGTTTTAATGCTTCTTGGTTGAAATCGAGGTATTCATGATTTACTAAAACTTTTCGATAAAGGGGGTTGATTAATTATTCTCATTCCTTTTTCAGTGTACGATAATCTTGGGGCTTCATAACTAGTAGATGGTTCTTCATTGACTAATTGAAAGTCTGCTTAATGCAAGCAACCTTGCTTCTTGCATTAGAGGAGTTATGACGGTGCTTACAGTTGAAAAGATAGGATCTATGATTATTTTTCCAGTTTGTTTTACTTCCTTTATAGGGAAATTAGTGTTTGAAAATATATATAATCCTCTATAGTACCAGGATAATGCATCATTTCTAGGTTGTAATCCTATATCTATTAAAAGTTTGAATTGTAGATTGAGTGTATCCGCAATATTTTTACTCCGTAATGTTACTAAGTAATTTGGATAGCATTCAAAGATTAATTTTTTATAGATTAAGTTCCCTTATAATGTCCCAAGGTGACTATTTTGAATGTTTGTAAATCGTCGATCATGTAATGATAATATAATGGGTGAGTTTATTCCTTCTTTCAAACATGCTTTAACAACGATTTGTATTCCTTGTAGATGAACATATTTAATAAAACCTCGTTCTCTAGATGGAATTTCGTCTAAAATTTACCTATTATATCTTGAGTCATTAGTCGTAAAATAATATTTCCTTGCAAATGTTGTACATTTATAGGTTGTTCTGTGGTATATATTTTAAAGTATCAAATTAATTTTCTAGTTAGAAAATCATCCATTTTCTTCATAAAGCTTCTTGGGTCTTTTAAAGATAAATCAATTGCTATTATTTTTGAATATACTCTTAGATTAAAAGTAATTACTCTAGTATAGTTTTCATTAGTTTCTTGTTCTTGTTGTTGTATTGTATCTATTTCTTCAGTATTCATCTTCTGTATTAGAATAACTTTCAGTTTCAGATGTTTCTGTCTCTTCGTCTGAACTAATATATTCATAACAACTTAAAATTATATCATGTTCTTTTAGATTTATTTGAAAAAGTTCATCTTGTATTTCGTCGAATTCTTCTGAAAATAATTTTACTATATTAGCTTTTGTTTTAGTGTAATCTATAGATTTATGTCCCATTTCTCCACAATTCCAGCACTGACATGAAGTTGGTTTTTTGTTTCATTTATAATATCTATTTTCTGGTTACAGTCTTCTTGTGATAGTTTTTTATGTCGAAAATGTTTACTGCTCTTTTGTGGTTTATTTAGCGATTTTTCAGTTTTTGTTTTATGAATTTTAGTTTTCTTTGGTTTAGAAAGTTTTCTCTTAGAGATTTTTTTCTCAAGGGTTTCCTTAGGTGAAGGTTTAGTTGTCCTTCTCTTTAAAGTTCTTTTTCTTTTTTGTCGATAGTTAGGTTAATTTTTACATCCATATTGCCCTGGTTCATTAATATTTTCACAACATAAAGTCACTTCTTTAATATGTCTTCTTTGATTTTCTTGTAGACAAAGATGAGTCATTTCTCTAGTTATTATTGTTTGAGCCGCTACTACAGATCTAAAAACTACAAGTTGTATAGCAAATTCTTCAAATTTTTTGTAACGCCCCAATAATAAATAAATCATAGCTGAACATCTAGAACTCCATGGATGGGCGTTACCGCCGTCCGCAAGGACAAGGCATCTCTAAAATATGAAAGTTGAACCATAGAATCAAAGTACAACCTTAGAGGTCATTCACGAGCATCTGAAACCTTTAATAACAACACGGGATCGATTCTAAAATCCCAGGGTTGTTATTAAAGGTTTCAGATGCTCGTGAATGACCTCTAAGGTTGTACTTTGATTCTATGGTTCAACTTTCATATTTTAGAGATGCCTTGTCCTTGCGGACGGCGGTAACGCCCATCCATGGAGTTCTAGATGTTCAGCTATGATTTATTTATTATTGGGGCGTTACAAAAAATTTGAAGAATTTGCTATACAACTTGTAGTTTTTAGATCTGTAGTAGCGGCTCAAACAATAATAACTAGAGAAATGACTCATCTTTGTCTACAAGAAAATCAAAGAAGACATATTAAAGAAGTGACTTTATGTTGTGAAAATATTAATGAACCAGGCTAATATGGATGTGAAAATTACCCTAACTATCGACCAAAAGGAAAATGAACTTTAAAGAAAAGGACAACTAAACCTTCACCTAAGAAAATACTTAAGAAAAAATTCTCTAAGAGAAAACTTTCTAAAACAAAGAAAACTAAAATTGAGAAAACAAAAACTGAAAAATCGCTAAATAAACCACAAAAGAGTAGTAAACATTTTCGTCATGAAAAACTATCACAAGAAGACTTTAACCCAGAAAATAGATATTATAAACGAAATATAAAACCAACTTTATGTCAGTGCTGGAATTGTGGAGATATTGGACATAAATCTATAGATTGCAATAAACGAAAAGCTAATATAGTAAAATTATTTTCAGAAGAATTCAAAGAAATACAAGATGAAGTTTTTCTAATAAATCTAAAAGAAGATGATATAATTTCAAATTGCTATGAATCTATTAGTTCAGAAGAAGAGACAAAAACATCTGAAACTAAAAGTTATTCTAATACAGAAGATGAAAACTGAAGAAGTAGATACAATACAACAACAAGAACAAGAAACTAATGAAAACTATACTCAAGTAATTACTTTTAATTAAACAGTATATTCAAAAATAATATCAACCGATTTATCTTTAAAAGACCCAAGAAGCTTTACGAAGAAAATGGATGATTTTCTAACTAGAAAATTAATTCAATAGTTTAAAATATATACCGCAGAACAACCTGTGAATGTCTAACATTTACAAGAAAATATTAGATTACTACTAATGACTCAAGATATAATAGGTAAATTTTTAGACGAAATTCCATCTAGAGATTGAGATTTAATTAAATATGTTCATCTCCAAGGAATACAAATCGCTGTTAAAGTATGTTTTAAAGAAGGAATAAACTCACCCATTATATTATCCTTACATGATCAACGATTTACAAACATTCAAAATAGTCACCTTGGAACATTACAAGGGAACTTAATCTATTAAAAATTAATCTTTTAATGCTATCCAAATTACTCAGTAACATTACGGAGTAAAAATATTGAGGATACGCTCAATCCACAATTCAAACTTTTAACAGATATAGGATTACAACCTGGAAATGACGCATTATCCTTCTACTATAGAGGATCATATATATTTTCAAACACTAATTTCCTTATAAAAGAAGTAAAATGAACTGGAAAAATAATCATAGATCCTACCTTTTCAACTGTAAGCACCTTCATAGCTCCTCTAATGCAAGAGGCAAGGTTACCTGCATTAACAAACTGTCAATTAGTCGAATGAAGAACCATCTACTAGTTATGAAGCCCCAAGATTATCTTACACTGAAAAACGAATGAGAATAACTAATCAACCCCCTTTATCGAAAAGTTTTAGTACATCATGAATACCTCGATTTCAACCAAGAAGCATTAAAACAATTAGTAGTAATTCCACCTATAAAGTAAAATTAGCTTATTTTAATGGACAAAACTGGGGCTTAATTGGTACGGGAGCTTCAATAACTGCAACTAACCATAACTTTATTACATATAATGGAAGAAAATCTACCCTCACCCAGAAAACCAAAATCATGATGGAAACATCGAATTCTACCTTTACTAGGATACGAATGTTATATTGATAATTCTATCAATAATGATCATTACCATATACAACTAGGAATTAACTTTTTAGATCATTTTACCAACTATGACATTAAATCTAATCAAATTATTCTAGTGGATGATCAAAATACCATTATTCTCGACAGAATATGAACCAATTACATTTTGCAATCCTCACTTACATTGATGTAACAGTAAAAGAGCCTGATATAACTACTACATCCTTGATAGATACAAGTTTAGAAGTAACATTTTTATTAGAAAATGATTTCTTTAAACAATTTGCAAAATTTACTCACACGCCATATACAGTATCTCTCACTACCAAATGTGGACATACACTTGAATTCCAACCCTCAAACATCCTTACAAAGTACGCGCAAAGCGTAGTGGACAAAGATATGAAAAAATCACACTATCAACTCAACAGCTTCAAAAACCAACCTTTCAGTTAAATATAATCAAGAAAGAAGACATGATTAATAAATTGAAACAGATTTATTCGGACAATCCCATACAATTCTAGAAACCAGAACATCCTAGAGCTAAAATAGAATTAACTCAAGAGGTTTATATTAAAGAAAAACCAATGCTTTATAGCCCTAAAGATATAAAAGAATTCTCTATACAAATTAAAGAACTATTAGAAAAAGGATTAATTAGGGCATCCAATGGAAGCTATTCATCTCCAACTTTTATGGTTATGAATGAAGCAGAAAAGAGAAGAGATAAAGCTCGAATGGTCATACAGTACAAAAAGCTAAATCAATTCACTAAAACAGATAATTATTTCCTACCAAATAAAGAAGTTTTAATTAATCTAGTGAAAAATAAAAAATATTTCTCAAAATTTGACTGTAAATCAAGATTTTGGCAAGTCAAAATGGAGGAGGATAGTGTAAAATATACAGGCTTTAGCACTCCTCAGGGATTCTATGAATGGATAGTCATGCCTTTTGGACTAAAAAATGCACCAAAAATCTTTCAAAAAAATGGATAATACTTTAAATATCTTAACTCTTTTCTCGTAGTTTATGTTGATGATATTTTGTTAAGTTCCACTACACTTGAAGAACATAGAGAGCATCTTCAGCAATTTGTAGAAACTGCTATAAACGAAGGCATATGTCTCAGTGAGAAAAAAGCTACAATAGAAAGAGCAAAATTGAATTTTTAGGATTCAGATTAGGATCTAATGGTATTTCTTTGCAAAATCATATTTCTAGAAAAATAATGGAATACCCAGACGAATTACGAACTAAAAAACAAATTCAAGGATTTTTAGGGCTACTTAATGATGCTAGTGCATATATCTCAGACTTAGCCATGAAGAAAAAGGACTTATAAAGTCTTTTAAGAAAAAATAATACCAAAGGATGGAATGAGCATCACACTCAAATACTTAAAAAAGCTTAAAGAAGAATGTAAAAATCTCTTATGGCTAAAGCTAACCGAACCATATGACAATTTAATAATCCAAATAGATGCGTCTGATAAAGTGTAACGCCCCTAACCCTAAAGCTAGGAGTGTTACCATTTTGTTCTTAAATCCTGGGACAAAACGGACAGAGTTTCCCCTAAAACTTGACCATTTCTCCAGGCTTACAGCCTTACAATTAATTCCCTGCATTGAAAATAACAGTCAAACTAACTCAATGGTCACCCGCCGGAGTTCACAACTCAATGGGCTACCCACCTGGAGCACCACAATCAATGCAGTTCAGTGTTTAAACAAATGAACAACGAAAGGTACACCCCTGGCAACTTAGATGGTGGCTCATACGGCCATACAGAGCGACTCTAAATGATATGCAAACTAAGCACACAAGAACTTAGTTTACAAACATTACACCATAATACACTTTGCAACTCACGTACAAGCACATCACTTTACTTCTAGGGTAGCAATGACTTCATTTCGGCTTACATCAGGAACCTGGAGGGCAACAATGACATATGGAGTGAGCGAAAATCATACAGTGGATAACCCCCTCCCCTAAAAGAATATTTTCAATTCAATAATAACTTACGACCGTCGTTTATAATTTCTTGACTTTTGAAAGGCTCACCTATTGCTAAAACCTCATATAACTTCATCGTACATAGTCGTTAAAATGTCGTTAAAGATGCCGTCAGGTAGTTAGCTATATGAAGTTAGCAATGCCACTAAAAACAACCATCACGTTCCATGTGATACAATCCTTACTATACCACACAGTAGCTGGTCATATGCAAGAATAGATTTCTGTAAGAAAGGTAAGAAAACATAGAACGATGACCATAAAATGAGGCATATAACTACGTCATGTGATTGGTAAACTATTTACTATTAATGTAGCAAAATGACCTTTGAACCTCATATGCTTGTTATTAACATCGCAAAATGACCTTTGGACCTCACATGCTTGTTTATTTAACGTATATCATTTCGTAAGCTATCATAGGAATTGGGAGTCTCCTTTGACCATGTTCCTCTTGACTCTACTGCATATTAACAGCGTTATAAAACATGTAACTTCAACTTATGCCTACTGGCAAAATTGTGAACATTGAACTTGGGATACTCTCTTTACTGGCAGAGAAGTGAAATATTGCGCTTTGTCTTTGCCTTCTAGCAGAGAAGTGAAATATTGAGCTTTGCATTCCCTGCCTACTGGCAGAGAAATGAAATATTGTGCTTTGAATTCCCTGCCTACTGGCAGAGAAATGAAAAATTGAGCTTTGTCTCTGCCTTGTAGCAGAGAAATGAAATATTGTGCTTTGAATTCCCTGCCTACTGGCAGAGAAATGAAAAACTAAGCTTTGTCTCTGCCTTCTAGCAGAGAAATGAAATATTGAGCTTTGAATTCCCTGCCAAATAATGAGCTTTGAAACATATAAGTTAAAGTTACATGTAAACTCCTAGGGAGGAACTGGGTTGGTTAAACTAAAAATGCAAGTAACCTTTGAAGATCCCTTATCTCTCGACCTATTTACTGGTCACCTGTCTCGCTCGGTTGATCAATCCAATGGTTTTAGGTTATTTCATTACCAATGATTTGTTAATGAAAACAGGCGACTGATAAAACAATTAGGAGCACTTAGCAATCATGTAATTAAGCATTTATGGACCTTGAATATACTATACAATTGACAACTGTCTTGTAATCAACATACGATATAAATATACTCAATGTCCTTCATATGATCCATGGATTACCAATAAATTGATAAACGATGAACTATGTAGTCGATAAACTATATAATGGATACGTTGTATACGATCGACAAACATATACAGGCGATAAACTTAATGTAACCAAGAACTACGTATCGTCGAGATTTTCATGAAATCGATAATCATTATGCAAACAAGAAACATCGTATACTCGATAAATTTGATATAATCGATAATCATGCATAATCAGTGAGCATTATATAGTCGATAAACTTTAAGTAAGCATATATAATCGATGAACATTATATATAATTCGATAAATATGCATAATCAATGAACGTTATAGAATTAATAACGATGAACATTATATATGATCGATAAAATGCATAATTAATGAACGTTATATAATCAATAACGATG
>JACYFF010031959.1:84362493-84383407 GCA_017589665.1 Selenicereus undatus
GTTGCTATTGGAAGAGCAAAACAACAAAGGAGGGCAGGAAAACAACTCTTTTATCAGAGCCATGTTTCGATCCTGGGACATGTGAGACTTGTGAATTTTTATGAATTTTAAAATTTAAAATCAAATTAGTTTCTAACTGTTTTAAAGTTTAAAATAATGTGAATAATTGAAAGGTACGGATTCAATATCGAGTTTAAATCTACGATTGCTATCTATTGAAGCTCCACAAATCACTCTCCATGCAGTATTTGAGAATTCCGCAATTGTGAGCACTCTACCCATTTTAGCATTTGTTATATAAAGATTAATGAAAAGATTGGATTGCGGGACGGAAGTATTCTTAGGCTACCGTGCATTTTTACACTTATCTTTTAAAGATGTATATATAATTCTTTTACTATGTGCGATAACGTTGATTATATTAATTTTTGCGTTTTATTAAAAACCATACATTGCACGGCCATTGACCATGGTATTAATCAATGAAAGAGTAAGTATGTGGAGAGAATTAGTTCAACCCTTAATCGCAAGTTTCATAGTAAACTTATCTTATTTCACGCTTTTCCTCAAGTTGTAGAAAAACATAAATAGGGAAAAAAAATTAAAAAATTGAAGAGCGAAAAATCAAAGAAGAGCAGGAAAACTACTCTTTTATCAGAGCCAGGTTTCGATCCTGTGACCTGTGAGATCTGTGAATTTTTATGAATTTTAAAGTTTAAAATCAAAATAATTTATAACTGCTTCAATGTTTAAAATAATGTGAATAATTGAAAGGTATGGATTCACTGTCGAGTTTAAATCTTCGATTGCTATCTACTGAAGCACCACAAATCACTCTCCATGCAGTATTTGAGAATTCCTCAATTGTGAGCACTCTACCCATTTTAGCATTTGTTATATAAAGATTTTAAAATTTAAAATTAAATTAATTTCTAACTGTTTTAAAATTTAAAATAATGTGAATAATTGAAAGGTCATGATTCACTGTCAAATTTAAATCCACGATTGCTATTGGAAGAGCAAAACAACAAAGGAGGGCAGGAAAGCAACTCTTTTATCAGAGCCATGTTTCGATCCTGGGACCTGTGAGACTTGTGAATTTTTATGAATTTTAAAATTTAAAATCAAATTAGTTTCTAACTGTTTTAAAGTTTAAAATAATGTGAATAATTGAAAGGTACGGATTCAATATCTAGTTTAAATCTACGATTGCTATCTACTGAAGCTCCACAAATCACTCTCCATGCAGTATTTGAGAATTCTGCAATTGTGAGCACTCTACCCATTTTAGCATTTGTTATATAAAGATTAATGAGAAGATTGGATTGAGGGACGAAAGTATTCTTAGGCTACCGTGCATTTTTACACTTATCTTATAAAGATGTGTATATATAATTGTTTTACTATGTGTGATAACATTGATAATATTAACTTTTTCTTTTTATTAAAAACCATACATCGCATGGGCATTGACCATAGTATTAATCAATGAAAGAGTAAGTATGTGGAGAGAATTAGTTCAACCCTTATTGGCAAATTTCATAATAAACTTATCTTATTTCACGCTTTTCCTCAAGTTGTGGACAAACAAAAATGGAAAAAAAAATTAAAAATTGAAAAGCGAAAAATCAAAGGAGGGCAGAAAAACAACTCTTCTATCAGAGCCAGGTTTCGATCCCGGGACCTGTCCGGGAAAAAAAAAATAAAATTGAAGAGCAAAAAAACAAAGGAGGGTAGGGAAGCAACTCTTCTGTCAGAGTCAGGTTTCGATCCTGGTACCTGTGAGACTTGTGAATTTGTATAAATTTTAAAATTTAAAATCAAATTAATTTCTAACTGTTTTAAAATTTAAAATAATGTGAATAATTGAAAGGTCATGATTCACTGTCAAATTTAAATTCACGGTTGCCTATTTGAAGAGCAAAACAACAAAGGAGGGCTGGCAAGCAACTCTTTTGTCAGAGCCAGGTTTCGATCCTGGGACATGTGAGACCTGTGAATTTTTATGAATTTTAAACTTTAAAATCAAATTAATTTCTAACTGTTTTAAAGTTTAAAATAATGTGAATAATTGAAAGGTACGGATTCTCTGTCAAGTTTAAATCTACGATTGTTATCTACAGAAGCTCCACAATTCACTCTCCATGCAGTATTTGAGAATTCCTCAATTGTGAGCACTCTACCCATTTTAGTATTTGTTATATAAAGATTTGTTTAGTTGTCTCATTTGTTTCTTTAATTTTTTCTCTTACATTTTTGAGTGCTGATTCTATTTGTGGAAAGCTCATATTTTGATCTTCATCGCTAAATCAATATTCCGTATCAAATTGGTCTAGTTTGTTTTCATTGTCAAGATCAGGAATTTCTCGATACATTATCCTTTCTTCTTCATAGATTAAGAGGTCTAGTCTATCTTTATATTTCAAAATTAATTCTCTAGGACTGTTAGTTGTTTGAAGATAATCAATTTTGTGATGTAACATTGTTCTCTTTGTTTAAGTTCGCAATTAAGCAAAACTTCAGGGACTAAACTGCAAAAAGGCTATAAACTTAAAAATAAAAACTAAAATGAATGTTTTTGAAAGGACATTATGAATGGATAATTGAGAATGGAATATATGGAGATACAAATATATTACAACTGATAAAATATCTATGTCAAAACCGATATAATTGTATAATTTTTGAATCTAAAATAATATTTCTAATTGAAAGATTAGTACGAATTTATTTGATATAATGGAAAAACTAGAAATACCAAAATTAAAGAAAACCTCACCCAATGCTTGTGAATTTATCCTTAATTTATATACAAAGTACACTATTAAAGAAATAAGACAAAGAGAACAATATTACATACAAAAAATTGACTATCTTCAAACAATTAACAGTCCTAGAGAATTAATTTTGAAAGGAGAATGTATCTAGAAAATCCTGATCTTGACAATGAAAACATTCTAGACCAGTTTGATACAGAATATTGGTTTAACAACGAAGATTAAAATATGAGCTTTCCACAAATAGAATCAAAACTCAAAAAAGTAAAAGAAGAAATTAAAGAAATAAATGAGTTAATTAAACAAATAGTAACACAAATGCAATTAATGAATTTAGCTTTTGAAGGAATTTTAAAACCTAAACAAAAAAGAGAACACAAGCCAATAGAAATTAAACTCCCAGAAAAGATAAATCCTAAAAGTGATCATGAAAAATACATTAGAAGATATCAAGAAAAACTTTTAAAAGACCAAGAAGAATCTCTACAAAAGACTATTGAAGAATAAAATAGAATTAAAAGAAAAGGTCAATAAGAATTATTAAAAAATTCAAAAATCTACAAATAAGTAATTAATGGGAGAATACAATAAATCTATTGAGGAACTATTAGATGAATTTGAAGATCTACAAATATATGAAATTGTACAACAAGTAAATATGCAATCAGGAGTACCAATAGGAATTGTAGGAAGTACTAATCCAAACTATGAACAAGGAGAACTTTCAAATCCTTTCCATAGAGAAAATTATAAATCTAAAATGAGAAGTCGAAAATACTTTAATAACAGAAGAAAACCCCTAATAAATGAAGAATTTAAACCAAAAAACCCCACGAATGAAGAACCAGTACCATCATTCAGATATTTTCTAAATATAGATTGTGTCACAGACAAAAGAAAAGCTTTAGATGTTTGGAAAACAACAATGGTTTTAAACCCAATATATGAGCCAGCTTATGCTGAAGAAGGAAGAGATATAAATGCTATCTATGACTTAATTATTAACTCATTTCAAGGAATAGTAGCAAACTGGTATAATGGAATGTATATCCCTAGGTATTAAAAACTTAGTAGAACTAGATCTAAAAAGAAACTTGGTAAATAGTATAGAATTAGGAGTATGGACTATGGTAAAGTACCTTATTGGACAATTTGAAGGATATAAATATGTAGAACATCAAGATAATGCCAAAATTGAAAAGGAAAAAGAAGCTCTATACAAGATAACTAATTTAAGAATCTGCAATTTGTGCAACTTTAAAAGTTTCTTTTGTGAATTTGATAAATATTATTATCATCTTTATGATTCTACAAAAGACAAGGAAATCTACATACAATTATTATTATACAAATTTCCTAATCCATGGAATAAACATTTTGCTGAAAAATGTAACGCCCCAATAATAAATAAATCATAGCTGAACATCTAGAACTCCGTGGATGGACGTTACCGCCGTCCGCAAGGACAAGGCATCTCTAAAATATGAAAGTTGAACCATAGAATCAAAGTACAACCTTAGAGGTCATTCACGAGCATCTGAAACCTTTAATAACAACATGGGATCGATTCTAAAATCCCAGGGTTACATCAAACATAGCGCAACTTAAGCTTACAAATATAACATTAAAATACATATTACAGTTCAGATGTACAGCTGGGGCTCCAAAAAAAAAACACCACAAAAAGGCATGAAAACGTCTTAGCGCTTCTATCCGCCAATCAAAGGGACGGTCCTGATTTAATTATCACCTTCCGCCTCCCTGCCCGCCTGTGAGCGGTTTACTGAACATCTTCCTAAAACAAAACATAAAAGCATTTCGAACTGTGAGCCAAAGCTCAATAGGTGCATCCCTGTACTGATAAAGATTCAATGGGGAAAGAAAGTATGAGGGCCCGCTTTGTAATTCATTTTGATTTTAAAACAGGGAATGAGATGTATATAAAACTAACTTGTCAATTATTATCTGTTAGTGCACCCCTTAGTAACTGTTACGATCTATGTATAGGTGTACACCTGCCAAGCCGACCGGAAGACCTGACCTGAAGCCGCGCGGGTAACTGAAGGGCAAAGCCCTGTAACTGATAACTGATTGGGTCACTAATTATGTGATAAATCACTGGTTCAATTGATTCGTTGATGTACTTACCAAAACATTATAATTTCGATAAATACGTGCTGATTTCTAAAGATACAGTCAATGAACGTACCTGGGGTCTTTAAAAGTTAGTACACAGATTAAATAGATGACTAAAATGGAGAGGATGAGAGCTTAGGCCTTGATGCTGTTAAAAAAAATCATTATAGGCATAAAATTAGTACAATGAATACTCTTAAATGGAAAAGACTTATAAAGAATTTGTGTGAATCAGTTAAAAGAAAAGGCTTATGAAACTGGTAAAGTTAAATAAAGTATGAAAATGCTAAGTTAAAGCACGGCGGCGAGTGTAGAGGGTAGGGCTTATGACAAGGTACGGAATGAATAATCCACAACTTATACTCCCGACCTCCAACCGAGATCTAAGACCCCAATATAAATAGCTTAGGAAGTCCTCTAAAACTTTACTGAAGGGCACATAACCAGATTCCTATGACAGGTTTCATAAAATAGGGTCAGAACAGCAACATGTCAGGTTTTGGTAAAAAAAAACAACCATTCTGTCCACCCTGCACAGGTTCCAGTAAAATAGCCATAACTTCCTCCACAGACCTCGGATTAAGGCGATTCAAGAGTCATTTTAAAGCTAACATCCAGACCTATCTAATCACCAAAAATCAGAATTTTTGGCCAGGCCGATCATTACCAGTTTTGTTTCAAAGCTCGTCCTGTTTCACTAAAAATTCCAGCAGCACTTCTTTTAGTTGATACTTCCCTTTTTAACACCAAACCTCAACTCAAACTCTTTCTCAAGAGTGTATAACACACTTTGGTACATCCCAACCACATACATCATCACCACACTCAACTTCAATTCATATACATATCCAACAAAGCTTATTTTCCAAGCACATAAACACATACCCCAAGGTTAACACAACCTTGGTCCAAACCATGCATTTATGGACAAAACCCTAACTTTGGGTCAACTTGAATCCCATCACAACAATCCAACACATCATAAAAGCCATATTAAACTTCAATACATTAAGAGATAGGCAAAAACATGGAGAAATCAAGCCATAATTATCACTTGAACAAGAAACTTGCATACCTCAACATGAAACCCTAACCCTAGCTAACTTCATCCAAAATCAACCCCACCATAAACCCTCAACAAGATGATTCTTAACACCACAAAAACAACTTAATCCACCATTAAAACAACCAAAATAAAGAACAAAAACCAACAAGATCAAAGATCAAAAACAAAATCAGCATAGAAGTGCAAGAACACTCACTTTGTGCTAGCCAAGAGGGGTTAAAATGATCTTAGATGCTTGAGGAAGTAAGAGGGGTGGTTGGGGGTGGATGTTTGGTGGTTTTTTAGTGGTTTAAAGGTGGCTAATGTGGTGGTTTAGAAGGCTGCCCAGCCGTGTAGAGAGAGAAAGAGGGGTGGGAGGAGAGAGAAAGATACTTGGTGGAAAATGAAGATAAAGCCTTGTTTTTAATTTTTATACTCCCTTAATACATGGCTGCAAATTGGGGTAGAAAAGTCAAATAAATCATGCTTGAGTAAGGCTTAATTAAGAGGATTAGTTAATCAGATAAAGGTCAAGTCTTGTTGCATCGAAATCGGCTTTAAACGGGCTCGGGTTTAGCGAAAAATGGAAACCGAGCGCGTTTCTGAAATTTTATTTTTTTTTTTAAACAAATTTGAAATAAATGGTTGTGATGCCATGAAAAAGGATTTTCAACATTAAATTCTTAAATATCAAGGCCTAACTCAATTTCCAAAATTTGACGAGAAGAAATCTCCGAATTGCAAAGTAAGGGCCCCGTTAGAAATGTCCAAATGAGAATAATAAAGAGATGGAAATATGAAAAGAAATGATGTGAATGAGATGAAATTAATAACCAGAATCTAGGGTCGGACCATTACAGTCTTCCCCCCTTAAAGAGTTTCGTCCTCGAAACTAAACTAGTGAACTTCCCCAAACCATGTTAGATTACCTCAAATAAGTGTGGGTATTTGGCTTTCATTGCCTCCTCGGTCTCCCAAGTAGCTTCTTGGGAGGTATGGTTCGTCCAGAGTACTTTAACCAATGGTATCTGTTTGTTGCGCAACTGTTTGATTCTACGATCTAGTATTTGAACGGGACGCTCTTCATACACCAGATCTTCAGCAATGTCGACAGGTTCAGATATAATGGTATGGTTTGGATCTGGAATATATTTCCGAAACTGAGAGATATGAAACACGTTATGGACGTGCTCCAATTCGGCAGGCAACTCTAAGCGATAAGCGACAGGATTCAACCTCTCAACGATTTCGTAAGGTCCAATGTACCTTGGACTCAATTTCCCCCGTACTCCGAACCTCTTCACACCTTTAGTTGGTGAAACATTCAGAAAAACTTTATCACCGACTTGAAACTCTAGGGGCCTTCTTCTTTTGTCCGCATAACTTTTCTGTCGACTCTGGGCAACCTTAATATGCTCCTGAATCTTTCTGATTGTCTCAGTAGTCTCTTGGATCATTTCCGGACCTAAAATCAGCGCCTCATCTAAATCACTCCAGCGCAACGGGGTTCTACATTTTCTCCCGTACAGAGCCTCAAATGGGGCCATTTTGATGGTGGATTGATAGCTGTTGTTATAAGAGAATTCCACCAAAGGTAAATCATCTTCCCATTTCCCTTGGAACTCCAATACACAAGCTCTCAGCATGTCCTCCAAAATTTGATTAACCCTTTTAGTCTGTCCATCTGTCTATGGGTGATAGGAACTGCTGAAATTTAGTTTGGTTCCAAAGGCCTTTTGAAGTGCCTGCCAGAAGCGCGCCTGGAATCGTTGATCCCTATCTGAGACTATGTCTGAAGGGATCCCATGCAGGCGGACTATTTCCTTAACATACAGCTGGGCTAATCTTTCAACTCCCCAAGCATCCTTAATTGGCAGAAAATGGGCCGACTTGGTGAGTCGATCAACTATGACCCAGATAGCATTCTTTTTTGAGGCAGATAGGGGTAGACCCATAACAAAGTCCATTGAGATTGAATCCCACTTCCAAGTAGGAATTTCTAAAGGTCGTAGTTCACCCACAGGGCGCTGATGCTCTGCTTTAACTTTTTGGCAGATTAAACACTTATTCACGTATTCTGCAACATCTTTCTTCATATTACTCCATCAAAAATATTGTCTCAGATCTCTGTACATTTTTGTGCCTCCTAGATGCACTGAATAACGAGTGTTGTGAGCCTCTTCCAAGATTTGCTTTCTTACCTCCTCATTTTTGGGCACACATATGCAATTATGGAACCGCAAGGTCCCATCCTCATGTACTACAAAACCCGGAGACGTCCCTTTTTCTAAATTTTGCTTTATACTTTGGAGTTCAGGATCACTTCCTTGATTCAGTCGGATTTCTTCCACTAGGGAAGACTGAACAGTAAGTGCTGATAGTTGAGCATTCATCTGCCCATGAGATACTAATTGAATCCCAAAGTCCTCCAATTCTCTCAAGAGGTTTAATTGAGTAATCACCACAGTGTTTGAGTTATGTTGCGACTTCCTACTCAGGGCATCCGCCACCACATTTGCTTTGCCCGAATGATATTGAATCTGAAGATCATAGTCTTTAAGCAACTCCAGCCAACGTCGTTGCCTCAAATTGAGCTCCTTTTGGGTGAAGATATACTTTAAACTCTGATGATCAGTATAGATCTTGCACGGTACCCCATATAAATAGTGCCTCCAAATTTTCAAGGCAAAGACCACAGCTGCCAGTTCCAGGTCATGGGTAGGATAGTTTTTCTCGTATGGTTTGAGTTGTCGAGAGGCATAAGCCACTACTTTGTCCTCTTGCATCAGTACACACCCTAGACCGTTCTTCGATGCATCACTGTAGACAGTATACTCCTTTCCTTCTGTTGGTAATGTTAAAATCGGGGCGGTCGTCAATCGCTGCCTGAGCTCTTGGAAGGCTTTCTCACACCTTTCAGTCCACTCGAACTTATTCACCTTCTTGAGGAGATTGGTAAGTGATGAAGCTATTTTCGAAAAGTCCTTGACGAACCTTCGGTAGTAGCCGGCTAAACCCAAAAAGCTTCTAATCTCAGTGACATTGGTAGGCCTTGGCCATTCGGTGATTGCTTTCACCTTCTGGGGGTCAACCTTAATTCCTTCTGTTGTGACCACATACCCCAAAAATACCACTTCCTCCAGCCAAAATTCACATTTCTTTAATTTGCCATAGAGTTGATGCTCCCTCAGGGTTTGCAATACTGTTCGCAAATGGTCAGCATGCCCTTCCTTATCCTTAGAATAGATAAGGATGTCGTCTATGAACACCACTACAAACTTGTCCAAATAAGGTCTGAAAACCCTGTTCATAAGGTCCATGAAGGCTGCAGGAGCGTTAGTGAGACCAAAAGGCATCAATGTGAACTCATAATGACCATACTGGGTTCTAAATGCTGTCTTAGGAATGTCATCAGGTTTAATCCTAAGTTGATGGTACCCTGACCTCAAATCAATCTTAGAGAACACTCCTGCCCCTTGTAATTGATCAAACAAATCATCTATCCGTGGCAGAGGGTACTTGTTCTTAATGGTAATCTTATTCAATTCCCTATAATCAATACATAGCCTCAAAGTTCCGTCCTTCTTCTTGACAAACAACACCGGAGCACCCCATGGTGACACACTTGGCCTAATAAAGCCCTTTTGTAACAATTCATCTAGTTGAAGCTTTAATTCCTTAAGCTCAGTTGGAGCCATACGATATGGGGCCTTAGAGATGGGTTGGGCTCCAGGAATCAACTCGATTCCAAAATCAATTTCCCTCTGCGGGGGTAGTTCTGGTAATTCTTCTGGGAAAACATCTTCAAATTCACAAACCACAGGTATATTCTCTACTCTTTCTTCTTTTGTTGGGGTGCTAACAGCATAACACCAATATCCAATGCCTCCTTGAGATAACAGCTTACTCACTTTCATAGCAGAAATCAAAGGACAAGGGTTTGCCTCTCTCTGCCCATAAAAACACACTTTTCTCCCTTTTTCATCTTTCAGGATGACCTTAAGATCTTCACAATCGATTTGAGCTCCATAAGAATGCAACCAATTCATCCCCAAAATGATATCAAAATCATACAAATCAAATTGAATCAAATCCACAGGGAAGGTGGTTTCACCAATGGTGATAGGAACAAGTTGGTAAGAGAGAGGGCACTCAATCACAGAATTATTGGGTAGCTTGATTCTATGGCTGGTTGCCATCCTTCTGTTCTCAAGGCCCACTTGTTTAGCAGATCGAGGAGATATAAACGAATGTGTGGCACCCGAATCAAATAATACGCAAAATGGCTTTGAATTTAAAAAGAGAGTTCCAGTGACTACTGTACTAGATGTAGCAGCTTCCTTTTTGTTCATCACAAATGCCCTCCCTGCAACTGCAGGCCTTGAAGGAGGAGGTCCTTGGCGGGGCGGGGCCAACGGTTTTGCGGCACCCATATCTACGGCCTTTAATCGTCGGGGGCATGCAATGAGAAGATGTTCAGGACTACCACACCACTTGCATTTGTTAGTGCCAACGCGACATTCAAGAGTGGTATGATTTGTTCTTCTACATTTCGCACAAGGTGCTGTCGAGCCTGCAGGACGGCTCTTGGAGGGGACAGGAGTAGGTTTCTTTTGGTTCTGCTGGTTCTGGTTCACACTCTCACTTGGAGTACCCCGCTCAAACCCTTTTCTCTTGTGGTTGATTAGATTCAATGCCCTCAACTCCGTCTTCACTCTTTCCACTTCGGCTGCTCGCTCATATAGATCTTGATAAGTTAGCATTGGTTGTCCAGCTAACTGATTTCGAATATAGAACGCCAAACCTTCCTCAAACCTTCTCATCTTTAACCTCTCAGATGACACAAATTCAGGGACAAACCTAGATAGTTCGGTGAACTTACTAGCATACTGCATCACCGACATGCTACCGCTCATCTTTAACTCTATAAATTCTTTTTCCTTCTGCCTTTGCACCACAGCTGGGTAAAACTTTGCTCTCAACTCCACTAAGAATTTATTCCAGGTGAAATCAGGTCTTATGAGCATATCCTTCACTGTATTCCACCAAATGTCAGCTTCACCTGATAAGTAATACGTCCCAATGTTCATTTTCTTTTCCTCTGGTACCTCCACTACGGTAAAAATTTTCTCCATTCCCCTTATCCACTCCTCCAATACCACGGGATCATAAGACCCGTTGTAAACTTTAGGGTTGCGCCGTGCTACCCTATCTGCCAATTTATCCTCCTTGGGAGGGGTTTCAGTAGGCACCTGGGGAATCCGCTTCATCAATTCGGCAACTAGGGTTGGCCAGTAGCCCGGGTTGCCTAAATTGTTAGCTAACTCGAAGAGTGACGGCGGCACGTCACCATGTGGTGGTCCCTGACATGAGGCTTGATCCCCGGAACCTTGGCCTTGCTCCGTATTATCCTCCACATGCACCTCAATTTCGTTTTGAGACATTCTGATCAGACATTAAATAAAACAATTTAGACACGGGAACCCCAAACGTATAAGACAAACACACCCAATAAATATATAAGAAATGGCTCATAGATTATTTCATAACTCAAGGCAACCTCATTTCATTTCATAACTGCTTGCTTGCATACATAGTTGCTGATATATATTGTTGAGTTATTATATTCAAGTTTTGAAGATAACAAATCCAAGTGTAAAAATGTGTCCAAGTAGTGTTGCTCCAAACATGATCTGCAGACAGGCCTAACTGGTGTTTGTAATCTTTACTGTGTTAACTGGTTTGCTACATGTGAGAACAAGTTCTTAAAACAGGTTTTAAACGGGTGATTCTACATTAAGTCAAGAACGCCATCTCACAGTTGGTTGTAAGGCCTGTTCACAGCAGCTCTTCTAGCAATGCAAAGAACAACTCCAACAAACAAGGTAGCCTTGATGTTCCCAGCAGCTTCTCTAGCGATGCAAAGAACAACCCCAACAAACAAGGTAGCCTTGATGTTCACAGCAGCTCTACGGATCTTGGACAAGATTCAAACAAGAAGTCTTGGGTATATAGGCTTTATTTATTTAGACTCTTGTTAATATGCCAATATTGAAAAAGCTTTTTAAACATCTCTTGAATCGGTATTTGCGCTAAGTGCTTCAGAACACCAGACTGCGAACAACCCTGCAAACAGGGTGCCTAGGGTGTTTCTGACCTGAAGTGGCCATACCCGATTATCTTTGAAAAAATTATTTCGGTTGGCCAAAATCTCCAGAATATTTTCAAATGTTATTCTTCTGGAAAATATTTTTCTTGAATATATTATGGGAGATTTGAGAAAATAGATTTTGGGAGATTTGCCAAAATTGGAAGATTTTCTCTGCCCATATCTTCGGTTGTGATAAAGTTTTTAAATTACTAAAGATTTCTGGTTGTCTTACTTAAAGCTTACCCACGGCTATAAGGAGATAAAGGTTATCTCTTAAGATAACAAATCCCTTAGATTTTGGGAAATGTTTTATCACTAGCCGTGGGGAGTTTTCTCTTTTCTCTTGAAAAAATCACCTTCCAAACTTAGGTGATTTCCTTTCCTCTCCTTGGTTTCTGACCGTTGGAATTTATGGTTAAAAACAGCTCCGTTTTCACTGAAAAAGGATACAGAGACACATACTGAGATATAGAGAGAGGAAAGCAAAAAGAAATCTTGAAACACAACATTCGCAAAAGGCAAAATTTCAAAAGAGGTTTTTCTAGTGAAAAGAATTTATGAGCTTCACTTGAGAAAAGAAAAACCAATTGAAGTTGTGTTTAAAGTAAGCTTTCAATATATTGGCGTACCAGGACTTCACTGTACCTTACATCTGCTTAGTCAGAAGCACCCCCTGTAAGGTGTTTGTAACCCTGATCTTGAATCAGAAAAGTGAGTGAGTGGTCCTAAGTCGTGTGGACTTTGGACGTGTCCAATCTGGTGAGATTTGGATGTGGTGTAATCTGCCTTGAGAAGGAGATTACGTGGTTGCACGGTTGTAACAAGGTGTGTTACAATTGTAACGAGTTAAGCCCGGTTATAGTGAAGTGGTTAAAAGCCTACACGAGGTAGGTCGTGGTTTTTCACACCTCAGTTGGGCTAGAGGTGTTTTCCACGTAAAAATTGTGTGTGCTTTAATTCCGCATTTATCTTGGTGATTTTCGTATTTGCAATATCTGAAAACATCCCCTGCAAACAAGTCAACAGGGTGTTCGTCATCTGAGAACAACCTCAGTCAGGGTGTTTATTACTTATAACGTGAAAATCAGACACCACAATTCACCCCCCTCTTGTGGAAGTATACTCTAAGATCTAACAAGTGGTATCAGAGCAGGTTCTCTTTCAAAAGGCTAACACCTTGAGAGATTCTGAAGATGAGTACACCACAAGGAATTCTTGAAGGGCAATCCATTACTCGTCCACCCTATTTCAACGGCCAACATTATAGTTGGTGGAAGAATAGGATGGAGAACTATATTCAGGCAGAAGATTATGAGTTATGGATGCTCATCAAGAACGGGCCCCTTGTTCCCACCAAGGTGCTTGAAGATGGCAAGATGATTCCCAAGGAACCCAAAGAGTTTGATGCTGAAGATTATAAGAAAATGGAAAAGAATGCTAAGGCCAAGAAGCTATTATATTTCAACCTAGGACCCGATGAATACACTCGCATCTCTGCGTGTGAATCAGCCCAAGCTATCTGGAACGCCGTGCAAGTTGCTCATGAAGGTACGAGTCAAGTTAAACAATCTAGAATTGAGCTACTTATGCGTCAATACGAGTTGTTTGATATGGGTGATCGTGAGACTATAATGGATATGTATACACGGTTTACCCACATAACGAACGAGCTAAAATCCTTGGGAAAATCCTTCACCACTGAAGAGTTGGTGAGGAAGATCCTTAGAATTCTACCTCGTACGTGGGAGGCCAAAGTAACAGCCATTCAAGAGGCTAAAGACATGAACAAAATCACCCTTGACGAGTTGATTGGTAATCTCCAAACCTATGAACTCCGGAAAAACTCACAACAGAAAGAGGAGCAAAAGAAGGATCGTGGGCTTGCCTTAAAAGCACCTGAGGACACTGACTCTAACCTTGAAGATGAAGATATGGCCCTAATGTCCAGAAAATTCAAGAAATTCTTCAAAAAGGTCAACAACAAAAGAAAAGAATTCAGTAAGTCCAGAAACACCCCTAAAGATCAACCTATAGGGTGTTTCAAGTGCGGCAAACCAGATCACTTAGTCAAAAATTGTCCTATGCTTCGAGAAGATCAGATGCCCGAACAACCTCGAAAACAGGGTCGAAAACACCCTGTAAACAATCTGGGCAAGCGATTCTCGAAAGCTATGCTGGCTGCTTGGGGAGACTCCTCTGAAGAAGAAGGAGAATCTGAAGCTGAAGAAGAGGTCGTAGCACTGATGGCACAAAGTGACTCAGATTCAGATGATGAATCAACAATCAGCTTCACAGATCTCAAGAACAAGGTACATGGTCTTAACAAAGCTACTTTAGAAGAACTTCTATATAATGTGATAGACACTTGTGCTGATCTAAAAAGAGAAGTTCGTGACCTAGAGCTTGAAAATGAAATTCTTAAAAATGAAAAACTTGGTTTACATGAAAATATTAACATGCTCAAAGAAAATCTCTTTATAAAAGATGGAGATTATACTCGAGTGGAAGAAAAACTCTTTGAGGTGGAAGGAATGGTTGAAGACTTGCTCAAAGAGAACAAGAGCTTGCATGCTAATATAGAAAAACTGGAAACCGAACTTGCCACGACCAAGCGTTGGAACAAGTCCTCACAAGCCCTTGATTGGTTAAACACTCACCACAGTCGAAACAAAAAGGGACTTGGATACAAGCCTAAACGGACCGTTTACCCAATACATAGGAAGTATGTGGGATTACCTGAAAATATTGTTTGCTTTCATTGTGGTAAAACGGGTCATTATAGATATACTTGTCCTTTAAGAAAACATGCCAATGAAAAGAATGAAAAGTATGTGAAACAAATCTGGATTAGAAAAGATGAGCTTTACATGTCTAAAGAAATGGGACCCAAGTGGATCTGGGTTCCCAAAACTAACCCGTGATTTGTTTTGCAGGCTGAAGTGAGAGAAAACAACCTTACGAACAACCCCACAAACACCCTTGAAAACAAGCAGTTGTGGTATGTCGATAGTGGGTGTTCGCGGCATATGACTGGAAAAGAATCAAACTTTCTTTCACTTACAGCTTTGAATGGTGGGAGTGTAGCATTTGGAAACGGCAAATCTGGGACAATTGTCGGTATAGGTAATATTGGTAAAACTCTCTCCCACTCAATCGATAATGTGCACTTAGTTGATGGGTTAAAGCACAATTTGCTAAGTGTGTCCCAACTGTGTGACAAGAACAACCTAGTACTGTTTTCAAAAACACGTTGCTTGGTTGTGAATGACGACACAGGAGATGTTGTGTTGAGGGGGAAGCGATGTCAAAATGTTTATAAAGTTAGTATTTCCACTCTTCCCCAAAATAATCTGACTTGTTTAAATGCATTAAATGATGATATAATGCTATGGCACAAGAAACTAGGTCATGCAAGCTTGTCCTTGTTAAATAAACTTGTTTCCAAGGATTTGGTTGTTGGACTACCTTCCATCAAGTATAATGATGACAAGGTATGTGAAGCTTGTGCAAAAGGAAAACAAGTCAGATCTTCTTTAAAATCTAAAAAGTGTGTAAGCACCACCCGACCTCTTGAATTATTACACATTGATCTATGTGGTCCCATGAGGATAGTAAGTAGAGGTGGGAAGAGGTATGTGCTTGTCATAGTGGATGACTACTCTCGATTTACTTGGACCCTATTCTTGGCTTCCAAGGATGAAACGTTTGAAAACTTTATTGCTTTTCTAAAAAGGGTTGAAAAGAGAGTAGGACACTCATTGGTTAGCTTGAGGTCTGATCATGGTACTGAATTTGAAAATGTAAATTTTACAAATTTTTGTAATATGCATGGTGTTGATCACAACTTCTCGGCTCCAAGAACACCCCAACAGAATGGGGTGGTTGAGCGTAAAAATCGTACCCTAGAAGATATGACTAGAACAATGCTTGTTGCTAGTGGTCTTCCTAGGAACTTTTGGGCAGAAGCTTTGAACACATCGTGCTATATTATGAATAGATGTATGATCAGACCCATGTTGAACAAAACTCCTTATGAACTCTTCTAAGGTAGAAAACCTAATATTATGCACTTGAGAACTTTTGGTTGTAAATGTTTTGTGCATAATAATGGAAAGGATGCCTTGGGAAAGTTCGATCCTAGGAGTGATGAGGCAATATTTATTGGTTATTCTTCTCACAGCAAGGCTTACAAAGTTTTTAACAAAAGAACCTTGTGTGTTGAGGAAAGTGTGCATGTGCTTTTTGATGAAACTAATACTGTGAATAAGAATGATGCACAGGAAGAAGAGTTTGAATTAGGTCTTGTCCAAAAGGAATTGTCGAACCATGAGAAACCAGGTGAGAACACCTTGAAGGAAACAGGTACAGAAGCTGTTCCTCAAAGCGATAGTCAAGGTGAGCTCCAAACAGGGGGAAACACTGTTGAACCCTGTTCGGAACCATGTTCTTCAGGAACCAGCTTGCAAACAGGTGCAGAAACAGGATCAGGAGGTGTTCTTGAGCCTGATCCTACACACACTTCAGTTAGAACAAAACATGTGGCTGTGGATCCAATTAATCCAAGATCATGGAAGCACCATAGTTCGCACCCTCTTGATAAAATCTTGTCAGATATTAATACTGGAGTGCAAACTAGATCTAAACTTAAGAATTTTTGTGCTTTCTATGCTTTTCTTTCTAACATTGAGCCAAAAAGTGTGAATGAAGCTCTTGCAGATTCAGATTGGATCGCGGCTATGCAAGAAGAGCTTCATCAATTTGAAAGAAAAAAAGTGTGGCACCTTGTACCTAAACCTACAGACAGAACAATCATTGGAACCAAGTGGGTGTTCCGAAATAAGCTGGATGAGTCAGGAACAGTCACTAGGAACAAGGCAAGGCTGGTGGTTCAAGGGTACAATCAAGAAGAAGGGATTGATTATGAAGAAACCTTTGCACCAGTTGCTAGAATTGAGGCTATTCGAATCTTAATAGCCTTTGCAGCTCATATGGAAATCAAGCTATCTCAAATGGATGTTAAAAGTGCATTCCTCAATGGATACCTTAAAGAAGAGGTGTATGTCAAACAACCCCCTGGTTTTGAAAATGGTGATTTCCCAAATCATGTTTTTAAACTTGACAAAGCACTTTATGGTTTAAAACAAGCTCCAAGAGCTTGGTATGAACGGTTGTCAAGCTTTTTACTTGAAAATGATTTTAGAAGAGGCAAGGTAGACAATACCTTGTTTCTGAAATCTAAGGGGGAACATCTATTGATCGTCCAAATATATGTAGATGACATTATATTTGGCGCAACTCATCATGATTTATGCCATGAATTTTCAAATATGATGAGGAGTGAGTTTGAGATGAGCATGATGGGTGAGCTTAACTTTTTCTTAGGCTTACAAATCAAGCAAACTCCAAAACGGCACCATGATCCATCAACAAAAGTATATCAAGGAGCTACTTAAGCGTTTTGGGATGGAGTCGGCCAAACCCATAGACACTCCTATTTCTCCTTCAACCAAATTGGTTATGGATGATGGGAGTCCCTCAGTTGAGGAAAAACTCTATACGGGCATGATTGGGTCACTCCTATACCTAACCGCTAGTAGACCGGGTATCGTTTTTAGTGTTGGTTTATGTGCCCGTTTTCAGTCTAGTCCTAAAGAGACTCACCTTAAGGCTGTTAAACGGATACTAAGATATTTAAAGCATACACCTGATTTAGCTCTATGGTATCCTAGAGGTTGTAATCTTGATCTTGTTGGATATGCTGATGCTGACTATGCAGGTTTCCTAGTTGATAGAAAGAGTACCTCAAGTATGGCTCACTTTCTTGGACCTTGTTTGGTATCTTGGGCTACCAAGAAGCAACATTCAGTTGCCATGTCCACAGCTGAAGCAGAATATGTGGCGGCAGCCTCATGTTGTGCTCAGTTGTTGTGGATACAACGACAACTCAAGGATTTTTGTGTTGACACTGGACGCATTCCTATTTTTTGTGATAATACTAGCGCTATTAACATTGCCAAAAACCCTTGTCAACACAAAAGGACAAAACATATTGACATTCGACATCATTTCCTAAGAGATAATGTGGAAAAAGGCTTAATTTCTATGAATTTTTGCTCAACGGAAAAACAGATTGCTGATATATTCACTAAGGCACTAGCTAGAGATCAGTTTGAGAGAAACAGACTGGAACTGGGGTTGGTGAAAACACCCTGAGAACACCTGTTCTCAGAGGTATATTAAACTGACAAAAAACACCCTATAATACCTGTTCTTCTCTCTTGTTTGTAATTTTTGTGGTCTGTGCTTAGCGAATATATGTAGTCTGTGTACTCTCATGATTATGTACTGCTGTCTTGGGAGATGGAGAAAGAGTAATCATGACAGACCTTGGGATGAGAAAAGCATGCTCAAGAACAGGCGGCTCGAACAGGTATGTCTTAATTGCTATTATTGATTGTTGCCTGCTAAAATTCTAGGTGTTCCCTAGGTAACCCTTTGTGACAGGTGAGGAGTTTAAAAACTGCCTTGCGTGCGTCTGTCCTCTTCATCTTGCTCTCTCTCTCTCCTCTGTTGTTGCTTTCAAACCCTTGCAAAAACTCCCCAAAACCCGAAAATCCTCCTTGCGATAATGGCTCCCAAACCTGTTTCTTCATCAATCTCTAAGAGTAACAACATGAGTATACTCTCAATTCCGTCCCCTCCTCGCCCAATTATTCACAAAACCTTTGGGTATCTCACTCAGCTAAACCTCAAAAGTGTTGGGCTTTGGTTGAATGATATTCCCTACCCCTTTGGTTGGGAATTAATGGTGTATGTGGGAACAATCCCCTGTCCCATTCCTTCTGCAGCATGTGCTGGCTCTTCGAGTCTCCAAGACCAATTCTTGGAGAACCCAGAAACCACTGTTGGGGATGACTCTGTTCCTCTCGACTCTCAAACTGGAGAGAAAAGGAAAAGGGTAAAGATGGTGGCTAGGCACACTCGAACGCCAAGAGCACGACCACAACCAAGGTCTCGCCCCTCTCTAACTCCCTCTTCACCTCCTTCTCAACCTCCTCGCAAGTCTGCGAGAATTGTCTTCAAATCAACCCCCAGAACCTCTAAACCCTCCGTTCCTATTGTCGAAGAGATCTCCTCTTCTACTGAAGGGTTCTCGAGTTCTGACTCTGAAGACACCACCTTCAAACAGGGGACACCGGTGTTTTCTGAGTCCTCTGAAGATCAAGCCCCTCCAAAAACAACCACTAAACCTGCTGTGAAGTCTTCTCCAGCAAAACCACCCCTCAAAAGAAAACCATGAACAGCCCCCCCACCAAAAGCGACTACCTCTGTTCCTGCCTCCAAACGCCCAAAGCAGTCCACTCTCTCTCCTATGACTGACAAACATGCGCAGTTGCTTAAGCGCAATGTTGTCAGGGGGAAGGTAGTGTCTGTCAGTGTTTTTGAGGAACAGGGTCTGGCGGTGTTTTTGACCAAGCTTCGAGCCCAAGGCTGGCTTGAGTTGTTTGCAAACACCCAGTTGGGGTGTTCTGTGCCCGAGTTGGCTGAATTTTACGCCAACTGCAGAGTCACCGAAGGGATGGTGACAAGTTCTGTGAATGGGCAAGGCATCAGGGTCGATGCGCCCACACTTGGGAAAATTCTGGGAGTACCCTCACAAGGTTTTGCTGTGTATGTGAGGGAAGACAAAACAACCATGGAACAAGCCAGGCTCCTGGAGGTGTCCAAACGCCTAAGTCACAAACAGGGTCTGAGAACACCCTGCTCTGTCAAAATGGGTGATCTGATTCCTCCCCACCAACTTCTTTTCATATTCGTCATTAAGAACGTGATTCCAAGGGGTCAAGGGAGAAACTCAGCCGACCTTTTTGATCAGTGCCTGGTCGACTTATTGGATAGGGAGGAACCCATAAATCTTCCGGCAATCATGATTCGCCACATTGGGCGAATTGCGAACATCGCCCGGGCTCATGATCTCGGATATGGGTTTCTGCTGACAAGGGTGTTTGAGCACTTTGGAATAGTGCTCACACGGCGAGTGGAGGCCCAAGTAATTGATGCAATTGGGATTGACACTCTACTAGGGTGTGGCTTTGAGTTTGGGGAAGGGTCCGGTTCCAAACAGGGTCGTCGACCACCTCGACCACCTGTTTCTGAGCAACCATCCACCAAGGTAGAGGCTGTTCTTGAGGACAATGCTCGCCTCAAGGATGAGCTCTCCGCTGTCAAGGCTGCTCTTGCTGAAGAACAAGCCCTCTCTGCTAAGCGTCATGCAGACTTGCTTGCTCTTCTATCCTCCCTTGCTCCTAGTATTCCTCCCCTGCAGACGAAACCACCCCCTACTCCCTGATTGTATAGGCTGTTTCTGTTTCTGTTTCTGTTTTTTCCTCTTTCTCATTGTACTGCTTTGCTCCTTAATGAAATATCCATTTGCAGCTTCTCTTGCTTGTGCTTCCTTCTCCTTTATAATTGTTATTCTTGCTTTTTAATGATGCCAAAAGGGGGAAGAAAAAGACATTGAAAAAGAGGTGATACCTATTGACATTGACATGTGTGAATCTGAACTGACCAACCTGTTTTTGACCTGATCTTGACTTACGTGAATCCCTATCAGCATTCACTTTCTGGTTGTTTTGTCAATATGGTCACTTGGTTTGTCATCATCAGAAAGGGGGAATTTGTTGAGTTATTATATTCAAGTTTTGATGATAACAAATCCAAGTGTAAAAATGTGTCCAAGTAGTGTTGCTCCAAACATGATCTGCAAACAGGCCTAACTGGTGTTTGTAATCTTTACTGTGTTAA
>JACYFF010031959.1:84393407-84422600 GCA_017589665.1 Selenicereus undatus
ATATATAGTACCGTTCAATCTACGCTGCAATTTCCTCATATCACTGATAATTGAATTGAATTCAACCTGAACGAACTATAATCAATAACCATTAAGCTTTATCGAAATTAACAATTTAACCATAAATAGGAGGATGAGGAAACCCACCTCAAATCCAAACTAAGGGACCCGTTTTAGGATTCGATTTGGGTCGTCTTGGTGCGGGCTCGGTTCCTCCCTTGGCTGTGCCGCTGCCTCTCTCTTCCTCTGCCTACTCTGTTCGTCGGCGTCCGGCGAGGACGACCGTTCTGGTGGCGGTCGCGCAAGGTCGGGTCCCCGAACCCTAGCCCACGACTTCCTTCTCCCTTCTCGCGTATGTCTCGCTCTCTCTCCGGCCCAGTTTGGCGCTGACCGAGGTGGGGGACCGTCGGGCGTGCGTCGGCCGGTCGGCGGTGGCCCCACCGGTGCCTCCCTCGGTCCCCACCGGTGTGCGTGCGTGTGAATCGCCGGCAAGGGGGTCGAGGAACCCCCTCTTCGCGTTGCTCTGCTTCCCCGATCCTTCCTCCTCTCTCTTTTTTCGATGCTTTGGGGTCGGGTTGGCGGGGTGTGGAATGGCCGGTCGCCGCGGCGCTTGCCGACCTCCCTCTTGCCGTCCCGGCGTGCCGCCGGCTTGAGGTCGCAACTGGGTTCCCCTGAAACCCCCCCCCCCGACGCCTCCGCTTCTCCTCCTCTTTGAAAAAGGGGGCTTCGGCCCCTTAGGTTTTTTTTTGTTATTATTTTTTTCATCCTTTTCCCCCGTATTACATATAGTGATCTATATATATTTGAAAAGCGAGGCCTAACTTGATTAATTTTTAATTAAAATACTTTAATGTAATTAGAAAGAAGATTAGGTTCGGGCCGTTACATAAAGTATGGTCAGCAATATTAAAAACTGATCTTAATGAAATTTGTGGCTACCATAGCTGAACTTTCTCTCAAACTGAAGAAAATTATAACCCGATGGAAAAGAAAATTTTAGTTATAATACGAGAAATTAAAAAATGGAGATTAACCTTCGAAAATGGAAAATGGAGTTAAAATGGAGAAATTAAACTGAAGAAAATTATAACCTTCGAAAGTCTTAACAGATAATAAAGTAGCAACTACATTTGTGAAACAAGTTTTTGACAATGGACCTCACATGAGAAAGCTCCATAGAGGTTAAACTTTTTTTTATCTCAATTTAATATTGTTTATGAGCATGTTTCAGGGAGCCATAATTTCCTTGCATGCTATCTGACTAGAGAAGAAGAATATCTCAAGCATGACGACTCCAGCAGAACTAAAGGAGCTTGAAGATATTACTATCGATTTTAATGAATATCTCCAAACTATCACTGTATATCTGGAATATCTTGAAACAGGAGTTCAGGATATTGTCACAAACATACGAACTGAAATTGACGAACTGGCAAAAGGAAGAGACATGAGGAAAGGATCTTGATCAAGGACGAACTGTTATTTCAGAACTCCTTAAAATGGTAAACTCCTTAAGATCTACCTCATCAACTAATTCTCCTATGACAACTATTAGTCTTATACAATCGGTAGCTTCGTCAACTTTACCAACTATTACTGCAACAACTTTTTCAAAGCCAAGTTCAAGCTCTTCGTTTCTCGAAAAACAGAAAGAGATACAAGAACTCAACGCCCAACCATTATAAAAAAAGAACTATAGCTTCAACTATACAACCCAAGAAAGTACTTTCTTTTGACATTTGTGATCCGTTCCTTGCAGCATACTACCGAACAACTAAGCCAGTTTGCCTAAGACATAATGCATTATCTCAAATCTTTTATAGTGGAGGTAAATCGTTATTTGCCCGAGTAACTGCTTGTATAGGATCTAACCCATCCGCTATTAATCAATTCCATGAATACAGATATTTGAATATGGTTTACTCAGACTCTAAACTCACGAAATTATATTTATTCCCTCTTAAGAAACTTGAAACTCTCAAATCTTTCAGAAAAGGACCTATTTTTGCTAAATTTCACAACATTCCTCCTGAAAAAGATGGACAAAGTAGAATAATCTACTCCCGGATAAATATTATCCAAGTAGGTTATATTTCTGAAAATTTTCAACTAACTATTGAAGCTTCAACGAAGTTTGAAATGATTTGATTCAACAAATCATGGATGAACTACAGAAGATCTAGTGGAGCTTTAGCAGTGAAATATCATGCCGACCGCCTCTATACATCAGAACTAAAATGCCTATTAAGAAGATCTGATTATGTTATTATTACTAAAGAAGGAATGCAAGAAGACAACTATGATGATGAACTGTTATCCTTCATACTACAACTGGAACCAGAAAATTTTCAAGGATCTGCTACTGTCAGATGAAAATTTGCTTAACTATACAAGAAAGAAGAAGAAAAACAACTTTCACTGCGGTCGGCTAAGATTTTGCTTCAATAAAAGCAAGATTTAAAGTCCAGATCTTGCCGACAACTATCAGCCTTATCTCTAAAGAATCTTATCTACAATTGAAGTACAATAGCATGATAGTGCATGATGTCTGCTACTACTTTTTGTTTTCAAAAAGTAAGTGTAAAGAACTAAGTGCGAGCTATCAATTAATGCGCTCAAGAAAATCCATTCAACTTCCTAGGACATGGTCCATCACTTCACATGCATGACTTTCAAAAGATGCAATACGCGGAAGAAGCTAAAGCAATTATTGCACCTTGTCTATGTCTTCTAGTGTTATATTGAATTATTGTACGATAGTAATGTGTTACCTCTATGCCTCTATTATTGTACTGAGTGTAATAGTGTACAGGGAGAAGAGGGGAAGGGATTATAAATATGCAATCATCGCAAGAACACGAGTCGGCATTTTTAAGCTAGGAATAGATTACTCAAGAAACCATCCTCTTTGTACGCTGTACTTGTTTTAAATTTCCCCTTTTGGAAACCAGTTAATAAAAAAGAACTATGCAGAAATTCTTGAAATTTTTATCCTTTTTGTTTGAAAAATCTCAAAGTGAGAGAGGTAATTTGAGATAGACCAGTAAGGCCCGCGAGGAGAAAGGCGTGGCGGCAGATTAGACGATTCCATATCTCAATGAGAGACTCTTAGACAAAGGAGGTATAATTTCTTGAAACTCTGGTAGTTTGATTTATTGTGCTCGGAGTACCATGTTTAGTCATTGAAAACTTGTTTTAATCTGTTTTTGGTTCAAATCTTGACCTCAATCAAAGAGTTTCAAACCTTTTTCTAAAAAAAACTACCAGACCCTTAACTTAATGGTATCAGAACCAAACAACTAAATTAATTACTAATCATAGCGAAGCCTATCAATTTATCTAACTAAAAGAATAATGCAGAACTACCCCCAAATCACCCACATTTTTATAATCACTCACCTAGAAATTCTCATTTGTCTAAAGCTAGTTTTATCGCCTCTCTATGTGATGACTACAAGCTTAGCATAGAACATCAAAACTTACTCCGCTCCTCTCTGGTAGAATATTAAGCTATTAAGAATACCTTAAATTTTTCTGATCGTAAGTCTTACAACAACATCATAGTTTATTAAACTATCTTATTTGTGAAAACATTCAAATGGCTAAAGAACTAGATGAATCCTTAAATGATCATTTTTCGCCTTACAGTCTTGGTTAAAAAATTGTTAGAAACCATGACTTCATTTGATAATCGTTTAAACGCCAGACATAAATTTCAATCTACTGTTGAAATAGATCAATTTGGAGACTATATAAGTGGAAATGAGTATAATTTACCCAATCTAGAATATTATACTGAAGCACAAGCTTTTGATTTTTTAAGATTTTTCGATTGCACAACAAGAAACATTTGTCAACAAATGCTTAATCATTATAACTCTCGATTAATTCAGTTATCATCTTTCCTTGAAAATATATAATTTAGAAATGGGAAGACATTAAAGGATAATATTGCATTACTAGAGTTAACTTTTAAATACAATATTTGGTATCAAGGAAACATGAATATAAATGACTCTCAAATCACGTATTATACTCTGACAACGAATATTAAATAAAACGAATATTAAAAGTAACTAAAAAAGCAAAAGGGAAAAAAGGTGAACTATCATGAAAATTAAATTAAAAGGAAAAAGATACAATCGTAATTTTGTATAATAAAGACAAACATTTTTTGACTTTCGGTCGAAGATTGCCACCCCTACTTAAGAGATGCAATCTCTCGTGCTGCCTTTGGTAGTAGCTCTCAAGAAGGGAGACGCGTTTTCGAGCTCATTCGAGAACAAATGACTATTACCATACGTGCCTTGCAATCAATATATATCCCTGGATCGAGGCAAATTTTATTATGTAGAACATGACAAATCTTTATATTATAAATGCTAAAATGTATAAGAGGTTGAAAAAGCTTCACTCCTTCAATTCTAAAATCTCAAGCACTACTGCTTATAAACCGTTGATCATTCTACAATATAAATTTTAGCCATTGAGGTCCTTAGTACATTAGGTCTCAGGTTCGATTCTTCCTCCCCTTATTGTATTGTACTGCCTTTGTGGCTCATTTGAAACAAAAAAAAAATGTAAATCTTACCCTTTAGATTATTTTTATTTTTTTGGGAGAAAAAAAAAATCTAATTCTATACTTGCCTCAATATCACAACTCCCGTAACCCCCTTTTTTCGGTTTAACCGTTATTGCACCACCCATAAATATTTTTTATCTCATCAATTTCCATAGGCCAATAGGTCATATATTTAAATTTTAAAAAAAATAAAAGATCACCCAATAAATTATATATAACGTTGAAAATGTTAACATTTTGAGAAATAAAAATTGTTTCTAGGCAAAATTATAAAAACAAACCATACTCAACATTGAAAACATCAACATCAATTTTTATGCATATATTAGAAAGATAATAATGAAGTTCATTCCTAAAAAGAATAACTAACTATGTTTAAATTATTTTGTGGAGGATAAAAAACTTTAGCTACATTTATAAGTTATATCTATGAATCTTAAGAATAAAAAGTAAAATAATTTATAAGTAGTATATATAGTAAAAATTAGAAGATAGGTTTTATTTGTTTGGAGTTCGCTACTATATTCCAAATGATGATTTTAATTAGTTTTAATATTTAAATATTAAGATTAATTATTTGTAATACAAGATATGACTTACTTTTATTATTCAGCTCATAATTGTTTTTTATAGTAACATAGGATTGTTTTCCTATTAAAAAAAAATAAGAAAAGGAGATAATTAATTTTAAATATTTTATTTCTAGAGCAGAGAAAATAATAGCTATCTATAGTACTTATTCTATGAATTTTTATAATGAAAATAACTAAAACATATTACATGAAGATTACATGATAATGTATACAATTGTATTATTGATCAATAGAGTTGCATTACACAAAGAGGAAAGACTCTTAAAACTTCTAACATTAGGATTTTCAAAATTTCAGTGCATAAATTTTGGTCCCCAGTGTTGCGGAAGACCAATTGTTCAAGCGCTTATCTTATATTTCAACCCATATAAGTATTAAACTATATGTCAGTAGGAGCAGTTTAAAATCTCGATAAACATATGAATATTAAATCAAAGAGCAAATTAAAACCTACACCCGGCCAAAACAATAGTCTTAAACCCACAAGCTATAAATATTCAAACCAACTGTAAATCTTATAATCCTTGACGCCCACACCTTAACCTAGCTTCGCAAAGGATCTCATTTAAAAAAAAAAATTATAGGATCATATTGATGATAGTCTTTTTGACTTTCTCGAGCTTTAAAAATAATATGTAAGGAAAAAAAGTAGTTTCAAATTTTAAGAAGATAAGAGTTAAATTTATAATAAAATCTTTAATGTTTTATGCTTTTTGGGTATAGTTATTGTGCATTGTTTCATTTCAATTCTACTCCTCAATATTTTTCTCTATGTATATATTTAATTATCTATATCATATTTTTTATTGTGTAATTTTATCATGTTATCATTGGTATACATGATCTATTTTTTGAAATTTGCAACATCTCTATCCAAATTCATATCTAATATCCTCATGATGTATTTTTGAGGGACTGAATATATTAATTTTTCTATTGAAATAGAAGATTATGATAAAAACAATTTTTCACTATTTACATTATGAACTAAAATTAATTATTTAGACTATCAACTTATTTCTTTTCCATTTTAGAAATAATTATATATGAGTTACATTTTAAAATTTAAATGGCCCGTGCAAGAGCACGAGTTCAAACTAGTTAGTGTCAATGTGACAGGGTTGTCTATTTATCGATGTGATCTCTTGATTAGTTTTGTTGAAAAAAAAATTAGGTGCAATCTTTGAGGGAAAGATTATCTCCATTGTTGTTTCCTTTCTCAGAACATGTGTTCATGTTAAAATTTATAAAATATCCTATCTTTAAATTATCTGTTAATTTTAATTGATAAATATTTTGGAACTTAATTACTTTTGCAAATTTCAAACCTTCTTGTTGAAAAGAAAATTTAAAATATGCTAATTATGTTATATTCATATGCCATCATTGGATATCCAATAATTGATTACTTAAGTAGAAGTAAGGCTTTATTGAATAGTAGTAGTAGTAGTAGTAGTAGTAGTAGTAGTAGTAGTAGTATACAATTTTGCAGTAGTAGTAGTAGTATTCAATTTTGCTAATTAGTGCCCTAAGGAACTGTACAAAAACTACTTACTTCCTATTTTAAATTTCATAGAATATTTGTCATAGTTAATTACTTTAATTTACCAAATTATTTTTAATCTTTTTTTATAATCTTCCAATCAACTGTGACTTCCCAAGTTTTTATATATTATTTGTTTTTCAATATAATACATATTAAAAAGTGTCTAGTAAGAAGACATATGTCTTCTTTGTTTTTCAATATAATACATATTAAGGGCATCAATGGAATTTCATATGACATCCTTCCACTATTTATTCATATCTTCTTTGTTTTTCAATATAATACAATACATTATAATTTTTAAGTCAAGACACGACATTTTAAAAAGCATCTATTAACAAAACATATATCATTTTGCTATGAATTCAAATTCTAGTCTATGGATTTCTGACAGGAAGATTTCTCTTCTTAGCTTGCACCCCTTTCTAATTCGAAAAGAAGCATGAATAATAAAAGTTCAAGTTTGAATAACCTATGAATGGGAATATGGGATGTAGTTTTGTTGATCGATCTTAGACTTGTTCATTAAAGAAACATGGGTTCAAATCCTACTTAGCATATTTCCGATTCAAAAAGAAAGTTTAATAAAAGGGAAAAATTTGAGTAGATATGATTGTAGAAGAGAATGCCACTATTGATTGTAGTTTGTGAATTATGGAGAGAGAGAAATTGTAGGATGTTTCTAAACAAGTGCAAAGATGAATTTAATTTTAGAATTGGGTGTTGGATTAGGTTTTCGAAGGAGAATTACATGCATGTAAAATTCTCAAGATGATGTGGAGTGGTTTGAGTTCATATTTTTCGATTATTAGTGATGCTTGACCCTTACAATAATAAAGAAAGATAAAAACAGCTACTGCACTGCTCACGAGAAAAACAGCTACTAACGACTTACATATCGCAAACCGCAAAGTAAGCTCAACTAGCCGCTAGTTGCAAACATAGACATCAATTAAAATAACCACCGGTGATAGCCTAAGAACATCAATTTTTAGTATGTTGTTTGTTTTCCAACTCTTTTCTGAGGTTTCTTATGATTCTTCTAATTGTCTGAGTCTCATCTCTAACAACAGAATTACCAAGTCTTTTCCCAAAATCCAAAACTTCTTTCACAATTTTAGTAGGGGTAGACGACTCATAATTTGACTTTGAATTCTTACTGCCACTCTTCTTACCCCTGTTGAAAAGCTTACATCTCTCACTTTTCTCATTAAGTGGGAGCTCCAATTCAAGAGGACCATCAAATGGGCATAAGGTGCTATCAATCTCTTCACCATCTTCCATAGACGAATCACAACTTGGTACTCGGGAGGTGAACCTCTCAACATAAATCGGGCGACTGTGAGCATTATCCAAAGGTTGCGTAATTGTCTTACTAATATCTGAGAGTCCTTTATGAACATCTTCTTCCATAACCTCATTAGCACTTTTCTGGGCTTATAATTTATTGTCATTGGGGCTGCTCAAAAGTGCTTGCTTATAAGGGACTGAAGCAACTTGAACGAAGTCATTTTTTACTTTGGGAATACACTTCCATGCGGTCTTCTTTTGGGAAGGATTACTCTCCTTACTCCCTCTAGGCTGCAATCTTTTTTGGAATTTAGGCCAAGTAACTTGCAGCTTACAATCACCAACAATTTTACCATTCACATGCTCAATAGCCTGCATACCCGCTGTAATATCCGCAAATATGATGAAACCATACTTTTTACCAGATATTCTTTCAAATTTGTTTGGAATATATGCATCTAACACATTCCCAAAACTACTAAACAAATCCTTAAATATGATAATACTTAAATCCTTAGGAAGATTAACTATGAAGATAGAAAAAACTTTTGAATCATTACCTAAGACTTCAACAATAGGTTCCTATTTCGACATAGGAGCACGTCTTCTCCACACTCTCTTTGAACGCTTCACATGATGCACGTTAGCATCCCCGGTAGGCAAGAGCCGGCGGCAACTAGCTTGAGCCTGGAAAGGAACAAAGTATTGCAAGGGTGAGGCTAAGAACTAGAGCCAAGAACTCCAACAGAAACACCATGGGCAGCGCCAAGGAACCTGGGCGGTGCAAGGAGGCCGACTAACAACTAGGAAATAGCCACCGCCAGCGCTAGGCTGACAACGAAGGCGTTTCATCGAACTGAAGAGGACAACTGATACAAGAAAGTGATTTTGGATATTTTTGAAAGTTGTTATTGGGGGCCCATGGGTAGTTATCTTAGGATCTTTTTATTATAGCTCATATTTCAGTTTTATTATATCCTTTTGTTGTGGCAGAGTTGCTATATAAGGCATACTTGTAAGAGGGGAAAGCTTAACAAATTGTTGTAACAAACCTCCTACCTTGAGCTATAATCCAGTTCCACATTTTCTCTCTCTTATTTTCTCTATCTTGGTGATCTGATCAGAAGCCTTGAGAGGGTTTTCACCATTTCTACTTCTCTCTCCTGACTCTATGCATCATCTGGTATCAGAGCTACATCCGTGGAATTAGCGCTGGCTCCATCAACAAGAAGTATGGCGATCCAATCACAGCAAGGTATTTCAACCATGGAGGAATTACTGAAGAATCTTCTTGAACAACAGACTGCAATGGCAAAGCAAATGGCCGAGCAATAGCAGCAGATTTCTGTGTAGAACCAGAAGATGGAGGAACAAAGGCAATTATGCAATCAGATGCTCACTCAGATGAGACACATTGGAAATAAACAAGGTAAAAATCCCATGAACCCTTTGAATTCAGATCAAAATATGATTGGCGATGTTGATGGGGTACATGAGTTTGTGATTGTGGGAGACAAAGAATCTGGGATTAAGAAAACTGATGTAAGGGAGGAAAACCCAGTAAAACCCCCTTTAATGTTTAACCCAAAAATTGAGTTTCCCCATTTTGATGGGACAAACCCTAGGGGATGGGTGAAGAAGTGTTGGAGGTATTTTGCTTTGTGTAAAACCCCAGAACAGCAGAAAGTGGATTTAGCCTCACTGTATATGAGTGGAAAAGCTGAATCACGGTATAATGGGTACATTCTGGGAAGGCAGAACATCTTGTGGGAGGATTTTGTTGTGGATTTGTGTGCTATATTTAAAGATGATTTGGGAAGCTGTGTGATTGAGGAGTTTAACAAGCTGAAGCAAACTGGAGCCATTGATGATTATCTTGAGGAATTTGAGGAGTTAAAATCCCAAATGTTGATTAAAAATCTCACACTGCACCCTGATTACTTTGTTGCTAGTTTCGTTGAAGGGTTGGATGATAATGTCAAACACTTCACAAGAGCTTTCAATCCCAGAACCTTGCCAGATGCAGTTCACTATGCTGGACTGCAAACAGCCACCCTACAAGCCATAAAAACCCCTGATAAACCCAAACCCTACATTCCACAAAGGACCCTAGCTCCACAAAGAAGCCTACTACCAACTCCTATACCCAACAACCAGAAACCCACAAATGCTTACTATTCCACGGGTCAACCCAAACCCAAAATCCTGAGTGCAATAGAAAAAGCTGAGAAATTGGCAAAGGGACTTTGTTTCTTCTGCGATCAACCATATGAAAAAGGACACAAGTGCAACATCAAGAAAACCCAGCTATTCTTGATAGAGATACCTGGAGTTGAGGAGGATTTTGACTGTGAAGAAGAAGAATTAAGGGAGACTGAGGAAGGAGTAGTGGAAATTGGAGAACCTCAAATCTCAGTGCATGCCTTAAGTGGCTGTCAGGGCTTCTAAACTATAAGAGTGACTGGTTTACATGGGAAGACATCACTTCATATACTCATAGATTCCGGTAGCACTCATAACTTCCCAGATATATCTATTGCAAGGAAATTGGGATGCAAGTTGGAGGCTATTCCAACTCAGTCCATCACTGTAGCTGATGGTTACAAGCTTCAGTGTTTATACATATGTAGAGGATTTAAATGGCAAATGCATAATGCTCATTTTGAGGCTGACATGCTCATTATTCCTTGGGTAGTTGCGACATTGTACTTGGTATTCAGTGGCTTCGTCAACTTGGTACAGTGAGATGGAATTTTGATAAACTCTAGATGGTGTTTACTTACCAAGGAAGAGATCATATCTTAAGGGGCCTCAAGGGAAAGAAGTTGCTAATGAAGAATAAGGGGCAGTTGCATAAAATTTTGGCTCACAATACCGAACTGTGCATGCTGCAAATTGTGAGCAGTAAGGGTGAAGGTCAGGAGTTCTGCAGTCTTCAGGGAGTGTCTATGGAGACAGGACACAATGCTCACCTTGAAGAGTTGCTCAGTCAATATGCTGATATGTTTGAGGAGCCTACTTCGCTGCCTCCCAGCAGAGGTTCCTTTGATCACAAAATTTTGCTTACACAGGGGACCAATCCTTTCAGCATTAGGCCTTACAGGTATCCCCTCAGACAGAAGGATATCATAGAGAGCCTAATTTAGGAGTTGTTGGATAAAAGGGTAATTCAACACAGTTGCAGTCCGTTTGCCAACCTCGTTGTTCTGGTTGGTGAAAAAGACATTACTTGGATACTTTGCATAGATTATAGGGAACTTAACAAACATACAATCAAAGACAAGTTCCCTATACCAGTTGTGGAGGAATTAATTGATGAACTGGCTAGTGCTGTTGTGTTTTCGAAACTGGATTTGAGGTCAGGTTACCATCAAATCAGGATGCATGGGGACAATGTGATGAAAACTGCTTTCAAAACTCACCATGGCCATTTTGAGTTTTTGGTCATGCCTTTTGGCTTGACAAACGCACCTGCAACCTTTCAGGGGCTTATGAACCATATATTTAGGCATGTGTTGAGGAAGTGTGTGCTGGTTTTTTTTTATCATATTTTGGTGTACAGCAAATCCATGACGAAACATTTACAACACTTATAATATGTTTTTCACATCATGCGACAGCAGCAGCTCTATGCAAAGAAGAGTAAGTGTTCATTTGTGATGGAGAAGGTGGAGTATTTAGGACACTTTATTTCTGCTAACGGAGTAGAGACAGACCCAACTAAGATTAAAGCAGTAAGGGAATGGCCAGAACCTCAAAACATCAAACAGTTAAGGGGCTTTCTTGGTTTGGCTGGGTACTACAGAAAGTTTATAAGGGGTTACGCTAATATCAGTCGACCATTGACTCAGCTACTGAGGAAGGGTTCTTTTGAGTGGGGAATAGAAGCTAATCAGGCTTTTAGCGCTCTTAAAAGGGCTCTAACAGAAGCTCCAGTGTTAGGGATTCTCGATTTTTCTAAAACCTTCATAGTGGAAACTGATGTATCCACTCATGAAATTGGAGCTGTTCTGATGCAAGACAAGCACCCACTTGCATTTATAAGCAAGTCCCTGGGACCCAAATGGCAGCATTTATCTGTGTATGAGAAAGAATTATTGGCATTGGTCTTTGCTGTGCAGAAATGGTAGCAGTACTTAACCGATCAGAGGTTCATTGTGCGAACTGACCAAAGAAGCCTTAAGTGGCTATTAGAGTAAAGGTTGACCACACCATTTCAACAACTGTGGTTCTCCAAAATCATGGGATTTTCCTATGAAATTCATTACAAAAATGGTGTAGAAAATATAGTTGCAGATGCCTTATCTAGAATGGCCAGTGCTGAAGTCCTATGTTTAGCCATTTTAGTTGTCCAATCTGATATGTTAGATATGGTAAGAAATAGCTATACCTTGGATCCCGGCTTGACAGGAATGGTTAATGGAACCAAGACTCTCAACAAGAAAAACCAGTTGATTGATGGGTTTTTGCGAAGAAAAGGCAAGCTGGTAGTCGGACCTGACCAAGAACTAAGGGACAAGATACTTCGTTGGGTTCATAACTCTCCTATTGGCGGGCATGCAGGGAGGGATGCTACTGTAAAAAAGATACAACAGTTGTTTTATTAGAGAGGGCTTACACGGGACGTTCAGCAACACATACGGAACTGCACAACTTGTCAGGCTTGTAAATATGATACTAATGCTTCCCCAAGCCTCTTGCAACCCCTGCGTATCCCTATTGTAGTTTGGTATGATATCTCTATGGACTTCCTTGAAGGATTACCTATTTCTTTTGGGTTCCAGGTGATCTTAGTGGTGGTGGATAGGCTTAGTAAATTTGGATACTTCATTCCCTTGTCTCACCCCTATACTGCAGTAGATGTTGCTCAAGCTTATTTGGACCAAATTTTTAAAATTCATGGTTGGCCTAACAGCATTGTCAGCGACAGAGATGCTATCTTCCTCAGTCAGTTCTGGCTAGCACTCTTCACTCTCCACGGAACATCCCTTCTTTTGTCCTCTGCGTACCACCCCCAGACAAATGGACAGACAAAGGTGCTTAACAGAACCTTAGTGACTTATCTACGGTGTATGACAACTGACAAGCCCAAGGAATGGAGCAAGTGGCTCCTTGTAACCTAATGGTGGTACAATACAACATTCCATACTTCAGCACAAATCACTCCTTATGAGGTCATGTTCAACCAACCACCACCTGTCCATTTACCATACTTGCCTGGGGAGACAAGGAATGCATTGGTAGAGAGAACTTTGCTGAGAAGGGAAGCTATGATTGAGCTCTTACAGTTCCATTTACTTAGAGCTCAGCATAGGATGAAGATGCTGGCTGATAAACATAGAACTGAGAGAACTTTTGTTGTGGGGGATTGGGTTTGGCTGAAGCTCCAACCCTATAGGTAGGGCTTAGTTCAGAAGAGGGGAAATGAAAAGTTGAGTCACAAATTTTTTGGTCCCTTTCAAGTGCAGAATACCATAGGGAAAATAGCTTATCAACTTAAGCTACCTGATGAGGTTAAAATACACCTTACATTCCATGTTTCTCAGTTGAAACCTTTCAGGGGGATTTTACCAGCACAACCTCACATTCCGTCAGCACTGCAAGGGGAGGAGGCGGGTTCTGTTTTAAAACCAGCAGCTGTCCTGGAGAGGAGGTTGGTCAAACAACACAATCGCGCTGTGGTCCAGTACCTTATGATGTGGGACGGGCAACCTGAATCAGAGGCCACCTGGGAGGAGGCTGATACTATGGAAGAGAAGTACCCTGGTTTCTTTGCTGACTTACAGACTTAAGGACAAGTCTGGTGTTGATGGGGAGGAGTATGATACAGGAAAGTGATTTTGGATATTTTTGAAAGTTGTTATTGGGGGCCCATAGATAGTTATCTTGGGATCTTTTTATTACAGCTCATATTTCAGTTTTATTATTTCCTTTTGTTATGGCAGAGTTGCTATATAAGGCATACTTGTAAGAGGGGAAAGCTTAACCAATTGTTGTAACAAACCTCCTACCTTGAGCTATCAATCCAGTTCCACATTTTCTCTCTCTTATTTTCTCTATCTTGGTGATCTGATCAGAAGCCTCGAGAGGGTTTTCACCATTTCTACTTCTCTCTCCTAACTCTCTGCATCATCAATTGTTACAGACCAAACAGGAGAACTCATCTCAAAAGACTAGGCTATTAGGTGAGAAAGCCCATTTGGTTTATAAACCCCTCATTAGTTGCCCATACAACTAATGTGGGACAAATCCCATACCTTGCAATTGGTCCAAATCCATAACATTCGACCCCCCTTAAGGGCCAACGTTCTCGTTGGACACAACTGGCTTTCCCAGGCCACCACTCCGTGGGCCACCACTCCGAGTCCTCGTTGGTCACGGCTGGCTCTTCCAGGCCACCACTCCGAGTTCGCTGGTCACGGCCACGTTGGTCACGGCTGGATCTTCCAGGCCACCACTCCGAGTTCTCATTGGTCACGACCACGTTGGTCACGGTTGGCTCTCCCAGGCCACCACTTCGAGTTAGCTCTGATACCAATTGTTACAGAGCAAACAGGAGAACTCATCCCAAAAGACTAGCTTATTAGGTGAGAGAGCTCATTTGGTCTATAAACCCCTCATCAGTTGCCCATACAAACGATATGGGACAAGTCCCACACCTTGCAATTGGTCCAAATCCATAACAACAGCAACTTGAGCAAAAAGTTGTTGCTGGTTGAACTGGCCAGCGGTGGAACAATTGGAGTTGGAGTCGGCGGCGACAAAGAGAAGGGAGGGGTTTCATCGTTCCCACTTCCTGAGTGAATGAAAGATATTACAGCACGGCCATAGGGTTTGGGGTTAACTTACAGTCATAGATTTGCTGTCGGCGGCAACTTGTTGGGGGTGGGTGTTGGAGGTGGCGGCGAAGGTGCGGTAGCGGTATGACGGTGAGCGGTACTGGAGCGGTTTAAGTTCATGGATAAGTTGGCTTGATATTTCTTTTAATATGTACCTTGTAATTTTATGGGTTTTCCTTACTTTTTTTAAAGCCTTATTAACAATTTCAAAAAAAAAAGATTAAGATATTGCACATGATAAGATAGATTTAATATTTTGGATATATGTCAGATCTGAGAATTTTGCACATGATATTAATGTACTAAATATAGCTGCGTGAATTCATCCCTTAAGAATTTAGATCATAAAGATAGTATTATCCCTTATCGTCTTTGTGAATACAAAGAAATATAGTTCTTCTTTAATTTTCCAAAAGGAAAAGTGAATAAATTATGCATATCTATAAGACACCATATCTTCATAGTCTTGACTGATTATGTTTGGACCTAGTCAATAGGTCATTCAGTTCGGGTACGGGTCATGTTAAGTTTGGGCCGGGTCATGTTTTAGGTTAAGTGACATTTTGTGTCGGTTCGGTTTGGGTCGGGTGAACTTCAGTTCGGGTTTCAGGTCAACTAATTTTTGGTCCAATATGCTTGTCATACAATAATAAGCAACTTTGTAGAAAATTTTGGGTAGGGCATAGTTCGGTTTGGGTTAATTCGGGTCATTTAGAGTTTCGGGTCCACTTTCGGGTGAGCCTAGTTCAGATGTCGGGTCGGGTATGGATTCGGGTCGTTTGGTTTGGGTTTCGAGTCTTAGATAATTTTTTCCAACTCTAATTATACTACCTGTTTTTCTTTTCCCTAATTAGGGTTTCATATTTTCATATTCTAGGTCTCTTCCAACACCAATGAATAGGACGATGGGCAAGATGAGCAAGGAAATTAAAGCAACGTTAAAAGACATGATTTACAGAAGAAAGAAGGCATTGGATGCTGAAGTAGCACCTAAGGATGACTTGTTGGGTCTATTGCTTAAATCTAGCTTCCAAGGCATACAATATGATCAACATGGGAGTAACAAGAGACAACAAAAGAACATCAAATTGAGTTTGAAAGCAATGGCTGAAGAGTGCCAGCTCTTTTACTTACCTGGACAAGACACTACCTCGTCATTGCTAGTGTGGACCCCAATTTTTGAGCAAGCACCAAGATTGGCAAGAGCAAGCAAGAGAAGAGATTCTCAACACCTTTCGTGATAATGGGCCAAACTATGTGGGACTAAACCAACTAAAAAAGGTATGTTCTCTACATGTACTTTTAATTTATTTAGTATGTATTTCTAAGGTAAGAAAGATGTTTCATAATGTGATCGATGTGGTGGATTGTCTAGAAACACACCAAAACTAGGTTTATACACCTCAAGGATTTGTTAAAAAGGCCATTGACTTTCATTTCAGTAAATACTAGGATACTAAAACTAACTATAATGGGACTCCTCTGTTGATGCAACCGTCCTTGTTTGGTTCGAATGAGTCACAAAAAATGCATAATATGAGAGGTTAGGGGAAAGAGAATTTAACTTAGAATTTAATGCATCCAAAAGCCCTAATTTTAGTCACTAGGTCAATAATTCATTGTATTGATCAGCACATTAGCTTAGGAGTGGCAATGGATCGGGTTCGGGTTGGATGAATCATCATCCGCATCTATTACCCACTTTAATCCGCTTTATCCAATCCACCCATCATCTACAAAAATCTAATTCAATCAATCCATCCATCCACCATTAGTAAGTGAAAACAAGCGAATTGGGGCGTAAATGGGTGATGAAAGTTTATATGTAATATGTTAGCAAATTTATATAAAAAAGAAAGTTTTATTTTTTGAAAAGTTTAAAAAAGATATTTTAGGTATAAGAAATGTCTAAATATCATATTCATCATATTAATTTCGACGAAAATCATAGAGTTAACAATATAATTGTCCCAAAAATGAGTAAAATTTAAAGGACAAAAAAACAAGTTAAGTAATTACAAATAGGAGATAAACAAGTGGATAACTAAGCAAGTGATGGATCGGGTGGTATGTCGGATGGAGCATCACCTGGATCCAATCCAATCTATCAAATCATCATCCATCAATCATCCATATATTTTGGGTTTTCACCTGCTTTTTCGGATCAGGTGGAATGGATATCCATCAGGGATACCAGCCAGCAACTCATATATGTTTGGCTCTTCCAATGGCATCATCTGTCCTCTGTTGGATGATACTCCCACCTCTAGTGTTCTTCATATACCAATTGTGCACCCATTTAACCCATACATTGTCTTTCTTCTGTTACAATCAAACAGGAGATTACTCAGGGATGAAGAAGGAGATTCTCGAGCTTGATTGTACAGTAAAGTATACGATCTAAATCATAGAGAGATGAGACATAGAGAGAAATGAGATGTTTGGAATGTATGATATATCTGCTATAGCTTTTTTGAGCATACAATGTATTTATGTACTGTGTGATTGAGAGGAAAGGGGGTTCCCGCCAACCCAACCAGAATAACAAATTCCCTCCCCCCCAAAAAAAACTGAGAGACTATTACAACCAATTGCCACCTCAGCTACTAGGCTAGGCACACTATTATTCCATAACATTCCTCCCCACTTAAAGAACTTGCCCTCAAGTAAAAGTATTACACAGTCTGGGCAAACTCAGAAAACCTGTCTTCAATCTCGTGGGTAAAATACCAAGTAGCTTTCTCAAGAGAGTGACCCTGCCATTGGACAAGCCATTGAACTGCAGCAATTGCTCCCCTCTTAGCAATTTGCCTAGCCAAAACAATCTCAGGGATAAAATCCTAGGTATAATCTTGACCTTGCAACCAACTAGGGATGTGTGGCTTCATAGGGAGCACTCCATGAAAAGCCTTCAATTAAGAAACATGGAAAGTATGGTGAATCTAAATTGTGGGAGGTAATTGGAGCTTGTAAGCAACCTTACTGACCTTGGTCAAGACCTCAAATGGGCCATAAAACTTAGGGTTAAGTTTATGGTTGGCACGAAATTGTACTGTGCCCTGCCTGTAAGGTTGAAGCTTGAGCCATACCCAATCTCCTTCAGAGAAAACCCTGTCAGATCTATGCCTGTCAGGCATGACCTTCATCCTATGCTGGGCTCGCAGGAGATGAAACCGTAAGACTTGGACCATAGCCTCTCTTCTCTGCAGAGTCCAGTCCACACTAACTACCTTGGTTTCCCCTGGCATATGGGGCAAGTGAATTGGTGGAAGCTGGTTGTAAACCACTTCATATGGGATGAGCTTAATAGCAGAATGAAAAGTGGTGTTGTACCACCATTCTGCCAAGGATAACCACTTGCTCCAGTCTTTGGGATTTTCTCTACACATGCACCTTAGATAGGTCTCAAGGCATTTGTTGACAATCTCTGTTTGACCATCCGTTTGGGGATGATAGGATGAAGACAGAAACAAAGTGGATCCTTGCATTGAGAACAAAGGTTTCCAAAAGTCACTGAGAAATACACTGTCTCTATCACTCACAATGCTTTGCGGCCAACTATGTAACTTGAAAACATTGTCAAGGTATGCTTGAGCCACATCCTCTACAGTATAGGGATGAGACAAAGCTATAAAATGAGCAGCCTTGCTAAATCTGTCTACTACCACCAAGATAACCTCCTTCCCATAAGATTTAGGCAAGCCTTATATGAAATCCATAGAAATATCCAACCAAACCTCATTAGAAATGGGCAGGGGCTGTAACAACCCAGGATAGGCAGAAGATTCAGGCTTGCAACTTTGGCATATCACACATTACCGTATGAATTGCTGCACAGACTTTGTCATGCCCTTCCAACAAAATGTAAATAATATGCACAACACAACTTTCCGATGTGCAAAAATGTACATTGGTTTATTTTGAGTACGTCCCTATTCAAGAGGATAAACCTCCTTAATTACGTCCCCCTCTTAGGAGACCACCTTTTGATTTTGACTCATTCTGTTTTACCTTTTCTTTCTTTGTTTTGTTTTGCGTTAATAAGACTTTATGTAATTTGAATTGACAATTATCGCATTTTTAATGTCAAATCTCCTGTGTCTAAAACTTATTTGCATTAGACAGTGGCTGCATAGGCACCTTCTAGGAAGGGTACTATACATACACATTCTTCATGTGCAGGTCAGGGATCAGGTAATTTTGTTTGATTTGGAATTTGGGTTGCACTCACTTATTTATCGTGAGTTGCCTACGTACCTCTTTTATAGATGATCAAACTGGCCGTAGTTCTTTATAATTTAATTTAGTTTAATTAGTATTTTGCTTTTGGTTTAATAATTGTAATTTAATTTTAGTTTTGGATTTTATTTATATAGCCAGAAATTTGATTTAATTTTGTAATTTGATTTTTTGGCTTCGATAGCTAAATTGAATGTATTAGCTAATTCGCCACAATTTTTTTTATCAGCCGATTTAGCCCTTTTCGAAATCAGACCGTGTATTATTGTTATTATTTTTGACTTCTGATTGTACCCGAAATTTGTTTGTGGGTTATCTACATACCCTTAACAGGATCAAATCGGCGTAATTCTTGGCCCAATTTTTAGTTTAGGCTTACGTCGTGGTAGGAAGGAAATTTAGTAAGTTATGTTATATGTTTGGCTCGGGTTTGCTCTTATTTTGCCATGCTTATTTTTTGAACAAGGCTTCGATTTAAAAAAAAAACTCCCCCCTCGATTTGTTCTGGTTACGTAACGTGTAACCAAGGGTTACAGAGTTGTAATTTGGTCTTTTATAAAGGAGGGAGAAATAAACGAGACTTTATGGTCCATTTCGTGGAGTTGAAATTTAAGGAGGTCGGTTTTTGTAATGGAAGGCTTAGCTTATTTTGGCGTTTGACCGATTAAGGTGCAATCGACTTGAACCAAATTAACTTTTGAGAAGAAGGGGTATCAGTTTGGACACATTTGAGAATTTTGACTTTGACTGAACTTGAAAAACTTTATATCGAGCTTCCTACGTATTCTTAGTGGAATCAAGCCATCGTAGTCCTGACCGAGGCATAAATTTATTTTTTTTTCTTTAATGAATTTTTTCTATGCATTTAACATATAATTTTTGTCACACTTGCTTTTCCAATTCCTAGGATCCCCCTTTTGTTTTGAGTCTCATGTAGCCACAATTAGTAGTATATTAATTTGGCCTTGCTTTGCTTCACTTGTGACACACCTGGGGAAATAGATGTTATACTCGTGACACCATGATCATCAAAGCAAACATCTCCAATTTCAAAGCTCTATCAACAATTTGAGCCCACCATCGATTTTAATTATGTGGACAACCACTGTTCTACAGGGGCTTGGTACTCTTTTTAAAAAAAATAAAATTATTTGATATTAATTAACCTAGGTATACAATAATATCACAAAGGCCATTGTAATCTTATCTTTGTTAACAAACTTACTCACTTTTTTTTTTGAACCAATCTATGAAACCTAATTGAAAAGAGTCTCACGCTGAACCAAATTCATCCATGCTTATAAAAGGAACTTCAACTCTGTGATTAATTTTTGTTTAACCCTTGAAGCCCCCCCCCCCTTTTTTTTTTAATTCACAGTTGAACGATTCTTCTTTAGGTAAAAAAAAAAGTCTTCTTTTCTTTCATCTTGTTTTGTATCAATATATGTCAAACTTCCATCATTGATCTCCCCTCTCCCTTTGTTACTCTTTTTTGTTTTTAATGGAGGAATTTAGTCTATTTTGGCCAACGTTCCGTCAGCCATGCTGTGATCCTCTTTGCTTATAATCATCCATCTCAATTGTTCTTGAAGAGAGAAATTAATGACCACCAAAATTCAAGATCTAACAACTTAAGTTAGTGATCCCCCACTTCATTAGCCGATTTTCCCAACTGGTACTTCAATTTTATTGAATATGGGCTCCTTCATTTTGAGAATTTAGGGCCTTCAAACCAGAAAATTTATGGGTTCTAGGCAAACTAAAAAGTACATAAGTTTCCTAAAAACGTACTACTTGAATTTATAGAACCCAATAGAAATTTAGACCCAGCAAGGTCAGAGTGTTTACGGGTCCAGCAAGACCTGAGATCCAGCGGGATCTGTAGATTTTGTGGTTCCGGCAAGAGCTGTGGATTTAATGGTCCAGCAGGACCAACGATCCGGTAAGATCCTTCTTTGGTTTGTGAGTATAACCGGACCCGAGTTTGGAATTACGATTTCGAAATTGAGTAGGACTTGAATTATGAATATCGCGGCCAGTTTCTATCTTTGATACTTGCATTGTGACTTTTCCTTTGGCCATGAATGGCATGGATTCTTGAGGGTGGTTGCTAGAGAGAGATTGAGTAGATGGAGATCAGCATAACACCATTGTTTCCTTACCTTTAAGCTTTTACTTTATAGGACACGATAGGATTTGTTGCTCCTGATTTCTTCCTTCTCGTCACTTTTGCTCTGCTTCTCTTCCTCTGTGTTCTTTTTGCTCTCTGTGTTCTGTATTTTTTTTGTGCTCTGTTTCTTTCTTAATGATACAGAACCTTGTAATTTCTCTCCTCTTAGCCTTTTGCTTTCACTCTCCTCCTTTTTTTCTAGTTTGGGCTTTGCTTCCTTCATATATAGTGAAAGGAAATGAGCAGTTTATCCTTCATTTCTAACTTCCACATTGCACGGGATTCACCAAGAAGATGAATGTGGGTTCCTGAAAGAAACTTGATAATGGAACTCCTTTGTCTTTTGCCTTGCTTTTGCTATTTGTTTGTATCATTCACAAGTCACTAGAGTATTAAAGACTCAAGTTACCTCTTTGACCCTTCTTTTTACTTAAACAAATATTTTATTGTGGTTGTGCTTGGAAATTGTGTGAAGGTCACGTGAGCTCTTCTTCTATCCTCATGATTACTTGACTTGGTTTTTTTTTATTGATCATACTTTTCTTTCTTTCTTTTTTTCTTTTCTTTTTAGCGGCTGATGTGAATAGGATGAGGTTGTATGATTTTTTTTACTGCATATCTCCCCCAATTAAATTTACAAGAGGAATAAAATTTTAGAGTCCTTATTTTTATTTTACACCTAAAATTTTGATCATTTTCTCATGATAGGCGCATATTAAATTTATGAGCATTAATTTCTACAAATTTAAATATGCCAAAATTTTCATTAAACAGCAACCTTTTGAGAGTAGCATGTCTACCTGAATGGCCCCCAAAAGGAGAATCGTGCACCCATTGCAAAAGTTGTTGTTTGAGGCCCTCATCTGGCCCAACTACCAACTTACCTTTCCTCCTCACCATTCCATCCATAAAGCTGTATTTGCCAACTGTCTGACCTTGTTGTAACTGAGTGATAACTTGCTGTAAGTAATCATCCAAAGCATAGCTGTGTTGTATTTTTTCCAGTATGTCTGACTGCACCAAGGACAGTGTCATTGCTAAAAGCTGAGCTGATGGGAGTCTAGAGAGAGCATCTGCTACTACATTCTCCTTCCCACTTCGATATTGAATGTCATATTGGAATCCCATGAGTTTGGATATTGAAAATTGTTGGAAAGGAGTAGAAGTCTTCTGTTCAAGCAACCACTTTAAACTCTTTTGATCAGTAACAATCAAAAATTTCTGTCCACTCAAATATTGTTCCCGCTGTTGTACTGCAAGGACCATAGCCAAAAGCTCTTTTTCGTACACTGATAACTATTGCCATTTGGGGCCTAAAGTCCTGCTAATAAAAGCCAAAGGATGCCCCTCCTGCATTAGTACAACTCCAATACCAAATAAAGAGGCATCAATTTCTACTACAAAAAGCTTGGAAAAATCAGGGAGTGCCAACATTGGGGTTGTGGTAAGGGCACACTTAAGGGCCTGAAAAGCTTTGTCAGCTAGAGGAGTCTATACAAATTGATCTTTCTTAAGTACATCAGTTAAGGGCTTGGCCACAAGAGTACAATCCTTAATAAACCTCCTATAATAGCCGAAAAGGCCTAAGAAACCTCGAAGTTCCTTGACTGTCTTAGGTACAGGCCAGTCTGCTACAGCTTGAGTCTTTCGAGGATCAGTGGAAACTCCTTCACCAGAGATAAAATGTCCAAGATACTCTATTTTCTTCATGCCAAAGGAACATTTGCTTCTTTTAGCTACCAAAGATTGCTGCAACATGGTAGCAAAAACTACCTGGAGGTGGTGTATGTGCAACTCCAAAGAGGCACTATATACCAAAATGTCATCAAAGAAAACCATGATAAATTTCCTTAGAAAATGTCTCAATATATGATTCATTAACCCTTGGAAAGTGGCTGGAGCATTTGTTAACCCAAAGGGCATCACCAAAAACTCAAAATGCCCATAATGAGTTTTGAAAGCGGTCTTGTATACATCTTCCTCAACAACTCTCAATTGGTGGTATCTAGCTCGTAGGTCAATCTTGCTAAAGAATTTAGCCCCAGCTAGCTCATCTATGACCTCTTCCACCACAGGTATAGGGAATTTATCCTTAACAATCTGCTTGTTAAGTTCCTTATTGTTCAACCGAAAATTATGATATTTTATACCTTTTTATTATCTAACATTTGCTTGTAATAAAGTATTAAATTAGGATTTTAATATGTGTTTGTTTATTTTGTAGGAATTGGAAGAAAACATGAGAAAGAAAGAAATAATAAGCTCAAACAAGGAATTGGACCAAAAGAGAGAAGAAAAAAAGAAGAAGCTAGACCAGAGCCCAATGTCTGAGCCTAGTCTACAGCCCAATTCTCCCTTCACAGCCTCCCTCTGCTTCTCTCTCTCTCTCAGCAAGCTCGGCCCACTAGGCCGAGGCCTAACCTTGAGCCCAACTGTCCCTTTCTCTTATTTTTCCTCTACCGTGTGCTGGGGCCAGCTCGGTCTTCTTCCCCCTTTTCCTCCTTAGCCCAGCAGCCCGCCAGACCTCCCTTTTCCTCCCTCTCTTCTTTTTCTTTTTGTTTCTCTTTGGGCCGGGCTCAGTCCGTTTCCCTCATTTCCCCGGTCCAAGTTTCTGCCCTTGTCCTAACTCACTTAAGTAAGACACATGCAATGCACATGATCTCCAGTCCACCCCCCTCTTCATCTCCTCTTCTTCTTCCTCATTCTGCAACCCACGTTCCCAAACCCGAACAGAGCACCCCCCCTCGGCGCTTTGTCTTCCTCTCTGCCATAACCGTTGCCCACTTTCTTCCTCTCTCTCTCCTCATTCATTTTCCATCATAATCACCATCATTAATCTTTCGGTTACAAGGAGTCAATGAAGGCAATCGAAGGGGGTTGCGGACGGCGTTCTGGGCGAGCTTCAAATGGAGGATCGAAGGGCAGAGCATGGGAGGAGGAGAGTTAGCTTAGTTCATTTTGCAATGTTTTTTTTACAATACCGAATTCATCTATAGCCCTTGAACGTTTATGTAATTGACTCAGTTTTGTTTAAATCGAAAGAGCAATCTAATTTTCGAGATGAAATTGTGAGTTGGTTGGTTCAAATTTGTGTTTGCAAGAATAGGAAACCATGGCTGGACTCCGGCTATTTCTGGGCACAAGTTCGTGAGTATCGTTTGCTCTGCTGCTAGGTTCGATTACTCTGTTGGGCTGATTCGTTCATTGTATTTTGGTTCCTTGTCTTTGCTAGGTTCCTTCGTTCTCTTTCCTCTGCTTCATTTATTCAAGATCTATGAAATAGTTTTGATAGGGTAAAAAATGTTTGCAGTTTGGTTCCTCTTACTTTAGCTAGATTTACACGTTACCCAACAGACCTTAGTTTCATGGATTTATCCTGTTCATTTAGACTATCAATTTATGAAATAATTTTATCTTGGAGTCGGTTAATTTAGCATTTACTTTCAATTTCAATGAAAATTTTGACAACCTAATTTTACAACCATCCCTGAGGACGACACCCATAAGTACTACAATGGTTAAGCCGTACGCTTGCGGAAAATTTAGAACACCTATAATCCACACACAATCGCCATGTACCATGTTTGTTTCCCACTAAAACTACTGGAGATGCATAAGGGCTAGCACTATGCTGAATGATTCTAGAGTCCAGCATTTCTTGTACCAATTTTTCTATAATATCTTTTTGCTTGAGTGGATACCTATAAGGCCTAATACTCACTGGACTAGCTCAAATTTTTAGTGGAATCTTATGATCAAAGACTCCCCTGTAAGGAGGTAAAAATTGAGGTTCCTGAAATAATGCCTTATAATCTTCCACAATTTCTTCAATAGGAGATAATGTTGTTTCACAATTGAGGAGGTTAACTTGCAAGTTGACTTCTGTCATTTGTGACTCCTTTGAATGCACTTTTCTGGGTAAGAGTTGTAGCATACAAAGATGAGTTGTAGAATTATGGCTTTGTGCAGTTGAGCTTCCTTGACAATTTTAACTTTCTTACCTCTCAACCCTCTGAGAATATGATTCTGCCCTTGGAATTTAAATTCCATAGTCAGATCCTTGAAGTTCCATTTAATTGTCCCCAAAGTACTTAACCACTGAATACCAAGTACCATATCACAACTTCCCAAAGGAATCAAGAACATGTCAGCACAAAAATCAGTCCCCTGTAGTTTCCAAGCAAAATCCTTGCAAATATACTGACAATGCAGCTCATTGCCATCAGCTACTGTTACATGTTGAGTATCAATACCTTCCAGCTTACAGCCTAACCTCTTAGCCAAGTTGACATCCAAGAAGTTATGTGTACTTCCTGAATCAACCAATATATGAATAGGCTTCTTGCCGTATTGTCCTGTAACTCTCATAGCTTGATATCCCTGGATCCCATTTAGAGCATGGAGAGATATACAACGTTCAGCCTCCAACATCTCAAAATTGATAGCCTCTTCTTCCCCTTCCTACTGCTCCTCTTGGCCTTCCCCTGGTATTTCTTCAAGAAACAACTAAGTTTTCTTGTTCTGACACTTGTGACCCCTCTCATAAGGCTGATCACAAAAATAGCACAACCCCTTAGCACTCTTTTAAGCTCGGTCAACAGCTGTCAGCACCCTTGTGGGTTTAAAGCTTTGAGTGTAAGGTTTGTTGACACTAGCCAAGGATCCAGCAAATGAGCTTGAAGAAGGAATAGTCCTAGCTCCATTGTTTGAATTTGATAAGGAAGATTAATAATGGCTAGGTTTGTAGGCAGGTAATATAGGGGCCTTAGAGTTTATTGGATTCACTACCTTCCCGTGGGGTTTGATAGCTTCTACAGTTTCCTTTTGTAGTCGTGCATAAACCACAGCCTCACTCAAAGTTGTGGGTCTAAGAGCCTTCACAAAGGGTTTGAGTTGAGGTTTTAATCCCCCCACAAAACTATCAATGAAAAATTCATCAGGTAAAATGGGGTTTTCTTAATCATCATGGATTTCAACTCCTCAAATTTGTCCAAATAGTCATCTAGGGACCCAACTTGTTGCAACTTGTTAAAATCTTCCACAATGGCCCCCCTAATTCTTCTCTAAACCGATCACATACATCCACAATAAATTCATCCCACTCCACACTTTTTTTCACTGTAATGTGACTAGCAAACCATATTTCAACTTTGCCAGTCAAATGAATCGAAGCTAAATCAACTTTTTGAGAATTAGGAATTTTACACAAGCTAAAATACCGAGTACATTTCTTAACCCAGATTCGAGGATTGGTTCCCCCAAAAACGGGAAACTCAATTTTAGGTAAGAATTTGAAAACATTCATATCCCCAACTACCTCAGATGTATTGATTTGGTTCTCACCTTCTTCATTTGAATCCTTTGCTTTCTCCAGGACTGACATGATCTTTGCGAACATCTGTTGTTGCTCAACCAGTAATTCTACGATCTTTTGATGTTGTGCTTCAATTTGTTGCTCCAACAATGTTCGAAGTTGGGATTCCATACTCCAGTGATCCGATTTCGACTTGCTTCTACTTCTGGCCAGCTTATCATACACCAAAATCAGAGAAATAGCTCTGATACCAATGTTACAATCAAACAGGAGATTACTCAGGGATGAAGAAGGAGATTCTCGAGCTTGATTGTACAGCAGAATATACGATCTAAATCATAGAGAGGTGAGAGATAGAGAGAAATGAGATGTTTGGAATGTATGATATATCTACTATAGCTCCCGCTGCATCTCGGATTCTATTACTTGAGTAAGCCTCCTTTGTCTAACTCTGGGCAAAAGTATTTCGTACATTGATCATCTATAGCTGTTCAATCACTTTTACTTTGCTGCTTCATGAGACGATGTTGCAAGAATATCCTGATACTTGTTCCTTTTATCCTTTTCCTGCCTTTGCAAATCCAAGTTCATTGGATCAAAATGCAACTTTTGTTGACTAGCAAAAAGCTTCAGTTTAACAATGTCTGCTTCATTATGAACGTCTTTAAACTTGTCTCTATTCAAGCTCTTCAGTGGCTTCATCAAATTCTTTAATAGTGTGATCAACCTATACATATGTTGACCTTTGCATGGCAGCTTTAGTGCCTTTTCAATATCTGAGCAAACTTGTCATCCTTATACGACATTTCACAATGTCTGAACTAAGTAGCTTTATGCATCTCCTCTTCATGAAACTGCAACCTTAAGGGAACATGATCTGCCAAGTTTTCAGTCGTATAATGCACTTTAGAGTCCCCTCATTATAGTCCTCATTCGATATTCGTAACCACCCTGTCAATCCTTAAGCAAATTCTATTTTCATCCTCATGCCTATTTGACCATGTGTAATTGGCACCATAACTTCTCATTTCTTGCGATTCACATGTGTGCAGACAATCCTTGAACTCTTGTGTTTCTCCATACTCTACTGGATTTCCCCCAATCCTATCATTTTCGTCAAGGATTGCATTAAAATCCCCTATAACACACCATGAACAGTGCATATTTTGTGAGATTGTCACCAATTGCTTCCAGAACTCCACCCATTGTTCTCTCTTATTCTGTCCATACACAAAGCATCTATAGCATTTTCTATTTGAACTTAGTTGCCACACTTTACAAAATACCATCTGGTCAGAACAAAACTCAATATCGATCTCAAAATTCCTATCTTCTCCCCACCGCCCATATTCTCCCTCTTGGATGATGTTCATTGTTTATATAACTTCCCCATACTGGAAAGCAATTATTATAAACCTGTTGAACATTTTAGTTTCAAATTTTTGTTTCCAATAGGTCTATCAGCCCTAACTTATTCACCAGAAGAAACTTTTTCAAGTCATCGTGTTTATTTGGACTATTTAGCCCCATAATGTTCCCACTGATGGTGCTCATTCTCAGTAGAGGTTCTCTAACAGTTTCATCAATTCCTGCACCCTCTTCTTCCAATAATTCAAACGATTAGAACATGCAGTTGTTGCGTGTCTTCCTCCTGATCTTTGCTAGTTGGTGCAACTCTTTTTCTGGGAGCTTACACAAATCCATCCTCAGGCTGTCTCTGCTCCATTTGATGTTCTTGCTGGCTCTGCATACGTCTTCAGACCCTTTTTACCCCTGACTTCTTCCTGCATTCACTTACAATATGGCCAAAAAATGACAGTATGTACACTTTTCTGGCCTCCACTCATATTTGACTTCTTGTTGCATCAATCTGCCCTGCTCATAAGAAACTCTACAACATCTGGCGATTTATCTTCAATTTTTACCTCAATCAATAGGCTAGCGAACTGCATCTTGTCCTTATTTCTTGTAGTTTTGTTAGTCTTGATAGGCTTACCAATATAGCTGCCCTACTTAATCAAGCTGCTTACAATCCAGTACTTCACATCAAACCAAGGAAATTGCACCCATATTGGTAACTGTTGTGTCGCATTTCGATCCATCACAAATCAGCAGCCAAAGGTTTAATTATCATCGATTTTTTGTCAAAGAAATAGTGTCCTTAGCTCATTACGTTTATACTCTTAGCTGATTCAAACCAAGCTAAAAACAACTCATGATGTAAATCAACTACCCTTTCTAGGTCATATTGTACCCAATTCGCTTGAGAAACCGTTCCATTACAAAACGGAGGGCGGAGGGGGTGGTTTGAGCCAACAACACAGCACATCACAGAACTCTCCCAAAATTCAATCTCACTTTTAATATCTTCTGCTTCAATTTGAGCATAGTTTACTCCATTAATCGCAAAACATGGTATGAGTTGCAATTCCTCTCCATCATCCATGCTAACGACTTAAGCATAGGAGTTGATATTACCTTGGTGATTGGGGGGGGGAAGGTGAGTATATATATATATATATATATATATATATAGAGAGAGAGAGAGAGAGAGAGAGACACACACACACACACACACACACACACATATATATATATGTATATATATATATATATATAT
>JACYFF010031959.1:84424892-84542681 GCA_017589665.1 Selenicereus undatus
TTGAGTCCTTGTGGCTGAGAACCACTGCCTTACTTAAAAGCAATTAAGGAATTTTTTCCAACCCTCGTTACTCCACTACTTGCGGCTAAAGGACTCTATTTCCTTTAGCGATTTTGTTTTCCAAATCTATGAGAAGATAAATCTTCTTACCTTTCAAAATTCTCTATAAAAGGTGGCTTTCTACAACTCATTCCATATCGGTTTTTACAGCAACTTTCAAGAGTTTTATGAGATAAATTTTCAGACAGAAAACCGACCAAAGTGTGTGCAAAAATTGAGTTTTCAAAATTGGCATACTAGGAGCTTAATTGTACCTTACACTAGCTTATGAGAAGCATTCAAAAGTAAGGTGTTCATCTTGTTCACTCTCGTTTAAAAGTGAGTTGAGTGTGTCCAAGTCAAAGGGACTATTGGACGTGGGGTAACTAGTCTTGGGGAAGACAGTTACGTGTGTGTTACAAGTTGTAACGGTGAAGGTTACTTTGTAACGTGTTTAGCCCGTATAGTGAAATTGTGTGAAAATCCTACAGGGGTAGGTCGTGGTTTTTCGCCTCAGTTGGGTTAGAGGTGTTTCCACGTAAAAATCCTGTGTTCACCTTTTTCTTCTACTTATTTTCGCTGCATTTCAGTTTCTGAGCGTGTTACAAACAGCCTGTCCAAACAGGGCCTAAGCCTGTTCCCAGAAAATTGCGAAAACTTGGCAACACAATTCACCCCACCCTCTTGTGTTTGTGTACTCTCAAAACTAACAAGTGGTATCAGAGCAGGTTCTCATTAGAAAAATTAACATCTTGAGAGATCCTAAACATTAGTACACCCAATGGCATACTTGAGGGGCAATCCATAACTCGACCACCATACTTTAATGGCCAACATTACAGTTGGTGGAAAAACAGGATGGAGAACTACATCCAAGCCGAGGACTATGAGTTGTGGATGCTTATCAAGGATGGACCACTCATCCCTAAGAAAACTACTGAAGATGGAAAGTCAATCCCCAAGGAGCCTAAAGAATTCAATGCTGAAGGTTACAAAATGATGGAGAAGAATGCCATGGCCAAGAAACTTCTATATTTTGGCCTATGAGAAAATATGAGAATCCCGGATTGAATTGCTTATGAGAAAATATGAGCTGTTTGAGATGGGTGATCGTGAAAGTGTGATGGACATGTACACTCGCTTCACTCACATAACGAATGAGTTAAAATCCCTGGGAAAATCCTTCACCACCGAAGAATTGGTGAGGAAGATCCTAAGAATTTTACCTCATTCTTGGGAAGCGAAAGTAACGGTCATCCAAGAAGCTAAGGACATGAACAAGATCACCCTAGATGAGCTGATTGGCAATCTCCAAATGTATGAACTTAGAAGAAATTCTCAGCAGAAAGATGAGACAAAGAAAGATCGAGGTCTTGCACTAAAGGCCTTAGAAGATGATTCTGATTCTGATAAGGAGGAGATTGCCATGTTAACTCAAAAATTTAAGAAGTTCTTCAAGAAAGTTAAAGAAAACAGCAAACGGAAGGACTTCGGCAAAGCCAGAAACACCTCTCGGGAACAGTTCTCCGGATGCTTCAAGTGTGGCAAGTTAGACCATATTGTGAGAAACTGCCCACTGCTTAAGGAAGAACAAGAACCCGAACACCCTAGAAAACAGGGCAGGAAACAGGGTGTAAGCAGCTCAGCGAAACGATTCTCAAAAGCTATGCTAGCGGCCTGGGGTGATTCAAGCGAGGATGAGGAAGGATCTGAAGCCGAGGAAGCTGATATAGCACTCATGGCAAGAAGTGACACTGATTCAGATGATGAATCAACAAACAGTCTAACTCAACTCAAGAACAAGGTATGTGGTCTCAATAAAACAACCCTTGAAGAATTGGTGTACACTATAATGGATATATGTGCTGAGTTAAAAAGGGATGTTCGAGACCTAGAACTTGAAAATGAAACTCTCAAAATGAAAAAGCTTGAAGTTGACAAAGAGACACTTGCCTTACATGAAAACATTAATGTGCTTAAAGAGACCATACTCATGAAAGAAGAGACTTGTTCCATTAATCTGATTGAGCTGGAAAAGGAATCCCTTGACTTAAAAGGAAAGGTCGAATCCTTGCTGGGAGAAAACAAAAACTTGCTTGAGAAAATTAAACAAATGGAATCAGACCTTGCTACAAACAAGCTCTGGAACAGGTCCTCAAGAGCGCTTGAATGGTTAAACACACATCACAGTCGAAACTGAAGAGGACTAGGTTTTGTGCCTAAGCGGATGACCTACCCAGTGAATAGAAAATACGTAGGATTATCTGAGAATATTGTATGTTATCACTGTGGTAAAACGGGTCATTACCGTTACACTTGTCCTACGAGAAAGTATGCCATTGAAAGAAACACAGTTTATGTAAGACAAATATGGGTTAGGAAAGATGAGATGTGTACGTCTAAAGGAATGGGACCCAAGTGGATTTGGGTTCCCAAAACTAACCTTTGATTTGTTTTGCAAGTTGAAGTGAGAGAAAACAACCCAGCAAACAACCCAGCAAACAGCTCGGGGAACAACCTAGGGAACAAGCAGCTGTTGTATGTTGATAGTGGATGTTCGAGGCATATGACTGGTGAAAAATTCAATTTTCTCTCACTTACAGCTTCAGAAGGAGGGAGTGTGGCATTTGGAAACGACAAATCCGGGACAATTGTCGGTATAGGTAAGATAGGTGAGTCACTCTCCCATTCAATTGAAAATGTTTATTTTGTGGATAGATTAAAACACAACTTACTAAGTGTGTCCCAACTGTGTGACAAATACAACCTAGTAGTGTTCTCTCCAACACGTTGCTTGGTTCTTAATATGAACACAGGAGATGTTGTGTTGAGGGGGAAGCGAAACAAAAATGTTTATAAAGTGTGTATTTCTACTCTTCCCCAAAATAATTTGACTTGTTTGAGTGCCTTGAATAATGATGTTATGCTTTGGCACAAAAGACTGGGTCATGCAAGCCACTCGCTTTTGAATAAAATTGTAACCAAAGACTTAGTGGTTGGCTCACCTTCCATCAAATTCAATGATGACAAGGTATGTGATGCATGTGCCAAAGGCAAACAAGTCAGAAATTCTTTTAATTCTAAAAATTGTATTAGCACTACCCGACCTCTCGAATTATTGCATGTTGATTTGTGTGGCCCCATGAGGATCACAAGTAGAGGTGGGAAGAGATATGTGCTTGTTTTAGTGGATGACTAGTCTCGTTTCACTTGGACCTTGTTTTTGGCTTCTAAAGATGAAACATTTGAAAAATTTCTTGCATTTCTTAAAAAGATTGAAAAGAGAGTAGGACATTCATTGGTTTGCCTAAGGTCTGATCATGGTACAGAATTTGAAAATTCGAGCTTTATTGGCTATTGTAATGAGCATGGTGTTGATCATAACTTTTCAGCCCCAAGAACACCCCAGCAAAACGGGGTGGTAGAGCGTAAAAACCGTACTCTAGAAGACATGACTAGAACAATGCTTATTGCTAGTGGTCTTTCTAGAAACTTTTGGGTAGAAGCTTTGAACACATCATGTTACATTATAAATAGATGCATGATTAGACCTATTATTAACAAAACGCCTTATGAACTTCTCAAGGGAAGAAAACCCTATATTATGCATTTGAGAGTATTTGGCTGTAAATGTTTTGTGCATAATAATGGGAAGGATGCTTTAGAAAAGTTTGATCCAAGAAGTGATGAGGCAATATTTCTTGGTTACTCCTCACACAGTAAGGCATACAAAGTGCTCAATAAGCGAACCTTGTGTGTTGAAGAAAGTGTGCATGTGCTATTTGATGAAACTAACTCTCTAATTGAGAATGATGCACAGGAAGAGGATTACGAACTGGGCCTTGCTAGAAAAGATTTGTTGCGCACACATGAGAAAGGTAAGAGTCCTGAGGATGGATCAGGGCCTGGAGCTGTTTCCTTGGAAGGTGGGCAAGGTCTGAACCAGATAGGGGGAAGCTCTATTGAACCAGGTTTGGATCAAAACCAGCCTAATTCTTCCCGAACAGGCCAGGAAACAGGCTCCAGAACAGGCTCGGGAACACTTCCTGAACCTGTTTCGCCGAGTATTCCAACAAGAGTAGAAAGCGTGTCTGTGGATCCACTTACTCCATGACCATGAAAGCACCAAAGTTCGCACCCTCTTGATCAAATTCTATCTGACATAAATACAGGAGTGCAAACTAGATCCAAACTTAAAAATTTATGTGCTTTTTACGCTTTTCTCTCTAATATTGAGCCAAAAAATGTTAATGAAACTCTTGCATATTCATATTGGGTCACGGCAATGCAAGAGGAGCTTCATCAGTTTGAAAGGAACAAGCTGTGGCACCTTGTACCACAGCTAGAGGATAGATCAATCATTGGCACCAAGTGGGTGTTCCGGAACAAGCTTGATGAATTCGGGACAGTCACTAGGAAGAAGGCCCGGCTGGTGGTTCAAGGCTACAACCAAGAAGAGGGCATTGATTATGAGGAACCCTTTGCACATGTTGCAAGGATTGAGGCTATCCGCATTTTGGTAGCCTTTGCAGCTCACATGGAAATAAAGTTATATCATATGGATGTCAAAAGTGCATTCCTCAACGGATACCTTAAAGAAGAGGTGTATGTGATGCAACCCCCTGGTTTTGAAAATAAAGAATTTCCTAACCATGTTTTTAAACTTGACAAAGCGCTTTATGGTTTAAAACAAGCTCCTAGAGCTTGGTAAGAACGTTTGTCAAACTTTTTATTGGAAAATAGTTTTAAAAGAGGCAAGGTTGGTAATACCTTGTTTCTAAAATCTAAGGGGAAACATTTGTTGATTGTTCAAGTATATGTCGATGACATTATATTTGGTGCAACACACAATGATTTATGTGAAGAGTTTTCAAAAATGATGAGGAGTGAGTTTGAAATGAGCATGATGGGTGAGCTTAAGTTTTTCTTAGGCTTGCAAATCAAACAAACTACAAACGGCACCATGATACATCAACAAAAATATGTCAAGGAATTACTTAAGCGATTTGGAATGGAATCGGCCAAGCCCATTAATACTCCCATTTCTCCTTCAACCAGGTTGGAAATGGATGATGGGAGTCCCTCAGTCAAGGACAAATATTATAGGGGCATGATAGGGTCGCTTCTTTACCTAACTGCTAGTAGACCTAACATTGTTTTTAGTGTTGGTTAGTGTGCCCATTTTCAGTCTAAGCCTAAAGAATCTCATTTAAAGGTTGTTAAACGGATCTTTAGATATTTAAAACATACATCTGGTTTGGCTTTATGGTATCATAGAGGATGCAACTTTAACCTCATTGGTTATGCTGATGCTGACTATGCAGGCTTTTTAGTTGATAGAAAAAGCACCTCAGGTATGGCTCATTTTCTTGGACCCTGTTTGGTATCTTGGGCAACCAAGAAACAACATTCAGTTGCCATGTCCACAACAAAAGCTGAATATGTTGCAGCAACCTCTTGTTGTGCTCAAGTGCTGTGGATAAGGCAACAACTCAAAGACTTTTGTGTTGACACGGGATGCATTCCCATTTTTTGTGATAATACAAGTGCAATTAATATTTTCAAAAACCCATGTCAACATAAAAGGACTAAACATATTGACATTCGTCATCACTTTTTGAGAGACAATGTTGAAAAGGGCTTGGTTTCAGTGAATTATTGTGCTACTAATAAACAAATTGCTGATATTTTTACCAAGGCACTGAATAGAGAACAGTTTGAGAAGAACAGACTGGAATTGGGTCTAATTAAAACAACTTGAGCATGCTCCATTAACTCCCAATGCTTGTCTAGTTAAAAGGTTTTTCAGATCAAACATCTTGATTCATTGGATGCAGTCAACTTTTGTGTCAAAATTACCACATATGTGGATTAAAACCTGCTGACAATCGTTGAGGTCTGATGATATTGCTCTTATTATCCTATGTTACCGAACAACTGACCGCAGGAACAAGCACCAAGAACAGGTATGGCCACTGTTTGTCAAACGTGTACAAATCAGGTAGTTAATGCAGTTGTTGAGAATTTTTTTCCGAAGCGTGCACGGCTGGGAGACTTAATGCTCTTCGTTTTCGGTGAAAGCCAGTCGACTCTTTAGTTCCCTCGCCCGTACACTTTGCTCATCAGCCACCAAAAAATCTCTCTCTCAGTCTCTCCCTCTCAAACCCAAAAGCCTAAAAACCCAAGATTCTCCCCAGCTCCAAAAGGCAGCATCCACCACTTCAAAATTGGCCCAATTTCTTCAGAGAAGTGTGGTGCGGGGAAAAATTGTGAAAGTGCCATACTTTCAGGAACAGGGTCTGGAGGTGTTCCTGGACAAGCTCAGGGCCCAGGGGTAGCTAGAACTGTTTGCAAACACCTGCCTGAGGTATTCTGTCCTAGATTTGGCCGACTTTTATGCAAATTGCAATGTCACCAATGCTTTGGTGGCAAGTGAAGTTAATGGGAAGAAACTGAAATTCAATGCCAAAGATTTAGGTGAAATTTTGGGTGTTCCTACTGAAGGTTTCGATGTGTATGTCTGGGAGGACAAGACTGTGCTTGGGATAGCTCGGCTGCTGCAATTAACTCAAACACTGAGCCAACAAACAAGGTTGAAAACCCCCCAGTCCGTCACACCAAAAAAAAAAGGTGACATGACTTCTCTTCATCAATTGCTCTTTTGGTTCATTATTAAGAATATCATCCCTAGAGGTCAAGGCAACAAACTCGCGGATGCTATGGATCAATGTTTTATTTACCTTATGGATAGAGGAGAGCAAATTAATTTTCCAGCAATCATGATTCGCCATATCTCCAGGATTGCGAACACCTCAAGAGAACATGATCTGGGGTATGGTTTCTTGCTGACTCTTGTATTTGAGCACTTTGGGATTTCTCTTCTGAAAAAAGTGGGGGTGCAGATGGTTGATGAAATAGGGAATAGCACTCTAATGGGGTGTGGGTTTTAAATTGATCAAAGGAGCACACACTGCTTCAGCACAGGGGCTTCGAACACCCTTTCCCCCTGGTTCTTCCTCCAGTGAGCCTTCTGTTGATGCCTTGCTACTGGATCAATCCCGATTGAAGATCGAGCTCGCTGAGGTTAAAGCTACTCTTGTTGAGGAGAAGGCTCTGAATGTCAAGCGCCATGAGGATCTACTAGCTGCCATCACTGCCCTCACGGCTCAACTGTCCTCTCCTCCCTCCTGAACCTGTTTCTGCCCCCTATTCCCAGCCTTGTTCTATTCCCTGTTTTTACTCTTATTCTCGACCCTGTTCTCAACAACTGGTTTCTGACTATCTGGTTGTGCCTTTTGACTGACTATGGTTTATACTAACTATTGGTTGGTTATATTTTCATAAACTGCCTTGCTTGTTTCTTGTTGTTGTTTGTTTGTGCGTGACTCGGATGACCAATATCATTACCGTACCATATACTTGAGTGTATCACTAGTTGTTTTTCCTCCATTAACCAAGTGGTGGTGATTGCAACACCCTGTTTTCACCTGTTTGATCTGACCACCCTTTTTCGATGATGTCCAAAGGGAGAAGATGGGCATGACCATGATTGATTTAGTGTGACTTGGCTTAAGTTGACTTCTCAAAATTTTTCTCTTCTATGGCTTGACTGTTTTGCCACTAACTTGCTTTCGCCTTTTATGTCAATATGGTCATTTGGTTTGTCATCATCAAAAAGGGGGAAATTGTTGACCCTATCCTTATGTAATGTAAGGTTTTGATGATAACAAACACAAATGTAATATATACTTGAGTGTGTTGATTGAACAGGTTTCAAATATTGAATACTTTGAAATTACGTGACTAACAATGCTCAAGAACAGGAACTCAAGATCAGTTGGCTGGAAAGACTTTTCAGAACTTCAGAACAGCCTTAAGAACAGTTCTGCGAAGTGTTTGGAGCAACAAGTTAAGTTTCTACAAGAAGGCTGGTTAAATCAACAAGACTCTGTGTTTTGCTATGGTTTTATTTTATTAGATTTTTGTTAATATGCCAATTAGAAAGTCTTGATTTAACATTCACTTTAAATTGGTTTTTCTCTTTGAAAAATTTCAGAACACTGTCTCAGAACAGTTCTGAGAACAGGGTGTTCAAGGTGTTTTCAAGCAAAAACTGCAAAGCTGATTTTTTCACGATTCTCTCTCTGATTTTTGCGCTAATGTCTCTGAGACTTGCAAACAAGATTTTCTGTGGAGTATTTTAACCCCAAACGATTATCCTTAACTAAGGGGTTTTGCAAGATCTTTTTGAAATAAAAAGAATCTCTAATTTTTGGCAAGTGGATAAGTTTGTTGAGAAAATCATGGGCTAGTGGTTGAGTCCTTGTGGCTGAGAACCACCGCCTTACTCAAAAGCAATTAAGGAATTTTTTCCAACCCTTGTTACTCCACTACTTGCGGCTAAAGGACTCTATTTCCTTTAGGGATTTTGTTTTCCAAATCTATGAGAAGATAAATCTTCTTACCTTTCAAAATTCTCTATAAAAGGTGGATTTCTACAACTCATTCCATATCGGTTTTTACAGCAACTTTCAAGAGTTTTATGAGATAAATTTTCAGGGAGAAAACCGACCAAAGTGTGTGCAAAAATTGAGTTTTCAAAATTGGCATACTAGGAGCTTAATTGTACCTTACACTAGCTTATGGGAAGCATTCAAAAGTAAGGTGTTCATCTTGTTCACTCTCGTTTAAAAGTGAGTTGAGTGTGTCCAAGTCAAAGAGACTATTGGACGTGGGGTAACTAGTCTTGGGGAAGACAGTTACGTGTGTGTTGCAAGTTGTAACGGTGAAGGTTACTTTGTAACGTGTTTAGCCCGTATAGTGAAATTGTGTGAAAATCCTACAGGGGTAGGTCGTGGTTTTTCGCCTCAGTTGGGCTAGAAGTGTTTCCATGTAAAAATCCTGTGTTCACCTTTTTCTTCTACTTATTTTTGCTGCATTTCAGTTTCTGAGCGTGTTACAAACAGCCTGTCCAAACAGGGCCTAAGCCTGTTCCCAGAAAATTGCGAAAATTTGACAACACAATTCACCCCCCCTCTTGTGTTTGTGTACTCTCAAAACTAACATATATATATATAGATAGATAGATATATATATATATATATATATATATATATATATATATATGTATGTATGTATGTATGTATATACATATATATGTATATGTATATGTGTGTATGTGTGTGTGTGTGTGTATATATATATCCAATTTTCTCCTTTTGATTGAAATTGCATGATCTGTATGATGTTATAGGGGGGGGGGATTAACGAGTAACATTTTTAAAATTGATGTTCCAAAAGTTACAATAAAGTATAGAGCAAATTAAAGATTTATGGCTATAATCACTTGCACTTTTGGATCGATGATGGGCATAGAAATTTGAGTGAGAAGATTCAAGACGAAATTTTGGCCACCCAAAGATCTAATAGATGAAAGAGTAGTTACAGTAAGATATTGTGGAAAAGCATATTGATCACGTGGTGAAGCAAAGGAAGGAATAAGAATACAATTGCTGCTGAATTTTTCAAAAGAATGAATTTTCCATCTTGCCCATGGCACTTATATTAGTATGGTGAGAAATGGGGTTGAGTTTTATACGTGAAGTGGTAGAGTAGTTGTATTGATTTTTATTAATATTGAAATTTTTGTTTAATATGCAGTGGACAGTGGAGCCAGTTTATAATGGAAAGTTGCAGAGAGGGCGGAGGAAGGTGGAAAAGTGACGGGATTATTGTTTCTCTTAGGAAATACAACTAGTGCGGTGTAGTTATTTTGATGTGCTTACTAATGTCTTCTCCTTACGTTGACAAAATGATCCTTGTTAGTTAACGTTTAGTTAGCTTTATCCTTTGTTCAATATTATAGAAATTAATTCAATTTCAAGGATATAATAGGCAATTCAAAAATTATACATCAATTGAGTTATTAACTTATTATATGACATAGATACACACACAGAGGGGGTAACTTAGTAGGATAAGCTACTCTATGAAATGAATAACATGAGAGTGTTGAGGCGCCGCCTACTTCTTTCTGGGAATTGATCACCAAACATTGTTCGAATGATCACTTAAAATAGATCCATTGATCACAAAGCAACATTATACGTAATAAGATATGTTATTATTTTGAATGGAAATATTGCTCAATTACAACAAAAATATACCCAATCTAACTATAATTCAGGATATAAATCTTGATCAACGTACATATTTAAAATGGTCACCATAAATAGACTAATTGATTGCCAAACATTATTCTGATGATCATTAAAATTGGTTCTACTGATCACTGATGAATTTCATAAACAAAAACATATATGATGATTGCTAATGGAAATAAAACTTCAATTGCAAGAAATAATGCTCATTTAACTACAACTGAGTACATAATTTAGTGATCATTGAATATTAATTTCACGATCACTATATAAACCAAACATAACTCTTATGATTGCTAATTTTGATTTCATTATAGTGTATGACAACTAAGTATACACTTAATTATAGTTAGGCGAGTCATATTTTTGTTCCAATTGAACTTTATTTCTATTGAAAATCATCATATATGTTTTTACTTATGATCTTATTTAGTGAGTAATAATTTTAGTTTTAGTGATTATCAGAATAATGTTCGGCGATCAAATCCTAGAAAGAGACAAGTAGCGCTATAACAAGCTCATCCTACTCATCTCACAGATCAACGCATCCTACCTAAGTAGTCCACACACACACACACACACACACACACACACACACACACACATGTACATAAAACATAGACATACACATAGATACACACACACACACACGCATGCGCACACGCACGCACGCGCACACGCGCACACACACACACACATATACATACATACATACATACATACATACATACATACATACCTACCTACACACACACACATACACACACACACACACACATATATATATATAGATATATGAGACGTGCATGCCCACACACAACCCCCCGCACACACACACATGTGCACACATGCTCGCACACACACACACACACACACATATACATGTACATATACATATCCATATACATATGCATATACATATATATATATATATATATATACACACACACACACACACACAAACACATACATACTAGAGTGATACATGTGCGTTGCACAGATGGGAAATTTGCTCATTTATTATAATGTGATACATCTTTGTATGCATGCAAACATAATAATATCTCATGAAAGTATTAGTGATTGATGCGAAAGTAACATTTTTATGACATATTAGGTTGTATTATGTAATGATGCTTAAATGAATCATATATTTGATTTTATGATCATCTAATCTATGACTCCTTCAATATTCCACATAATGATTTGGTAATCGATGACTCAATTAAATTAAAAAATTTCACAGACAAAAAATTATGTGCGCTTATTAGATTTTCAATCATGCCCCATGTTTATAACTAAAATTTTTAGGTAATTATTCCTTTTGCCTTTATATTTATTACCATTTAATGAAAGGTTGCTTCGATTTACTAAAACAAACCAATTGAAGAATATGAAAAGCTAGCAAAGAGTAAAAAGAAATAAATTAGAGCTAGGGAGATATGTTAATTATTATAAAATATAACATAAAGATAAAATATAAATATAGTGTTAACCACTAATTTTGAGACACTTGTCAAAAGAAGATGCTAGCAATCAATTTTATATATATCTGTTTTTGTGTGTGTGGCTCTGTATGTGTGTATGTAGATCTGGCAAAACTGACCCGAGACCCGAAACCCGAACCGAATTACCCGGACCTATACCTGACCCGACACCCGAAGTACGCTCACCCGAAAGTTGACCCGAAACCCGACCCGAACCATACCCGACCCGAAATTTTCAACAAAGTTGCTTGTTTTGGCATGATAAGCGTATTTCACCAAAAATTGGTTGACCCGACATCGACCCGACCCGAACCATACCCGACCCAAACCAAAATGACCCGAAATGTCACTTAATCCGAACATGACCCGATCCGAACTTAAACCGACCCGTACCCAAACCGAATGACCCATTTGCCAGGTCTATGTGTATGTATAAGTATATGCATGTGTGTGTTTGTGTTTTCGAAGAAACTAAGGTCTGTGTGAGTCGGAGAGCTCAGACTTAGGAATGGTGAAATGTTAGTCGTCGCATCCTTTGCTAGACCTACACGAAAGGTCAACTCTAGGTTAAACTCGAACAAGGCTCTCGCAATACTCAAGTTAGAGAAGGAGAATATGGAAGAAGAGGAGGTTATGCATAGAGATAATATAACAGATTTTGGAAAATATGTGGGATGTCAAAACATGAATAGTCAAGATTGTTTTCCACAGAGGTGATAGGTAGGGGTATTTTTAGCATTGGAGCTGGTGCCAAAGAGTAAAATGGTAATTTCATATTTTAGGGTTGAAATGACAGTTTTGCCCATGCCTTCTACTAAACCTTTTCATTTGGTCAAACCTTAAGCTATGTTAAGTCTAGCTGTGCTACATGCCACCTTATCATTGGACGGTCCTAAACACTCCAAACAACGTATTTGATGAAAATAACAATTATTAACACTTTATTATCTGATGGTATTGAATCATAACAAAAGGACATCATATTTTAAAAATAATAAATTGTTAGCCTTAGGTCATAGTAAATTCTATTTTTTCATTGCAAATTACGATAAATACGGTACTAAACTAAATAATTACGATCCTAAGATAGCAATTTACTATTTTTGGAATGTAAGTGATTTTTTCGAATATAATGCAATGTAACAATATAGTAAAATATAAATTATTCGATCGCCTAGAGATTTTATATCTAAGACTTCTTTTATTAGGTAACATATATGTGCACCTACATAGTCAAGTAGTATTATTTCCTTTGAATTATTTTTAACACGGTTAACTATCGAACACATTATGTGGAATTTTGGAATGGTTTAGGTTAAACCTAAGTAACTTTTCATCAAGTCCAGTTAAGTGCGAGTTGGTTTACTGTTTGTCTACTTATAGGCAAGTATGAAGCTAATTTATATTATTATGTGATGTTCTTCAGTCATCATATATGATTGTTGGGTGGTTGAGCAGATGAACATGATATTGCATGAGGTTCTCCGATTATATTCACCAGTAAATCAGCTATCTTGATAAGCTTGCAATGACATTACATTAGGTGACATGCAACTACCAGCTGGGATGTCAATTAACTTGCCAGTGGTTTATGTTCACCACAATGTGAAGCTCTGGGGTCCTAATTAAGGCTAAGGAGTTTCAGCCATAGAGATTTTCCGATGGAATATTGAAGGCGACTGGAGGTAACATGTCATTCTTCTCCTTCGAATGGGGACCATGCAATTGTATTGGGTCCAACTTTGCAATGATGGAGGCTAAGGTCACATTGGCTTTGATTTTGCAATGCTTCTCTGTAGAATTATCCCCATCCTATGTCATGCCCCTACCATAGGAAATGGAACACTTCGTCCTCAATTTGGTGCCCAAATGATACTTCATCGTCTTTAGAGACAAAATGATTGTCATTTTGTATCCTATAAAGATTGGTCATGGGGAAAAAATATTGGGCAAAATTATAGAGAACTGCACGCATGCATCGTACACGTTACTGTTTCCTAATAGCATTGGATAACTAGGCATTGTGCGTGTACGCATGCACCCAGGTGTGTGTTTGTATGTTTTAGTTAGTTTTTCTATGTCTATATTTGTGTCAATTACGTGTGCATTTGAAATGATGTAAAATAAAACAATGGAACTTCTCTCTACTTATTGCTGAATTTTGGTGATTACATAAATTTGCATTCATGGAGTTCCTCCTTTGTTAAGATGTCTTATTCCAAAGGAAAACATTTCAAGGAAACAAGAGTAAATTACTCTAGTTTATCGAGTTAACCTCGATCACTTTAATATTCATTCTATGTAGTTCAAATCTTGTGAAATTTGACACCAAACTTATTACGATGGTTTCACTTTCAAACACTGTCACTACTAATGTTGCCTATAACATAATTAGATATATGCTTCTCCATTGAAGAATCAATATCCAAATGATCAAAATCTAATAGACCTTGTATACACAAAGAAATTAAAATAGGTGCCACGTGATAAAAAGATTGAGCTGACTGTATTGTTCAGCCCAGATAATGAATTAATTTATTTTAGTGAGTTGAGCTCAAAATGTCTACCAAGCTCAGGACTAATAATTAAGTCAATACCTAAACAACTGTGATGTAAGGTCCAAATGACTGCCAACTGCTAAGTCATTGGCTTAATGAACTCTCAAATCAACGCCACACTGGACCATCAAGTCTCTTGTCTAATGGACTACGAGGTCATTCGCACAAGTTGAACACTCAATTATCAGTCCAGGATGATTAAATCAGTTGGAAACCACGCTAGAGGGAAAAGGGGTTGGAAATTTAAAATCCAACGTCCTCCATAAATTCTCCAATCAAATGGAAATCTCCCTACAAATATGACACTACCCTTCTTTATCCAAGGGGTTAAAGCTAGAAATCATTATTACAAGACTCGCTCTAGGAGGAGACAACAAGTATATCAAAATTGCGTTGTCTGTTGTATAAATCAAACCATTCAATTGTGTTGTCTGTTGTATAAATCAAACCATTCACTTGATAGAGATTTAAGCTGTTATAGCTCCTTCAAGTGTCAACCAAAGGTCAAATCTTGTTAACTTGATTGGGATTCAACATCATCCCTCCTCTTCAAGTACAACTACAGAGATCGAATTAGAGGATTTTGAATTTGCTTATTTGTACGAGATATAAAGATTGTACCTATATTTTCTGGAATTAATGTAAAATTAGACTGGAAATTTGTAGGATTTTGAATTTGCTTATTTGTAGGAGATATAAAGATTGTTCCGTATTTCATGTCTTACTTAATTTTGGACTAGAAATTTGTGGTTATAAACTTTTGGTGTACTTAGTAGGACTTTCGCAACCTCTTATCTCCTTTTCTGAGGATTGAACTTTTTGTGAAGAAGTCGTGGCCACGAAAAATATTACCGCTCAGTCTTCAGTGAAGAGCAACTGAATATATTATCCCAAAGATCCTCTGATGCTGACGTTATCTTCAGCAACCAAAGCACTAGAGAGGTGACAAGAATTATAGCAAATGCTGTAATAGTGATCGTCATGAAGAAAACAAATGCTACTTGCACCCCTATAAACATGGAAAATTCAAAGTCCTGAGTCAAACATTCCTAATAGAGTTAGTCAAGCTTCTAATAATCCTACCGGGGAAAAGTCCGTCACAGAGTTGACGAAGCAGAAAGTTGCTTAAGGGACAAATATTCCAAGTCCCACAAAACCTCAATTCTCTATTCTATTAAGCAGGTGATTACAGCAGCAGCAATGGTTCTCACTTAGCATCACTAAAGAGAACTTTCCTATCATAGACTAAAGTAGAGTTCTCTAGTATTATTGTCAATTGTCATCAAGCCTATCATGGTGAAAAGAATTATTAGCATAGAAGAAGATATGGCTAACATGAAAGCCATGCTACAAAAACTCATTAACAAAAGTAAAGAAAAGGACACTCCAATCAAGTATCAAGATGAAACGATTTATAAGTTCATTAAGAAATTAAAAACTAGTCAACTGCATCTTCTAACAAAGGCTTTGGCAATAATGAGGGTGAAAACGAGTCCAACCAAAGTGAGGATTCTAAAGATAATAACCTTCCAAAGAATCACAACAACCTGAGCAACGACTTGACTTCAGGTGCCATGATCGTTGGAACAAATGTAAGAATTGATAGCAACTACATTCAAGGCTCAACTAGGAGGAGGCTCGCACATAAGCCATCTGTACATTAAGCCTTACACTAAGAAAATTTCTTCATATTCCCCATGGTTACCAACCTCCTAAGTTTCATCAATTTGATGAGAGAACCAATCCAAAGCAACATCCTACCAACTTCATTAAGGCATGCACTAATACTAGCATAGGAGGTGATCTCTTGATTAAGTAGTTTGTGTGGTCCTTAAAAGGTATTGCGTTCAACTGTTATACAAACCTTACCTTCAGGTCTATTAACAGTTGGGAGACAACTGGAAAAAATCTCTTGAACTGTTTCCATAGCATGCTATATATATGGCATGACCAAGTTGACTAACATCAGGCGATGGAAGGGTGAACCGTCGTTGATTACACCAATCGATGACATACCCTTTCGTTCAAATGCAAGGACCGCATGTCCGAAAATTTCTCTTTTGAGATATGCACTCAAAGAAATAGATTAGGCCATACTTTACACTTTGTAAGTAAACAGGCCCAAGACTTGTCAAGACTTGGCATATGCCATGGAACTTATAATCACCAACCATGATGGAAGATCCAATAGTGGTAAGCTAAAAGTTTCCTTTAGAGACATGTCAAAGGAAGTCATGCATTCAAAGAGTTTAAGAAAGGGGTCTATCCTTTTCCAGAGTCTGTTGCACAAAAAATGCTCGACAAACTTCTAGAACGAGGGCTATTTGAACTTCTAGAGTCAAGGCATGCTGAGGAAATTGGAAGAACTAGTGATCCCAAATACTGCAAGTATCACATGAACATGAGCCATCCTATAAAGAGGGGAAAGATATTCAAAAAGCAATTCTTAAAACTAGCAAAGGAAAACTCACATTAGACGAAGAAGGCATTATGAATATGACTAGATATCATACCTATTAAGAACATGGAAAATCAACACCCTAGGGGACAAAGTGCATTTAATGGACTTGATGCAAATGAAAAGAAGACAAAAAAAGTAACTGGATATTAAACATCCACTTGAGTCACCTAAAGACTACGAAGTTAGACATTCAAGACTTCTAAGTCAACATCATTGCATGCTACCAAGATGGATGCAAATAATTTCAAGTCCTCAAGTGTAAGATCAAGGGCGGAGCTAGGATTTAAAACAAGGGGGGTGAGATTAATAATACACATAACATAAATTTTAATAGTTCTAAAAATGAAGTGTGTAGCTACTACATTCAAGGAAGTTCCCCTCAATGAGATCTTGTGTTTTGAAAGTAAAGTATGATATCGTCGTTCGAGAAAGATTAGTAAATTAAATATAAACAAGGAAGCAATTACAAATAAAATTAGCACAACTTTAAATCTTCAACCAAGAAGACAATTAGATCAAAATCCTGATTTTTCAATTAATGAATCATGAGTAATTCACTAAGTTAATCAATTATTTAACATGAATCTAACTAAAATTAGTAAAATAAACATAATTATTTACAAAATAACAAAATTTAAAAGAAAAATTGGAAATTTTTGGGAGTTACCTCAAATTGGGATTTGGTACTTAGGAGGAGAGCTGAGGAGGAGTGGAGGCAGAGGCACTAGTGGCGGGCCTAGCGGCATTGACGACTGGGCTGGGCAGAGAATGAGAGAGAGTGCGTGCGAGTTGGGATTGGTGGTTGTGGCTGGCGGCTTGGTGCCTACGTCACTGCATGAGTGTTTGAGGAGGAGAGCAAGTAGAGAATAGAGAGTCGAGAGACAGGGGTGAAATTAGGGAAAATGAAAGGGCAAAACTATAAAAAAAAAAACCCATACAAGGCAGACCGTAGAAGGAGAGTCCCAAGAGTTGAACTCATGACCCCTGAAACAATTAAAGAGCATCCCACCATCCTGCTAGGCCGGCATTTGTAAAATACATGGGAAGTAATTTATATATATCTATTTTTTTATCGACAAAAATATCTCTATTTAATTTTTTTCCCCAAAAAACTGGGGGGTCAATTGACCCCCTTGCTCCAACGTAGCCCCGCCCATGTGTAAGATTTCTAAGTCACCCATTAAATATCACAAGTCACCTAAAGACTCTCAACTTATCAAACAGTTTGACCCTAAAGTCTCCTTTATAACTTTTAAGTTGTCAAACTCGTAAACTGTCAGGTCACTCGCAGCTCCAAAGTATTCAAAGTCAGGTAATTCCAAGTCATAAAAATCAGAGACTTCCATATCACCTAAAAGATTGTCAAGTCAACAAAATTAAAAACTTTTATTTTATCCTGAATGACTCCTTAGTCATCAAATTAAGATAAAAGACTATCAATTCACTAGTGTTGCTAATTTATAACTCACGTGAGAAGGTGGTCACACTCTTAAAATTGCATACTATTAAGTCAATCTAAAGAACTCTCAAGTAAATAATGTCAAAGATCCTCTTGTTGTCAAAGTAGTAGAGTCACCTAAATACTCCCAAGTCATCTCTAAAGACTCCCAAGTTGATAACACGTAAAGAGCCTCTACTCGTTAAATTTATTGATTGTTAAGGCACTAAGTAAATTCTCTCAAGTCATTAAAATTGATGGCTCTCTAGTCATTAAAGACTCTTAACCTATCAAGTTTGTGGACACTTAATTTGCGCTTAAGGGCACTCAAGTCACGTTATGCAACCAAGCATACAACATAACATTTATCCTAACAAGGAATCAATGAGGGTAAGGACTAAGGAAAAAGAATAAAGAAAGAGAGAAAACTCACTAACTTGTCCAAGGACACAAGTCTTATGGCATGCATACTGTTTTCTCAATTCGCCTATTGGCTCGTGAGGCTCTCGATGTCAGGTGTGAGGTTTTTCTTCTCAAGATCTAAAGGCTTAAGCAAGTTACCCTTGAACACACTGGGTGTTCTCGAGATGCTTCCCATCGTTGGTTGTGAGGGCTTTGATCTTAAGGTTTAAATATTAAGGCATGCCACCCTTGGACACAGTTGGTCTTTAAGGACCATTTCTCACTATCGACTGTGAAGGCTTTCTCCTCAAAGTATAAAGACTAAGGTAGGCCACCCCAGTACGCAATTGGTCTTTAGTATATACTTCCCATTATTGGCTATGAGGGCTTTCTTCACAAGATCCAAAGGCCGAGACTATCCATCCCTACATGCAGTGGATGTCCAAGATCTTCTTCTCACTATAACTTATGTAGACTTTCTCCTCAAGCCTAAAGATTGAGGTGGGCCAGCCCGCATATAGGAGGTCTTCTAAGAGTGTCTCCTATTTTTCGCTACAAGGGTTTTCTCCTTTAGGTATAAAGAATGAAGCAGGCCTCCTCTACACATACTAAGTCCTTAAGAGCTACTTCCCATTGTTGGTTACGAGGTTTTTCTCTTCAAAGTCTAAGCACTAGGTCTTTAAAATTACTTCTCATTGTCGAATGCGAGGACTTTCTCATTTTTATAAAGATTGAGTTTGGCCATTCCTACACACAATGGGTCTTCAAAAACTGCTTTCGCTGTTGGATGCGAGGGCTTTCTTCTTAAATTTTGAAGACTGAGTCTCGCCACCCTTGTATACAGTAGGTTTATAAGAGCTTCTTTCCCACCATTGGCTAGGAGGACCTTTTCTACGAGGTATAAAGATCAAGGCAGGTTTTCCCTCCTTGCAGTGGGTTTTCTAGAGCTACTGCCCACTATTAACTATGTAGGGTTTTTTTACCTCAAGATATAAAGACAAAGGTAGGTGAACCCTCCTCCTACATAGTGATTCTTAAAGGAGTGGTTCCCACTATTAGCTCCAAGGACCTTCTGCTCGAGGTCTAAAGATCGAGTCTAGCAATTTTCTCATGCTCTGGGTCTTAAAACGCATCTGCAAGTAGAGTAAGCGAATCTTCGTTTATACAATAATGGAAAAATATCAATCTAGACACAAGACCATCACAAAGCATAAACTAATAAGGAGTAGAACTTATAAATTAACAAGCTTCTATCGCCACCAAAAGAAAAAAAAAAAAGGTGTAAAGCGGAGCGGATGTTAACAAAGAGTTACTTCGTAAGTGTTGAATCAATCTTATATAAGGTTTTGACGATTACAACCCAAATGTGCTAATTATGCTTGGCTTGAGTTGAATACTAGAATCATGTGATAAGACAGATTGGAAACATCTTGGAGATCAATTCGAAATATCATAATTGAAGCTATGTGATCAAATTGTATGTTGAAAGCGACAGAAGTTGTAAATACTAAGAAAAACAGGTCGAAGAAGCTGAAATTATCAAAGTGGATATATGTGCACATCATCAGTAGAGTACAAGAGTTTTTAGAGTCTTAGGGCTAAGTACAGGTTATATTTGTCTAGTGATAAACCTATATTTTACACACTTTTAGGCATGATTTTTACCTCTTAACTCGGCAGTTTCTGGTATAATTTTGTGAGTCTAGAGGTCGATTATTCATTGTTTATCTCAAATCTGCCTAAAAGTCGTGTTTTTGTGTTTACAGGAGCCTGACTTGAATAAATGAGGAAAACAAGCTAATGCTGCGCCAAATTGAAGCAAAAAAGGATCAATATTGAATTAAAATAGGAGGCACGGTCACTCCAGGCGAGGTGGCACGAGCGTGCCACCCAAAGAAGGGAAGAAACGAAAGACAAAGAAGTGGCACGGGGCCACCGTGCCGATCGGCACGACCGTGCCACTTTAGTTGTCGCAGTTTTGTCGTGTTTTGGCATTGTAATTCCGGAAGTTTTTTTTCGGGGGATTCTACCTTTACTTCTCTCTGGTTTTAGGCGATTTCTAGGGCTCTTAGGGTTTGCTTATAGTGGCGATTGAATTCAAGCTTTGGATCAAAATTTGTTTACGCTTTCGATTGAATATTGTTACAGATTGTTCAGGGTATACTTTTCTACACCCTTTTCTTTTGCTTTAATTCAAGTTCTATATTCCTTGACATGGTATTGTTCTTGATTGAGATGTTGTTTAGAATCATGTTCAGTGGCTAAATTCCTTAGTCTTGGATTGGGCGTAGCCCCTATTGTGCCAATTATGATCAGATTCTAGGTTTAATTAATTCATTCCTGCAGAATTGACTGAACTCCCACATTGTATGCCAGATGCTCGATGAATTGCCTGAAAGGGGTTTATTCATGGTTCTTAATTAGAGTTTAGGGGATTAGCGAAAGTTAAGTCCTAGGCTTAGAGCCGCTTTGTGTGCAATTGAACTGCTAGCACGAAAGTAGTTAGTACTTCAATATCTGGGAACAATAGGTTGCACATCCTGTGATTAGGTTTACCATTGTCCTGCGAAAGTAGGCGATCTGTTTAACCGAATCAGTCTAATGACCTTCGAAAGAAGGCGTAGATGTATTACACCGATAACCGTTCCAGACCAGTCATGCATGTAGGTTGAATTACATAGCTTAGTTTAAAATCTAAGAGGCACAACAGTGTGGTGAACCCCAATCTGGGACCTTTGTTAACATTGATTACAACCATAGTTTAATATTAATCGCACTAATCAGCCAACATACGATTCTTGCTTAAATTGAGTCGAGAAGGTTACTTTGGTGGTTGAAACCGAGTTCCCTGTGGGATTCGACCCGTACTTGCTGGTTGCTAGCTACAGCTACGCCGTGCACTTGCGGTAAAACTACACTACAAGTTTTTGGCGCCGTTGCCGGGGAACTTAGTTGTTTCAGGATCAGTAGTGACCTTAATACTCTAGATTAGGCATTCCTTGTTCTTTCTGTGCTTTTAGTTTTGCTTGGGCCTACTTATGTTTGGTGTAGTTGTTGGTTTTTGTATGCGCAGGCGCAGTCAAAGGGATCAACCATTCTTTCCCCTTGACCCTGAGATTAAAGCCACTGCTCGAAGGCAGAGCGGTGCCCGAAAGAGACAGCAGGCACAACTAGAGAACACCATGGCGGGAGAAAACCCTCGGGTGCTGCGGGATTATGTTATACCGCACGCCACAGGATTGACTTCCTCCATTGTCAACCCGGCCGTCAAAGCTAACAACTTCGAACTACGGCCTGCTTTGGTGTCCTTCGTGGAGAATGACCAATTTAGTGGGCGTCCATCGGAGAACCCTCACCAGCACCTTCGCAACTTCCTGGCGAAGTGTGATACCATAAAGCTCACCGGGGTCTCCTCCGACGCCATTCGACTCCGGCTCTTCCCATTCTCACTTACCAACTGAGCCAGTGACTGGCTCTTGAATGAAGAGCCGAATTCATTCACCACCTGGGCGGCGCTCTCCACTGCGTTCCTCACCAAGTACTTTCCCCTAGGGAAAACCGCCAAGCTTAGGGCGGAAATCACCTCATTTACTCAACGAGGTGATGAGTCTTTATATGAGGCATGGGAGAGATTCAAGGATCTCCAACGCCAGTGCCCGCACCATGGAGTCCCCGACTGGTTACTAATCCAAACCTTCTACAATGGATTAGACCAGTCCCTGAAAATGTCGGTAGACGCCGCAGCTGGCGGCGCACTTATGGGGAAATCCATTGAAGCTGCAAAGGCCTTGTTGGAGGAAATGGCCTCCAACAATTATCACTGGTCAAGCGACAGGGCCACCCCGAAGAGAGCTAGTGGGGTATATGGAGTTGATGTGGTCGACATGCTAGCAAGCAAAGTTGATGCTCTAGCACAGCGCATTGATCGAATGAGCACTCCTACTTCGAGAGGTGCCATGGGGGCCTCATCTGGAGGTATGTATGAGGTTGGAGCCTATTGTGAGGCATGTGGCGTCCAAGGCCACACTGTTGTTGATTGCCAAACCCCTTTCCCAGGCGTTGAGCAGGCTAATGCAATGCAAAACTATAGTCAACGCCCACAAAACAACCCATACTCAAACACATTCAACCCCGGTTGGAGGAACCACCCCAATTTCTCCTACCGCAACAATAACCCCATGCCACCTAATGCTTCTCACCCACAACCTCCTGGTTTCCAACAAAGAGCCCCTCATCACCAACCCCCTCCACCCCCTGAACCAAAGTCTCAATTAGAAAGCCTCCTGGAACAATTCGTTATCACACAAACAAAAACTAATGAGACTCTCAGTGCATCTGTCAACCAGCTCAGTTCCAAATTCGATGCCATGACTGCTCACCAGAAGGCGATGGATACCCAGATCGCCCAGATAGCACAGCAGGTGAGTCACCTGTCCCGACCCCAAGGGCAACTGCCACCTCAACCAGAGACTAACCCCAAGGGACAGATAAATGCCATTACTTTGAGGAGTGGGAAGGAATTGGAGGGCCCCCAGGTTCCAATGAAGGAGGAGAGAGTTATTGAGAAGGAAGCCCCCATTGAGGCTCCAAGTGGGAGGGTCGATTCTGAAGCGACCCAGGAGGTGCGAACTGAGCACGTTTCACCTCCATTGAAGCCCTATAAGCCACCTGTCCCATACCCCCAGCGGCTAGTGAAAGCTAGGGAGGAGCACAAGTATGGGAAGTTTCTCGAGATGCTAAAAAAGTTCCATATCAACATCCCTTTCTTGGAGGCTATCACTGACATGCCCTCCTATGCCAAGTTCTTGAAGGATCTTCTATCCAACAAAGGGAAACTACTCGAGAACGCTACAGTAGCTCTCACCGAAGAATGCAGCGCCATTATTCAGAACAAGTTGCCTCCTAAGCTTTCCGACCCTGGAAGCTTCTCGATTCCTTGCTCGGTAGGAGATTTGACCATCAGTCGAGCGCTGTGTGACCTTGGGGCCAGTGTGAGCTTAATGCCCTACTCTATATGCCAGAGGTTGCAGGTGGGTGAGCTGAAACCCACAACTATATCTCCACAGCTCGCAGACAGATCTGTTAAGCACCCTCTGGGCATACTTGAGGATGTCCCACTGCAAGTGGGAAAATTTTTTATTCCATGTGACTTCGTGATCATGGAAATGGAGGAGGACTCCCGCATACCCATTATTCTGGGACGCCCGTTCCTAGCTACTGCGGGGGCAATGATCGATGTGAAGAATGGAAAGCTTGCCCTTCAAGTTGGGGATGAGAGGGTTGAGTTTAGCTTGCCACAGGCCATGACCTCCCCCACCTTAGGCGACTCTTGCTGCAGAGTCGATATACTTGAGGAGACTCTCAACCAGGCGAGTGCGGCCCCACCTCCAGTTGACGATCTAGTGGAGGCCGCACTAATCGATTGCTACGTGATTGACCGCTCCACGGCAGAGCATGAGCCTCCCTTCCAGGAGGAAGAGAAGGGCACACCACAGACAGAATTGAAGCCCCTACCGTCCCATCTCAGGTACGAATTCCTTGACCCTAACCATAAGTGCCCTGTAATTGTCAGTTCTACACTCAATGACCCCCAACTGAAAAACTTGTTGGAAGTGCTTAGAAAGCATCGGGGTGCCATTGGGTATAAAATTGATGATATCAAGGGACTCAGTCCTTTGTTTTGCATGCATCGCATACTTCTTGATGCGAGTCATCGCCCTTCCCGACAACCTCAGCGTCGTTTAAATCCAAATATGCAAGAGGTTGTGAAAAAGGAGGTTGTCAAACTACTCGATGCTGGGATCATCTATCCTATCTCCGATAGTGAATGGGTGAGCCCAGTTCAAGTAGTCCCTAAGAAGGGAGGGATGACTGTTGTCAAGAACGAGCGTAATGAGTTTATTTTTACTAGGACTGTTACGGGCTGGCGTATGTGCATTGACTATCGTAAATTAAATCAAGCTACCCGTAAAGATCACTTCCCCCTTCCCTTTATCGATCAGATGCTGGAAAGGTTAGCCCGACACTCCTTTTTCTGTTACCTGGATGGATATTCTGGTTTCTTCCAGATTCCAATCCACCCAAGTGACCAGGAAAAGACCACGTTCACATGCCCATATGGCACCTTTGCATACCGAAGGATGCCTTTTGGGTTGTGTAACGCCCCTGCTACCTTCCAGCGGTGCATGACTGCAATATTTTCCGATTTTATTGAAAGCATCATGGAGGTATTTATGGATGACTTCTCCGTCTATGGAGGCACCTTCGACATTTGTTTGCAAAATTTAACTAAGGTGCTCCAAAGATGTGAGGAGGTCAACCTAGTACTGAATTGGGAAAAGTGCCACTTTATGGTGCAGGAAGGGGTGGTACTGGGTCATGTGATTTCTGCTAAGGGCATAGAGGTTGACAAAGCTAAGATAGAGGTTATAGAGTGATTGCCCCCTCCTACTTCTGTAAAAGGGGTGCGGAGCTTTCTTGGACATGCGGAGTTTTACCGCCGTTTTATCCAAGATTTCTCCAGGATCGCTAAACCTCTAACGCAGCTCTTGGTCAAAGATGCCCCCTTTGTGTTTTCTGATGAATGCCTCGAGTCTTTTTGCATAATCAAACAGGCACTAATTTCTGCCCCCATCATACAACCGCCCGATTAGGATCTCCCATTTGAGATTATGTGCGATGCTAGTGATCATGCGGTGGGGGCAGTTTTGGGGCAAAGAAAGGACAAGAAGCCCGTGGTGATATACTATGCTAGCAAGACCCTGGATGAGGCCCAGCAGAATTACACCACTACCGAAAAGGAGTTGCTTGCAGTCGTGTACGCAATGGAGAAATTTCGATCATATCTCCTTTGTTCAAAGGTCATTGTGTACACCGACCATGCAGCACTTAAACATCTCCTAGGCAAGAAGGACACCAAGCCACGCCTCATCCGGTGGATATTACTCCTCCAGGAGTTTGATCTGGAGATTAAGGACAAGGCGGGGGCCGAGAATGTTGTTGCTGATCATCTTTCCCGTCTCACTGCTGAGAGCCAGGAGGCCCCCATTGATGATGCCTTCCCTGGGGAGCGCCTTCTAGCCGTCTCCACTACCCATGTCCCGTGGTTTGCTGACTTCGCAAACTATTTGGCTTCTGGGACTATACCTACTGACTTTTCCTCCTACCAGAAGAAGAAGTTCTTCTATGATGTCAGGAGTTACTTCTGTGATGCGCCTTTTTTATTTAAGCTATGCAAGGATGGTATTTATAAGCGTTGTCTCCCCGAAGAGGAAGTTCAGAGCGTGATTTCCCATTGTCATGACTCACCATGTGGAGGGCATGCTAGCACCTCCAAGACTGCTGCCAAGGTGCTTCAGGCGGGCTTCTTTTGGCCCACACTATTTAAGGACGTCCACACATATGTCCGTTCATGTGACCGTTGCCAAAGGATAGGTAATTGGTCCCGAAAGAATGAGATGCCCCTCAACTTCATCCTTGAAGTTGAAATCTTTGACGTATGGGGTATCGACTTTATGGGGCCCTTCCCATCTTCTCGGGGCAACAAGTTTATCTTGGTAGCTGTGGACTACGTCTCCAAATGGGTGGAGGCCGTTGCTAGCCCTACTAATGACTCGAGGGTAGTGGCTAAGTTGTTCAAGAGGATTATCTTCCCTCGTTTTGGAGTTCCCCGAGTGCTTATAAGCAATAATGGAACGCACTTCATTGAACGGAAGCTTGAAGCGTTATTGAAAAAATATGGAGTGCACCACAAGTATGGGTTGAGTTACCACCCCCAAACCAGTGGCCAGGTGGAGATCACTAACCGGGAAATCAAGTCTATCCTAGAGAAGACGGTTGCGAGATCACGAAAGGATTGGGCGGACAAGCTCGATGATGCCCTTTAGGCCTACCGCACGGCCTACAAAACCCCCATTGGAACTACACCATTTCGATTGGTCTATGGTAGACCCTTCCACCTCCCAGTAGAATTGGAGCACCAGGCCTATTGGGCTGTTAAACATCTGAATTTCGACTTGAAATCTGCGGGCGAGAAGCGATTGCTCCAACTGAACGAACTTGAGGAAATCCGTTTGGATGCCTATGAGAGTTCGAAGATCTACAAGGAAAGAGTGAAGCGATGGCACGACAAATTCATCAACCGTCGCGAGTTTAAAGAAGGTGATTCAGTGCTTCTTTTCAACTCCCGGTTGAAGCTCTTCCCAGGTAAGCTCCGCTCAAGGTGGTCGGGCCCCTTTAAGGTGATACGGGTATACCCTTACGGGGCCATCGAGATTGGCAATGAGAATGGCGGCCCGTTTAAGGTGAATGCTCTAGACTCAAGCACGACATCGCGGGTGAGCCGATTCAGGGAAGTGTGTCTTGCAATCTCTCTGATGTTCCTCCTACCTAGGAGTTGTCTAGGGTCAAGCTAAGGACCTAAAACAAGCGCTTCTTGGGAGGCAGCCCAAGCTTTATTGCTTTCAAAAAAAAAAAAACGAAAAGAGGAAGAGCAGCACGCCGGGCAGAAAAACGGCACGGTCCAACCGTGCTTTTGGGCACGACCGTGCTACCCCAATAATTTACAGCTGAAATTCGAGGCGTGGCACGGTCTCCCCGTGCCTTAGGGCACGACCGTGCCGTGTCAGTAATTTTCAATTGAATTTCGAAGCATGGCACGGGTGACCCGTGCCTTGTGGCACGATCGTGCCACGTTAAAATTCAGGGATAACACCCGCTTCTCCTTCTTCCTTTTTCCTTCTCCTCAGTCGACCACCGCGTCTCTCTCTCTCCTCGGCCTTCCTCGCCATTGTTGTCTCCCCAAGCTCTCAATTCTCTCCCTTTCCTCCCATTTTCTTCATTCTCCTTCATTCCATTCCTTCAATTTCTTTTTCATCCTCTAAATTTCCTCCCAACACTCTCCTCGCCTCCCACTCCCTGACATCGCCGCCTCCAGCCCTTTCTCCGGTCACCATGCGCTTCTCAACCTCCTTCCCTTTTCATCTCCCTCTCTCCTCAAAACCCATTCTCAACTTTCTCTCTCTAAAATCCCAATACCTCCATTGTTGAGGTTTAAGGTTGTAGAGAGCGGAATTTCCCCCATTCTCGCCATCCTCACCTCCTCCTGAGTTCAGATCTGTAATTTGGTCCACCATGGGAAGGAAAAGAATCGAGGAGTCCTCTGCGGGTCCATCGGCACCCAAGAAGTCATCTAGAGCAGCATCCTCATCTACTGCGCCTACTACGGCGAAAGGTACAAAAGATGCTTTCCCTCTTGTATTACCTGCTAGTACTAGGGGTTTGCAGTTTGTGTCTGTTGAGCAAAAGTCCCGTTACGAGCTTTTAGCCACGAGACATGCTAGTGAGCAGAAATTTTTCCATATTGACTCATTACGGACTTTGGGATTATTGGATGATATGTTGACTTTATTTGGTCGGTTAGGTTGGTCTGATTATGTAAACATGCAGTATGCCTCATATGATCGACTCATGGTTGAGTTTTTGAGTGCCTTGAGTATTGATTGGGATGGTCGTTACAATGGTCAGGAGATCGCCATTAGCTTTAGGATGTTTAACGTCGATCACCGGATGAGTCTGCGCATGTTTAACGACCTTTTGCGACTCCCGGTGGCCGACGGGGCATATCGCGATGTGCCCTCGTTATGGCGCCCTGACCCCGTTTGGTTGAGCATTACATGCTCCAAACGGAAGGACTACCACGATAGGTGGGGAAGACTTAGGATCTATGACCCTAGACAGGCGAAGGCTACCGACATTTGTAATGTCAACTTACGATACCTTCAGCGCCTAACAGCCAACATCATATTCAACCATAACGACTCCCAGAATGGGTGTCGCAAGGCTGAACTATTCATTATCTGGTGCGCCCTGTCCGGCACCCCTATTGATACGGGGGCCTTTATTATCCGCCACCTGGCGGAAGTAGCCAAGCCCAGCAACCGCAATGTCCTTAGCGTTGGCGGTACTGTTACCGCCATCGCTACTGCTTTAGGCTACGGCTCGAGACTCTCTTTTCTCGAGCCTCACTTTTTAGGTGGTCACCTCGACATTGGTACCCTGCATCACATGCACATCATTGATACCAGAGGTGACACCATTAGGTACCCCCATCATCAGACCATCCTTTTCAACCTTCCCAACCCTCAGCGTACCACCGTCGCCAACAAAAAGAACTGGAACTGCGACGAGCGCATCATTAGGGCCACCGTTCTTCCCACTGAGGAGCAGTTGGCCGCTGATATCGACTTAGAGCAGAGCGAGGAGAGTAGTGAAGAGGGTGATGACGCTCCCGAGGTCGCGGCTGAGGGCAGTGGCGCCCCTCCCCCACATGAGCCTATTCCACCACCACCCATTCACCCACCATTCACCCATTCCATGGGTGGATCATCCTCCTCAGCGGCCTCTATGCCGCTTGACCCTACATTTCTGCAGTCTTTCTCGAGCCTCCAAATGGAGGTGTCGGGTCTTCGAGAGGGTTTTCGTGGCATGCGCCACGATATCCAGCGCATTTCTGGGCGCATGGATTCTATAGAGGAGGGTGTGAGCCATTTTCGCGGTTATATTGACCGCCAAGAGCAGCGGAAGTTAAGGAGAATTCAGCGTGAGGAGGACCGGGCCATTCGGGAGGCCCGTGCGTATGAGGAGCAGCGCAGGACGAACGACCTGCTTTGGCACCAGACCGAGACGATTCGGCAGCTGGAGGAGCGTCTTCGCTCTTTCCCTAGCGCCCTTGCAGGCTCGTCGTCCTCCTTTCCCTTTGACCAGGGCACCTCTTCCCATTTCTACCCCTTCCCCCCGACCTTTTGGCCTCCCCCTGGGCCCAATGGGGCCCAGTGACTGTCTTCTGTTCCCTCTTTTCCCCATCAGTTCTTTCCTTCTTCCTATCTGTTTCATTGGGGACAATGACCAGCTTAGGCATGGGGGGCGAGCTCACTGCTTGTGGTGTTTGGTGGTTTGTACATATCCATCTGTGTATCGCATTAGTTTTCATTTTATTTTTATTTTCTTTTTATTTTTCCATTTTTAGGATAGCGCATATAGATAGGTACTGCATTGTATATATTTTGTTTTATTTTCTAACCCTTGGCTTCAAGTGGATTCTTGTTGAGTGGAGCATTACAAGACTGCGAGGTAATTCTTTCAACTCTCCTCCTCATTTATCTACTCCTGCTTAGGGTCATTTATTGCTTTCGTCTTTTTGCTTTTGTTCAAAAAAAAACAAAAAAAAAACAAAAAAAAAATATATTTAAAGCCCCTCCTATGACGATGACCAAGGCCTTGTGGATTAGTTGGTTGACTTGTTTGTGTATACTTGTGGGTTCTTTGTGGCAAAAATGTGTTTGTTCGGTGATGTTGAAATTGTTATGACCACATTGTTTGGTTCACATTCCTGATTTCCCTTAAGATCCCCTTGTCATGAATGATTACTCCTTTCAAGTAGGACATCTTTGGGGTTGGTTGTGTTATATGGTAGTGTGACCCGTGAGACCTTGAGCCTATAGACTAACTCATCAATTTAGTCTCATTTCTTTTTCATGTGTGTCTCTTACATGACAACATCTCTAGAACTTGGTTGGATTCTCTTTGAAATCGCATTTAGCATGTATACAGCATTAAAATGATAGAGGCATTCATTTCTTTTTGAGCTACATAGCCAAACTGCCACCTGTGATATAATGTTTACCCCTTGCTTACCCCTTTGAGCCTTTCCTGTTTTGTTGTGAACCTCTCACTGTTAGCTTTTGGCCTATACATATTTCCTACCCTTAAGCCAAACCCAGTAGAGCAACACTTCGCTATTTTGTGGGTGATCTTTGGGTTTTGTTGTGGTTACTTTGGCATGTGATAGGGATACATTATAGTGATTATTCAGGACACTTTCTTATTGTTATTGTGCATGCCACTCACTTATTTTCTTATCCATTGAAAAAAAAATCGATTGGAAAAAAAAATTTAAAACAAAGAAAAAAAGGAAAAAAACCAAAAAATAAAAATAAAAATAAAAATAAAAATAAAAATAAAAGAAAAGAAAAAAAAAGAAAAAAAAAGAAGGGGAAATAAAAGTGTTTAGCTCTACATTTCCCAAACTGTTTAACCCCCTCTCTTACCTGTACCCGTAGCCCCATTTCAACCCTGCGAAGTCCTCTTGATTATTGTTGTGTATTTTGCGCTTTAGCGGTGGAGAATTAAGAATTCTACCAAGCCTATGGTAGATTGTTTTAGTGGAAGAGAATTGAGTGAACCTCTTTATACCTTAAACACATGTGAGGGAGAGCATTTACAGTGTTTCCCCCCCCCCCTTATGAGAGTCACTACCAAGCCAACTAGCTCACTTCTTGTTTGGGTGAGCCATGATTGGGGAGGGGGGTGATATGGTTTGACGGTGTGTTGACTTGAACGTGTGGTCCTCCAACGACTTGAACTGAATCTTGCCAATTGTATTTATGCCTCAAATTATCTTATTGGTTGTGCACGACTGTGTTCGATTCGACTGATCCACTATTAGCCTTGCCTGAGGAGGCGAGTAGCTAAAGGTTCTCGACTCCCTCTTTTGTTCATTCATGTTCTAGTCTTGCTTGGGGACAAGCAAGAGATAGGCATGGGGGAGTTGATAAACCTATATTTTACACACTTTTAGGCATGATTTTTACCTCTTAACTCGGCAGTTTCTGGTATAATTTTGTGAGTCTAGAGGTCGATTATTCATTGTTTATCTCAAATCTGCCTAAAAGTCGTGTTTTTGTGTTTACAGGAGCCTGACTTGAATAAATGAGGAAAACAAGCTAATGCCGCGCCAAATTGAAGCAAAAAAGGATCAATATTGAATTAAAATAGGAGGCACGGTCACTCCAGGCGAGGTGGCACGAGCGTGCCACCCAAAGAAGGGAAGAAACGAAAGACAAAGAAGTGGCACGGGGCCATCGTGCCGATCGGCACGACCGTGCCACTTTAGTTGTAGCAGTTTTGTCGTGTTTTGGCATTGTAATTCCGGAAGTTTTTTTTCGGGGGATTCTACCTTTACTTCTCTCTGGTTTTAGGCGATTTCTAGGGCTCTTAGGGTTTGCTTATTGTGGCGATTGAATTCAAGCTTTGGATCAAAATTTGTTTACACTTTCGATTGAATATTGTTGCAGATTGTTCAGGGTATACTTTTCTACACCTTTTTCTTTCGCTTTAATTCAAGTTCTATATTCCTTGACATGGTATTGTTCTTGATTGAGATGTTGTTTAGAATCATGTTCAGCGGCTAAATTCCTTAGTCTTGGATTGGGCGTAGCCCCTGTTGTGCCAATTATGATCAGATTCTAGGTTTAATTAATTCATTCCTGCAGAATTGACTGAACTCCCACATTGTATGCCAGATGCTCGATGAATTGCCTGAAAGGGGTTTATTCATGGTTCTTAATTAGAGTTTAGGGGATTAGCGAAAGTTAAGTCCTAGGCTTAGAGCCGCTATGTGGGCAATTGAACTGCTAGCACGAAAGTAGTTAGTACTTCAATATCTGGGAACAATAGGTTGCACATCCTGTGATTAGGTTTACCATTGTCCTGCGAAAGTAGGCGATCTGTTTAACCGAATCAGTCTAATGACCTTTGAAAGAAGGCGTAGATGTATTACACCGGTAACTGTTCCAGACCAGTCATGCATGTAGGTTGAATTACATAGCTTAGTTTAAAATCTAAGAGGCACAACAGTGTGGTGAACCCCAATCTGGGACCTTTGTTAACATTGATTACAACCATAGTTTAATATTAATCGCACTAATCAGCCAACATACGATTCTTGCTTAAATTGAGTCGAGAAGGTTACTTTGGTGGTTGAAACCGAGTTCCCTGTGGGATTCGACCCGTACTTGCCGGTTGCTAGCTACAGCTACGCCGTGCACTTGCGGTAAAACTACACTACATCTAGATTCATGTTAATATGCCAAAGAAGAACTTGACTTAACACTCACCTTGAAGGAATTATTTAAGCTGACTTAGAACACTGCTCAGAAAAAATGAGCAAACAGGTCTGCAGTGCTCTGAGGGCAGCGAGTGCAAAAATCAATTTTCAAAGATTATCAAGAGTTTTCCTACTGCCAAAATTCCTAATATATTTAGGATCGATTTTCTGATAATATTGTGTTTTAGAAAGAGTACTTTGCTATATACTATTAGTCTCCTAAAAAGATTTTTCAAAAGATTTTATCTTATCCTTAAAAGATATGATTTCCTAAAATGATAATTTCTTGAAGGATTTAATTCTTTTTAGGATACTAAGTATTTTCAAAGTTATTATGGAAATCAAATCCTTGTTTTTTATGGGTATATAAGCACTCGCTTCTCATCTCTTCAAGCTACGATTTTTCAAGGCAAACATCGAGTTTTTTGTGAGCTTATTCTCTGAGTGAAAAACCTTTAAGGAGTGTGCTCAATTGAGTCGTTCCTTCTGGTATAATAGGGTTTGTAAGTGTACCTTACATTCAGCTTGGTTAGAAGCATAAAAGTAAGGTGTTCTTCTATTCTTTTCTGTCATCAGTTAAGTCTAGAGTGTGTCCAAGTCTTGAGAGACTTTGGACATATTTTGTGACACATTCTCAAGTGGAGAAAAGTTACGTGTGTGTAACCAGAGTCTCGGGGGATACTAAATTACATGTATGACGTTGTCATGTGTGTTACATAGTATAACGAACTTGGCCCGTGTTAGTGAAAGTGTTTGTTGAAATCCTACTGAGGTAGGTCATGGTTTTTACACCTCCATTGGACCAGAGGTGGTTTTCCACGTAAAATCTTGTGTCTCCTTTATTTTCGCATTCAAAGTTTTATTTTTGCCTTACTGCAAACACCTCTCCCAACAGGTCTAACGAGTGTTTTGAAACAAAACGAAAAAAATTGAAAGACACAATTCACCCCCCTCTTCTGTGCCTTAAAACTTAACAGTTGGTATTAGAGCGGGTTCTCATAAATTATGCTAACACCTAGAGAGATCCTGTAAGAATTAGTACACCACAAGGAATCTTGGAAGGTCAATCTGTGACTAGACCTCCATACTTCAATGGACAACACTACAGTTGGTGGAAAAATCAAATGGAGAACTATATCCAAGCTGAGGATTATGAGTTGTGGATGCTCATTGTGAATGGTCCTTACATTCCAGTGAAAGTCACAACTGATGGGAAGACTGTTCCTAAGGAGCCAAAGGAATTTGACTTAGATGATTTTAGAAAGATGGAGAAAAACGCCAAAGCGAAGAAGCTGCTATATTTTGGACTCGGACCTGACAAGTACACTCGCATCTCAGAGTGTGAATCCGCAAAAGAGATATAAAATGCCCTTCAAGTAGCTCACGAAGGAACCAATCAAGTCAAGCAATCCAGGACAGAGCTGCTGGTGAGGAAGTATGAGCTATTCGAGATGAGTGATAAAGAAACAATCATGGACATGTATACTCGATTCACCCATATTACTAATGAGTTAAAATCATTAGGAAAATCCTTATCAATGAAGAGTTGGTTAGGAAGATCCTACGAATTTTACCCCATTCATGGGAATCAAAAGTCACTGCAATCCAAGAAGCAAAAAAGATGAATGAGATTTCCTTGGATGAGCTTATTGGGAACTTACAAACATATGAACTAAGGAGAAACTCTCAGATGAAGGGGGAAGTGAAGAAAGATCGTGGCCTTGCACTAAAGGCAAAGGGAAGTGATAGCTCAGAATTGATGAAGAAGGAATGGCCATGATTGCACAAAATTCAAGAAATTTTTTAAGAAGACTGAAAGCGTATACAAAAAGGGCAACACCAGCAAGGCTAAACATAGTGACCGAGATCAGTTCTCTGGATGTTTCAAGTGCAGAAGGCAAGATCATGTAGTGAAGAATTGCCCCTTGTTGAATGAAGAATAGGGGTCAGAATAGGTCCGAACCAGAGGCAAAAAAACTTAGTTGACTAATGCTGAAAAACGGTTCACCAAAGCAATGATGGCAGCTTAGGGAGACACCTCAGAAGAAGAAGAAGACTCTCAGGGTGAAGAAGAAGCAGTGGCTCTCATGACTCGAAGTGGATCTGACTCAGACTCTGACGGTGAAAGTCTCAAAAAGGAGGTACGTAATCTTAACAAGGAAAAACTTGAAAAATTAATTTTTTCATTAATGGAGGAATGTGAAGCTCTAACTTTTGAAAACTGCATGCTTAAAAGTACCTACTCAGATTTAGAAAAGGATGTTAAGAGACTAGAAAGAAAAAGGCAAGAACTTGACCATATGAATGAGGATCTCATATATGAGAAGCTTGAAATTAATGAAAAGGCTCTTACTTTAAGTAAAGAATTAGATATCCTTAAGGACCTAAGTGATAAGAAAGAGGAAGAACTCAACACTAAAATCAGAGAGCTGAAAAGTGAGTCTTCAAAGCAAAGGCATAATCTAGAATCCCAGATAAATGACAACAAACAACTTCGAGAACAGGTCCAGAGAGCTGAAACTGACTTCACTGAAAACAAGCGCTGGAACAGTTCCTCAAAAGCTCTAAACTGGCTTAATACTCATCATAACCGAAACAGAAAAGGTTTAGGTTTTGTGAATAGACGTGTTACTAAGCCAGTAGACAAGAAGTATGTTGGTTTACTAGAAAATATAATTTGTTATCATTGTGGAAAAACTGGTCATTATTGATATGCTTGGTTCTTGAGAAAAGGGGCCAAGGAAAGAAACTCATTGTTTGTTAAACAAATATGGATTAGAAAAGATGAGTTAAATTTCATAACAAAGAAAAGAATGGGACCCAAGTGGATCTAGGTTCCCAAGACTAACTAGCTGTTTTGCAGGTTAGAGTGAGAGGAGGCAAACAAGTGTGGTATTTGGATAATGGTTGCTCGAAGCATATGACTGGAGATAAATCAAGTTTCCTCTCACTTACAACCTTTAATGAGGGGAGAGTAGCATTTGGAAACGACAAATCTGGGACAATTGTTGGTGTAAGTAAGATAGGTAAATCACACTTTCACTCAATTGATAATGTGTACTTAGTTGATGGGTTACAACGTAATTTGCTAAGTGTGTCCCAATTGTGTGATAAAGGTAATCATGTTGGGTTTACTTCAAATCAATGTTTGATTACCAATGTCAAATCTGGAGAGGTTGTGCTGAGAGAGATGCGACACAACAATGTTTATAAAACATGTGTTCTTGAACTTCCCCAAAATCATTTGGCTTGCTTGAGTGTACTTGATGATGATATTATGCTTTGGCACAAGAGGTTAGGTCATGTTAGTCTTTCCTTGCTAAACAAACTTGTGTCTAAAGGTCTAGTTGTTGGCTTACCTTCCATCAAATACAATGATGACAAGGTATATGATGCTTGTGCTAAAGGAAAGCAAACTAGAATTGCATTCAAGTCAAAGAAGTATGTTAGTACTTCTCGACCCCTTGAGCTATTACATGTTGATTTGTGAGGTCACATGAGGATCACACGTGGGGGTGGCAAGAGGTATGTGTTTGTTATAACAGATGATTACTCTCGTTTTACTTGGACTTTATTCCTAGCATCTAAAGATGAATCTTTTGAAGCATTTGTTATATTTCTTAAGAAAACTGAAAAGAGAATATGACACTCATTGATAAGCCTTAGATCTGATCATGGAAAGGAATTTGAAAATTCAAGCTTTATTGATTATTGTAATGAGCATGGCATTGATCATAACTTCTCATCCATAAGAACACCCCAACAGAACGGGGTGGTAGAGCGAAAAAATCGGACTCTAGAAGACATGACTAGAACCATGCTTGTTGCTAGTGGTCTTCCTAGAAATTTTTGGGCAGAAGCATTGAACACAGCTTGTTACATTATTAACAGATGCATGATCAGACCGATTCTCAATAAGACTCCTTATGAACTTTTCAAGGGGCAGAAACCCAATATTATGCACCTAAGAGTTTTTGGTTGCAAATGTTATGTGCACAATAATGGGAAGGAGCCCTTGGGAAAGTTTGACCCTAGGAGTGATGAGACAATTTTCTTAGGATACTCTTCACATAGTAAAGCATACAAAGTGTTCAACAAAAGGACTATATGTGTTGAGGAGAGTGTGCATGTATTATTTAATGAAATTAACTCCTTGATTGAGAATGATGTACAGGATGAAGATTTTAATCTTGGAGTTGCAAGAAAAGACAATGGTAAAATGCTTAAAAATGAACTACTTACTGAAGTTAATTGTAAGGAAAGTGGGCAGGAAGTAGACCAATCAGGGGGAAGCTTAGCCGACCCTGATATGGACCGAAACCAGCCCATTCAATCCTAGACTTCTCTGACTAATCTGGGAACAGGCTTCCGACCTGATCCCACACCTGTTTCTGCAAACAGCTGGGAGAAAGTGAAAAGCGGATCTATGGATCCTTTCACTTCACGACCCTGGAAACACCAAAGCGCACACCCCATTGACCAAATTATTTCTGATATTAATACAGGGGTGCAGACCAGATCTAAGCTCAAAAAATTTTATGCCTTCTATGCCTTTTTATCTCACATCGAGCCCAAGAATGTTCATGAAGCTCTTGCAGATTCTGACTGGGTTATAGCCATATAAGAAGAGCTTCATTAGTTTGAAATGAACAAGGTCTGGCACTTTGAATCACAACCTGATGACAGAACAATTATTGAAACCAAGTGGGTGTTCAAAAACAAGTTCGGTGAGTTGGGAACAGTCACTAGGAACAAGGCCAGGCTGGCAGTCCAAAGTTACAATCAAGAACAAGGGATTGACTATGAAGAAACATTTGCACCTGTAGTAAGGTTAGAAACTATTCGAATCTTGGTAGCCTTTGCAGCCCACATGGAGATCAAGTTGTACCAAATGGATGTCAAGAGTGCCTTCCTCAATGGATATCGTAAAGAAGAGGTATATATAAAACAACCCCCTGGTTTTGAAAGTCCTGATTTTCCTAACCATGTTTTCAAACTTGACAAAGCACTTTATGGTCTAAAACAAGCTCCTAGAGCTTGGGATGAACGATTGTCAGGTTTCTTAATTGAGAATGATTTTCAAAGAGGCAAGATAGATAATACCTTGTTTCTCAAATCTAAGAGGGAACATTTGTTGATTGTCCAAGTATATGTCGATGACATTATATTTGGTGCAAACAACAATGATTTATGTGATGAATTTTCAAAATTGATGAGGAGTGAGTTTGAGATGAGCATGATGGGCGAACTTAATTTTTTCCTAGGCTTGCAAATCAAACAGACCTCAAACGGAACTATGATCCATCAACAAAAATATGTCAAGGAACTACTTAAGCGGTTTGGGATGGAATTAGCTAAGCCCATGAACACTCCTATCTCTTCTTCCACCAGATTGGTGATGGATGATGAAAGTCCTTCAGTTAATGAAAAATCATACAGGGGCATGATAAGGTCGCTCCTATACCTAACCGCTGGTAGACCTCACGTTGTTTTCAGTGTTGGTCTGTGTGCCCGTTTTTAGTAAAATCCAAAAGAAACATACTTGAAAGCTGTAAAAAGAATTTTTAGATATTTGGAAAACACCTCTGATCTGGCACTAGGGTATCCACGCGGATGCAACTTTGACCTCATTGGGTATGCTGATGCTGACTATGCTGGATTTCTAGTTGATAGAAAAAGCACCTCAGGTATGGCTACTTTTCTTGGGCCCTGTTTGGTCTCTTGGTCTACAAAGAAATAGCACTCACTTGCCATGTCCACAGCAGAAGCCGAGTATGTAGCCGCTGCTTCTTGTTGTGCTCAATTGTTGTGGATACGACAAAAACTCAAGGATTTTGGCGTTGACACGGGATGCATTCCCATATTTTGTGATAGAATAAGTCCAATTAACATATCCAAAAATTCGTGTCAACATAAAAGGACTAAGCATATTGATGTTCACCATCACTTCTTAAGAGACAATGTAGAAAAGGGTTTGATTTCAATGAATTTTTGTGCCACTAATAAACAAATTGCTGATTTTTTTACCAAGGCACTAAGTAGAGATCAATTTGAAAGGAAAGGGCTTTAATTGGGTTTGATTAAAAAAGCTTGAACGAAGTTCATCAACCCCCAATGATTGACTAGTAAGGTCTTAGGCCAAATAAATTAATTCAATGGATGCATTCAACTTATTTTACAGTTAATTGCATATGTGTGGAATCTGATATGGCTGACAGTCATTGAGGTCTAATGATACTGCCCTTATTGTCCTTTGGTACCGAATATATAACAGTCAAGAACAGGCACTAAGAACAGGTTGGACCACTGGTTGTATCATATGTTATCAAGATACCATATCCTTACGTGTGTTGGGAATTGGATTTTTCTTTTATTACACCTCCTCTAAAAACTGCAGCTTTTCCCAAGGCATAATGATTTCTTGGCATGCAAATTCCTTCTCTCTCTCTAAAACCGGCGGTTGAAAAAAAAGGGGAGGATTTTTTGTTTTTTGAGAATTGTGGTCAACCCTTTTCAAACCACTTTCCATTTCCTCAACCACCTTCCCTCCTCTCCTCAAGCACCCCGTTCTCCCTCCTCTTCCTAAAACCCTCAAAACCCTAACTCCTTCCTTCCTCAATCTCTCCAATGGCACGAATTCCGGACAATGGCGAGTCCTCTCGTCGCAAATCACGGCACCCCCGTTCACTTTGGATCGTGCAATCAAGACAACGAGAAGGGATGCCATAGGAATTGAACTTGAGGCCATACCCCCTGTTAAGTCGGTTTTGGGATGGGATTTGGTGTTGTATGAACCACATATGACTGAGCCGAAATTCCTTGAAAAAGGTAGACAATCTGTGATTGTGGAGGATTGGGTTGAAGAGCCAAATTTGAATGATGATCGTGTGTGATCTTGAAGAGGATGACCCTCTTATTCGAATCAAACGAACTATGAAACCAACCCCAAAAACAACTCCTCAAATAGCGCCCAAACCATCCATTCGCCGAGTTAAAACCACCACCCAACCCAATGTGCCTCTCACCCTTACCCTGCATCAACCTCGTACTCGGAGTGTGGGTCCTGCCATCCCACTGGACCTACCCAAGGACAAGGTTGCTCGACCTTCAAAGAATCCTAAATCCACTTTCAAAACACTATCCAAGTCAACTGTGCAAACAACCTCCCAAACGCCTTCCCTATCTATGCCCTCGAAGAAACGTGCCCCGAAACGGGGTTCTCCAAAACAGGGGTCTGACCTGGGTGAGAGAAGTGAGAAACCCTAGAAAAAGAAATCAAGAAAGTCAATGACCCAGGTGGAAAGGTATAGACATTTCCTGCAGAAAGTCGTGGTGCGAGGGAAGATAGTGAAGGTTTTATACTTCCAAGAACAGGGCTTAGAGGTGTTCTTGGACAAATTACGAGCACAGGGTTGGCTGGATACATTTACCAATACTAAGAGGGGCTGCTCAGTACCTGAATTAGCGGAATTTTATGCCAATTGTGAGGTCACTAATGGGATAGTGACTAGCTCTGTTCACGGTCAGAAACTTTGTTTTGATACTGATAATCTGGGAGCTTGGCTTGGGGTACCCTCTAAAAGGGTTTGATGTGTATGTAAGGGAGGATAAAAATGTGCTGAGCAATGACCAATTGTTGGATCTCACCAGAAAACTAGCCCAACAACCTAACCTAAGTGCACCTCGGTCTGTAGGAAAGGGGGAAATGCAGCCTTTACATCGGTTGTTATCTAGTTTGTCATTAAGATTGTGATACCTCGGGGGCAGAGACGCAATCTTGCGGACTCTATGGACATGTACCTTACTGACCTCCTCGATCGGGGAGAGCCAATTAATTTGCCTACTATCATGATTAGTGACATTGGACGAATTGCCAACACTTCCAGAAGCCATGATCTGGGCTATGGTTTTCTTTTGACTTCTGTGTTTGAGACTCTGGGGATCCCTTTGCAAAAGAGAATGGGCTTTCAGGTCACCGATGAAATAGGGAGCAATACTTTACTTAGTTGTGAGTTCCTGATTACGAAGAGTGATGGAACCGTGTTAGAACAAGGACCCAAAACACCCTTTGGTCCTGGTCCCCATGCCATTTCTAGTATGGCAGCGTCTTCCAGCACTACCACGGTTGCGGCTCTCGTCCAGGACTAGCTCCATTTGAAGGAGGAGATTGCTGAAGTAAAGCAAGCACTGACTGACGAAAAGGCCCTAAATGCATAGTGCCATGAGGATATTCTTCGTGCTCTCTCTGCCGTCATGGCCAAACTTGCTCCATCCTCCTATTCTCGCTAATTCATCTATGTTTTTTGCCCTATTCCCATTAACACTATTCGCCTTTCTGTTTGGTTAATCTTGATTCTGCATGTGATGGACAATGGTTACATCTATTTTTAGTTTGGTTTGGTTATGCCATGCCATTGCTTGCCCTTGCTGCTGTGTATTTGTGCGTAACTGGGGTGGCCAATACCATTATGTACTGTATACTTGATTGTATCATGGATTATATTCCCTCATTACCTGTGGTGGTGAGTGCATCCCTATTGAATTTATGCATGTGGCCTCCTAGACCTTTTCGATGATGTCAAAAGGGGGAAGACAAGTATGACCATGTTCTAATTAAATCAATCGGTTTAAGTTGACCTCCTATTCTTATGTATCTCTCCTGTGTGATCTAGATACTTTGAACTAAGTTTGGCACTAATGTTTTTGCCCTCTGCTATGTCTCACCTTTGATGGTCATTTGGTTTTCCATGTAAAATCTTGTGTCTCCTTTATTTCCGCATTCAAAGTTTTGTTTCTGCCTTACTGCAAACACCTCTCCCAACAGGTCTAACGAGTGTTCTGAAACAAAACGAAAAAAAAGTGAAAGACACAATTCACCCCCCTCTTGTGTCCTTATGTGCCTTAAAACTTAACAGTAAGAAAGAAGTCACTTCAAAAAAAAACAAAGAATATTATACTAAAAAGTTTGGCCCTAGGAAGAAAACAGGTTGTGTTCCCTATTAACATAGCAAAGGAAAAATTGCATGAAGTTTATTATTGCCTTCAAAGTCATTTGCATTGAAGTTTCATAAAGCATATTAATTAGCATTGCAAATCATGGACCTTCATTATGATATCCGATGCACTCTGCAACTTGCTCTCTCAGGCCTCTCCAATGCAACAAACAAAGCACCTCAAGTTCCCACCACCGATTAAATAAAAAGGAAAGGAGGACGACATCACCATGAAGTTTTACCATAGTTTGATGTCAATTCACAACAAGACCCTTGTTAAAATATGTATAACAATGAATTTAAAATTAAAAGAGGGGGGCAGACAAGACTCTTGTATATGAACTTGTTAACAAATAAAAGAGCAGAATAGACTGTCAAAACTACCATGCCTCGTGCTGCTACCACGATGCTTGTGCTCGGCATACAAAGATCCCTCGTTATCATTTAGGGCTTCATGAATGGGAAAAACACAAGCCTATATTTGAGAGGTGTTGGAAGGAACTAACAATAATTACCGTAAGATAAAAGCATCTTACCCAAATAAATGAATAATTGAAAGTTAAAATGGACGATCCATGTTTGATATGAATAGTTAAGGTCCAAAATAAATAGTGGAACACTATGGCATGGTAAAACCACTATCTTAAAATAATTTTGCTTAAACAAGGGTGTGAACTCTCCGATGGGGATCACTCTTTAGGATTACATAGTGTTGGCCAATCTTATGTACTATCAATTGGCCAGCTAGAGCTAAAATGATTTTTGCCCAAATAAGAAAACAGAAGAGCGGAGAATTGGATAAGAGATGAATTTTCTATGTGTGATCCAAAGGGAAAAGGAAGCCTAATATAAATGAACTTTCAATGGTTAAATGACTTTAGAAAAAATCTTTAAAAATACCATCTTGTTTAATGTGCAATTAGTTTTAAGAAAATGCAAATAAGCTTTGTAAACCACAATGAAAATTAAGATTGTCAAACAAGCAATATCACTTAAAAGAATACAAGCATACTGTAGTGCCCAACCATCAAAGTTGATCTTTTTCTAAGCACCAGAGATGTTGTGGGTCCAAAATATAGAGGATCACTTTGGAAGGGCCAAATAGGGTGGTGAACTTTTTCTAATTTCAATGTCTTAAAATGTGACATTCACTTTTGCAAATGCATAGTTCAAAGTGATGCAATGCCAAATATAAACAAGAATAAACACACAATATATCATCAAAGTTCACCTAATATAAATTTGAGTTAGTATTTGCCTAAAAGGGTCATTCCTTAGGATCTAACCTCCTTTACTAACTTCCAAAATTACAACGCCACAATGACTCTTTGCTTAGTCCTTCAATAATGGCACCCAAAGTACACTCACTTTTCTTGCTGCTCTCACAACTACCCGGTAGTGTTTCACTTAAGAAAGTAATACCATACTTTCTTGATTGCAAAGTGTGATCACCCAACCACAGTACAACACAAGAGCACAAGTACTTATGTTTAATGATAACTTAATATTCTGGGTGTTCTTGCACAAATGTTGGGCCTTTGAATATATAACTTGATAATCCAACTTGACAATTTGATGTAATAACCTAGTTGTTGCAGAAGTTTTGCAGTTGAATCTTTACTCCATTTAAGTGTGCATAAATAGTTACAATTTCTTTCTGAAAACACAACTCTTATTTGTCTACTGTCGTCGATCCCAAGTCTCTTACCTTGGTAGAACGCATCTCCTCGATAGAACATGTCACATTATTCTTCAATAAAGATCACTTAACTTATCCTTTGTGATCTTGCCTTCTTATTCAGTGACTAGATATGGCAACTTTCAATTTGGCAAACAAAAACAAATTTGTATGATTATGTTTTAGCTCATTTACCAAAAGAGTAGTTAAAAATATAGTCATCAGATTAATCTAATGGACAACCATACCGTAATATCTATAATTAGATAAATGAATCACATATCATCAACGACCATAATGAGATCTCATAAATCACTTACTAATATAAATTCAAACAACATAACATATCTCATGGATATATCAATATAATTTTTAGTAGAAAAAAGAAGGTTTATTAATGAAAACCCATACGACATCCATAATGGGAGTCATCTAACATGAATAAATCTAAAATATGAGCATAAATTTTCAACTCCTAAATGTTGTTGCTAAAAACATTGTCGACGGACTCTAATTTGTTGTTTCCTCAAGCCATTAACTACGCTCTTCAACATGTTTGCATCTTTATAGAATGGTGATGAGCCATAGCATAACTCCCTGGATACTATATATCTATTTAATGTGATATGTTATTCTTGAAATGAATATCACCAACAAAGAATCATATATTCAGTTCTTGAATGAAGCTCCAATTAAAACAAGCACACATTATATAATAACATCCACCAATATTTCACAACTTGATACCTTAAAATCTATGAAAATTCATACAAAGGCAAGAACAGAAACTCACAACAAGGTGAGGAGATGAACACACACTAAAACAACCATAACTATCACACGAGAGAGAAAATAATTTACTGAAAAGATAGAGAGAGGTAATAATAAATCCCCAATTAAACAAAGGCATTAAAAATTAAGAAAATTACAACTCAACAGCAATACGAATGTTAGCCCCTTACTGGAGTAGATCGAAGCAAGTAAGGTTTTTTCTCCGCCATAGAAAATGTTGATAATAAACACATGCTGAATTTCCAAGAATATCATACTAAACTTATCGAGGTAATCATCACATCAATTTCTATCAAAGTTAAGAGAATCAACATGGTGATTGAACTAGTTGGTTGAGTACATCAATATGTCAACCAATTTAAGCATTTGAATGTTTGGATCCCTTGTATTTCGACAGGGTTAAATGCAAACACATCCCTATTTCGCTGCAAAAGTTAAACGATTCCATCTCTTATCATAGGGTCAAGGTCCTTCTCAATTTGAATGGTCAATTTTGAAAATCTAGGGTCCAAAGTCATGGGAACCATTTCACGAGTGGCAAGGTCTTCTATGCTCTTTCACCGAGGCAGGAAGTAACACTATGGCCTCCGTGGTTACCTTCTCTCCAGCCTTGTTTTTCAGGAGTGTCTCATTCGGGAGAGGTTTCTCCTTCCTTCCTAAGGACTTCAAACTCACATAATAGGACTCCATTTCCATCTTGTGATCTCCATAATGTTTTCTGACCTTACCGTCATATAATTCAAACTGAATGAGTAAGAAGTGAGGTACCACTATTGCTTTGGTGGCGTTAAGGGCCAAATGTCCAAAGATAACATTATATGCTATTGGGATGTCTACGAAAAGAAAGTTTGTCTCTATGGTTCGTAAGTTTTCCTTGTCCTCTTCTAAGATAGGTAATCTTTTAGTTCCCAAAGAGTATGTTGCTTGTCCCTTGAACCCACAATAGGAATTTTGATTGGTTCTAAATCTATTTCATTGTATTCTAATTTTTTGAGCATTCAAGAGAGACGGTATCGGCAGAAGTTCCTGTATCCACAAGTATTCGACGAACTGTGGTGGTTATGATCTTAAGTTGTATCACTAAGGCGTCATTGTGAGGGGTTTGCAAAGGATGCATGTCTTCCGATGCAAATGTCATGGCTGGCCCTCCAAGCAGCTTTAACTCCTTGGTGGCCATAACCTGGCTGAGCTTTCAGATTTGGGCTTTTCGGTACCCAACATTCAACTCTTGGTCATCAATCCGTCCAACAATGGTTGTTGTTATCTTCGTATCGTAGTTAACATCATTGGTTATCCTTCCTTCTAGATCATGAAGATTGCGATCTTCTCCCTTACTCCTCCACAGAAAGAGGTTAAACTGCCCTTAGTTATTTAGCTCTTGGGGGGCCTTTTTGAGTTCACGACACTTGGAATTGGTGTGCTCAAAATTTTTATGACCCTCATAGTATTTGTTCATGTTTCTAAACTTGGCCAAAGTTTCAATGGGCTTTAGTCGCCTCAAAATTAGGGTTGCCTTTGATCTCCATGAGAATGCTCAAATGAGATGCTAACGACAAAACTTGCTAATATTACTTTCCAACTACATTAATAGGGATTGAGCAAAAGTGGTCTAATGGTCTTCCCAGTGGAAGCATTATTTCCTTCCTCCAGTTGGTTGAGCTGTTTATCACTGATTTTAAAGCGAGCAAAAGAGAGAGAAAAAACAACGTTCACCTTGCCACGATTCGACAGGCCAAAGGAGAAAACTTGAAAGAGCACGTGATAAGGTTCAATTATGATGCCATCCTAATCCCGAATTTCCATGATAAGGTAGCTTACATGACTTTCCTCAATGGATTGTGATGTATATTTTCGGAGAGGAAACTCACAAAAACATAAACAATTGATTATCAGAAGAAATGGAGATGATGAAACCGAAATGCAAGGATGAAAACAAGAGTTTGGATAATAAAGTAAACTTTCAAGGGATAATCCTAAGAGCCACCCTTGGAGAAACACTTGGGCAATCTCTTTAGATCAACTAGTTACAGAATTTAATCACCTTCTAGTTGAGATAAAGAGACCTAGAGACCCACTTGAGTTGTCAAACTCAAGATACAACACTAGAAGTTTTAATGGAGAGTTTTTCTAACTCACAAAATTCATATATCTCGAAAGTTGATTCATTAAAATGATTCTAAACTATGGCCCTTATATAGTAGAGGCCTTACACATGAAAAGGTAGAAGGAAAACAAATGAAAAGGTGTGAAGAAAGCAAGTAAATGTGTTGTAGTTATATTCAGATGCACCAACGGGGAAGAGGTGTGTCTCTTGATGTCTTTTGGTGTGAAAAACGTGTAGCAGTAAAAGGGATTCATGCACCCATCATTCTCACACGTCTTGGCCTTGCTAGAGGAGGTAGGACACGTTTTTGGAAGAGGCATAAGCAGCAAGAGCCGTAATCACAAGCGTTCACACACCTTCATGTGTTTTGCATTAAATGCATTCACACCCGCAACAATCCCAACTTCAAACAGGAATATCTCTCTGATTTGTGATCCAAATTCGATTATTCGTAATTCATTGGAAATCTTAGGATGTCTAGTTTCCAGGGATGTGGTTTCATTACATTTGGATCATCTGTTCAAAAGTTATGGGCCAAAGAGTGGAGACTGCCCAAAACCGGCCTGCATTTTAATATCCGATTTTGTGGGCTGAACTTGACCAACTAAATGAAGTCCAAATTGGATGAAACTTATTTGTTGGAAAGCTAACATCTTGAACTTCAAATCCATTAAAAAATATCAGACTTAAACCTTGAGGATGCTTGATGAATTTTGCACACAAAAACGGGTTAGTGCTGGAACGAACCCTTTGCCCTGCAGTTTCAAAGCTTTAACAAAACTTGGATGAATTATCCATCCTTTAACCAGCATAATAAGATTACCTAATTGATTTGATTTCATTTAAACCAAAGGGCATGGTGGGATTTCCATCATTCTCCCCTTGTTAAAAATAATTTGTCCTCAAATCAAGTTAGGCAATCACCTCCCTCTTCTTACTTCAATTCTGGTTGAAATAAGATCAACCATGCAAACAAGTCTCTCTTGAACCTAGAGAGTCTTTTCTTCTTTCTCCCCTTGCTGATTTGAATGGTGAACATAGGGGATTTTGTGAACATGCTTTGAACCACTTCTTTAAAGTCTCTTAATTCAGAATTAGGAGCTTTTGGTAAAGATTCTGAAATGAATTGACAGAGGCTTAGGTTGAGTGTTTTGGGTGTGGGTGGAGTGGGGAAAAAGGTTGAGGGTTCACTAAGAGAAATGAAAGGAATACTTAGATTCTTCTTGCTTTTTGGTGGGTGGTGGGTGTCTAAGGTGAGCATGGAGTCTTCATCTGCTTCTACCATAACTTCTTCAAGATTATCTCCATCATGGTCTTCAACTTCCTCTTCTAAATCAACCTCCTCTAGTTCCTCCTTCGGTTCGTCCACCAATTGCACCTTCTTTTCCTCCTCTTTTTCCTCTTCTCTCACGGCTTTCCATTCTTCCAAGGTGATGACCTTGCTGTTTGGGCAATCCGTGTCTAAGTGTCCGAGCCCTTGGCACTTGAGACATCTCCTAGTTTGTGGGGAAAAAATCATTTGTGGGGTTAGGTTTTTTTTGGGGGGGGTGGAAGGGGATGAACCCGTGGGATTAATGGAGACATTTTCCTTCGTGGGCATGTAAGTGGATGGGCAAAAGGAACCCTTCAACTTACTTCTCAATTTCTGTTAAAGTTCTCACCTTCTCTTTTCCTTTCTTTCTTCTCTTAATCTTGTAATTATTCCACCATTGAACTGCACAACCTCTCAATCTTGAAATAACCACTTTGAACTTCTCTTGGTCATTAAGGATACAACAAGCAAAAACTCGTTCTACCTTAGATAACCAACCTGTGAACTCTTCCTCTTGGCCACGAAATTTTGGAATTGCGAAGCAAGCATATCCAATGCCAATCAAAGCTAGCTCTTTCTCCAAGCTCATTGATGATGGCATGACGGACGACGTCTAGGGTTCTTTGTGGGCTGATTTGAAACGCAAGTAGGCTGTTTGTGTTTGGATTTTTTTGTGAGTTTTGTGTTTGGGATGAGAAGGGAAGCTTGGCCAAGAATGTAGCCTAAGCTCTGATACCAATTGATGTATATTTTCGGAGGAGAAACTCACAAAAACATAAACAATTGATTATCAAAAGAAATGGAGATGATGAAACCGAAATGTAAGGATGGAAACAAGAGTTTGGATAATCAAGTGAACTTTCAAGGGATAATCCTAAGAGCCACCCTTGGAGAAACACTTGGGCAATCTCTTTAGATCAACTAGTTATAAAATTTAATCACCTTCTAGTTGAGATAAAGAGACCTAGAGACCCACTTGAGTTGCCAAACTCAAGATACAATACTAGGAGTTTTAATAGAGAGTTTTTCTAACTCACAAAATTCATATATCTCGAAAGTTGATTCATTGAAATGACTCTAAACTATGGCCCTTATATAGTAGAGGCCTTACACACGAAAAGGTGGAAGGAAAACAATTGAAAAGGTGTGAAGAAAGCAAGTAAATGTGTTGTAGCTATATTCGGAAGCACCAAGGGGGAAGAGGTGTGTCTCTTGATGTCTTTTGGTGTGAAAAACGTGTAGCAGCAAAAGGGATTCATGCACCCATCATTCTCACACGTCTTGGCCTTGCTAGAGGAGGTAGGACACGTTTTTGGAAGAGGCATAAGCAGCAAGAGCAGTAATCACAAGCATTCACACACCTTCAAGCGTTTTGCATTAAATGCATTCACACCCGCAACAACCCCAACTTCAAACAGGCATATCTCTCTGGTTTGTGATCCAAATTTGATGATTATTGATTCATTGGAAATCTTAGGATGTCTAATTTCCAGGGGATGTAGTTTCATTGCATTTGGATCATCCGTTCAAAAGTTATGGGTCAAAGAGTGGAGACTGCCCAAAACTGGTCTGCATTTTAATATCCGATTTTGTGGGCTGAACTTGACTAACCAAATGAAGTACAAATTGGATGAAACTTGATTTTTTGGAAAGCTAACATCTTGAACTTCATATCCATTAAAAAATATCAGACTTAAACCTTGAGGATACTTGATGAATTTTGCACACACAAACGGGTTAGTGCTGGAACGAACCCTTTGCCCTGCAGTTTCAAAGCTTTAACAAAATTTGGATGAATTATCCATCCTTTAAGCAGCATAATAAATTACCTAATTGATTTGCTTTCATTTAAATCAAAGGGCATGGTGGGATTTCCATCAGATTGCTCCCAAGAAAGTTTTTCTCCCCTTGCTAAAAAGAAAGTGACGACATTGGTAGAAGCCCTAAGAAGGGCTCAGGACTTCAAACAGGGTATAAAACATATGTTGGAAAACTTTGTCCGGCAAGGTAGTCGAAAGAAAGAAGGGGAAGAGAAGGGGAGGAAGGATGATCAAAAGGGTGGTTAGTAGTTCCATCGAAAGGCTTAAGAGCTGCCATCTTAACTTCCTTGGGACGTGGGGCCTCCACAATCTCCCTAATAAAGGGAGTTCAAAAGGAAGGAAAAGGCCCTCCTTCTAAGGAACCCCCAATCTCAACCAATGAGGCTTAATCAAAATGCTTGGATGACACCCTTACTTCTCCTTAGGTCTTGATATTAGCCGTTCAGAGAGGGGATGAGTGATACGATGTGCTAGAGCTCCCATTTAGGCCTTTCCAATGGACCTGACTATTGAGGGTGCTCTCTCTCTCTCTCTCTCTCTGTCCTGTGCCTCCTAGCTCCAAGTAGCGAGGATGTGAGGACTCTTTCTACTTCTCATACCATCCAACTCCCTTGCTCTTAGATGCATATAGAGTCGTGATGGATCGACAGGGGGCATATTGTTATGAGTTTTCTGAAGAGCTTGCTTAGCTTTAATGATTTGTCTAGTGTCCCCACCTTTTAAGGTACTTGGCTCTAATAAGTACCCATAGAGCATATCATTTTACGATCACTTTGATTCGTTTTTAGAGGATTCATAAGTTTTATGCTTAGTTTTTACCCTAAAAATCCCATTTTATGCTTGGGTATAGTGCTTTGATGACTTTTGCAGGTTTTGAGAGATTTTTGATCAAGAATTGACCCTTAAAAGTCATCCTTATGACTCACCACGGATACCCCCAGTCACCATGCTTGTGGAAGAAAGAGAAGAATAAGATAATACCGAGGTAGTGGCCACCATGGATGGTCCGTGGTGATGCCCATGGTCCGTGGTGGCCCCCTTTGCCCCAGATCGTTATGTTTTCTCATGTTTACTCGACTTCCAAGTAGTTTTTATGTTTTGGCTGCAGCATATTCGCTATAAAAGGGCTATTTTCAGCCTCATACCAAGGGATTCCATTCAATCCTACCATCTAGTCAGGAATAGACTCCATTTTTAGAGTGAGGGAGAGTTAGTAGAAGAGGGAGATTCGCAAGGAAGCGGGAACGTGTTTGTAAATCGACGGATTCAAGCATGCGTTCAGGCTGAGCAATTATGTCCCTTCTCTTCTCATTTCTCCATTATATTTATTGCTTTCTAGATTGATATATTAGATTATGTAATTCATTTTAATTTATAGTTTTAATTCTTGGGATTAATCTTGAACTTGTGTTCGCCTATGTTCTTGAATTGATTGTTTGGTGCGCTTTTGAATTGTTGGGGTTCATTTCATCAAGTCTGGAGTTTGAACTGCTTGTAAGAGGATTGATCACCTTCTTGGTTGCATTAGATATTGGGTGAAATACTGAAAGGTGAAATCTGATGTCGAAATCACTAGGTTCGACTTGATTGTGTGATGCCTTGAGAAAGAAGTACGAATCAAGAGACCTAAAATAATTATCATGTGCCTCATGAACCTAGACTAATCGAGAATCCATGAGAATTGATTATTAATTTGATTTGGGTATTTCGCTCCACCTTAAAAGAGGGTTGTGATGCCTCGATTATCGGTCTTGAAATTTCCTAATTAAAGAGAGAGTGCTTTATCTATTCTTGAACAGGGTAATTCATTGGTTGACTTAATTCCTTGAATATTTATGCATTAGACTAAATAATAGATTAATTTAATTTCATTCTCAAATTTTAATTCGCTTAGCGTATCTTGAGGGATTATAACCTAGTAGATCAACCTAGTCTCTGTGGGATCGACCTTAATTTGCTACAACGCCACCGTATGCTTGCAACTATATCAAGTTTCTGGCGCTGTTGTCAGGGACTAATGTTAGATATTGAGTTTTTCCTAATAGGCTTGACTAAGTATTTTGTTTTTCTTTGAAAAAATAATCAAAAATAACAAAATAAAAAAAAAGATGTAAAAAAAAATTTTAAAAGAAAAACACATTGGCCATTCTCCATTTTCCCCCATTTGAGCATGAATTATTTTGGTGGCATTTTAAGGATTAAACATTTTTCTTGATCAATGTGATTATTGGGTTGGTAAATGGAAAATTTTGCACATTGATGTTGAGGGTGTAAATAGTAAAATCCGTATTCTTTTAGAGTATTGTGGTTTTCATGGTGAAAAAATTGATGAGGCATGGTATTTACTTAAGTGGATTGCTTGGGATTCATTTGAATTTAAGAATGCTAATCGTATTTCTAGATATTCATGTTTTGATCTTTGTGCGTTCTATACTAGATCTTATTATGCGCCTTTTTGGTGTGACTTGTATAATTGTTCTGACCATAATATAAATTTATGCCCTTATTATGCATGCTATGCGCAACCTAACTTTGCATCACCCAGTGGCAATACTGATGTTCTCCTTGACGTTACTTGATTCATCCTTTCCTTTAGCTCAGTGCATGGGGCTCGAGATAGGTGGGCCTTTTGGGGGTAGTTGCTATGTTTAGTGTTACTGATGCATGTTTTGAGTCGAAAGATATTTTTGATAAGGTGCATGATCTAGCTGAGACTCCTTTGGAGGGGTCATGTGATATGTTTATACATGAGGAATCTCCTAGGCTTAGTTGTAATAATGTTCTCCCCAACCCACTTGATCATTCCCATGTTTCATGTATTTGTTCATTGCCCTGTCAATCTCCCAAGTATTATCCTGATGAGCCTATTAATAATTTTTTAATTTGTGATGCTAACATTGATTTGGGCTATGAGGATAACATGTTTAATATGCTTGGTGGAAATCTTGATAATTTTGTGCCCCTAGATTATATTAGAGGATATGATCCCTCTATTGACCCTTATTATGTCTGCCTAGAGGACTTGCCTGGGAAAGTCATGTGGACTATGCTCTTTAATCCTTCATATGACTTTTCTAAGGCCATTGATAAGGTTAAGAGGATACTTCATGTCTTTGGTGTGGTTTTCGTTATTGTCTCTTATCTTTTATTTTCTAAATTGTGGCCCAAGGAGTTTGACAAGCTTCTACGTGCATTAACGGAGTCTGATTTGGTGAGTTGAGTCTTGAAGTTATGACGGAGTGGCTGATGCTCCATGTGCCCCATTTGCGAGGAGGCCTTAGCTTAGTGTTAGTAATTCCCGCAAGTATACGATTTATGATGGATTGCGAAATTGGATTGCTAATGACCTAAACTAGCATATTTTAACCGAGTAAACAAAAGTTAATTATTTGCTTAAAATTAACTATGTGGATTGCCTAAACTAAATGCCACAAGACAAGATAGACTCAATATGCTTAAAAACTTGAGCATAATGTCACAAGATTAGGAAATAAAACATGCCTAGGACCGTAACACAGTAACACAATAGAAATGGAAGCCAAAAGAGGGGGATGAAGAACTTGAAATTTTCAGATCCCAGAACCAAGGAAATTATGAACAACCAGTTACAATCTCTTTAACAAAGCTCAGAGTTTCCTTCAAAAATTAACCTGCTAGAAGCCAGAATCCAATTACACCAATCTCAAAATTGAAGAGCAAGGTCTAGAACTTAAAGAAGTGAAAAGCATAAATAAAAACGAATTACTTGAATTCAACTAAATCTAAAAGACATAAAGCTACAATTAAATCTCGAAACCTAAGCTACAAAACTAGAGGACAAAATGCTAATGAAAATCACTACTCGCGACCACTCCCCACTCTCTGGCTTCTGCTTTTCGTCCCCCTTTGCTCTGTTTCGAATCTCCATTAAATCCCCTGAAGCACACCGTCCTCCTTCCCCTTTCAATTAGCCTCGTTATTTGTTGAATTAATGGCTGCCCAAGTCATTATAACGGCCGGCTTGATGATGGTTGTGATTATGGAGGATGAAGGAGAAAACAGATAGGACAAGGAACGAATGGGAAGATAAAGGCGAGTGGTGGCGGGGCTGCTCCATATTGCTCTGCTGTTTTGGGTTCTCTGCAATGGAACCGAAGAAGGAAGAAGAGAAGAGCCAAATGGGGGAGACAGGTCACGTACAGCGCATGCCTAGTTTAAATCACAAAAAAAAGCAAGTTGCGTAGAGAGAATGGGGAGGCGTCTGGTGCTGGGCCGGCCTAAGTAGAGAAATAAGAATGCAAAATGAAAGGAGGAGGGAAGACAACAGACCGGCTTGGGTAATTACCGAGTTGGGCCAGGTCCAATCGTGAAAAGAGAGAAATAAGTGTGTGGGTCGAGAAGAGAAGCCCATCTGGGGCACTGGGGATAGGCTCGAAGAGGAAGGGGAGAACGAGCTCAAGGCTAGAACTGGATCGAGCTCATGCGTGTCGACCATTACGTTGTCTTCCTTCTCTTGTTTTTATTTCTTGATCCACAATGCTTCTTCTAAATTCTTTGACACCCAATTTATCCAGATTTCATTATTCCTACAAAACAAATAAAAATAAATAAAAACCTGGTGAGATTGTTCTCTTTTGTTTTCCTTTCCCTTCTCTTACTCCACTTTCCTTTGAATAATAATGTTTTATCTAAGCATGGGGGAAGGGTAGCTTCATCTTTTTCATTTTGGTTATTGGCTTGCATATATGTTAGAGCATATAGTTTTAGGTTTCTTTTTGTTTGTATGAGTGTTTTGTATTTAGTTGTATTTAGGTTTGCATATAGGATTACATGTAGAGATGGTGTGGATTGGTTTGAGATAACCTCCAATGATGCTTTTGTTTAGGAAAAATAGTTTTCATGAGCTCGAATATCTTTTGATGTATAATCCTTTTTGGTGCTAAAATTTGTGAAGGTTTTGTAAATATTTCTTCTTTTGACCCATGTCTTGATTGAAAACTTTGTTATTCCTTAGAGTCTTTAGCACTAATGTTTGTACCTGGAGTCATTTTATGAGCATAGTGAGACTTTAGTAGATATCCCATGAGATTTTGAGCCTTATTTGGGCTGATCTATTATATTTAGTCTCATGCTTCTTTCATGTGTGTGACTCTTCTATGTTGCATCTCTAGAACTTGCCTAGATTCTTGTTCAAAACCATATTCGCATGTGCATAGTTGATGATATGATAGAGACATTTCTTGCTTTGGTCATTTTAGCCACATAGCCTACCCTTGTATTACATATGTATCCCCCTTGCTAGCCCCTTTGAGCTTATATCTGCCTTTGTTGTGATCCCTTTATATTAGCCGCTAACCAAAAAATATGTTCCTAACCTTTAAGCCAAGCCTATGGAGCATTACTTCATCTATGTAGTGGGTGGTTGTTGTCTTAAAAACGTATAACCGCAAGTACGCGGTGCCAGTTGTAGCTAGCAACATCAAGTACGGGTCGTGTCCACAGGGAACTCGTTTTTAACCACTGAATCAACCTACAACACTCAATTTAGGCTGAAATCCTACTGAAGTTGGTTTTCACTAAATAGCAGTTCTATTCTGCCGAGGACTACTACTGTTATCTGAATCAATACTAACGAGGGTCCTAGATTGGGATTAACCACACTATTGTGCTCCTTGGATTACGAACTAAGTCATGCAATTCAACCCACACAGAGAACTGAAATGGAATGGTTACCATAAAGCATGTCTACGCCTTCTCTCGAAGGCCATTAAACTAGTTAAGCAATCCTAGTTACCTATTTTCATGGAACATGAATAAAAAAAACCACAGGATTAAATAACCCACTATTCCCAATTGGACCCCTAACTATTTTCATGTTAAGAAATCCAATTGCTCACAAAGCAGCTCTAAGTAAAGGATTCAACTTTCGTTGATCTCCTAAACCCTAACTTAAGAACAAGAATTCAACCCTTTCAGATAATTCATCAAACACTTGGCGTGCTAAGTGAGAGTTCAGTCATAAACGTGGGCCTTCATTCACGAAACCTAGAACATGATTCCAAATTGCACAACGAGGGCCACACCCAATCCAAGACAACAAATGTAGCCTCTAATCATCTCAACACCTCCAATTACAAACAAGAAACTCAAAACCATGATCAAAGATGCAAACTTTAATAGAAAACCAAAGAGAGAGAAGAAATGTACTTTAGTCGATTGGCATAATCAATCCACAAATCCCAACTAAAATCAAGAATTCAGAACAAGAATAAAGTCTAAAATGATGCCAAGGTATTCAAAGCAAGAACCCTCAAAATCGCCCCAGAGAAGTCTCTCCTAACAAAAAGCTAAGATACCATAACCGTTGCTGCAAAAACGAGTAAGTCGCGAAAAATTAAATGACGCACGGTGAATCGTACGTCTCTTGATTGTAGCACGGTTGAAACACCCGGTTGTGTGTCAAACAATACGTAGCTTCTGGCTTCAAAGCACGGTTGTGCGCACCCTGCAATCAATCGTGTGCCTGCAGCAGCCCCTAGTTCTGATTCTTGTGGTCTTCGAGGCTTCATCAAACCTTCGATCTTCCTGGGATTTCATTCCTAACGCTTCCCTTTTCAGCAGGATGGGTAGAACTTTCACATTTCCGGGAGAGACACCTGAAAAACCGAGAAGCACTACTCGGAAGCACAAAATGAGCTAATGAGGGTGCATTCACCTTCTTCTAGCTAAGGTTAGTCAAGAGATTGTGGACGAACAAGGGTTAAATTAGGATCAAAAATCAGTCAAAATTGAGGTTTATTAACTCCGCCCTACTTATCACTTGCTTGTCCTCAAGCATGTCTACCAATCAACAAATCAAAGGGGAAGGATTTGCCTCTATGTGTCCTCCTCCTCAGGTAAGAGGTGATAGCCGGATCGATAGGAATGGAAACTCAAAACTACAAGACTTAACGGGGAAAAAAATTAATTTTACCAATGTCGAGCACATGTGAATCGTTAGACCATAATGCAAGAGTAAATACCTCTTATTGAATTTCTAAGAAATGCCCAGTCTCCCCGAATTGTTGGTGAGCTAGTTAGACTGGCAGGCCCTTACTATAAGTGTAGAATTGAAAACGCTCTCCTCTCGTGTTTAAGTTAGCAATGATCACTCAAAACCGCCCCTTGTGTAAACAAGCCACCATAAGCTTGGCAGAAACCCTCAATTCTCCACCAATGAAGTCAAATGCTCAAATGTCAATCATGAGGGCTTTTTGAGGGTTCTAACGGGGCTATGATCCAAGGGGAAAAGGGAGGCTCATGATTTAGGTATGAGGAGCTAAATAGCCAAGTAGAGAACAATCAAAAGTAGCCCCTAACCAAAACACAATTGCAGCCACTATCCTCAACAAAGCATGACAAGGAGAGGGAGTAAAACTTTCTTTTCGCATTCTGAATGAGACTTCCTATGCCAACCATTTTATTAGTAAGACCCCTTTTTTTTCCAAAAGCAGTAAAGCATGGATTGCCTCCCAAGAAGTGCTTGTTTTAGGTCCTTAGCTTGACCATGGATAATGCCTAGGTGGGGGGAACATCGGGGAGGCTACAAGAGACCTTTCCCTCAATTGGATCACCAACAATGTAGTGTTTGAGCCTGGAGCCATTGGCTTTGAAGGATTCTGTAGTGTCTGTGCCGATCTCAATAGTGTCATAAGGGTACACCTTTAGCACTTTGAAGGGACCCGACCATCGGGAGTGAAGCTTCCCGGGAAAGAGCTTCAATCTAGAGTTAAATAGGAGAACCAAGTCACCCTCCCTAAACTCTCTCCTATTGATAAACCGATCGTGCCACCTCTTTACCCTCTCCTTATAGAGCTTTGAACTTTCATAGGCGTCCAATCGGATCTCCTCAAGTTCGTTCAATTGCAACATCTGTTTCTCCCCCGCGGACTTCAAATCAAAATTAAAGTGCTTGTTAGCCCAGTAGGCTTTATGCTCAAGCTCCATGGGGAGATGACAAGCCTTACCATAGATGAGGCGAAAAAGGGTGGTGCCGATGGGAGTTTTGAAGGTCGTGCGGTAGGCCTAAAGGGCGTCATCAAGTTTGTCCGTCCAATCCTTCCTTGATCTCGCAACCGTTTTCTCCAAAATAGACTTGATTTCACGGTTAGAAATCTCCACCTAGTCACTAGTGTGATGGTGGTAGCCAAGTCCATACTTATGATGCACTCCATATTTCTTCAACAAGGCCTCGAGCTTCTTTTCGATGAAGTGCATCCCATTGTCATTGATTAGCACCCTCGGGACTCTAAATCGAGGAAAAATTATCCGCTTGAATAGCTTAGCCACCACTCTCAAGTTGTTAGTAGGGCTAGTTATTGCCTCCACCCACTTGGAGACGTAGTCTATAGCAACAAGGATTTACTTGTTGCCCCGCAATGATGGAAAAGGACCCATGAAGTCGATACCCCAAATGTCAAAATTTTCAACTTCAAGTATGAAGTTAAGGGGCGTCTCATTCTTCCTTGATAAATTCCCCGTCCGCTGGCAGCGATCACATGAGCGGACATACATGTAAACATCCTTGAAGAGTGAATGCCAAAAGAACCCAGCTTAGAGGACCTTAGTTGCAGTCTTGGAGGTGCTAGCATGCCCCCCGCATGGAGAGTCGTGATAATGAGAAATCACGCTCTAAACCTCCTCCTCGAGGAGGCAACACCTATGGATCCCATCCTTACACAACTTGTAGAGGAAGGGGTTTTCCCAAATGTAGTGCCTAATATCATAAAAGAACTTCTGATGAGATGACAAGCCATGTGGCACGACTCCCGAGGCCAAGTAGTTTGCAATGCCGGCAAACCAAGGGGCTCGTCCGGATGAGATAGCCACGAGATGCTCGTCAGGGAAAGCATCGTCAATGGGAGTGTTGTGGCTTTCAATAACAAGCCTGGAGAGATGATCAGCCATGACATTCTCGACCCCCGCCTTGTCTTTGATCTCCAAATCAAACTCTTGGAGTAGCAGAATCCACTGGATGAGACCAAGCTTAGCATCCTTCTTCTCGAGGAGGTGCTTGAGTGCACACGACCGCAAGCAGCTCTTTTTTAGTTGTGGTGTAGTTCTGCTGAGCCGCATCCAATGTTTTACTAGCATAGTATATCAACACTATCCTTCCTTTGTCCCAGGACTGCCCCCACCGCATGATTGCTAGCCTCACACATGATCCCAAAAGGGAGATCCCAGTCTGGTGGTTGTATGATGGGAGCAAAAATCAGTGCCTGTTTGATCCTGCAAAAAGCCTTCTGCACTCATTAGTAAAGATAAACGGGGCATCCTTGGCGAGCAGCTAAGTTTAGCAATCTTGGAGAAATCCTTGATAAAGTGGCGATAAAACCCCGCATGACCAAGGAAACTCCGCACCCCTTTTACCGAAGTAGGAGGGGGCAATCGCTCAATGACCTCTACCTTAGCCATATCAACCTCGATTCCCTGATTAGATATAACATGGCCTAGTACTAACCCCTCTTATACCATAAAGCGGCACTTTTTCCAATTTAATACTAGGTTGAGTTCCTCACACATACGGAGTACCTTAGTTAAATTTTCTAAGCAAAGGTCAAAGATACCTCCATAAATGGAGAACTCATCCATAAACAGCTCCATGGTGTTTTTAATAAGGTCCGAAAATATGGTTGTCATACAGCATTGGAAAGTGGCAAGGGCATTGCACAATCCAAATGGCATCCTTCGATACCATACGGGCACATGAAGGTCATCTTCTCCTGGTCATCTGGATGGATAGGAATCTAAAAGAAACCAGAATACCCATCCAAATAACAGAAGAAGGAATGCCATGCCAACCTTTCTAACATTTGGTCAATAAAGAGGAGGGGGAAATGATCCTTCTGGGTGGTCATGCACATACGCCACCCAGTCACAGTCCTGGTCGAAAGGATCTCATCCCGCTTATTCCTAATGATAGTCATCCTTCCCTTTTTAGGAACTACCTAAACAGGACTCACCCACTCACTATCTGAGATGGGGTAGATGATCCCAACATCAAGTAGTTTAACAATTTCCTTTTTCACAACCTCTTACATGTTGGGATTTAAACGGCACTGAGGTTGTCGGGAGGGACGATGACCGTCATCAAGAAAGATGTGGTGCATACAAAATGAAGGACTAAGTCCCTGAATATCATCAATACTATAACCAATGGCGCCCTTATGCTTATGCAACACATCCAACAATTGTTCCAACTGGGGGCCATTCAGTTTAGCATTAACAATAACAGGAAACTGATGGAAGAGGCCGAGGAATTCATACTTGTGATGGAAAGGTACAGGTTTTAGCTCTACCGTCAGTAGGCAATCTTCTTCTTTCTTGGAGGTGGGCTCCTCCACACTAACGACCCGTCTGTGGGACTGCCTAGGCATATAGGCAGTAAACTCATTAAGGAGTCTAGCATACTCTTCCTTCTCCCCCGAATAAGAGTTGGTTGTGCAACAGCCAACCAACGAGGCCTCTAGTGGATCCTCCACAGAATATCGGGCCTTGGCCTCCTGGTTGAGGGCTTTCTCCAACACATTGACTCTACAACACGAGTTGCCTGAGGTGGTAGAGGCTATAACTTGTGGCAAGCTAAACTCCACCTTTTTATCCCCTACTTGAAGGGAAAGCTTCTCGTTTTTCACATCTATCATTGCTCTCGCAGTGGCTAGAAAAGGTCGCCCAAGTATGATAAGAATGCAGGAGTCTTCCTCCATCTCCAAAACCACGAAATCACATGGTATGAAGAACTTTCCCACTTGTAGTGGGACATCCTCAAGAATACCTAAAGGGTATTTGACGGATCTATCAGCTAGTTGTAGAATGATGGTAGTGGATTTCAACTCCCCCACTTGCAGTTTCTTGCATATGGAACAGGGCATAAGGCTCACGCTAGCTCCAAGGCCGCATAGTGCCCTACTGATAGTTACATCCCCAACTAAACAAGGGATGGAGAAGCTTCCTGAATCTGAAAGCTTATGAGGCAGTTCGTTCTGAATAATTGCACTACACTCTTCAGTGAGTGGTATGGTAGTATTCTCAAGCAACTTCCATTTGTTCGATAATAAATCCTTTAGAAATTTGGCGTAAGAAGGCATGTCAGTAATAGCCTCCAGGAAAGAAATGTTGATGTGGAACTTTTTCAGCATTTTGAGAAACTTCCCGTACTTGTGCTCCTCCGTAGCCTTTACTAACCTCTGAGGATATGGAACAGGAGGCTTGTAAGGCTTCACTTGAGGTGAAATAGGCTCATCTCTAACCTCCTGGGTCTTTTCAGTATGGGCCCTCTCACTGGGAATCTCAATAGGGGCCTCCCTGGCAGCATCACCCTCATTATCGATCTCCCTCCTTTCTTCCCTCATATGCATAGGAGGACTTTCTAACTCCCTGCCACTTTGCAGTTTGATAGCATTCATCTGACCCTTAGGATTGGTCTCAGGCTAACCTGGCAGATGTCCTTGGGGCCTAGACAAATGGCTCACCTGCTGCGCAATCTGGGCTATCTGGTTCTCCATCATCTTCTAGTGAGTGGTCGTAGTTTCAAATTTGGCTGTCAACTGAGTAACCGACTCACTTAATGCCTCATTGGTCTTGGTTTGGGTCACTATGAATCGCTCCATAAGACTCCAAATTGGATTTTGGCTGGGGTGGTTGTTGCTGGGGAGGTGGGGCATAGGGAGCCCTGTATTAGAAACCAGGGGGTTGTGATTGAGAAGCATTGGGTGGAGTGGGATTGTTGTTGCAGTAAGCGAAATTTGGATGATTTCTCCAACCGGCGTTATAGGTGTTTGAGTAGGGGTTATTTTGTGGGCGTTGACCATAGGTTTGCAATGCATTAACATGCTCAACGCTTGGGAAAGTAGGTTAACACTCAGCAGCAACATGGCCCTGAATGCCACAAATCTCACAAAGGGCCCCAACTTCAAACATCACACCTGATGAACCTCCCACTAAACTCGCTAGAGATGGAGTTCCAAGCCTGTCAAAACGCTGCGCCAAAGCATCCACCTTGTTAGGCAACATATCCACGACATCCACTCCATAAACCCCACTAGTCCTCTTTGGGGCTGCCCTCTTGCTGGACCAATGGTAGTTGTTGGAGGTCATCTCCTCCAACAAGGCCTTCGCAGCCTCTATCGACTTCCCCATGAGTGCGCCGCCAGTTGGGGCATCAACTAACATCTTTAGGGACTAGTCTAATCCATTATAGAAGGTTTGGATTAGAAGTCAGTCGGGTACTCCGTGGTGGGGGCATTGGCGTTGAAGATCTTTGAATCTTTCCCACGCCTTATAAACGGACTCATCACCTTGTTGAGAGAAGGAGGTGATTTTCGGTCTCAACTTAGAAAGGGGAAAGTACTTGCTCAGAAATGCAGTCGATAAGGCCTCCCAGGTAGTGAAGGAGTTAGGCTCTTCATTTAGGAGTCAGGCATTGGCTCTGTCCGTCAGCAAGAAAGGGAAGAGTTGTAGTCTAATTACGTTGGCAGAGACCCCATTGAGCTTGATCGTGTTACACTTTGCCAGGAAGTTACGAAGGTGAATATGAGGGTTCTCTGTGGGACGCCCACTAAACTGATCTTTCTCCACAAAGGATACAAGAGCGTGTCGTAGCTCGAAGTTGTTCACTTCGACGGTCGGGTTGACAATGGACGAGGTGAGGCCGGTGACTTGTGGTAGGACATAGTCCCACATAACCCTAGGATTTCTCTCGGCCATGCTGACTGGTTGCCGTTGTCGCTTCCTCGCATTGCTTTGCCTTCGCGCAGTGGCTTCTATCTTAGGATCAAAGGGAATGAGTGGTCGTTCCCTCTTACTGCGCCTGTGCATACAAAGCCAAAACTAAACCAAGCATAAGCAGTTTCAACCAAAGCTAAAGAACAAGGGGGGAAAAGAAGGATGAAAAAGAAAAAGAAAAAGTCTAATCTAAAGCGTTTTGGATTGCTTTCGATGTTGAAACAAACAAGTTCCCCGGCAACGGTCCAAAAACTTATTCTCTTAAAAATGTATTACCGCAAGTGTACGCTGCCAGCTGTAGCTAGCAATGGCAAGTACCGGCCGTGTATACAGCGAACTCACTTTCAAACACCGAATCAACCTACAACACTCTATTTAGGCTAAAATCCTATTGAAGTTGGTGTTCACTAAATAGCAGTTCTATTCTGCTGAGGACTACTGTTGTTATCTGAATCAATGCTAACGAGGGTCCTGGATTGGGATTCACCACACTATTGTGCGCCTTGGATTACGAACTAAGTCATGCATTTCAACCCACACAGATAATTGAAATGGAATTGTTACTAGTTAAAGCGCGTATACGCCTTCTTTCGAAGGCCATTAGACTAGTTAAGCGATCCTAGTTACCTATTTTCATGAAACAGGAATCAACAAAACCACAGGATTAAATAACCCATTATTCCCAATTGGACCCCTAACTATTTTCATGTTAAGAAATCCAATTGCTCACAAAGCAGCTCTAAGTAAAGGATTCAACTTTCGTTGATCTCCTAAACCCTAACTTAAGAGCAAGAATTCAACCCTTTTAGATAATTCATCGAACACTTGGCGTGCTAAGTGAGAGTTCAGTCATAAATGTAGGCGTTCATTCACAAAACCTAGAACATGATTCCAACTTGCACAATGAGGGCTACACCCAATCCAAGATAATGATTTTAGCCTCTAATCATCTCAACAACTCCAATTACAAATAAGAAACTCAAAACCATGATCAAACATGTAAACTTTAATAGAAAACCAAAGAGAGAGAAGAAACATACTTTAGTCGATTGGCATAATCAATCCACAAATCCCCACTAAAATCAAGAATTCAAAACAAGAATAAAGTCTAAAATGATGCCAAGGTATTCAGAGCAAGAACCCTTAAAATCGCCCTAGAGAAGTCACTCCTAACAAAAAGCTAAGATACCATAACCGCTGCAGCAAAAACGAGTAAGTCGCGAAAAATTAAATGACGCACGGTTGTGCGTGTACGCACGGTCAACCGTGCGTCCCTTGGTTGTAGCACGGTTGAAACACTCGGTTGTGCGTCCAACAGTGCGTAGCTTCTGGCTTCAAGGCACGGTTGTGCGCACCCTGTAATCAACCGTGCGCCTACAGCAGCCCCCAGTTCTGATTCTTGTGGTCTTCAAGGCTTCATCAAACCTTCGATCTTCCTGGGATTTCATTCCTAAAGCTTCTCTTTTTGGCAGGATGGGTAGAACTTTCACATTTCTAGGCAAGAAACCTGAAAAACTAAAAAGCACTACTCGTAAGCATAAAATGAGCTAATGAGGGTGCATTCACAGTCTTCTAGCTAAGGTTAGCCAAGAGACTGTGGACGAACAAGGGTTAAATTAGGGTAAAAAATCAGTCAAAATCAAGGTTTATTAGTGGTTTTGGGGATAATTAAGTTCAAGGTGGCTTTGGTAAGTTGGTTTGTTGAGAGGTTGATGTTATTGAGCATTTGCATTTATTCCTCTCTTGTTCGGGTTATACATGTACATATAAATTAGGTTGTGAGTTGACAATTGGTGGTCCTATGCCCCTCAATAATTGCAATTTTTGTTTCATTTTCAAAAAAAACAAAAAGAAAAAAAAGGAAGAAAGAAATCATGTTGAAAAAAAAAAACAAAGAGAAAAGACAAGAAAACAAAAAAACAAAAAAAATGAATAAGTGATTGACTTTGGATATGTAAATCGATTGTGTTCTTTCTTTGTTAACTCACTTCCTATTTGACTAATTGGGGTATATTCATTGAATTGTTGAGGTTTGGAGTGTTGGTGAACTTCATAGTTGTTTGGTGGTTTGTTGGTTGCTCCCTAGTCATTTGGCTACCTAGCTCCATATAACCCAAATGCATTAGTCCACTCCTTTTCCTTAATCCCTTTTAGCCCACGTTACAACCCATATAATGTTCTCTTGACTGTCTAGTGCACGTTGCATTTTCAATGGTGGAGAATTTGAGAGTCTTGGCCAACATAAGGTAGATTTCATATTTGGAATGAGTCTTGAGTGAACATATGTTATATTTCAAACACTAGAGTGAGAGTGATTCACATTTCTTATCAAGTGAGGTTTGATAAACCTCTATTTCCACCTTATTTTAGCCACTAGTTGATTCCTTTTTCCATTATTTTCATGTTTGATCTTGAGGAGAAAGGTTAAATCGGCCTCCTTTAGTATATATTTCTCTTATTCAATATCATTTCGTATAAAAATAAGAAATAAGAAAATAAAAACATAAACAATATAAACAATAAAAAATAAAAAAAATAAAAAAATAAAAAAATGAAAGATAAAAATTAAACATTAAAAATAACAAATGAAAAATGAAAAATAAAAAATAAAAAATAAGAAGTAAGAAATGAAAAAATAAAAACATAAAAAAACATAAAATCATAGAAAAATAAAAAACAAAAATTAAAATAAAAAATGAAAAATAAAAAAATAAAAAGCAAAAGGCAAAAAATTAAAAATTAAAAATTAAAAATTAAAAAATTAAAAACAAAAAATAAAAAAATAAAAATTTAAAACTAAAAATTAAAAATTAAAAACAGATAAATAGAAAATTAAAAATTAAAAATTAAAAAATAAGAAATTAAAAAAATTAAAAATTAAAATTAAAAATTAAAAAAAAGAAATTAAAAAAAGAAATTAAAAAAAATTAAAAATTAAAAATTAAAAGTATAAAAATATAAAATATAAAAAGTATAAAAACTGAAAAATAAGAAAGAATAAACAAAAATTCCACAAAATTTCGATAACTTCATAAATTTTCACACATGAATTACATTCTTATTATTTTAACCTACTTCAACCCACCATATAAAAAATATACCAACTTCAACGCAGTTCAACCTACATCAACCCACTTCAATCTAGTTCAACCTATTTCAACCCACCTCAAAAAAAAATATCAACTTCAACCTACCTCAACTCACCTCAACCTACTTCAACTTATTTCACCCTTTTTCCCACCCAATTTACCCACGAAAACAACAGACCCTAAATCTCACATGATACTTTACAAATTATTAAAATTATAAAGGGGGTGGGTTGAAGTTTGTTGAAATAAGTTGAGATAGATTGAAGTGGGTTGAAGTAGGTTGAAATAGGTTGAAGTGGGTAAATATGGATTGACCCACGAAAAGAACAGGCTCTAAATAAGGAGTTTAACAACCCAATCCTCCAAAAACCACCTCATCAGCTCATTTTCAATTTTCTAACAGAATACTTCACCTCATTTATAGCTCACTTTTAACAAGGCAAAAAAGCTCCAATTTTGGCAAATTATACATGGATGCCAGATGTCTAACCGCACTCAAACTTCAAGTATTGAGAACGTTATGGACTACAAACCAAGCAAGGGTCGGTCTACGATTAAAAAATGCATGGTTTTAATTATGGGCTTAATTGAGGAGGTTACTATTATAATTTTGCAGATTAATTAGCATGGGATGATTCTTCATGCACAAAGGAAGAATCTCCATGTCGCAACACCCCCATAGGAGGAGTAGAGCCTTCCTAAGGCTCTCTAGAAGATGGAGGAAAAATCCGTGAAAATACTGCTCACCTTGATTTTAATTATCTTAAGCATTTTTTATTTATTTTTCTATGATATTTTATAAGCCTCCTATTGGCCCACTAACTTACAAGTAATGCCCCCTCTAATTGGGTATTTATACACCCAACTACCTCCATGAAAATTCAGACTTGCTAAATGATATGAGAGCTTAAAACTTGGTGCTTTCCTAAAAAATATGAAAATCTTTATCCCTCTAAGGAGGGTAGTGATTTGAGTTCATCCCTTTCATCTAATCTGTGGTGCTAAGATTTTAAAACGTTAAAGGGTTGGTTGATTTAATTTAGGTGATGGTTTAACCTTTGTTGACGTATCCTCTTTGATTTATGCCTTGGTTTCCTATCTCAAGTATTGATCCAATTTCATCAGAAGAGTTCTTATGTTTGAGGATTCTTTCTCTCTCTCATGGTTCATTCTTGGGAATATTGATCTTTAACATCCTTTGGGCTCATCATCAAATATTTCTCACCTTTTTTTGGTAAAATGGAAGTCACCATGCGTCATTTGGTATCAAAGCAAAATGTTCCTTCATCTTGCTAAGCAAATATATCAATCTTGTGTTTTGATTTGCTTATATTTCCTACCTTTCTGTCCTACTTTTCCCTTTAGTTCTCCCTCTCTAAAGCTCATATTTAGCCCACAAGAACCCTTAAATAGCCTAAACACAACTCCCCAACCAAACAAAACCCAAAAACTCCACAAAAAAGCTGTCACAAAATTCCGAAAAATACCCAGTGCATTCACCTCCATGGACTAACCATGGTGAACCCCATGGACCGTGGCAGTGGGTCTTTGTCAATTTTCTTATTCTAGAGACCGCCACGACTCCTTCGTGGTCTCCTTCATGCCCCGTGGTCCCTATTCTTGTTCAACTCATTCACTTCCTTTCACATTTCCATCAACCATGACTAGTGAGGGAGATCCCTCTCACTCCTTGAACATTTATTTTTAGCAATCCCATAAGATAGGTATGACCCTTATAGAGCTTCAAGAACAAATGAGGAAACACACTCAAGTTGTTTCAAAAGTAAGGGAATCCACACCACCAAACCCTTACTGATGACGCCACAATGCCCGCCCTATTGACATCGAATACTCTTCCTCCCATTAAGAATTTGATGATGAGGAAGGAAGACCAAGAAGAAGAGGGCATCCAAGGCATGACCTTAAGGATTTCAAAGTTAAGGCTTCGGAATTGGTTGGCAATCTTAACCCGAAGAATTATCTTGATTGGGTTCAAACCCTTGAGTGGATCTTTGAACTCAATGATTACAGGGATGAGAAGGCCTTCAAGTTATCCATTCTTAAGTTGAAAGGGTATGCTTCATTATGGTATGAACATTTAAAGAAGAGTACGGCTAGAGAAGCTGAAGCCAAAATCAAGTCTTGGTCCAAGCTCTCCTATCACATATTTTCTCTATTCATAAGACTCAAACACGAAACCTTACTTAAGAGGAACAAATATCAAACCATTTGAACCAACCTATGTTGGTGATTACCACTTATTTTACATTGCTTCGATTTTAGAAAGCCCATTTCAGTAATGACTTAAATATCACTTCATAATGTCATCAGGATTAAGCTATGGTCATATTTGCTCACTTGATGTGGACTGAAACTCAAGGGACCGAATATGAGTCAGATTTTACCTCAACTACTTCTATTAAAACTGAATAAGCAGTAGAGGATTGTTTCATGCTCTTGAATCGCCATCAATATCATTCTTGGGTGTTCGGACAGGTGAACATGATAGATACTCCATGAGGTTCTCTTGTTATATCCACCACTAACTCGACTAATCTTGAAACTCTCTCATGGCATAACATTGGGGGACGTTCAACTCCCAGTTGGGACCATAATCAACTTGCCAAAAACCTATGTTCACCACAATGAGAAGCTCTGGGACCCCAATGCAAAGGAGTTCTAGCCAAAGAGATTTTCGGGCAGAATCTTGAAGGCAACAAGAGGGAACATGTCATTCTTCTCCTTTGGCTTGGGTCCATGTATATGCATCGCCTCCAACTTCGCGATAATGGAGGGTGACAGAGCTTTGACTCTACAACACTTTTACGTTGTACTCTCCCGTCCTATGCTCATGCTCTCCCACCACGAGCAATGGATCACACACTTCGTCCCCAATTTGGTGCCAAAATAATACTCCATCGTCTTTAGGGTGGAATTACTATTTTCCTTGCAAGATTGGCAGCTTAACATCAAGCTTTTAATGTGTGTATTTTGAGCGATGTATAATACTATACAACGACTGAGTTCCTCCTGCCTAGCATTGATTATTGGTGGTCACTTTATTCAACTAAGGCTTCTATTCTAGTAAGACTTCCCGCCTTTCAAATAAAAAATTCAAAGAAAAATTAAGATTACCCAGTACCCACACCACATTAGGGGTATTTGACAAACAACTTTTTTGTCAAAAAAAAAACTTTCTTGATCAAGATTAATCGTTTGAACAAGTAAAAAAACTAATTTGGGTGTTTAGTGAAAAAACTTTTTATAAGAACTTTTTAATTCTAAAAAACTAATTTAAAAAGACTAAGTTCATGAGTTTTTTAGAAGAACTTTTTGAAGAATTAGTTTTTTATCTCACAACTTTATCAGAAATAGCTAATTTTACTCAATAGTTTTTCAACAAACAACTAATATAAGCAGTTAACTCAAACAATCAACAGTTGACAGCAGTTTGCCAAATATGGCCATTATCTTTTCCGTGTAATTAAACCTGGTTACTCATACATAACTTCAAAACTGGCGTCGAAGGGCATGTTCTTTTCATAGGTAAATTGAAGTGGGCAAAAGAGTGAAACAGGTTGAGGTGAACTAAAGTGGGTTGAAGTGGATTGAATTTTTTTATTTGATAGATTCAACTTGATTAAAATAGTAAAAGTGAGTTGAAGTGGATTGAGATTGATATTTCAGAATTGGCACACGAAAAGAAGAGAGCCTAAGTATCCAAATAAGCACAACACGCATCACTAGCGATCTAAATTCATGTAAAGCCTTTATCCCACAAATGTATAGCGTACGGGTGGGTTTGCTAATTTTGGAATAAAGATTAGTACATAGACTAGCTGGCTTTTTGTAGTCTAATTATTTGTGGAGAGTTTGATCAAGAATTAAGAATTTAAGAGGCGCATAGGCAGCCTAGTATCAATTGATGACTTTATTTTTCATAGCGTGAAAAATGTGTTTGTTTTTAAGTTTTTCAATCTATTGTGCGCTATTTTTAGCCTCTTAGCTTAATAACAATAAAGAATAAGATTACTAATTCGAGTGTTCAACTATATTGAAATTACATTCTCCAAATTATGCTTAGTACGATAAAAACAGAGATCGAAATATAGTGATTGAAATATATAGGTTCATGTAGCATTTCAAAAATTACCTGAACTGACTTTGGAAACTCTCTTAGCAATGGCAATAGGAATGGCAATGGGGCGAGTACTGGGCAGGTTAAGTCGTACCTCACCCATACCCGTTTTCAAAAATCGTCTTCACACTCGTACCCATCAGGTATTAAAAAATAAAACTCATACTCATACCAATCGGATTTCGCGAGTTTGCGGGTCTTATTCGGGTTTACATAGAGAATGAAAATTAATACCCATATCCAAGTATGATATATACTTTTGTTATTATAAGATTGCAATGTCTTGATATTTTGAGAATGTATCGTTCAGAAATGTGAAAATAAATACATTATTGACTAATTTTTTGTTAGAAGGATTTGGATTGGACTTGAACTGAAAAAATATTAAACAAAAATAATTTTTTATCTTATTATAAAAACAGGTACCGATATGGTGCTAGTATGAGGCGGGTGAGGGCTATACACATACTCTTACTTATACCCGTACCCATTTTCCTATACCAGCCTCATTACCATTTAAAACTCACTTTCACCACCCACTTGAATTTTAAATTGGGCAGATTTTGTGGGTTTTAAACAGGTAGGAATTTTATTGTCATTCCTAAATGAATAGAAATTCATACTCTATCCTTTTTTATTTCACCAAAACCTTCATTATTCTTTTATGTCAATGTACACTCCATCACTACTTAGAACATGTTCTTTTCGTTGGGAAATATGTGTTGGTAAATAAGTGAAATCGATTAAGATTGGTAGAAACAGTTGAAGTAGATTTGAGTGAATTAAAGTACCTTGAATTTTTTTTGTATAATGGGTAAAAGTTGGTTAAAATAGTGGAAAGTAGTTAAAATTTGTCAAAGTTGGTGGAAATGAGTTGAAGTAAGTTGAAATTGATATTTTTTTGTTGAAATTCGTAAAGTAGGTTGAAATAGATTGATGTAAGTTAAAATAAGTTAATATGAATTGAAGTTGATTGAAGTTGGTAAATTTAAACTTACCAACGAAAAGAACACGGTCTTAATAAGCTAAGTAAATCAAAGGCAACTATTTTGTGTAACTAGTAGGCAACTAATCACTAAACAAAACCCCTTTTTTGATGGATTAGTTGGACCGGCCCCCTCTCGAAGGGAGATCCCTTGGACTAATAGGCCCAAAGAAAGGGGAAACACTGCACATGCCCAAGTGACTTCTATTTTGTATAACTACTTTGCAACCACTCACTAAACAAGACATTACTACTTGACCACAGTGTGTTAAGGGAACCGGACCCGATCGGAGGGTCCAATCATTTGGGCCAAGACCCGCTCTCTCTTGCAGTTCCAAGAAATGTGAAAACTCATCCAAGTTATCAAACTGGTCAATACCAGAAAGAACCGGCCAACCCGATCTATCAGCAAACTTAGGCAAATCACAGTTCAGCTGCACATTTCTCAAATAGTATTGCAGGTCTGTGCATAATGCATGGGCTAAAATACTAAGCAACATTACAATTTATTTTACAATAATTAGCTGATCTGTTCTGTAAAAAAAAAAAATTATATAGAAGATGAGCTTCTTTGAAATAGTTTCATCCAAACAATAGAGAGAGAGGCGGCATATATGTGCCAGAGGTCAAGTTTCTGGAGACTTCTAGAATGTTTTAAGAACTTTCAAAACACTGTAGAATTCTCTAAAACATGCTAGAACTTTCTGGATTATTCTCAAACCTTTGGAGTACTCTAGGATCTTTCAAATTACCCCAGAATCTTCTGGATTGTCCTTAAAATATTTTTGAATATTCTCAATAATGTTCCACAAAATTCTAGATTTGTAAATATCTGAGATACTTGTATGAGAATTCTGGAGGTTTTATATTAGTTGTAAGATTAAATTGATCTCCCCGTCCATTAAGGAGGTGGAGACCTATACATATTCCTAAGGGGGCTTCCCTATAAACCAAGCAAGTTGAATGCAATAAAAAGTAAAGTTGGATAAAGCTGACTTGACAAGATCACCGACATGAAATTAAGTGAATTTTGGTATAAATTTTCAACCCGTTTAATTAAATGGGTTGACATGTTCAATTTGTTCAATTAAATGGATTGACATATTCAACCTGTTTAATTAAATAGGTTAAGTTCAGGTCGAAATTCTTAACACGAAAAAATATCTATTTAACTCGTTTAATTAAATAAGTTCAGCAAATCAACTCATTTTTCCATTGGCTATTTATCCATTAACCTTTTTGCTAGACAACTAAGAATACAAAAAATTTTTAAAAATGTGAATTATGATGAACGTGGAGTTTTAGAGAGTAATCATTTAACTTTATATGTAAACTTAATTTTTATTGCTATATAATTACTTGTTAATTGAAAATGTTAAATGCATAAACGAGCAATTAGACGACTGAACTCAACTTGTTTATATTAAACGGGTTAAGCAGGTCAATCCTTTTAAAAATTAAATGGGTACAGGTGAAGATTTTCTAAGCCGTTTAATAAACGAGTTAGGTTCAGATCGAAGAATTCTCAATCCGTTTAAGTTCGACACGAACACTAATTCGACCTGACTTATTACCCAACTCTAATAAAAAGTATTCTCCCAAACTCTCTCTCTCTCTTATGTGTTCTCTTTTCTCTTAGTTTACTTAGTCTCCTTGAGTCTAAGCTATGCATTATCAGCAAGGTTTACCACCACACGTGGTAAAATTAGAGAAACTTTGCTAGAGTCGCTCGGAATTTGAAATTTTGTGAACAATCATCCCCTAAAATATGATACTGAATATTTTTTAGGGTTTTTATCTCACTATCTTGCTCATGGCTTGTCAACGCGCATTGATTTATTTGGGCTTGTTTGTAGGCGGCGGTGCCTAGTGGGCTATGTCTCACTTTCATTTTGTGGATTGATTTAGGATTTTGTACTTTCTTTTATGTTAGATTGCCTATAATTCACCCATTGAAATGCAATCCTTCTCTGAACCCTACGTGAACACGAAATACTTGTACACCGGACTGTCCTTTTTTTGTTTTGTATTTCATTCATATAATTAATTTTCTAGTAAGAGAATGCACAATATTGTATTATTTGTATAGGAAATGTAAGGAAATGCTTTACATCAAAGCAAAACAGTGACGAAATCCTTCAAAATGACAAATAAAGGAAGATTTGCATTAAAAACATTAATTTAAAAATTAATATTACTAATTTCATCAAGTCGAACATTTATATCACACCAGTCCAATCTGGTATGACAATCAACCGGATCTGTTGATCTCAAACAGTCCCACCAGTCCAATCATTGATCCATTGACCAACGCCTCCAACTGGGTCTTTTACCGGATCGGTTCTCTTAATAATGCTTGACAATTAACTCCTAGTAAAACAGTTATCCACTACAGCTTGCAATCTTGCGAACACCATCATGCAAAGTGCTATTCTAGGTGGTAATGAACAGCGCTTTTCATGCTTGGGATATCAGAATGACCCCAATGGGCTAAAGAGTTTCCGAGGCTGAGCCAATTTTAACTAAAGGAGAACGGTCAAGTGAAAATATCATGTTTTGGATGCGGGCATTCAAGGTTTCAAAATTATATATTGTCCCGAAACTATACACACCTAGGCCCGGCCAATATATGGAGAGACTTCATCGTTCTCTTTTTTTCTTTATTATTCTCTAAAACCACACCACATTTTCAAAAATGGTAGGCAGAATTTTGAAAAACAGAACCTGGAACTATAGATTTGCATTGATCATATAAATGCTGGCGAGGTTTACTGGGCCGAATGTCTAGCAAGGAGGGGGGGAGGCACCACTGGCTATAATTGCAAACCTTGCTTGGTAGCGACCAAGCCTGCTGGATCAACACAGCCAGGACAATAGTGATCCGCGCTGTTTGCCTATCTTTATGAATGAATTTCATGCCCAGTTCAAATATATGAGCTGAAATAGTGAAGAGCAAGAGCTGACAGATTTAACATGATAATGCAGTTGTCTTGGTTCATATGAGAGCTGAAATACTGAAGAGCAAGAGCACTTTCAGTGTACAAATACCGAAAGCCATCCATTTCCATAACTCGTACGGCAACAAGTGGCCATGATTTCTGACAGATTTAACATGATAGCAAATGTCAAACTAGTAAAGTCTCCAAAGGTTGCCACCAAAATCCTAGGTTCAATCCTCGCCCACATCCTTCTATCAACCATCATACCCACAAAACCCCAGGGGGAAAAAACATTTAAAAAAAATTCGGGCTCTTCTTTTGATACCAATCAGCAAACAGCCCACTAAACTGCCCATCCGGCCAAATTTGAGCTTCTCGCACATGGGCTTCAGAAATTTTGGCCACGATATCATGTATGGGCAAGACACAAGGAATGTCTCAATTAGAACGCATCACAGAAGCAAGATCCAATTCATGCCCCATGAACACACCACATTTAAGGAGCCACAGGAGATGTAGACGATGTAACTTCAACCACATCCGAAACCAAGTGAGCAAGGAAAAATAATAGAAGCATCTATTATGCCAGCATGCATATTCAACTTCCAAACACCCCAAGAAGTGTTAGTCAAAAATATACTGAAAACCAAGGATCCATCATGAAAAGAAATATTATGTACGCTGTAAAGCAGCAATCAAAAACTTGATAGATGCGAAGCACTCGGCATTCAATTCTGCTTCAAAAGGGGAGAAGGGACATGCAAAGTGCAAACCATAGGAAAGCACTACAATTTCAACAGAAAAGAGCTTGAAAAGGGCTATGGACCTACAATTTCAACAGAAAAGAGCTTGAAAAGAGCTCAAACTAACACCTCAGGTGTAAGCATATTAAAGAATACTATGTGAACTGACAGCCTGCAATAAAAGAACACTAGAGAATATGCTCAGGAAATAGAGCTCCAAACCCTAACAGCAAAAATGGATCCTCTGAAATCATCCTAGTTTTGAAGCATCAGAAACTGAAGGCAAACCCCCCACCCCTCTCCCCCAAAATGGGGGAGTTTCCATATAGTTAAATAAACCCAAAAGACTGATGTCCAACTCACACATAAATCAGAGCTCAAATATGGCTCTCACTGAAAGACATTCTTCTGCATCAGCATGCTTACGTGGGCACAGCAACAAGGCCCTAGCAGTCACACTTACCGAAATAGTTATACAAATGCCTATCTACATAGAGATATTAAACCCAATCTATCATCTGATGTCTTGTTAGAAACTAGAATATCATCGAAAATCTATAATCTATAACAACATAGACAAAATTCTTCTTAAATAGATACTACACAGTTGTCTAAAACCACAAAAGTAGAGAACATGAATTAAAGCAGCTTCTAAGGCATTTCCCTCTTGCAGTAACAGAAGCACAGCTAATTCTGGTCAAGAAGTACCTATCAGACCACAGAAACAATAGAGGAACCAGCTTCTATCACGAACTTAGAGACCTGCATTAAGATAAAGCTCTGTTTTTCTAACGAGAGTAAGGATGGTATCGACTATTGCCACTATAGCCTCCTTTACCATAAAACCCACTAGCACTGCCATATCCAGCGGTAGCACCACTGTCATAACTGCTGCCGTAGCCTGAACCTCCGTAGCCCCCATAACCTTCGCTCCTGCCATACCCATCTAAGCTGCCACTGCCGTATGTCCCACTATATCCAGCACCATACTGTCCAAATCTGCTAGAGTAGCCCAGGGATGACCCACCTCCATAGCCCCCTAAGCTACTGCCACCAAAAGCGCCATACCCACTACCATACGCACTGCCACTAGCATAGCCTCCATAACCAAGTCTACCACCAACACCTCCAGACATCCTATAATTACTTGGGCCATATCCAGCATCGTAAGCCCCATAAGATCCTCCATAACCAGTAAAATCATCCCCAAATGATCGGGCCCTAGAGTTGCTACCATATGTTGGAGCTACAGGTTGGTTCGAGGGTTTCTTTGGTTCAGCCTTCTTGATCTCCACCTACAACAAAGCAACTTAGTCAACCTAGAACCTGTGGTATTCAGTCTAAGATGAATATCCTTGGCTGATGTAATCTACACCTGCATAAACTGCATCCTGATTTCAAACAGCCAGCCTCAAGTCAAAAGAAAACGAACTAGACATGTAAGGCGGAAACTGAAGCTGATCTTAAAACACAAAATAGTTACATAAAAATCATCGATAAAAGAAGCCTATAACAAGACACATAAAGAAGAAAAAACAGTTTGCCAATAACTTGGGATTCAATTCAGAGAAATGACCAAAGCTCACCTGGGTGCCCTCCATGTCAACCATATTTCCCTTAGATAGTAAATCATCAACCACTTCTTCACTGTCAAAGACAATAAATCCAAACCCACGAGAACGGTTGGTTTCATGGTCACGTATGATCTGATGCTCCGTCACCTCACCATACTTTGAGAAAAAACTCCTAAGTTCATCTGTTTAATGAAAAATATTCAAAGATATAAATGAATCAAATCCTAAACTTGAGTGGCATCCAAAACATGCAAATGAAAATACGAAGTACCAGAGGAATCTTTACATCTACGCTTATTTCTCTCAAAAATAAAACAAAATGATTAAATTAAAATAATAAGTTATACCTTCTGAGACACTGGATGGAATGCCGCCAACAAATATCTTTTTTGTCCTGAAATCCTTTGACTGCGCAGCACCTTTGGGTATAGTACGTTTAATCTCAACCTAGCAGGTTCAAAAACAAAAATAAACTCAGAAGACAAGCAAATCTATAATAAAATAGCGTAAAAACCCAGCAAACGTGTTCACCACAAGTAGAACCGTCGATCGGGTCAGGTTGGGTCAAATTCATGTTCGTGTCAAACTTAAACTGGTTGAGAAATCCTCAACCTGAACCTAACCCATTTATTAAACGGGTTGAAAAGCTTGACCTATACCCGTTTATTTTTTAAATGGATTGACCTGAAATTTACCTATTAACTTGTTTAACACAAATGGGTCAGGTTCAGATTATCCGTTTACCTATTTACCCACTTTATATTTTGACTAAAATATGATTACCAAACATTATAAATCAATTTTTTGATTTTAATATGGCATCATAATGCAACCATTGTCTAGGATTCACAAGAATCACAATCACAAAACGAATATCAACTTGATTAAACCCATTGACAATTTCCCTCAAAAAGTACATAGTGATTGGGTAAACTAATCAACTTATTTAATCCATTTAATTAAACGGATTAAATGGGTATTTTTTTTATGTCAAAATTCTTAATCTAAACCTAACCCAATTAATTAAGTGGGTTAAATGTGTCAACCCATTTAATTAAACGGGTTGAAAATCTTTACCCAAACCCACTTAATTTCGTGTTCAGTTTGGATCGGTAATCGTGTCGAGTTATCTTTTGACAGCTCTAACCACAAAGCATGCTAGAAAGGAAGCTACCTATTAGCTAATCTAGCCAGGGAATCCAATCTTTCTTCTTTTATGAGATCTTGTTCTAGCATAGGATTAGCTTATTCTCTAACAATATTCTTATATTTATATCACGAAGTTCACCCATCCAGGGTCTTACTGGATTAATAGCCCAGATCTTATCTTCATCAAGAAAGTCCGTAAGCTTTAGGGCGCTTTCATTCATAGTGAACTGAAGGTTTAGGCTGCCGTTTGTCGAAAGATAAAAAGATGCTGCTGAAAGCCCGAAGGCTATTTTGGCAAGTAAATAATTTAAAGGAAGGTATATCTTTAAAAGGCCCTTAAAAGCAGTTTTGTTAACCCAAAGGAGCAGGATCAGAAAACAACATTCACCAATGGGCCTGAACACCTCACCTGCTTTCCATTGATGATGTGGGTATCCTCAATAACCTGGTCAACAACTGAGGGATCAGCATAGGTAATGAACCCAAAACCCCTTGGCTGCCCACTGAATCGATCCTTCATAATCACGGAGTCTGTTATCTCTCCATACTTCCCAAAATGTTTAATGAAGACGGCTATTTCATAGGAAGGGTTAAGAAATCATATTAGACACAGAATACTATAAGAGCACTAGTAAGCATAACAATCAGGGCAACAAAACTAACTTTTTATGACATGCCATAAAAAGATAAATAAAATTAATAAATAATGCATGAAAGCTTACAAAACCAGCTAAAGTGGCACAATAATCTAAACTTTGGGGGTTTGGACACCAATAATCTAACCTGGAGAAATAGGTCTAAACAGTCTTACCTTTTAAAGGTCTTTATCTTCAATAGTACATGGGTGATTTTAGATTGATTTTTCAAGTAATTCCAAATGATATTGCCCTTAAAACAACACAAATATATTAAATTTAAGTTGCATACATTCATTTGCAGGTTCAAATTGCTTGAAAAATACAATCTAATATCACTCTTATACTATTGAAAATAAATAACTCAAAAGGTCATACTCTTTGGAGTTATTTCTATATGTTAGATTATTTGTGTCCAAACCCCCAATAATTTAGATCATTGGCGTCCAAAAACCCTTGACATATCAGCGAGATTCAGCATTGAAGCGTCAATATGGAACAGAGTCAGAAACTTCATAAAATACAAATCACAACCACAAGGGATGTTCTGAGAAATGTGACCCACATTACATCAACAAGAATGACTCGCCTAATGGGTCAAGTGGGCTCCATTTCCCTTTTAGTTCACGAATGTCTTGCACAATTCAAGAAATGAAGGGACCTGGAGTCTCACTCAAGGAAATAAAGGCGTACAGTTGTTGATCTTGAGAAAAGTAGAGAGGTAAATGGAAGTAGATGAAGGATCTGGAGTTTCATTTGAGAAAATAGATTGGAGAGGTGAGACTAATAGCCAATCAGAATTTAGAACATAACTAAATCTCTCTCCACATAATGACAGCTAATACAGTTTGCTGAGATAAGAAATATTCCATAGCCCCAAACCTCTCTGGAGAACCTTGTCCCAGGATAAATAGTAGAAGTTCTGCAATTCCAAAGTCGATCACTCTGGTGCTCCTGTCCACTGAACGACTCACATGATCCCTCATTTGACCATACTCCGAAAGTAGCCACATGTAATGTGGGATTTAGAACGAAAAAGAATGCGAGAGAGGAAGTCTAACTTATAAACAATGAATCCCATCTTATCATTGACAATGATTGCCATAGGACTCCAAAGAGGTCATGTTCGGATCTTATATCTAATACAAGCTGTAATTTTGATATACTTAGGTGGAGTTTTGCCTGATCTCTTTCTTACTCCCAACAGAATTTTTCTTTTTTCTTTTTTTTCTTTTGGTGGCTTTTGTTTGAGCATTTCTATCGTGCTTTCTTGAAGTGAAATTTCATTCCACCAAACCATATGCTCCTATGCTTTCCCTTTGACAAAGTTCTATTTAATACCTCTACCAAGAGTTCACCAACTACGGCATGTTCTTTTCAACTTAATCTTGCCTAACTTATCTTGACTAAACTAAACTTATTTCTTCTGACGAGAACTGGATTTGTTTCTACTTAACTGAACTTATTTTTAGTGAAGTCTCTTTTAATAATAGTTGAAGTGAACTTGTTTATGTTGAACTCAAACTTACTTTTACTGAATTGAAGTGAATTGAACTCTATTGAACTTAACTGAACTTTTGTTTTCTAAACTGGACAAAATTCTGCTTATTTTTGCCAAACTAAACTGAACTGAACTTACTATGAAACAAAATAAATTGAAAAGAACAAGGGACCTGTGTATTACTAGCAACTGAGAGAAGTGCATTCTGACGCTTTTGTTGATGGTACCAAAATTTTGATGGTGGCGGCTTGTTGACTAAAGAGTGGAAAAGAGAGGTGGTTTGCACTTTACAGAACAACCCCCCCCCCCTTCCCAAGATTAAGAAAATTAGAAAAAAGAGAAACAAAAATGTAAAATCAAGAGGAAAGGTCAGATACATCAGATAGGGTCAATAAGACAACTTGCTTAATACACTATGATCAAATTTAGAAATTTAAGCCATCAAAAAGAAACATAGTTTAGAACTTGTTGAACATATGAGCATCTTCAATGCTTTTCTCACCATTTTGTCTCATCAAGTAGGGTCCACAAGACAAATCATCAAATTATACGACTTTGTGAATCTAACCATTTCTATCTCACATAATGCAAAAATCCCCCATTTTACTCAATTGAATCTCACCAAATAAAATGTATCCCACACAATTTGGGAAAAAGAAAAGAAAAATGAAATGAAATGAGAGAGGAGAGAGAAAATGACCAAAAACATTAAAAACAAGGCCAAGTTGCAGCTTTTCACGTGAATAGGGAGAGGAAGGAAGAGCGGGAGGGATAGGAGAGAGAAAAAGAGCTGAGGTGAGAACCTCTACTCACGAGATTCTCATGAGATTTGCAGAGGTAAGATCCATGTCTCACGCTATATTCAGGGTACTCCATTCTCACCATTATCTTATTTTTGTGATATTGAGTTGGTGAGTAACTCTCTGAGATGCTCTAATAATTTATGTGACTGCAATTCATGTCCAAATGAACTAAAAAAATAATAATAATTGAATGTGGCTCACAGCTACCTTGACCATGTCACTAACTAGGCTGGAGGGAGGCTTATGGAGAGAAGGCTCGCCAAATGTATTCAAAAGGTTTGATCTCATTACAGTATAGAATGTGGAATAACCACATTCAGCAGGTTAGCCTTTCAGCTTTTATTAGCTTTAATTCCCCGCGCAGGATACATCAGAGTATCAGGCCACAGGGTATCATAAGTCTCTAGGGTTTAGCTAGTGACTTTAGTCTGGCCATTGTTGTGTAGCCATAATGAATAAGTTCAAGCCTCCCACATAAGCTTGAATTAATGCAAATACAAAATTCAATAAAAAGAAGTGGCTATTTATTATCTTTATGTAATAATTAGTAGTATTGCAATATAGTTTCACTATACGGTCCTAACTACCCAAGTGTGCCCAACCCAAAAAAATAAGAACAATTAAATTAGATCTAGCTTCTACGTTGATTGTTGGACCAGTGCACTTATTAATTAATTTATGACTGAAGATGCCCTATTTTTGTTTTCTTTTTTATTATGATCCCACTTTGTGCTCCTTGACTGATACCTCTAACTCAAAGAATGGATACTTTTCTCTACTCTTTTCCTTATTAGAATTGACAAAAGGATTTAGGCTCCGTTTGGTCCTTAGAAAATTTATTGGAAAGAAAAGTTGAAGGAAAAAAATGTGAAGGAAAAAATGAGTTTTTTTCTCTTGTTTGGATTGAGGAAAAAATACAAGAATTTGGATGAAAAATTTAAATATTGATGAACTACTTAAATCATGTTGATGTCATCTAAGTAATGTGAGGTTAGAGAAGGTGGGGAATTTTCCTAGAACTTTCCTCACAATTTTATGAGAAAAATTTTATCACTTGTTTTTAACAATTTTTCCACCTGACTTTCCTCCATATTTTTTTTTCCTTGTGATTTTCTCTAGACCAGACACCAAAAAAAAAAAACGTTCCCAATTTTTTTCTTTCCACCAAATTTTCCACTATCCAAACAAAGCCTTAATCTCATTCAGCTGCAAGGATGTAAAGTGCTAAATTTGCCAAGGTGTATTCTATTATAATACAACAGGTCTAGGATTTCTACATCTTCACGCTAGAATACCTAACACATTTTGGCGAGATAGGAAATTTACTTGTTTACTTAATTATTTACTTATTCATTCATTTGATCATCCATCACATTTGACCCAATAATCTTTGGGTCACCTGGATTGAAATAGTCATGTTCAAAACCAAAATTTATTTTCAGAGTTGAGTCAAACCTTGAGGCGCCGGTAATGCAGGTGAAGTAGTTCACAATGACAACCTGACCTTTCGGCAAATTGTAGATCCAAGAAACTATGGGTAGTGAACATATAAGAGACTTTTCATTGGCCTAACTTGTGAACCTTGCAGAAAGGAAAAGTCACAGAAACTGCCATGAGGTAAGGGCAGAATTGCGATGGGAGAAGCTTCAATTGCTTGTTTTGTTTAGTGGGGTAGAAGATGACGACCCTTAATTGAATCTACTATGAAGGTGGAAGTTAGGGTTAGTGAGGTATAGAAGCAGAGATAGGAATGAATAAAAGAAAAGAATTACAGCTCCATGCGCACTAACTGCTTCATAGTACAACCCCTGACCTACTAATACCTAGATGCTCCACCTCAATATAAAGAAGAAGAAACCACATAATGACCCGCAATTAGCAATGTAAACCCCAGTAGAAACATCACAAGTTCCCATCAAGAAAACAACCAAAAAGCAACAAGCAGATAGAAAGATAAGAGAACAACAATGAACATAGAAAAGAGAATCAGATTTGAGAAGACTCACAGTTAGTGGTGTCTCTAGGAAGACCACCGATGAAGATCTTCCTGCAAAACGGAAAAGATATGCTCTTAACAAAAAGACGAGTATGTATGGCGGAAGAGAAAGAATAGCTGAAGATAGAAATACAAACCCAGGGCTGGCGCCATCACCGTGAGGTCCATCGTTCTTGAATTTGGACGCCATTGCTTAAAATTACAGCTCCAATCAGCGCTTGGCACAGACAATTGAGAGCAAAAGGGCTAGGGCTTTATCTGAGAGCAAAAGGGCTAGGGTTTTGACGAAGGAGCACAGAGAGAGAGAGAGGGCTTGGTGCGTAAAGGCTACGGCCGAGTTCTAAGGTTATATAGTAGTCGTAAAAACGATTGTTTGTGTTGTACTTGTAGGGTTGGCAATTTCGCGTGCACTTGATGATATCTATTTCACCCAATTCAAAAAAGTGGATAAAAATTCAAAATGTATGGACGATAGTTTGACAGATTGAATTAGATCCAGGTCATGCCCCATTTGATCCGTCACTTTGATCTATCACCTGTTTAGTCATTCATTTATTTATTTCATATTTACAATTAGTTTACTTGTTATTTTTTACCTTTAAATTTTACTCATTTTTCAGACAATTATATTGTTAATTCTATGATTTTCGTCAAAACTAATGTGATGAAAATTATATTTATTTGTTCTTTATACCCAAAATATCTTTTTTAACCTTTTCAAAAGGCAAAACTTACTTTTTTTATATACAACAACAACAACAAACTCTCAATGTGGGTCCCGCATTCGCGGGGTCTGGGGAGATCCAGCTGTAGGCAACCTTACCTCTACCAGTATTCCTACCCATAGAGAGGTTGATTCCATAAGACCCACAAAAACAGCTTTGAGAAAAGGTTTGAAGAGAAAACGATTGCAAAAAGCATTGACTGGCGTAAGAGAAAAGGGGAGGGGAAAAAGGTACCGGAAAGGCGAATAGATAGGGAGCGGAGACATACCTCAACAAACCAGGGGCGCTTGGTGCTGTGGCATTTGGGGAAAACACGACCTGCAGACAAGCAAACCAAAACCCACCCCACCCCACCCCGCCTAAGCTACTGCCACCTACGGAGTCGGACCCCTACAATCAGGGACCTTAATCTTGTCCCGCCACAAACTCCTATCCTGAGCCATGTCCTCCGTGAGACCGACAACTCTCAGGTCCTCTCTAACCACCTCCTCTAGGCTCTTCTTCGGCCTACCCCTCCCTCTCTTACCGCCGGGAGGGTTGATACTCTCGCACCTTCGCACCGGGGCGGCCACGCTTCTCCTCTTCACGTGGCCGAACCATATGAGCCTCGATTCCCTCAACTTCTCCTCTATGGGGGCCACTCCAACTAAGCCCCTAATATAAATTTTCATATTATATAAATTTTCATATAAATGTTTTTATATAAATATATAAATTTTCTTAACATATTATATATAAAATTTCATCACTCGTTTACAATCCAATCCACCCTTTTGCACTCGCGGATGGTAGATGGATGGATTGGATTAGATTTTTACGGATGATTGGTAGAATTGATGAAACAGATTAAAGCGGATGATGGATGCGGATGATGGTTCACCCGACCCGAACCCGATTTATTATCACCCCTATGTACTTGTGTAGAGCCATGTAGGCATTGGTAAAAATAGTATTTAAAAATATATCATGTTATTTTCGTTGAGAAATGAACGTTAGAAAATAGGTGAAGTTAGTTCAGATTGATAAAAATGAGTTGAAGTGGATTAAAGTGGGTATTTTTTTATTGAAGTGTGTAAAAGTTGGTTGAATTTTTTTATGTGATTGGTAGAAGTTGGTTAAAATAGTGAGAAATGGGTTAAAGTTAGTTGAAGTGAGTTGAAATTGATTGAAACTTGTTGAAATGGGTTGAAGTGGGTATTTTTTTTATTGAAGTTGGTGAAGTGGGTTGAAAGTTAGTTGAAGTTGGTAAATTAAGATTTACCAATAAAAAGAACAGAACCTATATATCTAATGATTTCATTAAAATGAAACATTAAATAGTACTTATAAAGAAAATCATGAATGAATAATTGAAAGTCTAAAATATAGATATTAAATTTAACTTTTAAATAACTAATACAAATTAACTAATGTTTGACTCTGAAGTCATGACAATTTTATCAAGAAAAATTTTCGGGTACTTTTCATCTTTAGTGTTGATATAGTACCTCACAGTTCATATTGTGACGTTTGAAAATCAATCCTTATCAAACCTTTTAGACCACGTCAACTCCCAAAAAGATATTCCTATCGATTAGTAAAATAAAATTCCTACAGATGAACATATAAACTTTATTTCTAGAAAAACCACTGTTCAACTAATGATTGGCCTGAAAATCAAAATGAGGCCTACTGTTGGATTATGATCCAGCCCAATCAAAAAAAAGGAAAATCATTGAATTTGGCAAGACATGTTTGCTTGGAATAAAAAGGAATGTCTTCATTTATTGCTTGGGAAATAAGGCACGCCCTTACTATATGGTTTTACTGCAGGTACAAATTAGGCAAGTTAATGTCTTGTTGTCCAAGCTTTACAACGTGATACATTAAGGTCACTTGTACCTTTGGTCATGCATCACAACAAGGAGAATTATAAGCACTAGCTTTATAACGTTATACATTAAGGTCACTTGTACCTTTGGTCATGCATCATGATAAGGAGAATCATAAGCACTAGATCCCACGAAATTGTGAGAGTTTAAGTGTTTGCGAGACAATGTGGCAGAAGGTGTGCAATGGGGTGATGATTACAACAACTTAGATGGATGTCTAGGTGGTGGTAGAATCAATTGGTGATCTTGTTTAATTGTCTTCAAGCCTAGAGGTAATTTCTGTATTGTTCATGAATTGTCGTGAGTGTTGAATTAGGTAGATAATTTGAGATGAGTACTCGTTGTATTGTTTGCTATTCTTATAGTAGAATGCTTATGTCAGTTTACCCTATGGTTATTCCCTCTACCCTTGACAGCTTCCACGTTAAATTTAGTATCCAATTTAATTATTTCCTGCATTTAATTTCACATATTATTGGCTTGTGGGTGTTATATATGTCATTAGTTGCAACTAATTGTTTTTGTGGGTAATTGGGGACCAAACAAGGGGAATCATTGTTTGAGAGCTTGGGTTGGTATAACTAGTAGTGAGAACTATAGAAAGTTCAACTAGTACCTCGATGATTAAATTAGTTGATAGTAATTATTCACTTTTAAATCCAATGGTGGATGACTTACTTTATTGTAAGGACTTGCATGATCCCATTGAGTTAAAAGGTAAAAAGCATGAAAAGAGAGGGGTTGGAGAGTGGAAAAGATTAAATGGGAAGGTTGTTGGTACAATTAAACAATGACTGGATATCGATGTCTTTCATCACGTATTCAATGAGATTGATGCCCATAACTTGTGGACTAAGTTAGAAGGTTTGTACCAAGAAAGATTACCTAGAATAAAGGTTTCTTGATCAAGAGACTTGTTAACTTGAAATTGAAAGGGGGACGTACAACTCCTAAGCACTTGAGTGATTTTCAAGTTATTGCTTGTTCAATGAAGAAGCCCGTAGATAGGAGATGGGTGTTGCTATTGACCAGGCTTTTCTCACTGAAGGGAGAAATCGACGTAAGAGCAGAGGATCGAAGGGAAAAGGAAAAGGCAATAACATATTTCACAGTAAGCGGAGAGCCACATGCTGGAAGTGTGGAAAACTAGGCCATATCAAAAAGTATTACAACTCACAGAAACAGGGGTAAAAGTGTAATACCTGCATTCTATTTAAGCTATCTAGCCTGTTTCTTAATATTGCAAATCATATTTTATTATTTTAGCTAAGTTAAATTAATATCGATGTGCTTGCTTAAGTGATAATTTTATTAAAACGAACATTGCTATTATTATTAGTTTTGAAATTTTACGATGATCTTAATAAGCGTTAATAAGAATTATTATCAATTACTAAATCAAGTAGATTCTTGAGTGTGATTGGATTGACAAACCTTAGAATTTATTTCGTCGAATATCATATCGATCGTTATTAATGGGAACGAATAATTCAACGAGCATTAGTATTAACAAGTTCGAATTTAGGCTAAGAGGTACGAATTGGGTTGAGTAATGTTAGATGATTGGACAAACCAAAAAAAAGGGGGGAAAGAAACCAAAAGGGGCCCGACGCCCCTTTCTTTGCAAAATAGAGAGCAAGGGGGGAGGGGTACTGCTGGCCATTCTCATGACCCCCCCAGACCCAAAGAAAGAGAAAGAGAGAGAGAGAGGTGTGACGGTGCGATGTTGCCATGCTGGTGCCTGGTCGGCTGTTGTGGCACCCTGCTGATCATTCCACGCTACAGTCTTCGCGACAGAAAGAGAGAGAGAGAGATGTCAGGTGAGAGCGAAGCAAGATGAGAGAGGATTGGGGCTGCCAGGCGTCGGCGATGGCAAGTCTGGCGACAAAAAGGTGTCCCCACCAGTGGGCTCGACTCTCGAGTCTGGCGACTACCAAAGGCCACAAAAATCAGGGACTCTAGGGTTAGGGTTTGAAAACCCTCAGCCGCCGCCACCACTACTACTGGCGTCTGGTTTGAAGCTGGAAGAGCGCGAGGGAGGAGGGAGGACAGAGCAGCAGCAGAGATGCAACCAAGAGGCTAAGAAATCGAGTCCGAGTAAGGCTGATTCAAATTAGCGGCTAGGCTACGAAAATGGGATGAATTTTTCACATTCGTGAGCACTCAAATCAGTCCCAAAAGCCCTTAGAATAGGTCCTTAACTTGGATTCAAGGTAGTTTTTCTCTTCCTCCTAAATTATTAGTAATTTCAAGTAGATTTTAATGATTATAGGTAGTGCATGCTTAGTTTGGGACTATTATCAATAATTGAAGGAGTTGAGGCTGAAATTTAGTAAATATGATGATGATACTGATTTGGGTCTCATGCATGTTGAGTTGATGTGTAGGTTTGCTATTCGGTCAATTTAGGGAATTTTGGAGTAAACAGATTATGCCCTAATGTTGTCGTTAATATCAGTTTAAATATGCTCTAAATTCTATTTTGGGTGAATACATATGCATATTATTCTTATGGATATTGATTTTGCGAGTTAAACAATTGAACTGTTATGATATTGAACCGAGCTTGGTAGTTGAATAGTTTGAGGTGGAACTGATGAGTGGTTCGAGGTTTTTATGGACGGTGTTGTGTGAGGAGGGAGCCTGGGATTGATATTGATTGTAATTGTGTGAATTCTGTAGTAATTGTGGTATTAGGTAGATTCTGTTGAAACTGCTCATCCGAAGTGAAACGAATGTGCTGTTTGTGAACCCCTCCCCTTTTGAGTTGATAAAATGATGTTATGTGAATGAACTTCAATTTTTAGAAACCTTTAAAAGTTCATTAAAACCTTATTTTCATGATTTCAAGGCGTTTCTAAATTTTCATCAGTTACCTGTTTCGACTGCTAAGACGTTTGTAGCTTGAATGATCCTAAATCATCGAACTACTCAGCTGAATGACTCAGCTAGCTGGTCATTAGGTCTAGGAATTTAAAAAGGAAATGAGTAATGAGATCGAAAATGTCTTAAGGGTTTGGTTTGTATTATATTTCTTTCTTTTTTGTTTAAAGGATTGAAATAAACTTAAAAAGGCAACTGAAGATGTTTTTTTTCTTGACCTAGTTTGAATTATATGCTAGCCAATTATTTAAGTTTTGAATTATGAGTAAGTAGACTCGCCATGATCTTAAGAGGTTTTCCTTGTTGAAAATGAAAGAACCATAAACCATTAATGGGGTTATGGGTTATTCTACTAGACAAGCGTAGTTTTGATTACATAAGCAACTATTAAAAGAAGTGATTCGTGACTCACTTGAAGGCGGGGCTTGTTGTGCGTGATAGTGACCCCTTTTTAATAACCTATAACTGTTTAGTACAATTTTAATGGTTAAGATAAGCGCTTTAAGTGGACGAATGATTAAAGAATAGATCCAGTTTGTAGGAACCCTAATGCCTAGGGAGTTAGACCCAGAAGTGGGAACCCTAGAAGACTCTGACAAGAGTAATGGTCCAAAATATGTTATGCCTTGAAGATAATTCGATGCATGAGTTATGGCCTCACATAGGGCTAGTGACGATCTCCCTTGACTAGCGTGTTATATGATCTTATGCCCGAATGAGAAGATATTTTCTTATTATATGAGAAAACGATTTGAACCCTTACCATTGTGGGTGTTTCAGGAACTTTTAAAAAGAATATGAGCCTTAAAGGGGCTAGTTTGAATTTTAAGCGATTCTCTTAAAGTAAAATGAGTTACTATGCTTCCAAAGTGTGCGGATGAAAGCTTTTTCACCCTATCTTTGTCATTTTACTTGGCTATGTCCTTGAATGCCTTTTTCTATGGAAGTTTGATTATTAAAGGCAAAGCTATGAGCTTGAGTGGCTTCGTGTAAAGCTTGGAGGTGATGGTTTCCTTTGGGGGAATTTTGTTGCCTAATATGATAGTAGTATATAAATGTTATGTGATTGCTACTTATTACAATTGCCTGTAAATGTTTTGGTTTTTAAGAAGTTGAGAAACACTCACTGAGCGTATGAGTCAAGTTGGAACTTCGCTTGGGAAATAGGAACTATGTGGATGTGTCCACAAATTCATGAGTTGAAAGCTGTAATATGATGTATCCCTAGATTCCTAAATGTGTGTAAATAAAGTACTTTGGTTCATGCATTTTGCATATTAATCAACAGTCGTTCTGTTTGACCTTGTGAGCCAACGATCTGATTAGTCAACTACCTTTCGTTGGAGTTGTTTATTTTTGGATGCAAACCCGTGTACTCCGAATGCGTGATCCGTCGAATTGTATCTTTTATTTCCCTTTTTATTATTGAACTTTATTGTTTGGTATACTTTGGGCGAGTGACCCGTAAAGTTGTGGACTCCGGCGTGCAGCCGTTGAGCTTATTTTGGTGTTATTTTGTACTTCTATTCATTGCAGGGATTTAATGTAAGGCTTTAAGCCTAGAAAATGGTCAAATTTTGGGCAAAACTCTGTCCGTTTCGCCCTAAACTTTAAGAAAATACTAACAGTTCTAGCCCTAGGGCTAAGGACGTTACAAAAAGGACGACAAGAATCAGAAGAAGGATTATAAGAAAATTACTACAGTATTTGTCTTACATGAATGTTTGGACAACAATGTAGTTAGAATAGTTTGTGTAATCATATTGTTGATTCTGACACTAAGTGGGCTATCAATTCAACTACTTCATATCACTATGTTCCCAATCGAGATTATTTCAGCTCATATAAGGCTAGAAATTTTGGCAGTGTCAAGATGCGTAATAATAATGGTGCTGATATTATTGAGATAGGCGACATATGAATGTAAACCAATGTTGGATGCACAATTGTTGTGAAGAATGTGAGACATATTTCAGACTTGTGCCTGAATCTGATCTTGGAGAGTGCTCTGGATAAGGAAGGCAACAAGCATTAGCTGGGTAAGCAAGCGAACTTGGAAGCCCCCTGAGGGTTCTTTACTTGTGGCTAGAGGCGTGCTTTGTTGTACGCTCTACAAGACACGTGTGAAAGTGCGTGGCAGACAGATTAATGTTATTGAGGGTGATGCTTTACCAAATCTCTGGCACTGGAGTTTTGGCTCACATGAGTGAGAAAGGGTTAAAGATTCTAGCCAAGGAATCCCTTATTTCTTTGTCTGCAACTAAACTCTTAACCCTTGTGATTACTATCTATTTGGTAAGCATCATAGACTTTCTTTTCACAAGAACCTAAAGCAAAAAGAGAACAAGTTAGAATGATACATTCTTATGTGTGTGGTCCCATTGAGGTGGAGTCGTTGCACGGTGATAGACCTTTTATCACCTTTGTTGATGATTCTTCATGTAAGATCTGGCTATATATAATGAAAGCAAAAGGTCAGGTATTTTAAAACTTTCGGCACTTTCAAGCCATAGTGGAGAAGGAGATAGACAGGCCATTGAAGGCTCTCCACACAGATAATGGCAAGGAGTGTTCCTCTAATGAGTTTAAAGAGTATTGTAGAAAGCATGGCATTCACCATGAGAAGATGAATCCTACTACATTGTAGTATAATGGAGTTGTAGAAAGGATGAACATGACCATTGTGGAGAAAGTGAGACTGATACTTCAAATATCCAAGTTGCCAAAGGCATTTTGGGTTTGAAGTTATTCATACAACAATCTACATCATCAATAGAGCTCTATCATTTTCTTTGCAGTTTGACATTCCAAAGCGTATATGGACTAGAAAGAATGTTGCTTACAATCATTTGAGGGTTTTTGGGTGCAAGGCCTTCATGCATGTGCCAAAGGAACAGATATCGAAACTTAATAGCAAAGCCACTTCTTATGTGTTTGTGGGCTATGGTGATGAGGAGTTTGGCTATAAATTATGGGATCCAGAGAACAGGAAAATAGTAAGAAGCAGGGATGTTGTCTCCCATGAGCACGAGACCATAGTTGACATTGATTGCTCTAGGAAGACTACTTAGTGTCCTACATGAGTGGCTAATGTAACACTAGTATCTATCTCTTCAAGAGGTGTCACAAATAGGGAGTTATGATAGATATAGAACCAAGGGATACTAAAGAGCCAGTTGTAAATGGTGTTCCTAATGGTGGTCTTGATCCAGGGAGCAATCTCCTGAAGTTGCTATAGTTCCTTCAGGTAGAAGGAGTTTAAGAGCTTGCTAGGCATCTACTAAGTATCACAGTTCTAAGCATATTCTTCTAACTAATGAGGTGGAGCTAGAGACCTTCAAAGAAATGCAGTTTCACAAGAACAAGCAGCATTGGATTCGAGCTGTGGAGGAATAGATGAATTCTTTAAAAAAGAATGACACTTATGATTCAGTGGAACTTCTAAAAGGTAGAAAGACACTTAAAAACAAATGGATGGCCAAGTTGAAGAAAGATGGCAACTAAATCGTAAAATATAAGGCTCGAGTGGTGGCAAAAATGTGCCCTCAGTAAAAGGGCATTGACTTTAGTAAGATGTTCCCTCCTACAGTGAAGTTGAGTTCTGTTTAGGTTGTATTAGGATTGGTTGCTAGCTTGAATCTTAAACTTGAGCAGCTAAATGTAAAGACTGCATTCCTCCATGGAGATTTATAGAAGGAAATTTACATGTATCAACCTGGGAGTTTCAAAGTAGAAGGAAAGGAGGACATGGTTTACATGTTGAAGAAGAGTTTGTATGGTTTAAAATGGGTCCCTAGAAATCGTACAAGAAATTTGACTCATTTATGAATTTCTGAGGCTATAAGAGGACAGAAGCATTTCATTGTATGTATGTTTGTAAATTTGCCAATGCTAAATTCATTATCATGTTGCTTTACGTTGATGACAGGCATGATACTATTCTAATAAGCAAATTGAAGGAGGAGTTATCCAAATCTTTTAACATGTGATTTGGGTCTGGCAAGGTAAATTTTTGAACCCGGGACTAAAAGAACAAGAAGTTGTGGCTGTCATAGGAAAATTATGTTCAATAGGCCCTTGAAAAGTTTAACATGAAAAATGCCAAATCAACTAGTACTCTACTTGCCACTTTCTTTAAGTTGAGTGAGAGAGATTGCCCACAGTCGAAGAAGGAAAAAATGGAGATGTCTAAAATCCCATATACTTCTATAATTGGTTCACTTATGTATGCTATAGTCAGTAATTGACCAAATATTGCTTATGTTGGTGTAGTGAGCATGTTCCTTTTCAACTTAGGAAAGGCTTACTAGGATGCTGTTAATGGATCTTGAGATACCTATGGGAAACAATCTAACTCTATTTGTAGTTTGGTGGGTCTGGGCTAGTTATTGAAGGTTATATTGATTCTAACATTGCAAACTGTCTAGATGGTAGGAATTCCACATACAACTATATCTTTACTTTTGCAAAGGGAGTTGTGTCATGGTAGTCTAAGTTGCAAAAGTATATGGCGTTATCTACAACTGTAGTTGAGTATATAGTTGTTGTTGAAGTAGGGAACGAAAAGTTGCAGATGAAGCAATTTCTTCAAGAGTTGGATTTGAAACAGAAAGAGTATGTGATGTTTTGCAACAATCAGAGTGCTATTAACTTAAGTAAGAACTCCATATATCACTCTTGCATGAAACACATAGAGGTAACATATCGTTGGTCGTGGTCTGTTACCGAGGAAAAGCTAATGGTGTTGGACAAGATTCACACAGATAAAAATGTTGTACACATGTTGACAAAAGTCATTCCTAGTGGCAAGCTTCATTTGTATACTAGGTTAGTCGGGTTGAGCTCTAAGTGACATGACAAGGAGTAGAGGCCTCTTCCCTTGGGCTAGAGGGGAGATTTGTTGGATTATGATCCAACCCAATTGAAAAAAGGAAAATATTGAATTTGCAAGTCACTTTGGCTTGGAATAAAAGGAAAGTCTTAATTTATTGCTTGGCAAATAAGGCTTGTCCTTACTATATGGTTTTGCCACAAGTCCAAATTAGGCAAGTTAATGTCTTGTTGTCTAAGCTTTATAAAACTATATATTAAGGTCTATTATGCCTTGGTCATGCATCACGACAACGTGAATCACAAGCACTAAATATCACGAAATTATGAGAGCTTAAGTTTTTGTAAGAGGGTGTGGCAGAAGGTGTGCAATGATGCAGTGATTACAACAATTTGGATAGTTGTCTAAGTGGTGGTAGAATCAATTAGTGTTCTTGTTGAATTGTATTCAAGCATAGAGGTAATTTTTGTATTATTATTTAATTATTATGGGTCTTCACTTAGGGTAAATAATTCAAGGCGGTTACTCATTGAATTGTTTTCTTATAGTAGAATTCTTCTATCGTTTTGCCCCGTAGTTTTTCGTCTACAATGGAGGGTTCTCTACGTTAAATTTGGGGTCTTACTTTATTATTTCTTGTATTTAATTATGCATATTATTGGCTTATGAGTGCTATATAATTACGTGGTTGCAACTAATTGTTCTTGTGAGTGGTATTGGACCCAACACTTACCATCGACAAAAAAAGTTGATGACAACTCGTCTAGAAGGTGGAGGCTAGATGCTTTTATTGGGCATGGCAGGAAGAGAGATTGGGAGACAAAGAGAGAGGGGCTCAATAATAAAAATAGTTATTGGACACTTCGTTTGAATTTCATTTACATATTAACTTTTATGTCTATTTTCGTATTTAAAATATCATTAGCACTACATTTTCTTTTCATTTCCTTTTTTGCAGTCGTATTGTGGATGATCTCATGCAAGCCTTTTCTGTCAATAAAGTTGCTATTTCTAATCAGGTCAAGCCTCTCTTTCCTGCTATTATTTCAAATACTCAAGGAGTCTTTACTTAAGGAATATTAATTTCTGATGATATCTTGATGGCCTTTGAAATTTTATATGCTATACGGATTGATGCCAAGGTTAATGTACAATGACTCGAACTTGATAGGTCCAAGGCATTTGATAGGACAGACAAGCCCTTTTTGTAAAATGTTATGCTAAAATTGAATTTTAGAAGTCACTAGATTAAACATGAGATGCGATGTGTGAAGTTTGCATCTTTCTTGTTTCTTGCCAATGGTCCACCTAGGGGTCACGTTATCTCTAGCGGGCGCTACAACAGGGTGATGTTATACCCCCAATCTTTTTATTTTCTATGCTGAAGGTCTATTTAGCTAGTTGAGGAAAGCAATGGAAAGACGAGGCCTTAAGTGGTCTCAATTTGTGTTCTAAGATGCCTATTTTCTCACATCTTCTTTTCTTTGATTATCTTTTGTGATGCTAATATGACTTGAGCTGCTTTGGTTAGGGATATCCTCCTATAATATAAGAAAACAATGTGGCAAACGGTAAACTTCTCTAAAATCAATGTGACATTTCACAAGGGAGTTTCAGGTGGATGCATAGATTAGGTAACCTTGTGACTAAAAACTCAAGAGGTGCTATCACATCACAAGTGTTTGGAAGTCCCTACTTTTGTGTGTAGATCTAAAAAGAAGCCCTTTTTGTTTCTTATTTGCAATATCAGAAAACAAATGTTGCATTTTGTGGATAAGTTGGCTTCCTAGGTCGTGAGTCATATGCTAATTAAAATAGTTGCTCAAGCTATCCATTCTTGATACATGGCATCTAGGTTCTAAACACAACACCTCAACAGCAGTCCTTGCTTACTAGCTTACTTGCTTATTTGGTCTGACCATCTCAAGATTAAGAAATGAATTCAACAATGAGTCAAATGCTTACTTGCTTGCTTACTAGCTTGTTTAGTCTGACCATCTCAATAGTGAGTCGGATGGTTACTTCCTTGCTTACTTACTTGCTCGTAATAAATGAAGTCAACCATATTCAAGAAACAATGAGTGCAAAATTGCAAAACCCATCATGCTGTGCTCCGATGTTGATGATCACAAAGCATCTCAACCTTCTAGACATAGGCCTCCATAAAGAGCTACATAAAACATAAGCATTCCCGACTAAGTATGTCCAAAAGTTGCTAAGAGCTCAAAACCTAAAGGGAAAAATACAGAGGAATAACAATTAGATCAAACTACGTAAAAGGTCTACTTGGATAATTTTTATTATCACTAAGAAGCAAGTAGAAAGCCCATACAAAATACGAGAGAATTAACAAAACTGGGATTCGGCTACAATAACATCAAAATCTATCGCTACTCCATGAACTCATTGCCAGATTTAACCTTCAACCACAATTAATAATGAGCAACTGAGCAAGCAAAAAAAGTTCTAGCTAAGCTAGGGTCCACCTAAAGAGCTTGGTAGACCTTTGTGATATCTCACTCAAAATTTCATTTATAAATATAACATCGAAAAGAGGCTTTACATAGGTAAGTATAATAAAACAGCAAAAAGAAAGTGTCTTTCTGATCATTCAAGAACAGAAAGACAGAATCCTTCCAGAGATTGAAACTTTGGTTGAAATTTTTAGCTAAGAAACTATAGAGAGACAATGGGTATAAGGATGATCTAATGCCATTAGTTGAACTCTCAACCTTATTCAAGAAAAAGTGATGGATTCAATGTTATTAAGAGCTTAATTATGAGATTTAAAAGATAGCAAAGCCTACAAATTTATAATCACTGCATTCAAGTCACTCTATCAAGAGCATCACTTATTACTTAGTACTTAATCAACCAATGGTGGTAAGAACAATGGCCAATTAAAACTTAGCAAAAGTGAACATCTCATCTAAAATCATACAACTCTACTCCCACTAAGAGAATAGTCTAGGTGAGATGATGTTTCTTGGAAAATTTAACAACCCAAATACAATCTAACAACATAATTAATGGTACAATCCAAACTGGGGACTCCAATTCCAATACCAGGCAAAAGCATACTTATATTAACATTTCAGATCAACTAAATTATACCTTGAATCAACGAAATTATTCTTTCCATGAGGAACTTCTAGCCTATCAATTGTATTCTCTAACGCACTATTTAAAACTTTGGAATAAAAAACAAACCCTTCCTAGGCCGATAACACGTACATGAACTTCAAATCAAACCCACAGGCTGCAACAACATTGATAGTGGGGTATTGTTTTTGTCCTCAATATCTTTAAACCACATCGCTTAGGGCTTTCACATGAAAATGTGACCCATCAATCGCACCAATATAATCCCAGTAGAAATAAAATTTCCTAAATTTTATTAGAGTCTTGCTTTAGACATAATAGTAATAGGTGAACAAGTATTTCTTATTTTTTAACATTTACCTTGATATAAGGGAAGAACCTCAAGCTATTTGCAATCTCAGGAGGGCATTCAAAACCATCCGGTTGCTTTGAAAATATTGATTCTAAGAAAATGATGGCCTTTAGGACATTGTGGACGTGGCTATTCATAGTTTCCTTGAACACAATAAGCTAACTTCATAGAATAATTTCTCCTATAATGTCCAATAATGTTGAGAAACTTGGCAACTTGCTCATCCACTACTCTAAAACAAGTATCTCTCAACCTTCCCAAATCACGTTATATGCAAACTAACCTAGGAAAGGCTTCCTTTCCCATGTCAACCTCATTGCAATAATCTTGATCTTTTTTTTTGTTGTTTATAAGCCTACTTAAGTGAAATTGATGACGAATATCCCCTTCCTTTGGAAGCGGCCAATGAACATAATTCTTAAGACATGCAAGGGAGGCTACTAGACTAGATGTGCATGCACTGCAAACAATGCTAGTTGCAACCCATTTTCTAAGATTTCCTTGCTCATCTATCTATAGAAAAAAAATAGCCATTAGCTTTCTTAAAACTCACATTGAGTTTTTTAACATGTTTTGATGAAAGACAAAAGGAGGTTAATTGTATTATCTTGAGATTGTCATGTTGATTATAATTGATCAAATTATGATTGATAATATCCTTATTATTAGGGATCCTTATGTGGTAAGTATTTGACTTTCAAGATTTAAATCCTTGATATTTGCTTGATTATGGAAAGGGTTGCAAAGAGATTCTCAATCAACTGAAAATGGAAGTAGCCGTTGAAAAATCATCATCAGCTCAAAATATGGAAGTGACAGTTGAAAGAATCTCAAATGAAGCCAAAATTAGCCTCCTAGCTATTGGTTGCTGAGATTGCCAACATTCCAAGGATACTGAACTGCAGTCTAAGGCACTGAACTGAAGCTAGAATCGAGGGTGTATCTAACGGCTAGTTTTCAACAAATCTGCCAAGTTTCTACTATAAATACAGAGCTGAATCAGAGCTAAGGAGAAGAAGATTTGCAAGCACTCATTGGCATAATATTCACTCAAGCAATACATTGGCATACATTGTGTTTAAACTTGCTTCCTTCACATTTGAGTTGTATTGTTCAAGTTGTATTTGGGTGGAGCTATAAAGTTGAAGGGTCAACTCTACCAATGACTTGTTGAAGGGTCAACTTGTAGCTTGGAAGTTAGTGTAGGGGTACTCTAAAATTGTATAATCATCCCTCCTAATAAAAATTAGGGTTAATCCTAGAGTTAGGGAATTCTAGGCGGGGATTAAGCCTGGTTGAGGTTAACCTCGTTAAAAAGTTCTTGTGTTTTGTCCACACTTATCTTTTCGCTCTTTATTTCGATTATCTTATGCTTAATCCTAGAGTTAAGCACACAATGAAGCCATGTAGTAAACTATAAGCACAAAATTTCACCCCACATAACAAAAATCACAAAAGCATCCTTAAAATCAGGTTCCCGATGCCAAATTAATTTATTATTCTCTGTTTCTTGATTTTTTTAGAATTTGAATTTTTTTTTCAAAAGTTACTTGGTTCCATGTGCTTCCTTGAGTGGATAAAGATATGGATAAAGACGAGACTCAGAGAATCATTTAGTACATATTCAAGTGATTAAGATATGAATAAAGATAGAACCTTAACATTGGTACCAGAAATAGAACTTGATTAATTCAATTTATTTTCTTTATTGATTGACAAGTCAATGGGGAACTCAATGCCTATCGAATACTCATAATGACATTGTGAATAAGGTTACATCTCAAACTCAAAATCATTTACATAGTAGCATTAGCGCCGCAAAAGTTTTGGCCTTTAACTAGTCAAAGCGAGAAATAATCTCTATTGAACATGGGTCAAATGAATCAAATCCATATAATAAGATCAGAACGTGCATAATCAGAACATTCAAGCTCTTGCCAAAATCAAATTCACCCAACAATTTTCAAGTTTAATTTTCCTCAAAATTTTCATTTTGCTTTCCCCCCACACCTAAACCTTACATTGTCCTCAATGTAGAAAACAATAAGAAAGAGAGAAATAGAAAAAAGAGCAACACAACCTAGCAGTATGAGGAAATCATTTCCATATAAGCCCAACAATCAAACTCCCAAGGTATCTTCACAACCATCACCAACCGCAAAATCCAAAAACCAAGTGAAGAATCACGCCGAAAAACACTAGCACACCTTGATTAAAAAGAAAAATTTTAAAAACAAAAGACTCAAACTCACCTAAAAAGATTGGGTTGCCTCCCAACAAGCGCTAAGTTTTATGTATTCAGCCAGACAAGGTCCTATCCACTTGATGTATCCGCCGTTGGCTCAAGCTATGACTCAATTTAAGAGTGCAAGCTTACAACCAAAGGTAGACACAATCAAGGGGAAACAAGGGAAGTGAGCACACAATATGATGGTTGTGAGGCATCAAACATGTGAGGGAGGAATAGAACCTAGAATCAAGTGATTGTAAGTGAGAATGCAAAGGATCTTTGACGTGAATTGATGTATAACACAAGGGATGAATAGAACCAAGCTAAACACTTCAAGAACACAACTTAAAGTAAGCAATAATGCACGACCATAGGGTGGCACGGTCGTGCTTCTAGGCACGGGGTGACCGTGCCACTTTGCTGCCCACTTTGCCTAGCATCTTTCAAAGTTCACGGTTTGAGGTGTTTAGATGTTTGGGTGAAAAGCTAAGCCAAAGGGAGTAGCTTTAGCTTGGATTATGCATGGACATGGATGTAGGAAGGGTTATGAATGTGTGGAATGGAAAGAAGAATCAAAGTTAAGATTTACTAACTTAAAATTAAAGCTAGCAAACTCACTTTAACTCACTTTGAAATCCTTGAGTTAAGACACCAAAGGGATAGAACTAAACTTGGTGTTTGGATACAGAAACACCACCAAACTCAAGTTCAGGACCCTTAACTATGATTAAGATACAGATATCACCGCTTAATCATGGTTAAAACTCACTTGAACACCACCTTAATTGGCCTAATTAAGGATAAGCAAGCAAGAATTTGATAGAAAGAAAGCACAAGCTCTCAAACTGATTTTTTTCATTCAACAAAAGCTATCCTCTTGCCATGGCCATGAGGGCTCTTAAATAAGCAGCAAAAAATGGCCAAGATTTACTAGTTCACAATAAGCAAGCACCTCCCTCTTTCCTTACTAGTGAGGAAAGGGATTAAAAACTAATTACAACCGGTTACAATGCTAAACTCATTACAAACATGCTTTGCTAAACTAATACATCCAAATCATGAATTAAAACATTGTCTAAGTTGATTATACAATGCTTGATTAAACACTAAAACAACCAGCAAAAGACTAGAAGGCCACGTGCTTAGCCGAAATCCCCATAGCCACTTTACGACTGGCCAATGAGAGAAGAGAGATAAGATTTCTTGCTTTGCACTCCCATTGGTTGATCTTCTCTAGGCAGCAACCAATCCTAGGTACCTTGGGATGTGTGTCTTGCCTTGAGAAACGTGCCCATCAACTTGCAAGTGAGGTTGGCCGGCTGTTTGGGGAGTAGAAAATCGGGTTATGCAAACCGAGTTCAAGGAACAATTCTGGCCGGTTTTTGTAGCAATTTTTAAGCTGATGAAAAGTGATGATGATTCGGTTTTCAGGCCATGGGGGGTCATTTTGGGATGTGTATAAACCCCCCCAAAAGAAATCAAGTTTATGATAGGTTTAAGTAGGGTAATAGGCTTAAATATTTTACCGCGTAGATTAGGGCTTAATCTGACCGATTTGGGAAAAGTCCTTGATCTCTCATCCTCTTGTGGGTATGATTAAAAAATAATGCTTGGACCTGAAAGTAGACATCATGAGGATTCCAAAAATTTATAATTTGAATACTTAAGCCATCATATAGCTTAAGTTATAAGCTAATCAAAACCGTGCCTTTTCTGTTCCTGCTGGGCAGTTTTGACACCTTGGGTTTAATATCTGATTTGAACAACCAAATGAAGTCCAAATTGGATGAAACTTGATTTGTTGGAAATATACCATCTTGAACTTAAAATCCATCAAAAAATATCAAACTTAAACCTTGAAGATGCTTGTTGAATTTTGCATACAAAAGTGGGTTAGTGCTGGAACGAACCCTTTGCCCTGCAGTTTCAAAGCTTAAACAAAATTTGGATGAATTATTCATCCTTTAACTAGCATAATAAACTTACCTAATTGATTTGATTCATTTTAAAACATAGGGGATGAAGGGATATCCATCACCACTAATCATAGTAGATAGGATCTACTAGATTGATGGATTTAATCAAACTAGGGTTAATATCATAAGTCGCAATAGGTTTCAAACGTTGGCCATTAACCATGAAAACTCGACCATCTTGGGGATGCAAAATTTAGACCTCCCGAGAGGGAAACACTTGTTGGACAACAATAGGACCATCCCATTCAGATCCCAACTTACTAAGAAACAGCTTAAGCTTATAGTTAAAAGCTAAACCTTCTGATTAGGTTCAAAAGATTTACGAGAAATCACTTAATCATGAAAAACTTTGGCTTTGGTTTTATAAATCTTAGCATTCTCATAGGCTTCGTTACGTAATTCATCCAAGTCATTCAATTGAAGCCTACGGTTAGAACTCACTTGTTTCACATCAAAATTAAAAGCTTTAATAGCCCAACAAGCGTAGTGTTCTAATTCAACTGGCAAGTGACAAGCTTTACCAAAAAGAAGTCGGTAAGGAGGCATCCCTATGGGAGTCTTATAGGTAGTATGATGGGCCCAAAGAGTATCACACAATCTTAAAGACCAGTCTATCCTATCGAGTCGAACCGTTTTCTCAAGTATAGACTTAATCTCACGATTAGACACCACAACTTAACCACTAGTTTGAGGGTGATAAGGGGTAGCTACTTTGTGAGTCGTGGAATACTTTCTAAGTAAAGCCTCAAAAGATTGATGATAGAAGTGACTCCATCCATCGCTGATAAGGGCTTTAGGGGTACCATATCGACAGAAAATGCACTATTTCACAAACTTGACCACAACCTTGTGGTCATTGGTCCTAGTAGCCCGGGCTTCCACCCACTTTAGCACATAATCAATAGCAACCAATATGTATACAAAGCCAAAAGATGGGAGAAAGAGACCCATGAAATCAATTCCCCACACATCAAATATCTCAACCATCATAACAGGGGAAAGAGGCATTATATCACGATGAGATAGGGCACCTGTACGTTGGCAAAGCTCACAAGCAAGATAGAATCGGTGAGCATATCTAAATAGAGTGGGCCAAAAAACCCCACTTTGTAGGACTTTAACAGCTGTCCTACGACCTCCAAAGTGACCACAACAAGCATAAGAGTGATAAAAGGTGAGAATACTATAAATTTCACTCTCGGGGACACATCTGTATACCACTTGGTTAGGGCAATGTTTGAAAAGGTAAGGATCTTCCCAATAGTAATATCTGATCTGTGAGAAGAACCTATCTTTCTCTTGTTTAGACCAATGAGGAGGAATCTTTCAAGTGGCAAGGTAGTTCACAATGTGAGCAAACCAAGAGAGAGGGGCATGTGACACAACAAATAATTGCTCATCAAGAAAGTGGTCAGAAAATCCAACGAAGTCATCAGTATACTCAGTAAAGACTCTAGACAAGTGGTCTACAACTGAATTTTTAGAACCTTTCTTATCTTTTATTTCAACATCAAACTCTTAGGGCAACAAAATCCATCTAATGAGTCTTGGTTTAGTGTCATTCTTAGCCAACAAGTATTTTAATGCAACATGATAAGTGAACACAATCACCTTCGAACACAAAAGGTGTGGACGAAATTTATCAAGTGCAAGTACTATAGCTAGCAATTCTTTTTTAGTAGTCAAATAATTCTTTTGAGCATCAGTTAGAGTTCCATTGGCCTAGTAAATGACATGAGGCATTCTATTCAGCCTCTGACCCAAACAACCCTAATAGCAAAATCACATGCATCGCACATAATCTCAAATGGAATAAACAAATCCGGGGGTTGCACCATAGGGGATGACACCAACAAAGATTGAAGCTTTTCAAATGCTTTCTCACAAGACTCATCAATCACAAAGGAAGCATCTTTCGGAACGACATTAGTAAGTGGGCTAGCTACTTTACTAAAATCTTTAATAAATCTCCTATAGAGAACAACATGCCCAAGGAATGATCTGACTTGCTTTACAAAAGGAGGCATAGGCAGGTTAGAAATCAAATCTACCATGGCTTTATCAACCTCAATCCCTTTTTTAAACACTTTGTGTCCGAACACAATCCCTTCTTGAACCATCAAATGACTTTTTTCCCAAATCAAAATAAGATTCAGTTCTTTACAGCTTTTCCATATAGTGGTCAGATTAGCAAAACACATATCAAATGAAGAACCAAAAACAGAGAAATCATCCATAAACACTTGCATAAACTTATCAATATAATCATAAAATATGGCCATCATGCATCTCAGGAATATGGAAGGTGCATTACACAACCTGAAAGGCATCCTTCACTAGGCAAAGGCACCTGATGGGCATATAAAGGTCATTTGCTCTTGGTCATCAGGATGGACATGTATTTGGTTGTGACCAAAATACCCATCTAAAAAGCAATAAACATTTTGTCCAACTAATTTTTTCAAAATTTGATTAATGAATGAGATGGGAAAATGGTCCTTTCTGGTGAGAGAATTTAGTTTTCTATAATCAATGCAAACCCTCCACCATGTGGTCTATCTAGTAAGGATTAATTCACCTTCATTATTTTTAACCACAGTTATGCAAGATTTCTTAGGGACTACTTAAAATGGACTGACCCATTGACTGTTAGAAATATGATAGATAATGCCTCCATCTAAAAGCTTTACTACCTATTTCTGGACAATTTCCTTCTTGTGGGGGGGTTCAATCTACATTGCATTTGCATGTTTAGCATTGTCCTCTAAATGAAGTCTGTGCATACAATTTATGGGACTAATCCCTTTCAAATTAGCAACTGACTATCTAATAGCACCCTTATGATAAGATAATGCACGAATCAACTCTTTCTCTTAATCACAAGATAAAAGAGAAGATATAATAACAGGTAGGGTTTCTTTAGGGCCTAGAAATACATACTTGAGCGAATCAGGGATAGGTTTCAACTCAAGTTTGGATGCAGATACAACAGAAGGTGGCATATGAGAACTAGCGAAAGGGGGAAGAGGTTCATAAGCGGGCACCCAAGGGGAAGACTCAAGATGAGGAGTGGAATCAAGATTAGAATCCATCCCATCTATTGTACTTCCTAAGTTAAACAATCTCAAATCCCCATGGGAAAGAATGGTGCCAAAAGGATCACTGATCATATAGCGAGCACAGCTTCTTCATTCATTTCATCCATCACATCAACAAAGAAGAACTCATATTCATCTTCAAACATAGGTTGAGAAGAAGCTTTGAAAATGTTAAGCCTAACCCTCATGTTCATGACCGAGACATCTATCACTCCTGACCTACAGTTAATGGTGGCATTAGCTGTGGCTAGGAAAGAACGTCCTAAAATAAGAGGGATTTGCTTAGAAGCATGATTGGGGTCCATGCCTAATACAATGAAATCAACATGTAAGAATCCTTTATCAATTGGCACAAGGATATCACCTACTCGTCCCCTAAGAGCCCTAACTGACCTATCAGTAAGCTGAAGGGTACAGTTGGAAGGTTTCAGTTCACCTAATTCCAACTCTAAGTAAACAGAATGTGGTATCAAATTAACACTAGAACCCAAATCCAAAAGTGCGCTTTTGATTTTGTGATTGCCAATAAAACATGAGATGGTAGGGATACCGACATCTTTGAACTTAGGTGGAGTGTCACTTTTCAAAATCAAGCTCACTTGTTCACTTAGAAGAACCTTTTTAGACTTGTCATCTTTAAATTTTCTTTTAAAAGTGCACATTCCAAAATCAAGCTCACTTGTTCCTTCTCACTCACCTTGTTATCTACTTCTTTACCACTCCTAATAACCATTATAACTTTCAATTGTTCAAATTGTTGGCCTTTAGGGTTCTTTATGGGAAGACTTGGAAATTTTCCTTCTTCTCTTTTTCCTACAGCTATAACTAGTTGCCCAAGTTATGTTTCTAACTTAGCTATAGATTGTGAATGAGAATTAAAAATATGCATTTTAGATTCAATTCTTTGGACCTTAGAATCAATATTTTGTACTACAAAAGTCAAGGTACTAACAATAGAAATTACCTTGTCTATATCAGAGCTCCCAGATGGAGCTTGATGGGAATAGGGAAGAGCATATATCTGGTTTTGGAAACCAAGAGGGATAGGGCTTCTAGGTTGCGCTTGAGGATTCTCAACATTTTGAGACATCCATGAAAAATTAGGATGATTCCTTCAACCATAGTTACAAGTATTAGAGTAAGGATTGTTGGATGGAGGACATCCTTGGGCAGCATTCACTTGTTTAGTCATACAGTCAGACTTACCGACACAAGGACAACCAGCAGAAGCATGCATGGGACTAGCACAAATCGAACACACATCTTGCATAAAGGAGACATTAGACACTTTATTCATGCACAACAATTGATCAAATTTCTAGCTAAAGCATCAACTTTACTAGAAAGGTCAATTGAATGTGAAATTTCATAAATCCCCCCTTTAGTTCCTAATTGGCTAGGCAAATCAGAATGTGAGGAAGTAGCATACAAGTGTGAATTCTTAGTCAAATGTTTAAACAATTCCCAAGCCTCTTCGAGAGCTTTGTACAAAAACCTACCACCACATGATGCATCAACCATCTGCCTATTGTGCTAATCTAAGCCGGAGTAAAAACTCTCGACAAGTTGCCACATAGGTACCTCATGGTGAGGACAACTTCGCAACAACTCTTTAAACCTTTTCCAACTTTCATGCAATTGCTCATTTTTATTTTGTGAGAGAATGGTTATAGCAAGTCTTAAGGCAGTCAGTTTATCAATAGAGAAATATTTTTTCAAGAATTCCTTTTGTAGTTGATCCCAAGTTGTGATATTTGTCTTAGTGTCCAACCAAACTTTAGCTTTATCTTTTAAAGAGAAAGGGAAAAGTCACAAGCGAAGAGCATTATTAGAGATATTATTAATCGAATACAGTGGAGCAAATATCTAAAAATGCATCAACGTGCTTGAAAGGATTTTCAGACTCTAACCCATAAAAAGATGGAAACATTTGGATAAGAGAACGTTTAATCTCAAATTGCCACGTAACAATAGGCATACTTGTTCTTGTAGGTGAGTCATATGTGGCGGGAGTAAAATACTCCTTAAGTTGCTTAGGTGGTGGGGTTTGTTCTTTAACTATATTTTTTTTAGATTCATTTTTCTTAGCTCTTATTTACGAAGAGAACGTTCAATTTCAAGATTATATTTTTAAAGATCTAAGCATAAAGAACGTCTACTACACATATACCAACAAACAACCAAGAGAAAAGAATGAAATCACCACAATAATAACCACCAAAAAAAATAAGAAGAAAAGAGGAGAGAGAGAGACAAGAATAAAAAACAAACTAAGACAAGAATAAGAAAACAAACTAAACAAATAAAGGAAAGATCCAAGGCAGGGGAGGAATGAAAAAAAAAGCAAAAACAAAAAAATAAAAAGAATACAGAGAGAAAAAATGAAATAAAGGGAAGGTGTTTGTTAGATTAGATAAAATAAACAAAATAACTAAAATAAAAGAGTTAGATTAGATTAGAAGGGATGGGGTGAATAGTTAGATTAGAAGGGAGAGGGAAGAACAAAAATAAAATGATTAGATTAGGAAATATTGGGGGATGAAACAATAAAAATAAAAGGAAAGGGGACGGAGAATAAATAAATAAAATTATTAGATTAGCGGGAAAGAGAGAAATAAAAAAAATAAAAAGAATAAAAGAAAGAGAAAATTCAAAATTACTATTTATTCCCCGGCAACGACAGCAAAAACTTGATGTGAATTTTATGTTTAGTTTTAAAACCCTTTTTACTTGCAAGTGCACAAGGTTAATTGTAGACCGACGAGTATAGGGGGTGTCGATCCTACAAGGAACAATAGTGATTTTAAATTTAGCCTTTCCGATTATGAAGAATAGTTCAATTGAGGAGTTCAATTATCAATATGAATTAACGGAACAAAAGAAGAGTAAATGAGTCAAGAAAGTGGAGAAGTATCAAATAGGAGAAAGATCTAAGATTTTGGATTTCACAATTGATGCAAATATTGATTTATTAATTCAAATGGGTATTCAATCTGCCTCTTGTTCAACCTAAGCTACAAGTATTAGGACATAAATTAAAAAGATGATTATAACTATCAAATGAGATTATTTATCTAGTGGTTTAGCATGAATAATTCTTTTTAGACATAACTCATATAATTTCTAGTTTAAATAATTGAATTTTAACAATTATAATTTTAATCCCAATTGCACAATGTCATATTAGCCTACAAGGTCAAATTAACTATTATAATCAACATGATTGAACAATAGCATTCAAATGCATAAATAGGTTAAGTTCAAGTATAAACGTAAATTATGCAATGAAAGTGACAAGAATAATCCCATAAGAAATTAACAAAACAACCAACATTATTATCAATGATCCATTCTAATCCTAGAAATTAATAGTTTAGCCGGTTATAGTTAGTCAAAACACTATTGAAGTTGGTATATTTCACTTCCTATGCCCAAACTTTTGTGTCAGTTACAAAGAATTATGAAATTACATGTAAACTCTCAAATGTGATTCACAAATGGGATGAGAAAAGTAGAGAAAAATAGCTAATTTCAAGCTTATTCTAAACTCCTCAACTCAGATGATTTTGTCTTACAAAATGTTCTCTACTCTCTAAAAAAAATAGAAGATAGAGGAAGAATGCTTCGATACTTGAACGGGCGAATGGATGAATGAATTTTTTCCCAACCTTGACCTCTTTATATAGTGGAAATTCAGGCTCTTTTGATGTCCAAAAATTAATGAAAATGAATTTCAATTAATATTTTGGTTGTTATGATGCACAAGAAACAGGTAGTCCTAAGTTAAAATTAATTTTTGATTAGTTGCATTTGACTAGGCTAACAATTAGACATGTGGGAAATAAGGCCCATGGAAAAGAAATTAAGGTACTTACAATGACGGCCTGCGGAGCTCAGCTGGGAGAACAAGCCCATTCTGTCATGGGAAAGAAGAGGGAGAGAAAGCGGGCCTGTCTGGGAGCTGATGGGGATCAAGTCGAGGTGGAGATACTGTTGATGGTGTTTTAGGCCCAACTGGAGGGAGGGGAGAGAGGACTCAGGAGAAGAGAAGGGTTGACTTGCTAACTTGGGCTGTGGCAAAGGCACAATCGGGGTGGAGAGGTGGTTGTGAGAGAAAAGGAGAGGATGGGGGGGGGGAACTAAGGGGTATGGGGGTGGGGCCACGAAATGGGTTGCCAGAGTTGGCCCACACTGCTGCACCTTCCTGTTCTTTTTTTTTTCTTGGGCTTGGACTTTAGGCGTTGCACATGTGGGAGATCCGAGTAAAATCGATCAATTCTGCCCAAATTCTTGTACATTTATTTTTACCTGAAAATTCCAAGAAAAATATGAATTATTTACTCATAAAAATATCTTTCAAAGACTCGAAAGTAAGTAAAATAAAGGAGAAAATTACTTATAAATATGAATTATGAACTCTCCAACACCAAAATTTTGCTAGTCCTTGAGCAAAGAACAACAATAATGCATATATTAATTTAAACTATCAAGCAGAATAAGAATAAGATCAAGGAAAAAAATCAAGTGATCCAACTATGAATACCCACTCCAAATCACATATATCAATTCACTACAAACCCATAACTCATTATCAAAGATTTCTGACTTCAACTAAGTCAATAGGCCAAGATTTAAGCAAATTAAGCACACAACCAAACCATGTAGTAAACTGTAAGCACAAAATTTCACCTCACATAACAAAAATCACAAGAGAAGCAAATCAAGTCCCTAATGCCAAATCAATTTGTTATTCTCTTTTTCTTGATTTTTTTTTTTTGAAACTTTGAAATTTTTTTTCCAAAAGTTACTTGATTCCATGTGCTCTCTTGAGTGGATAAGGATATAGATAAAGATGACACTTAGAGAGGCATTTAGCACATATTCAGGCGATTAAGTTAGGGATACAAATAGAACCTAAACAATGGTACCAAAATCAGAACTTGATTAATTCAATTTATTTTTGTTATTGATTGAAAAGTCAATAGGGAACTCAATGCTTATCGAATTTTCATAATGACATTTTGAATGGAGTTACACCTCAAACTCAAAAATAGTTACATAGTGTCATTAGCATAGCGAATATTTTGGCCTTCGACTAGTTAAAGCTCCAAATAATCTCTATTGAACATGCGTCAAATGAATCAAATCCACACAATAAGAGCAGAATATGCATAATCAGAATACTCAAGCTCTTCCCAAAATCAAATTCACCCAACAACCTTCAAGTTTAACTTTCCTCAAAATTTTCATTTTGCTTTCCCTCTACACCTAAACCTGACATTGTCTTCAATGTAGAAAACAATAAGAAAGAGAGAAATAGAGAAAAGAGCAACACAACCTGACAGCACGGGGAAATAATTTCCATATAAGCCCAACAATCAAACTCCCAAAGTATCTTCACAACCATCACTGATCATAATAGTAAGCAGAGCTTCTTCAATCATTTCATCAATCATATCAACAAAGAAGAGCTCATGTTTATCTTTAAACACAGGTTGAGAAGAAGCTTTGAAAATGTTAAGCCTAACCCTCATGTTCAAGACTGAGAGATCCATCACTCCTGACCTACAGTTAATGGTGGCATTAGCTGTGGCTAGGAAAGGATGCCCTAAATAAGAGGGATTTGGTTAGAAGCTTGGCTGGGGTCCATGTCCAATACAACAAAATCAACATATAATAATCCTTTTCAATTTGCACCAAGACATCATCCACTCACCTCGAGGAGTCCTAACTGACCTATTAGCAAGCTGAATGGTGCAGTTGGAAGGTTTCGGTTCACCAAATCCTAACTCTAAGCAGACATAATATGATATCAAATTAACACTAGAACCCAAATCCAAAAGTGCCCTTTCACTTTTGTGATTGCCAATAAAACATGAGATGGTAGGGACACCGGGGTCTTTGAAGTTAGGTAGAGTGTCACATTTCAAAATCGAGTTCACTTGTTCACTTAGAAGAACCTTTTTAGACTTGCCATCTTTAGATTTTCTTTTAAAAGTGCACACGTCTTTAAGGAACTTTGTATAGGCCGGTGTTTGTCTAATTGCTTCCAAGAGGGAAAGATTGACCTTAGCTTTCCTAAAGGTCTCTACGATATCATCTCGTTGCTTGTCTTTCCTAGAAGGGAATGGTGCACCCAAAGCTTGAGGGTAAGAAACTCGTGGCTTATATACCATAGTGGGGTCAGACACAACAGGAGAAGGGGATGTGTCATTCTCTTTTTCAAATTCAGGGTCACTCTCCATGGTCTTAAGTCTTTTCTCTTTATCATGTTCATTCTCATTCACCTTGTTATCTGCTTCTTTACCACTCCTAAGAACCATTACAACTTTCAATTGTTCAAATTGTTGGCTTTTAGGGTTCTGTATGGGATGACTTGGAAGTTTTCCTTCTTCTCTTTTACCCACAGCTATGACTAGTTGCCGAAGTTGTATTTCTAAATTAGCTATAGATTGTGAGTGAGAATTAAAAATATGCATTTTAGACTCAATTCTTTGGACCTTAGAATCAACATTTTGCACAACAAAAGTTAAGATACCAAGAGCAGAAATTACCTTGTTTATATTAGAGCTCCTAGATGGAGCTTGATGGGAAAAGGGATGAGCATATCTCTGGTTTTGGAAACCAGGAGGGACAAGTTTGCTAGGTTATGCTTGAGGATTCTCAACATTTTGAGACCTCCATTAAAACTTAGGATAATTCCTCCAACCATAATTATAGGTATTAGAGTAAGGATTGTTGGATGGAGGAAATGCTTAGGCAGCATTCACTTGTTTAGTCATATAGTTAGACTTACCAACATAAGGACAATCAATAGAAGCATGCATGGGACTAGCACAAATCGAACACACCTTTTGCATAGAGGAGACATTAGAGACTTTATTCATACACAACAATTGATCAAATTTCTTAGCTAAAACATCAACTTTACTAGAAAGGTTAATTGGATGTGAAACCTCATAAATTCGCCCTTTACTTCCTAATTGGCTAGGCAAATCAGAATGTGAGAAAGTAGCATGCAAGTGTGAATTCTCAGTCAAATGTTGAAACAATTCCCAAGCTTCTTTGGGAGTTTTGTATAAGAAACTACCACCATATGATGCATCAACCATATGCCTATTGTGATCATCTAAGCTGGAGTAAAAAATCTGGACGAGTTACCACATGGGTACCTCATGGTGAGGACAACTTCGCAACAACTTGTTAAACCTTTCTCAACTTTCATGCAATTTATAGCACGTGCTTGTCTTTCCTAGTGTCCAACCAAGTTTTAACTTTATCTTTTAAAGAGAAAGGAAAAGTCACAAGCGAAGAGCATCATCAAAGACGGAAGCGTTTGGAGAAGAGAATATTTAATCTCAAATGGCCCCGTAACAATAAGCATATGTGTTCTTGTAGGTGAGTCATATGTGGCGGGAGTAAAATACTCATTAAGTTGTTTAGGTGGTGAGGTTTGTTCTTTAGTCATCTTTTTCTTAGATTTTTTTTCTTAGCTCTTATTTTACAAAGAGAACGTTCAATTTCAAGATTATATTGTTCAAGACCTAAGCATAAAGAACATCTACCATGCATATATTTGCAATAAAAACAAAAGGGAAGGGTGTCGAGAATAAATAAATAAAATTGTTAGATTAGCAGGAAAGAAAGAAATAAAAAAAATAAAAAGAATAAAAGGAAGAGAAAATTGAAAATTACTATTTGCTCCCCAGCAACAACGCCAAAAACTTGATGTGGATTTTATGTTTAGTTTTAAAACCCTTTTTACTTGCAAGTGTACGTAGATTAGCGAGTACAGGGGGTGTCAATCCCACAAGGAACAATGGTGATTTTAAATTTAGCCTTTCCGATTATAAAGAATAGTTTAATTGAGGAGTTCAATTATCAACATGAATTAATGGAACAAAAGAAGAGTAAATAAGTCAAGACAGTGGAGAGATATCAACATGAATTAATGCAAATATTGATTTATTAATTCAAATGGGGATTCAATCTGTCTCTTGTTCAACCTAAGCTACAAGCATTATGGCATAAATTAAAAAAATGATTATACTTATTAAATGAGATTATTTATCTAGTGGTTTATCATGAATCATTCATTTTAGACATAACTCATCTAATTTCTAGTTTAAATTATTCAATTTTAACAATTATAATTTTAATCACAATTGCATAATGTCATATTAGCTTTCAAGGTCTAATATTCATTTGAGATAGCAAATTAAACTATTGTAATCAACTTGATTGAACAATAGTCTTCAAATGTATAAATAGGTTAAGGTCAAGTATAAACGCAAATTATGCAATGAAAGTGACAAGAATAATCCCATAAGAAATTAACAAAACAACCAATATTATTATCAAGGATCCATTCTAATCCTAGAAATGAGTAGTTTAGCTGACTATAGTCAGTGAAAACACCATTGAAATTAGTATATTTGATTTCTTATGCGCAAACGTTTGTATCAATTACACAAAATGATGAAATTATGTGTAAACTCTCAAATGTGACTTGCAAATGGGATGAGGAAAGAAGAAAAAATAGCTAACTTCAAGCTTATTTTTCTTAAATCCCTTAACTCAAATGATTTTGTTTTACAAAATGCTCTTTACTATCTAAAGAAATAGAAGACGAAGGAAGAATGCTTGGATGCTTGAATGGGTGAATGGATGAATGAATTTTTCCCCAACCTTGACCCCTTTATATAGTGGAAATCCAAGCTCTCTCGATGCCCAAAAATTAATGAAAATGAATTTCAGTTAATATTTTGGCTGTTATGATGCATAAGAAGAAAAAGCTAGCCTGAAGTTAAAATTAATTTTTGATTAATTGCATTTGACTAGGTTAACGATTAGACTTGTGGGAAATAAGGCTCTTGGAAAAGAAATTGAGCTGCTTGCAGTGACGGCTTGCGGAGCTCAGCAGGGAACAAGCCCATTTGGGCAAGGGAAAGAAGAGGGAGAGAAGGCAGGCCTGTCTAGGAGCTGATGGGGATCAGGCCCAGGCGGAGATACTACTGATGGGCTTCTGGGCCCAAGCAGAGGGAGAGGAGAAGGGATGACTTGCTCACTTGGGCCGCAGGATAGGCCCAATCGGCTAGAGAGGTGGCTGTTTGAGAAGAGGAGAGGATGAGGGGGCAACCAGGGTTGGGTTATGGGGGTCGGGCCACGAACTGGGCCGCCAGAATTGGCCCACAGTGCTGCACCTTCCTGTTTGTTTTTTTGCTCTTGGGTGTAGACTTTAGGCATTGCACATGTGGGAGATTCGAGTAGAATTAACCAATTCTGCCCAAATTCTTCTATATTTATTTTCACATGAAAATTTCAAAAAACATATGAATTATTTACTCATAAAAATATATTTGAAAGACTTGAAAGTAGGTAAAATAAAGGAGCAAATTACTTGTAAATATGAATTATGAACTCCCTCACTCCAAAACAATGTTACTCCTTGAGCAAGGAACAACAATAATGCATATACTCATTTAAACTATTAAGTAGAACAAGAATAAGTTCAAGGAAAAAAATCAAGTGATCCAACCATGAATGCCCACTCCAAATCACATATATCAATTCACTACCAATCCACAACTCATCATCAAAGATTTTCGACTTCAACTATGTCTATAGGCCAAGATTCAAGCAAATTAAGCACACGATGAAGCCATGTAGCAAATTGTAAGCACGGAATTTCACCCCACATAACAAAAATTACAACATCTTTATAATCAAGTCCCCAATGGCAAATCAATTTATTATTCTCTTTTTCTTGATTTTTTTTTTGAAACTTTGAATTTTTTTCCCCCAAAAGTTACTTGATTCCATATGCTTTCTTGAGTGGATAAAGATATGGATAAAGATGACACTAAGAGAAGCACTTGGTACATATTCAGGCGATTAAGATATGGATAAAGATAGAACCTGAACATTGGTACTGGAATCAGAACTTGATTAATTCAATTTATTTTCTTTATTGATTGAAAATTCAATGGGGAACTCAATGCTTATCGAATACTTGTAATGACATTGTGAATGAGGCTACATCTCAAACTCAAAAACAGTTACATAGTGGCGTTAGCGTAGCAAAAATTTTGGCCTTCGACTAGTCAAAGCTAGAAATAATCTTTATTAAGTATGGGTCAAATGAATCAAATCCACATAATAAAATTAGAACTTGCATAATCAGAACACTCAAGCTGTTCCCAAAATCAAATTCGCCCAACAATTTTCATGTTTAATTTTCCTCAAAATTTTCATTTTTTCTTTCCCCCACACCTAAACCTTACATTATCTTCAATGTAGAAAACAATAAGAAAGAGAGAAATGGAGAAAAAAGCAACACAGCCTGACAGCACGCGGAAATCATTTTCATATAAGCCCAACAATCAAACTCCCAAAGTATCTGCACAACCATCACCAATCAGAAAAGCCAAAAACCATGTGAAGAATCACACCTAAAACACACAAGCACACCTTGATAAAAAAGAAAATTAAAAAAACAAAAGACTCAAACTCATCTAAAAAGATTAGATTGTCGCCCAACAAGCGCTAATTTTATGTGCTCATCCAGACAAGGTCCCATCCACTAATCATATTAGATAGGGTCTACTAGATTGATGGATTCAATCAAACCAGGGTTAATATCATGAGTCACAATAGGTTTCAAATGTTGGCCATTAACCATGAGAACTCCACCATCTTGGGGATCCAAAATTTGGGCCATCCCAGAGGGGAACACTTGTTAGACAACAAAAGGACCATCCCAACTACATCCTAACTTGCTAAGAAATAGCTTAAGCTTAGAGCTAAAAAGCGAAACCATCTGATTAGGTTCAAAAGACTTACGAGAAATCATTTTATCATGAAAAGCTTTGGTTTTGGCTTTATAAATCTTTGGATTCTCATAGGCTTCATTGATGCTATTCATCCAATTCTTTCAATTGAAGCCTATAACTAGAACCTGCTTGTTTCATATCAAAATTAAAAGGTTTGATAGCCCAAAAAGCGTGATGTTCTAATTCAACTGGCAAGTGACAAGCCTTACTAAAAAGAATTCGGTATAGAGGAATCCCTATGGGAGTCTTATAGGTGGTACGATAGGCCCAAAGAGTATCATGGAATCTTAAAGACCAGTCTTTCCTATCGGGTCGAACCGTCTTCTCAAGTATAGACTTAATCTCACGACTAGACACCTCAACTTGACCGCTAGTCTAAGGTTTATAAGGGGTAGCTACTTTGTGAGTCACGAAACACTTTCTAAGCAAAGCCTCAAAAGAAAAGTGACTCCCTCCATAGCTAATAAGGGCTCCAGGGGTACCATACCGACTGAAAATGCACTCTTTCATAAACTTGACCACAACCTTGTGGTCATTGGTCTTAGTAGCCCGAGCTTCCACCCACTTTGACATATGATCAACAACAACCAATATGTATACAAAGCCAAAAGATGGGAAAAAGAGAACCATGAAATCAATTCCCCACACATCAAATATCTCAAATTAATACACGTCAAATTAGTAAAATTGAAGTCTTGTAATCATGCAAAGTGATTGGTAATTATACTGAACAACTTTATTGTCGTTCAATTTTCCTTTATCTTCAATTTAGTTGTCCTCTCATTCTTGTTCATTTATTTCCGTGCTTTTTCTTCAGTAATTTCTAGTATCCTGAATCAGAAAAAGTTCTTGTAAGTGGCTTTTATTCGTGGTTTTTTTTTGTTGGTAAACATTCAAATTTTTAACACACATGAGTCTTGCCTTTGAAAGAGGAATGTACAATGAGTTACATCTTTAACTATTTAATTTTTATCCTTTTAATTTCTTACCCATTCTCTATCTTCCTGTTCCTAGTTTGGTCTTTTGGTGGAATATGTTGTTCATTGCTTTGAAATTGCTTTGAAATTCCTCTTATCTTGGTGTAGATTGGTATTTCTCCTACAATGAAGATTTTGACTTAATATTTTTTGTTTTTATCTTACTCAAAATTATTACTTTATCTAATTTCATATCTTAAAACATGTTTTTGCTACCTTATTGGTGATGGACTGTACCAGATTCTTGGTCTCCATAGCACAATTGGAAGAAATACCTTTTGTACTATAACCTCTCGTGCATAAGTCCTTTCATTGATCATTATCTTAAAGATGTAGCACTTGCCTACAAAATCCTATAATATACCCAGAATGTTTTCTTTTCCGTCTTCCTGCACACTATATGTTCATAGTTAATTTTTTTATATGTATAAGAACATGTGTATTATGATGGATGCTAGGTACTTTGCATGTAACCTAATTGTAGTTTGGATGTAACCTGATTGTATATGCTAAGTATAGATCTGCAATGTTTCATGATTTGTACATGTTTAATAGCATTCTCACCTTTTATTATATAAAAAAATTAGCCGGATAAAACCTATGGAAAACAATATTTTCCTCAATATCTGTTTGATCTTTTAAGACAAATTTATTGGACTAGTTGAACATAAATGCACACCTCAGTCAAAGCAGAAATAACTTGTCTTGAACTAAACGAACCTCAAGCTTATATCAACTTGACTATCATATATATATATATATATATATATATATATATATATATATATATATAAATGAGTTCGAATGCTACGGTCGTGACACGTGTTCTATTAAGTATTTATTAAGATGTTATTTAAAAATAAAAATTTAAACAATATGAGATTTAAAGTCATCATAATGAATAGCGTCTTTTCAACTACTTCAGTGAAGAAAAAAAAGAAATAATATACAGATATGTTAATATTATTATTTCTAAAAATTGAAATCATAAGATTAATTATAATATTTTTTAAAATATTTTATCCAAAATGTTAAAACAACCCGTGCACAGTATGGGTTTAAAGGTTAGTAACTTACCTATAGTTAAAGATAAACTTAAATATAACTGAAAAACTTGTTTATTGGAGAGATATTGACATCTTTTCCTATTAGTTTTACCAATTTTACATTTGTATGAAAGAATTATTATCATATAATCCTATAAATTAGGTAAAATTTTATCTTTAAACCACTATTTTTGAAATTATTATTTGTCCACCTTAAAAATTGTTTGTAGATGATAGGGTTTAAATAATAATGTTTTTGCTATATATGATAACGACTTTTAAGATGAGAAGGGTTAAATAATAATTTTAAAAACAATTGGCTATAATACTTAGATGAAAATATGGATATACGATAATAATTATTATATAAAATATTGAAATGGTTTTAAACACCTAATGATAAAGAAACCTTTTTACAACATCTTCCATTATCTTTGAATTTTGATAAAATAAAGAAACCTTTTTAAAATAACAAAAATTTTTTAAATTAAATGGGTTTACAACAACTTCCTGTATCTTTGAATTTTAAATTAAATAAGAAATAAACTAAAGAAACCTTTTTAAAATTGAATAATAAAAGAAAAAGTAGGAAAATTATATTTATGTTATTAAAAATAGTTATAAATAACTAAAAAAACTATACAAAATGAGGTGGATTTTGATATTTAAAAAGCATAAAATTATATAGAGAAAAATCATTTGTTATTGTACTATAAGTTTAGAATAAGCTTCCATTAAATTTATAGTTTTATATTTATTTTTTTATAATTTGATATTTTTTACAACTTCTATTAACTTTAATTATTTTTTCTCCCTTTGACCAAATTTGATAGAGTAATCTTTAGTTTATTTATTTGAATGAATCATGTCAAATTTCATCTTTATTTTTAAATATGTTTTGCTAATTTTAATTAATATGTTTAATAAATAGTTTTCTTAGTTGTCTTAACATATCTCTTATGTTCTTTCTAATAAAGTTTTTCATTTCATCCTTTTTTATAGTTTATAATTTTCAAAACAAATGAAATTTTCATAAAATTAGAGTTGTTGAAATCATTTCTGGTGAAAACCCAAGGTCTACTAGGGTTAGGCGCAATGGCATTAGGGGATAGAGAAATAGAGAGGTCATTCTCTAACTCTAGGTCAAGCAAATGCATGTCATCATGCAAATTAGACCTAGATTGGATGGAAGACTCAAGACTGGCTGTAAGCTCAAGAGATATCCTAAACTAGAGTCAGGTTCATGTAAATCATTACTCTCCCAAATATGATTAAGTACTGGGAGACATTTGCCTTCATAGTCTCCATCATTTTATCTATCAATTCGTTTATAATCTTTTTAGGTCTTGCACTTTGAGTTTAAAATAATCACGATATGGACAACTATACGCGCCATGATCCATTAAATTCGAATTACAGCTCCCTATTTAATATTTGTAACTGTCGAGATGCTTGAAGAGTTTCCTTATGCCCAATTAAAGAAGTGATTGATTATTATGGTGATGAAGAAAGTAAGGGTTAATGATGGCTATGAATTGCTGAATTGAAGAAGCTATGTTAGAAAATTAGAGCAAACTAATTGCGGAAGCTTTAGGATGAACAATGATAATCAAAAGTAAAACAACGATAGCAGGAACAATAAAGAACATCAAGATTTATGTGGAAACCCAATGCCAGAAAAAACCATGGACAACGACGAGTAGAAACAATCCACTGTGAGAAGGAGTGAGTACAATGCGATCACAATCACAACGAGTGATTTGATCAAGCAACAAGATTGCAATCTCTCTTATAATCTCTCTCTCACTATTTGAACAAAAAATGTGCTATTTTTAAGGTACTTTTTCACCGGTTTTATGCTCGTTTTAATAATATTTTCAAGGTTTTTAATTGATTTTATTTTATTTTGTAGATTTTTAATAAATGTGAAAAAGGGCTAAAAATGGCGAAAAATACGAGAAAAATGGGAAAAATGTCGAGAATTGAAAAACCGGTCCAGATTTCAAGAAAACCGGCCCAAGGAGAATTGACGAAAAAAAGAAAAAAACAAAACCGGTCCAGAAAAAATCGGATCGGTTGGTTCGATTAAAACCCGGTTCACCTTAGACCGGTTCAGCTTTATAAGACCCTCAGACCCCATCCCCAGAACCCTCGACCCTTCATCCTCACCTCTCTCTGCCATCTCGCTCCTCTCTCTCTCTCTACCCCGTTCTCTCTCTCTCTCTTATCCTTTCCCAAAACCACAGAAACCCGAAACCCAGAAACCTCCAAAATCCACCCTGTTTGAGCTAAAAATGTGATATTTTTAAGGCACTTTTTCACCAATGTTATGCTCGTTTATGAGTCATTTTCTTTTGATTCCATCCAATCGGACTTCCTTTTTG
>JACYFF010031959.1:84542691-84619324 GCA_017589665.1 Selenicereus undatus
TCGAAGGGTCAAGAGGCGAGATTCGAAGGGCTGAAGAAGCTGGTTCGGGTATTTAAGGGAGACGAAGCCATTGGAGGTTCGAAGAGTAGGAAAAATTAGGAGTAGGATTAGGTTTTCAATTCCGTTTTTTAGGTTTAGATTTAGTTTAATTTCGTTGTTAATTTCATTCGTGTTCTTCAATTTCAGTTTTAGGGTTTAGATTTCATTTTCATTTTCGATTTTACTTCGAATTTCAGAATTAGGGTTTCATGGATTTTGGTTTGCCTAGCTTCGAATTTCTGTAATTATGCTATAATTTTGAGTTTTTCCAGTAGCAATTTACAATACTAGTTCGATTTTGCAAAACCGAATGTTAGTTTGTCCAATTTCATTCGATTCCCCTCTCCCCTGTGTTTGGTTCGTTCGAATGGTTGCTTTTGGAATCAATGAGTTGCGTGGTGGTAGTTCGAGCTCTTCTTCTCGCCTGTTCTGGTTTGGCATCCGTTTTGTTTCAATTCATTTTTCCCCTTCCCTTTAGTTATTTTGGTTCCGTTGAGTCCCCTTCCCCTGTTTCGATACTGCTGCTGCTTTTAATTCTATTTCGGTTGCTTGATTATCTGGGTTCATGGCTGAAGCTGGGATGCCTCCTCTGCTTTGGTTGAACTCCAGATTTTGATTTTCCAGGTTTGAGTACAATAAGTTGCAAATAACCCCTTCCCCTACTGTTGCTTCAATTTTAGGTTAGTTTGGTTTAGTCGATTGCTTGCAGTTCTGATTCAGCTTTAGATTGTGATGTTTTGATTCAGTTATGCCTTGTTTTGATTATTAAGGTAGCTTAATTGCTTGATGGTTGATTTATGCTTGCATAGTGGATAAGTGTTAACGGTTGGTTTTAGGCCATTTAGATTACTCTTGCTCATTGAAACAGTTAAGAGAATAAATAATGTGGTTAGTAGCTAGGTTTTAAATCATGCTTAATTCACGCTTAGTTTGGTTTAGTTTAAAGCAATCAGTTGACGATTTTAGTTGAATTAGGTTATTAGATTGCCTTAAATAAATCTATTTAGTTTAGTGTAGTTAATCAGTTTAATCACTTTGTTTAAATGACCATAATTTCAACATTGTCCCTGTGGATCGACCTTCAAGGTACTACGACTGACAATCAGGTGCTTGAGGTTTCCTCTTTTCCTTTAGTTTAGTTTTTACCCACCTCAAAAAAACCACCTACACTCACAAATCTAGGAAAGTGGAACTGAATACTCGAATGGTATTTCTGTTGGTGTGTTGAGAAGGTATGGAGGCGTGCCCTTTATAAAGGGGTAGGATGAGTGAGGAACCTACCAGGAAATCTAACCGCCACAGCTAAACAGCCGCCATCCACCACGGGTTGTGGAGTACAAATTGCGCCAAAACCTAACAATCTCCACCTTTGAACAATTTTCACCAACTCTCGAACACCGCCAAAGCACCCCGAAGGGTGGTGCCTCGAACGGCAGAGCCCCGAAGGGCAATCAAATGCTGTGAACACCAACTAAGTCCAAGCAATGTTTGAACATAGCTATAAGGAGAGGCTTAGTAAGCAAATCTATAGGATTCTCCGAAGTATGAACCTTCCTTACAACAATCTTCCCTGCTGCAACTGTATTTCTAACATAGTGATACTTAGCACTTATATGCTTGGTCTTGGAATGATAGGCATTATTCTTGGTCAAGTGAATAACACTCTGACTATCTGAAAATACCACAGTAGTTACCTGTGGAACTCTAAGCTCAGTAACAAGACCCCTAAGCCAGGTAGCTTCCCTCACACCTTCAATAGCAGCAACATACTCAGCCTCCATAGTAGAAAGAGCTTTAATGGATTGAAGCGATGCTTTCCATGAGATAGCACCAACACACATAGTGACGGTATACCCTGAAATAGACCTCCTCTTGTCAAGATCACCAGTATAATCAGAATCAACAAAACATGCAACATCGCATGTAGCAGCTTTGTTTATGTCAAACACCAATCCTCTATCAATTGAACCCTTCACATACCTAAGGATCCACTTCAAAACCTCTCAATGATCCCTACCAGGTATGCATATAACGACTTACCACACCCACAACATGTGATAAGTCAGGCCTAGTGCACACCATAACATACATCAAGCTACCAACTGCACTAGAATAAGGAACATGAGACATCTTCTCAATGTCCACCTTAGACTATGGGCAAGACTCAACAGATAATTTGAAGTGACTAGCAAGAGGTGTAGAAACTGTTTTACAGTTACCCATATTAAATCTATCAAGTACTTTCTCAAGATATCGACTTTGAGACCAGTACAGCTTACCGTCCTTTCGATCCCTCTGAATCTCCATGCCTAGTATCTTCTTTGCTGCACCCAGGTCCCTCATATCAAACTCCCTATTGAGTTGAGATTTCAACTTGTTGATCAAGGACTTATCCTTGGAAGCTATTAGCATGTCATCAACATATAACAACAAGTAAACAAAAGAGCCATAAGAAAATTGCTTAAAATACACAATTATCATACCGACTGCGTGTGTATCCTTGTCTAATCGTAAAGGTATCAAACCTTTTATACCACTGCCTTTACATTGTCCTTCCTGTGAATAACAAAACCCTCAGGTTGCTTCATGTAAGTCTCCTCCTCCAACTCTCAATGAAGGAATGCAGTCTTTACATCAAGTTGCTCTAACTCCAAATCAAACAGGGCAAGAAAAGAAAGAAGCACTCTAATAGAGGTGTGACGAACAATAGCAGAGAATACCTCATTGTGGTCAATACCTTCCTTGTGGTTGCATCCACGAACAACCAGGTGTGCTTTCCAGCTTGCATCTTCAACCCGGGTATGCTTTCCTTTCTTTTATAGATCCACTTGGCAGTTAAGACTCTCCGACCTTTAGGTAGCTCACATAAATCCCAAGTTCAATTCTTGAGTAGGCTCTCCATTTCTTCTTGCATAGCTAGGACCCAATTAGACAAGCTTGGACAGGAGATGGCTTCAGTATAAGTTGAAGGCTCAGCAACTTCAGGAATCTCCTCTGCAACTGTAAGAGCCTAAGCTACAAGTCCTTCACTATCTACATAGCGAGCAGGCTTCCTGATCTCGTTTCTAGGATGATCATGGGCTATGGAATAATCATTCTCTACCTGGGCTGATTAGGACTTGTAGTACTAGAACTAGGTTCAGTAGCCTGAACCTCTCGATTGGGATGATCAACAGCTCCACCTTGAGCTACAGCAGTCTCCACCTCTATCTCCACCTTCCTACTTGCATCCTCTTGATCATATGTGCTAGCAGAAGAAATAACAGATTCCTTCCCAGAAGATAACATAGCATTTTCATTGAAAGTTGCATCTCTACTCTGAATAACTTTCGTACAATCAGGACACCACATTCGATATCTCTTAGACTCAAATGTATAACCAAGAAATATGCATTTAATGGCCCTCGGAGCTAACTTCCCATCATTCACATAGGTAAACACAGGACACCCAAATATTCTCAACATAGAATAATCAATAGGATTATCTGACCAAACTTCTTCTAGAATCTGAAAGTCAATGGATATATATGGAGATCGATTCACCAAATAACAAGCTGTTGAAATAGCTTCAGCCAGAAAGCTTTGCGATACCAAAGCCCTGCATTAGAAAGCATACAGCGATCTTTCTCTAGTAGAGTCTGATTGATGCGTTCTACAAATCCGTTCTGTTGGTGCTTACCATCTAATATCTTGTGTCTAGCTATTCCATTAACAGCACATGACTCAGTGAACTCTGACTCACAGAATTCAAGACCATGATCAGTCATGAGCTTCTTTATCTTCCCCTCAGTCTGGTTCTCAACAAGAGCCTCGAACTTCTTGAATATGGGAAACGTCTCATTTTTCTTTCTTAAGAAGTAAACCCAGACTTTTCGTGAGAAATCATCAGCAAATGTTAACATATAGCGCTCACCTCCAAATGAAGGAACCTTCGAAAGACCCAACAGATTGGAATGGATGTAATCAAGGATCCTTTGCGCACAGTGCTTAGCTATAAAAGAACTAACCCTCTTCTGTTTCCCAAACACACAATGATCACAAAACTCCAGCTTACTCGTACCTGCACCACTCAGATAACCTTTCTTACTCAGAATGGTAATCCTTTTCTCACTCATATGGCCCAATCGCATGTGCCATAATCTCATGGTATCAACATCTACTAATGTTGTACAAACTGCTGTTGAACCTGTAACTGTTGTACCTTGTAGAAGATAGAGACTTCTTTGCCTGAATCCCTTCATCAGCACCATGGCACCCTTCATCACCTTCAAGACACCGTTTTCAGCTGAGTACCTATAACCACTAGCCTCAAGAGTACGCAAAGAGATCATATTAAGAGTCATATCAGGAATGTGACGAACCTTAGATAAGGTCCTAACTACACCATCATAGGCTTTAATCTGTGCAGTACCTACTCCTGTAACCTTACACTCGGTGTCGTTGCCCATAAGTACAATCCCAGCATCAACAGGGTCATAAGTAGCAAGCCAGTCCCTATGAGAACACATATGATACCTACAACCAGAATCTAAAATCCAATCATCACCTACCCCCTTTCCAGAGATAGTGGCAAGAGACATAGTAGCAACCAACATATCACCGTCAGATTCATACTCAACAACACAATCAACTATAGCAGGTTTCTTAGACTGATTCTCCTTCTCTTCTTTCTCTTTCTTATTTTTTAGTTTCCAACAGTTAGCAGCAATATGACCCAATTTACCACACAAATTGCAGGTCTTACCAGCATGAGGATTTCTAGACTTAGAATAGTTCTTTCCCCTACTATCGTTCCCCCTTTTCTCAGTTGTCATACCCCTTACAACTAATCCCTCATCAAAATCAATATAAATATCATGATTAAACTTTTCTTTAGACAACAATTTTGACTTAACATCCTCAAATGATATAATATCAAAATTACTATATAGTATGATCTCCTTAAAATGCGTATAAGAAGGGGGTAAAGACATAACCAACAGAATAGCCTTATCCTCATCCTCAATTTTCACATCTAAACTTTCAAGATCAACAATAATCGAATTAAAATGAATTAGATGTTTTTGAACAGGAGTGCCTTCTGCCATCTTGAAAGTGTACAACCTTTCCTTCAATCGGACCTTGGCAAGACTATTCGTCATGTAGAGTTCCTCCAGCCGAGCCCAAAGATCCACTGCAGTTGTCTTATCAAGCACCTCTCATAAGACATGTGGCGCTAAGCACAACTATATGCCCGAAAGTGCCTTCTCCTCTAGTTCTTCCTGTTCGTCGTCCGTCAAAGAACCACGCTTCTTCTTCTTCTTCTATTATGCCCATGGATCTTCTATCATCGTACTGTGTTTTGTATGAGGTCTTGAGAGAACCTTCCACAACCCATGCTGAATGAGAATCGCTCTTATTTGCACCTTCTAGGGATTAAAACTAATCTCTTGATAAACCTATATTTTAGCCTTATTTCAGCCCTGATTTGACCCCCTTCCTCCAGTGTTTTCATGTTCGATCTTGCTGAGAAAAGATCCAATTGGCCTCCTTTGGTATATATTTCGCTCATATAATAATTTTCCATGTTTTCAGGAGTTCTATTGAAGGAACGGAAGGATCAACGATGATTAGCATAAAGGAGTGCCAAAGAGGCGAGTTTTAAGGCGCAAAAGAGGTCACTCGAAGCTCCGCGGGAGTCCAGAGATTTGGCATGGGTGCCCCATGTTGGGAAGCACAACCTTGCCGCGTCGAACTCTCACAAGAGCACGACCAGCAATGCGACACGGTGTAATCGTGCCATGAGGCACCACCGTGGCAGTTGGAAAACGTTGGCAGGTTGTGCCTGATTGGGAATGTGCCACGAGGCACAACCGTGTTGATTCCTCTGCCTGCACGATTTAATGTTTTCCTCGGGGTTGTTTTAGGGCATTCCGTTTTCTCTTCACATACTTTCTGAGAGGCGATTTTTAGGGTAGAGTTTAGGGAGTTTACTGGGTGCTCTTGAACTGAACTCATAAACATTGAAGATTGTTCTACTTCCCAGATAGTGATTAATTCAAATTTGTTCCCTAATTCCCCCACTCTTTCTTTCATTGTTGTTCTAGAATTTCGGTTGAATCATGTTTGTTCCTTTAGTGATTGAATTGTTGAATTTTAATATGATGTGCAACTAATCTCCCAACTTAGGTTGGGATTGAGGCCGATTATGTTTATTGAATCATGAATTAGCCCCAGACCCATGTTTTCTCCATGCCTGTGATTATGAATTTTGCTTTACACACCATGTGTTCGATGAATTGCTTGAAAGAGCATTCATCCATTGTTATTCGGGTTTAGGAGAGCATTGAAAGATGGAACCTTTACCTACCATGACTTAGTAGACAATTAGGATTTTCATATGAAAATAATTAAAGCTCTAATTGGGATCAGAGATTGTAGACTTTGTAATTCTTTGACTTAGTCCCATAAAAATAGGTGGCTTTAGTTGTAGGATTAGTCTTCGACCCTTAAAAGAGGGAAGGGATGGGCTTAATTAACAATCTATCCATTCATAAACACATGCTTAATTCCATTTGATTGGGGTTAATAACTAATTCACTAGCATAATTGTGTTGATATCTCAACCTAGGTGTTTTAATATTCTGTTGTTTTATTCAATTCTTTAGTTGCTGACATCTTCGTAGTTTAAATACAAACCTACAACTTGATTTGGCCTAGATTGAGTGTCTGAACTAATTCTGGTAATTGAAGGCGAGTTCCCTGTGGATACGACCCGTACTTCCTGGCCGCTAACTACATTGGCGCCGTGCACTTGCGGTAAATTTAAGACAATAAGTTTTTGGCGCTGTTGCCGGGGAACTTGTTTCTTTTGATATTAGAACCACTTAACATACTCTAGACTAAGCTCTTGTTTTTCTTTTTGCAGCTTAGTTCTTCTTTATTTTTGCTTGATATTGTTTACGCTGGGCATAGTGTTTGCTTTTGTGTGCGCATGAGGAGTCAAGGAAATCAAAACCTTGTCCCCTTCAATCCTGAGATCAAGGCAACTGCACGCGGGTGAGGCAGAGAAGCAAGAAGAAGGAAGAAAGCAGAGAGGATGATGGCGCAAGAAGATACTACGGTGCTGCGGGATTATGCTATGTCGCAAGCATTGGGCATCACCTCGTCCATTGTTACCCCAACAATTGAGGCTACTAATTTTGAGCTCAACCTCACGCTCATCACCTTCATGGAGCAGGACCAGTTTGGTGGGCACCCCTTAGAAAACCCCAATGCGCATCTTCACAAATTCCTTGTGAAGTGCGACATCATCAAGCTCAATGGGGTGTCTACTGATGCCATTAGACTACGGCTCTTTCCCTTCTCATTGAAGGATAGAGCCAGTGACTGGTTGTAGAATGAGGAGCCCAACTCATTCACTAGATGGGAAACTCTCTCCAAGGCCTTCCTTAGCAAGTACTTTTCGCCCGGCAAAACTGCAAAGCTGAGGGCTGAAATCATATCTTTTATCCAGCAGGATGGAGAGTCCCTGTACGAGGCTTGGGAGAGGTTCAAAGGCCTCCAACGGTAATGCCCCCACCACGGTGTTGCTAACTGGCTACTAGTCCAAACATTCTACAATGGGGTAGAACAGTCAATCAAGATCTAAGTAGATGCTGCTATAGGAGGAGCTCTCATGGGGAAGTCTATTGAGGCGGCTAAGGTTTTATTGGAAGAGATGGCTTCCAACAACTATCATTGGTCGAGCGAGAGAGCCACCTCGAGGAAGAGCGGCGATGTTGATGCCATGAAACTCCTAGCCAGCAAATTGGATCCACTAGCATAGAGGCTTGACAGAGTGGGCACTTCCCATACTTCAGGAGGTCCTTCAGGATTCCGTTGGGGTCTACGCCATGTGCGAGACATATGGTGTTCAGGGGCATACCTCTGTTGAGTGCTATAATGGCCCCTCTAACGTTAAGCAGACCAACACTGTGCATAATTTCAACCCCACTCCACAAGGCAATTCTTACCCCAATGCCCACAATTCAAGATGGAAGAGCTATTCAAATTCCCCCTACAGGAACCCTAACCCTCAACCCCAAAATGTTGTGCAGCCGCCTAGGTTCCAATATAGAGCCCCCTACAATCCTCCTCCTCCACCTCTTCAACCGTAAGTCAAATTTGGAGAGTTCCATGGAACAATTCATAGCTACTCAAACTAGGACTAATGAAGCTTTTACTTCATCAATTAATCAGTTGACCTCCAAGATTGACGTTATAGCTGCACATCAGAGGGTAATAGACACTTAGATTGCACAGATTGCTCAGCAAGTTAGTAGTTTGTGCAGGCCTCAGGGGTAGTTACCAGGCCAACCTGAAACTAACCCTTGGGGCCATGTCAACGCCCTTTCTGCAGTAGGCGAGGGGTTAGAGGAGAGCCCTGTGAGGGTTCTCCAGGACATAGTTACAGTTCCTGATTGTGCAGGAACTGATGAGCAGAAGGAAGAGGGGAGTTTGAGCTCTATTGGGAAGGTTAACCCCACACCTCTAGTTTGCCCTTATCGACTACTAGTACCCTACCCTCATAAGGTAGCCTGGGCCAAGCTATTTCAGCTTGAGCCCAAATTTGCTAGATTCTTAGATGTGCTGAAGCGAATTTATGCTGATACTCCTCTTTTGAAAACTCTCAAGAAAGCACCGGCCTACATGCATTTTTTGAGAGAGCTTTCCTCCAAGAAGGGGGAGCATGGGGGAGATTCAGTGGTCCCCATTGGAGAGGAGTGTAGCTCGATTCTATAGAGTCAGTCACCTTTTAAGCTGCAGGACCCAGGTAGTTTCTCCATCCCTTATACTATAGGGGATTTATAGATTGAGGGAGCCCTTTGTGACCTGGGAGCTAGCATGAGCCTAATCCCCCCTCTCTCTTTATAGGAGGTTTCAGTTGCAGTACCTGCAACCCACTAGTTTGACCATTCAGCTCGCAGATCGCTCTATCAAGCAACCTGTGGGTATCTTAGAGGATGTTCCTGTTTATGTGGATAAGTTTATCTTTCCCTGTGATTTTATTGTCATGGATATGGATGAAAACTCCTAGGTGCCCGTTATTTTGGAGAGATCGTTTCTAGCTACTGTTGGGGCGGTAATTGACGTACAGGCTGGCACCATATCCTTTCAGATGAGTGGGGAGAGGATGGATTTCTGTTTCCCTCCACCCACACCGCCTTCAGTGTCTGTCATTCCCCCACCCTCTATAGCTCTTGTGCATATTACCCTCTGATGTTGTTTCTGGGGTCGTGGTATTCGATGGAGATGAGGGACCCCATATGCAGTCTATCAGTTTTTTTAATTTTTTTGCAGCCGTCTCGGTCAGTCTTGGGGTTACTTCTATTCGTACTAGGGAATTAGTGGATCCTACTCTACATTTCTACACCTCTACTAGTCCACCTCCCATGCCATTATCGTCTACCATTTGGAGGTAAGGGTCAAGCTAAGGACCTTAAACAAACGCTTCTTGGGAAGAAACCCAAGCATCTTTAAAAAAAATAAAATAAAAAAACCAAAACAAAACGGTGTGTCATTTTCCCCCACCCCCCCTCAACGCTCTTGGTTCTCCCTTTTCCCCTTGGCCTTTTCATATGTCCTTTTCATTGAGGACAATGAAAATCTGCAGCATGGGGGTGAGCTTATAGCTCTTTGAGTGAAATTGTGGATTTTGCGGCGTGGGTTGAATGACATCACTTGCATTTACATCATATAGATACGACTGCATGCAGTTTTCTTAGGTTGTTTTTGTATCCTTCTTCACTAAAGCATGTAGTTTAAAGCAAATAGGTTAGATTCTACATGCCAAAATGAGGATAATCGAGTTGGGCTTTCATAAGTTTTCAAGGTACTACTTCTTACCTTTCTCTTCATTTTCCTTTATATCTTTTACTACTTTCTTAGTTAGATTTAATGCTTTTGAATAAAGGTTTGTGAAAACCCCTCTTATAAAGAGAACACAAGGGGTGATGATTGATAGATCACATTGATTTGTGTGTTAAAGTGTGGCTTGTTATGGTGTGAGTTTTTATGAAAATGTGTTTGACACTATCATTTGTAGTTTCTTTGCCCATGTTGCATGTCAAATTACCCTTGAGATTCATATGGTTTGACTTGATTGACCTTGATAGGTGGGACATACCTTGGAGTAAGTTAACTGACTATGGTAGTTTCACCTGTGAGATTTTGAGCCTAATGACTATTCATTACATATAGTCTCATGCTTCCTTTTATGTGTAACTCATCCATAATTACATCTCTAGAACTTGGTCTTGTTCTCTTTGAAATCACATTTAGCATGTGCATATGTTGATATGATTGAGGCAATTTTTTTTTCCATTTAGCCACATGAGCCAAACAGCCACCCATTGATGTGTACTATTCCCTTTGCTAGCCCTTTGTGCCTTTCCCTTTGCCGTTATTGTTGCACCCAATGCACTACACACTTGGCCTATTCATATTCTCCATATCCTTGTCAAGGTCTAGTGGAGCAACACTTCCATTTGAGTTGGCTTTGCTTCGGAGGTTAGTTCACCTTGAGTACTTCATTGGTGGCTTGTTTGGAAGGATTCGTGATTTGAGTCTGTATTTCCCATGCCATTCACATGTCCCTTTTCACTTTAAAGACAAGAAATAAAAAAGAAAAAAGGGAAGCGAAGAAAAAGAGAAAAAAAGAAAAGAAAAGAAAGAAGTAGAAAAGTTGTGAATAAAGTGATTGGCATAAGGGTAATGCAATAAGATTGTTTAATTCCTCCCTTGAGATTTTTGTGGGGTTTGTTGCTCAATCTCCAATTGTGGTGTGAAGTTGTTGTTCCGGCATTAGTTGTGGAAGTGTTTTTTGCTCCCTAGACTTTTAACTATCAGCTCCACTTTCCCTAAATTTACTCCGCTTCCCACCCTTTATCCTTGGCCCCATTACATCCTTTTTATAAGTCCTCGTGCTTGGCACAATGTATTTTGCATCAAGTAGTGGGGAATCGATAAATGGTAGTTTGTTTGACTGGATAGAGTATTGAGTGCAACCCTTGTCACATATATCAAACACATTGAGAGGAGTGTTCCACTTTGTCCTAAAGTGAGGTTCTATCGGTCTTGCTTACTCACCATTCACTAAGGAAGATATTGTCTTGCTATGTGCTTTAATATTAGGGTGTTTGATGTGTTGCATTTGGGTAGGGAGATTTATGGATGTCAGTGTATGAGTTTTATAAAAAATCTTTTGCACCTTCACTTGGCCACCTTTAATGCATAGTTTATCTTGGTTTATTTATAGTTCATCTCTTGCCCGAAGAGGAGAGTAACTAGAGGTTTATATCCCTCTTTGGTGTTTCATGGGTTCGTCTTGCTTGAGGGCAAGCAAGAGATAATCACGGGGGAGTTGATAAACCTATATTTTGACCTTATTTTAGCCCCAATTTGACCCCTTCCTCCAGGGGTTTCATGTTCGATCTTGCTGAGAAAGAGTCAATTGGCCTCCTTTGGTGTATATTTCGCTCATAAAATAACTTTCCGTGTTTTCAGGAGTTCTACTGAAGGAAAATAAGGATAAATGATGATTAGCATAAAAGAGCGCTAAAGAGGTGAGTTTCAAGGCGCAAAAGAGGTCGCTCGAAGCTCCGCGGGAGTCCCAAAGATTTGGCAAGGGTTCCCAACGCGGGGAAGCACAACCTTGTCACGTCAAACTCTCACAAGAGCACAACTAGCAATGTGGCACGGTCATGTGGAAAACATTGGCAAGTTGTGCCAGATTTTTGGCACGGTCCCATCGTGCCACGAGGCACGACCATGCCGATTCGTCCGCCTGCACGACTTAATGTTTTTTGCAGGGCTGTTTTGGGGCATTCAGTTTTCTCTTCACATACTTTCTGAGAGGTGAATTTTCACTACAAGAAAGATTGGAATTTGTGACTGCTTTTTTGTGACCTACAAGAAGTAGTCACAAATTGTGACCAATTTTGTGATAAATAGAGGTTAGTGAGAAATTTCTGACCAAAAGTAAAGCAGTGTGAAATTCTGTCATAATTGATCCACTTTTCACACCACTATAAAATTGGTCATAATTTTCAGAATTTCAAAACTTAAAATTAATTTTTCCTTTATTTAAAAATGCAAGATTGATTTTTGCTTTAAAAAAACACCAAAATTATTTTTGTGACCATACACAAATTGAATTTAGGTCACAAAATTGACTTCAGAAACCCTAGCTGCCCTGCTAGTCTCTCTCATCTCAAGCCTCTCGCTCATCTCTCTGGTTAAGCCTCTTGCTCATCTCTCCAGTCACGCCTCTCGCTCGTCCACCGATCTTCTAATGTCGGCGACCAGAACGGACTGGATTGAACGCCGACCGTCGCACCAGCCCTTCGCACGACTGCTTCGTCCCGCGATCTTCGAATGCCGGTGACTTCTGTTCGTGAGTTCAGTGGAATTCTTGTTCGTGAACTTGGCTGCCGGTTATCATTTGGTGAGTTCTCGCTCTTTTGATCGACTTCTGTTCATGAACTTGCAAGATTTGAGAGTTCCCACTACTATTGTCACTCTCGCCCCCTCATACCAGCTTTCTCTCACCCTCTATTCTTCAATGCCTGATATGAACTCACTTTGGATTTCAATTTTAATTTTTGCCTAAAATTTGTATGGTATTAGTGGAATTCTTGTGATATAAGATCGAATTGCATAGTTTAGAGGTTGAGAACCATAGGAGTCAGTTCTGTTGGATGCTCTGCATATGTTTAGAGGTCGAATCACATTCTAGAACACCGGTTGGCATTCTTGGGAGTTCCTATGAACACTCCTTGGATTTTGGACTAAAATTTTCTGGCCTATGTTGGATGCTCTGTATATCTTGTGCACCATAGGAGTCGGTTCTGTTGCCCTATTGCTGTAGGTTTCGGTTTACAACCCAAAAAGGGTGAAATGGTTGAATTTTTTAAGGGTTTAGGTTTATATATACTGGAAGTTACAATCCCCCATATTAACACATTGATTCATTGCCTGAGATTATTTAGGTATTGAGAACTATGCTTCTTATGCAGTCAATACTTACTTTCGGAGGAACCCTGTGCTTCAAGCTGTGATTTTACTATTGTGTGAGTTAACATTGATCCTAGCAGTAAGTTTAAATGATATTGATTACATGAGTGTTGCTAGCATTTTGGAATTTATGTAATAAAAAAAATCAGAGAGTATAACAGTTTGGGTGTTGTCTATTTGTTTTAGGTACTGGTTCTTGCATATAATCATCTTCAGCAACATCAACTACTGTACGTTCATCGGCGTGTTCACCTGCAACTTCAGCATCCTCATCTATAACTATTGGATATGGTATTTAGTTAAGATATTGTTGTTTTTCCCACCCACGCCTCTGTTACTCCCCCCTGCCCAGCAACGCCTCCATCTCTCTCCCCCTTCCCATCAATCAACTCTGTCATTGCTCTCGGACCATTGCCCTAATTGTGATTCTCTCCTTGGCTTTGTTGCCTTGTTGCTAATTTGATATCTTTTGATTCTTGGGTCCATTTCATATAGAGCTTATAAAGTCATAAAATTTTCAACTTTGGATTATAATAAACTTAAAAAATTCACTGTATGATTAGGATGGGGCTATTAAATTTGGTCCTTGACATACCCTATCTATGCGGAACTCTTAAGAATGTACTTTTGATTATACTTTTGGTTTAGATTTTTGAATCGAGATTATCAGTACATGTCTTCTTGTTTCTACCTAAAGTGATCTTAAAATATCTCACATTTCTATTGTGGGAACTGTGATCATGTACGTAACATTTCATTCTGTATGCCAAAAAATTGAGGAAATTGCAAATAGGAACCTTGGTTAGATTGAAACATTGGTAGTTGGATACAAATTCAATAGGTATATTACCCATTGTAGCACTATAGTAGTGCTTAAATGGCATACTTTCATTGATATGGATTAATTAGACCAACAAAAATGGTCCTTATCTAGTACTTATCCAACCTAAATGATGTAAATTCTTATTCGATCTAAAACTCAAAGTATGCCAACTCGATTATGATCCAAACATTACTATGCTCAAACTGACTTGACTCTGAATTAATTTCCCACAAGTTAAAATTATCATTACTTTGTAAAACTTTTTATTGAACCCAACAACGAGAATCTTAAAGTTACGTTGATTAAACCTAAAATAATGATGTGCGCCCAAACATGGCGTCACCTAAAATTAACCGAATTTGAATATATTCCGAATGATCCATTAAACATAAATGGGAAGTTTTCACCTCGAATTCTAGGTTTGGACCAATTAGAATCCCAAACAATTAGGACTTTTTTTTTGTAAAGGACAACACAGATGATATTTGAGCTCAATCAATTAAGCTAACTGATATCCAAATAAATAAGGACTATAATTACTCCTTTATATTGATGGCACTTTTGGCCTTACTCAATTAATCGAGTTTTTTTTTTTAATGGGTGTGTGTATTCTTTTACTCAATTTTCTAAATATGCGTCTAATCTAGATTGCTTAAAAATAAACATAAATACGACTGATCATCCTAATTCATTTACAAAAAATAATAAGTAAAAGGGTAAAACGGGGAAGGAGATAAATTATGAAATAAACCCCATATAAGACACTAATGTGACATGTTTTAGTTATGTAGATCCTTTATCTTGAAAATAAGTTTATAGACCTCTATCGCTAATTTTGTGGTGTATATATAGACCTCCACCTTGATGTTGAAAATCGGTAATAATTAGTATTTATTATATGTTATTTTTTGTTGTTGTACAGGAAATGAATTGAACAATATATAAGGATAAAATAGGCAAAACAAAATGTTTACATTCATAGATTAGTTGAATTGTGTGATTGTTTTGACCATTTTTGTGAACAAGTATTTAAATATTTATTTATCTTTTGAACTAACCTAATATTTTAAATTTTTTTAATATAGGAAAAGTTTAAAAAAAGACTTGCGGAGATCCAATCATCTACCCAAGATGAAGGTACTTAAGGTGATGGAACACTGCTTCCTCAATTACCAATACAAACCCAAATGAATATTTGGAAGGAAGTTGTTGGACTCATCAAGAAAGGTAAAATTTATGGATTTGGAATGGAAGGTTCATGTGCTTCATCTATTGGTCCATCAACTATTAAGCAAGTTCCTATTGAAGTACTTGAAAAGAAGAAGCAATCAAAGAAAAAGTTAAAGAAGAGGTTGCATTGGGTTGAGAAAAAAAGTAGACCAAACCACGAAAGAACTTTCCCGAACCAACGAACTTGTTAGAACTTTGATGAAACAAATGAATTTTACAATTCCACTACATATCAATGTTGATGTTGGAAAGGGAAGCAATAGTTGTGGTGGTGAAGATAATGATGAAGTTGACAATGATGATGATGATGGTGATCAACAAGAGAATGAAGATGAGGGTAAGGATGAAGATGCGGATGACGTATGATTGTTATGTAAACAATATTTGATAGTGTCATGTGTTTTGCTTTGTATTTTGGATTACTTGAATGATGTTGAACTGTTGTAATTTAAATTTGAATGGTTGATACTAAACTACTTGTGTGAGAATCTTATTTGGTTGTTATGAAACTATGGAGTTTGGTACTAAACTACTTGTGTTGGAACCTTATTTGGTTATGAAACTATGAAGTTTGGTACTAAGTTACCTATGTTGGGAGGCTTTGGTTGGTGGTTATGAAGCCATGAAGTTTGGTTATCATGTATATGTAATATGTATTGTATTTTTGTAAATTCAAGGACACAATCACTATACAAATACATGATTCCAATTTTTACAAAAAAATCCGTCACAAATTATTTTCCACCATATCATAATCAGTCACAAATACGGCCACAAAATGAGCAAAATTGTCAACAACATCGATCACAAAGACAGTCACAAACAACAATAGTCACAATCTCGGTCACAAATTTCATGATTCACATTGGCCACAAAATCAGTCACAACGACAATTCAGTCACAAATACGATTAAAAATCAGTCCTAAATTCTCACCGCAAAAGTGGTCTGAAAAACAGTGTCAAACATGATGCAGTCGCAAATTCGGTCACAAATAGTGACTACAGAAGCAGTCACAAAAGTCGTCACAATTTGTGAATGAATCGGTCACAAAATCAATTTCTGACCAAGGGTTTTGTGACCACCAAATTCGGTCGCACAATCGATCACAAACGGCATTTGTGACCGATTTTGCTCTATTTATGACCGCTTTTTTAGTCACAAACAGACAACTTTCAAGTAGTAGGGTGGAGTTTAGGGAGTTTACTGGGTGCTCTTGAACTGAATTCATAAACATTGAAGATTGTTTTACTTCCTAGATAGAGATTAATTCAAGTTTGTTCCCTAATTCCCCCTCTCTTTCTTTCATTGTTGTTCTAGAATTTTGGTTGAATCATGTTTATTCCTTTAGTGATTGAATTGTTGAATTTTAGTATGATGTGCGGGTAATCTCCCAACTTAGGTTGGGATTGAGGCCAACTATGTTTATTGAATCATGAATTAGCCCCAGACCCTTGTTTTCTCCATGCCTGTGATTATGAATTTTGCTTTGCACACCATGTGTTCAATGAATTGCTTGAAAAAGCATTCACCCATTGTTATTTGGGTTTGGGAGAACGTTAAAAGACGGAACCTTTACCTAGCATGACTTAGTAGACAATTAAGATTTTGATATGAAAATAATTGAAGCTCTAATTGGGATCGAAGATTGTGGACTTTGTAATTCTTTGACTTAATCCCATGAAAATAGGTGGCTTGAGTTGTAAGATTAGTCTTCGACCTTTGAGAGAGGGAGGAGATGAGCTTAATTGACAATCTATCCATTCTTAAACACATGCTTAATTCTATTTGTTTGGGGTTAATAACTGATTCACTAGCATAATTGTAATGATATCTCAACCTAGGTGTTGTAATATTCTGTTGTTTTATTCAATTCTTTAGTTGCTGACATCATCGTAGTTTAAATACAAACCTACAACTTGATTTGGCCAAGACTGAGTGTCTGAACTAGTTCTGAAGGCGAGTTCCTTATGGATACAACCCGTACTTGCTGGCTACTAAATACATTGGCACCGTGCACTTACGGTAAATTTAAGACAACATCTCTCCATCAAACTTCTGAATATCAACCTCTACGATTGAAGACATCCTAAACCTCGCTCTGATACCACTTGTTAGGAAATTAGAGCAAATTAATTGTGGAAGCGTTGGAATAAACAATGATAATCAAAAGTAAAACAACGATAATAAGAACAATAAAGAACACCAAGATTTACGTGGAAACCCAATGCGGGAAAAAACCATGGACGGCAACCACCACAAACAATCCACTATGAGAAGGAGTGAGTACAATGGGATCACAATCACAACGAGTGATTTGATCAAGCAACAAGATTACAATCTCTCTTATAATCTCTCTCTCACAAATCTAGAAAAGTGGAACTGAATACTCGAATGGTATTTCTGTTGGCGTGTTGAGAAGATAGGAAGCGTGCCCTTTATAAAGGGGTAGGATGAGCGAGAAACCCGCCAGAAACCCTAACCGCCATAGCTAAATAGTCGCCGTCCACCACAGGCTGTGGAGTGCAAATTGGGCCAAAACCCAACAAGCTAAATGAAGGAGGCGAGGGAAGGTTAGAAGATGGACGATTGGGGGGGTGTGTTTACTAGGAAGGTAGACGAAGATGAATAAAAGAGACTAATAAAAGAAAAAGAGAATAAAAGAACTAAAAAGGCAGGGGGATTATTGCAGCTGAAAGGAAGAGAGGGAGAATTGGGGAGGAAAGTTGGGTCACGCATGGGCTAGAGTTCGGGCTGCGAGGAGGTTGGGCATGGGTTTGTTTTCTTCTTCTTTTTTCTTTTAATCCAACGTCCTTTTGGTTCAACTTCTCTTTTTGTTTTCAAGTAATTTAGTCATCTTTCAAATTTCCCAAATTCCTACAAAATAATAAAAAACATATTAAAAGTCTAATTTAATATTATATTTTAAGCAAATATTAAATAATAAAAGAGTTTAAAATATATCATTTTTGGATTGAACAAGCAAATATTGAAAATGGGACTTCACTTCTAATGAAAAAGGCTACATGTAATTTCAAGTTGTTCATGGTCTTAGATATTAACGCAATGTGTCTCTTAATGATGGTCCTCTTTTGCCTCATTTGGATCAAGACTACAGGAAACAAGGATACTTTTGGCTTTTATGACCGGTTTTATGTCACAACCTTCCCCATCATGTCGTGCATTGCCAGCCTTGCTTGTGCTCTCTATTCATCCTTGATCCTACTCATGGACAAGTGCTTCATCGTTGTTTTAATTCCTTGCTTTATGAAATATTCTAAGTCATTCGGCGAGTTACTTCTTCAACTAGTGAATACACATGTAAACTACTGCCCAATGTCCCCATGCAGAGGAGCTAGTGGGCATGCATCAAGTTACGGGGCGCGTTAGGAGAGCTAGGGGCTCCCCCATTTCCCTGGATCCTCCCACATATAGCAACTAGGTATGAATCCAACTGAGGTTTGTTTCAGTGATCCAGTGATTGATATTCAAACATACACTTAGGCTTTTGTTTAGTAGGTTTCATGTCTTTGGCAAATTATATTAGTAAAACAAGAACTCCATTGCTCTCTTCTAGTTGTTGTCAACATGTAATGAAAACTTAATTGAAGACGAAAATTACAACACCAAGATGATATCATGCTAGCATATGCCCTTAAGACTAAGAGATATCACATCACCTACTACATATAAATGCTTTTTGGCTTGAATTATAACCGAACAAGGTATACCAGGGCCTATGGAGCAATGTAATATGAAAAGATTGAGATAAAAGGGAGGACTACTCAGCATTTACATGTGTCAAGTGCTTTGAACGCGGAAGTGTTTCAGTGATATTTTGGCTTTAAATGATTAGTGGAGATCTTATTTATCGTATTTGCTTTTTGAGGCATGGTTATTATCAAGTGCTTAAACGTGTATTAACAACCATATGATTAATTGTATTATCTAACTATTTTGCCAACTAATTGTCAAAAGAAAAAAGGTATTGCATGTTGGAAGATTCTTGATTTGAAGTCCATCATCTGGCCTTTGTTGAATTGTTTGATGTCCAACTACATCATTGCTTTGTTGGGCTCTTTGACTTAGCAAGTTAAAGTTGGTGGTATTCATCAATCTAAGTATAGTGACATCTTTTGCCGCTTGCAACCCAAGGCGCCAGGCTTACACACCTAGTTGGTTGCACAGGTCCATCATACACAAGGAGTTTTGCTGGCCATTACACAAGGAGTTTTGCTGGCCATTTAAATTGATCCAATGACCTCTCACATCAAGCAACCTTGATGTCATCGGAACTATGAGCTTGTTGGAACCCACCAGTAGCACACATTTGTCGTATGTCACCCAACCTTAATTTTTGAATACAAAAAGAAACTATTGTTGACACAATATATCTAAAATGCTCTACATAAACATCCTCCACATTCAATGCCAAGCAATGTAACTTGCAAAAACCAAAACGTTGCCAGAAACTATTTGTGACCATTATCCATGAGCATCCTTAAACAGGCAATAGGTAAGGATGATTTGAATCTAAAACAAATATCAAAAGTTATAGAAACTAAAAACAAAACCCATTAGTCCATCTAAATTGTCCAAGACATAAACTGCACTAATCTTTCATCCAATGCGCTATGAACTATGACAGAGAGTATACAAGAATGGGGCATGTTCAATTCACAAGACTTCCCCAGCAAAAAGAAAAACATAAATTAAAAAAGACGGAAAAAGTAAAAGGTGATGGTCCGATTGAGCTCAATCCACAGGGTAATACGATGGACCAAGGGTACCCCGACTTGTTGTCCTTCCACTGCTAAGAGCGGGAGGTATTCGCTGCTCTGTGAAGCCAGCCTAATGCAGTGCCCTCCTCTCTAGGGGTTGTTTGAGCCAAGCCTTTAACTATCTCACTCAGCCCAACTCCCAGCTTGGAATGGGCAGGCCAGTAAATCGCAACCAATAGCCCTACCTTGTGGAATTGAGGCAAGTCCCATCACCTTACTGCAAGTCCCATCACCTTAATGCCCTCGCTCAAGTTACAAGTTGATGCTACCCAACTCAGCAGTAAGAGGTCCTCCCATTGACCTCCATAAACTTGCGTTTATCTTATTGTCGTTCGATGTGGGACTTTTTGAAACCCAACAACCCCCTCGAAAAAAAGTTGCTATGTATTAAGGATAAAATATGGATGAAAATCATGAACATTGTCTATTTTAATATGCAGGTTGGATTGTTCAAAGTTTACATACGTGATTCTGTAATTTTATTATATTGCCCTGATACAAGTCATGCTCACAGGAAATGTGAAATGCCAAATGTAAGAGCTAAGATTATGATCATTGACCTAATGCATTAATTTGGATTTAAATTGATTGGTTTTGTCCAGGTGGTCATATGCTTGTATTTCATATAATAACTTCATTGTGGAATCTGCTTCTCAGAATTTACATACAAAACAGATATGCCGGAGCTAGAAGGTGGTAAAAGGCTCTAAGATACAAGTTAAAGAATGGGTCCCTTCATAAAAAATAGGTATATATCAGGATTTGCTTCTATATATCAGGTACACGTCAGTTCTACCATCCCAAATGCGCAAATCTTTGTTGTTGTCAACAGGTATACCATCTAACACATCTTACAGTACTGCATATACAGTGTATGGGGTAAAGTTTGATCTACAGATCAAATTTTTCAAGTTTCCTGGCAGTCCAAATATGTCCCATGGAAGACAATGTGCATACGATTTACAACTATGTATTAGGTACAAGTATGGTTAGCTTCTGGAGTGCATGATTCTTTTACGATATGACCATGCTTCTATCACGAAGTTAAATGGTTGTTACTTCAATTTTGTTTACTTTATCTTTACAAAAAAAACATATGTGATGAATTTATCTAACAGGCAACAACAATGTTGAATAAGACAATGCCACATTATATACTTGTAAACTTCAGGAGTGTTTACAACTTTAGGAAGAAACCTTTTCCAATGACAATCTTCATTTGATTAATCTCGTTAAAAATTGCCAAATCAGTTATAGGAATCAAGATTTGTATACCAGGAAAATGATAAAAGATGATCCCCTTCTCATTGAGTCTCTTCATATATAAGTGCAAAAAGAATGGTAAATTGGCCTAAGTGTGGGATTTATCTTCTTACGCAATGTACATTTACTGCATCAAGTATATAACAGTTATATCTCATTTCTTTTGGTATATAACAAAACATGGCAATGGTAGTGTGTCTTTTATAGGGCGTAGATGTAATTAGTCGTCACATCATAATTTGCAATTCAAAATAGTTTCTTGGGTAGTATTAATTAATTGGAAGATTTTAAAATTAGTCCGAAATTTTAAGTGAGAATGTTTCAACGTCACAAGCCAACCAGTCGCACGTTTTTAAAAGACTTGAGTTGATACAACAACAAATATGTTACACATCCAATCCTTGAACTATTCCTTATGTACCCATGTATATCACAAATTTAGACAAACTAACTGAACGGTTAGGACTAGGATGGCACATTTGGGTCTTGATTAGCCTGTCCAAGTTAATCCTCCAAACAAGATGCAAGTGCTACATTTATTGGGTAATGTAGATGATACAGATTCAAAATGTCAAAGTCTCGAATTCTGTGATCATTTAATAATAGATGGTTAAATCTCACTTTGATACTTTCTCTTTTGCCATTTATTTAACTCCATATTCAACACAACTGCAAAGAGGTATTCAGCTGTAGACATCAACTTGCTCAAGGATGCCCAAGATCTATTTGGATTGGCTCCCTATATGGTTGATAAGAAGAACCTTACCCCTTTGCCAAGAGCGGATGAATACCAACGTATCGATTTGGTTAAACTGCTATATAATGTTTGGCCAGGCTCAGGAATAGTAGGCCCTAACAGGGGCATAATTTGGCACATGCTCACAAACATACCATCTCCCAAGTTCTACACTACTTCAGTCCTCAGTGATCGACCTCCTAAAAACTGCTGGCAGCCTTTAACTAATCGATAGCTGGCGATATCTTATGCATGTTGCTGCTGATGACAGAAACACATCGTTACACCTAGATATTGAAAAGAGAATCTTTTAGATTCCCATATTTTCATTGAATGTAGAGCACCATTCGAAAAGAATATCTTCACAAAACATAACAAGAAAGGTGTTACCCACCGGTGACCTACTAGGATCCACATAACATATTCCTCATGAGGTAACCTTGCTCACTCTCATACTCCCCTCAATAATCTTGTGCCATCTCCTTTAGGTAAATTGAAACTACAATTTAATCATACATGTTGCTATGAACACTTAAAAAACTAAAGTTCTTCTTGCAGTAGTTAAATGTCTTCTGATTTTGGACATAACGAATCCAGTGAGGAACCTCCCAACCAATCAGCCATGAAGTAAGCCAGCTTATCAGTCATAGACTGATCCTACTCACGCACAAGTGCTTCATCATTGGTTTCATTACTTGCTTTATCAAAATATTCTTAGTCATTCAATGAGTTACTTCTTCACTTGGTGAATACATGTGCAAACTGGGTATGAATCCGACTGGGGTTCATATCAATGCTCCAATGATCAATATTGAACACACACTTAGGCTTTTGTTTAGCAGGTTTCATGTCTTTCGCAAATGATATTAGTAAAACATGAGCCCCATTTCTCTCTTCTAGTTGCTATTAGCATGTAACGAAAACAAGATTGAAGATAGAAATTACAACACCAAGATGATATCATGCTAGCCTATGCCTATAAGACTAAGAGATATCACATCACCTACTACATATAAAAGCTTTTTGGCTTGAATTATGACTAAACGAGGTATACCAGAGCCTGTAAAGCAATGTAGTATAAAAGGATTGAGATAAGAGGGAGGAGTACTTAGTATTTACATGTGTCAAGTGCTTCAAGCAAAGGGACTGCTTTGTTGGGAAATTTGTGAATGCAAAGGTTTTTCAATGATATTTTTGGCTTGAAATGATTAGGGGATCTTATTTGACGTCTTCGCTTTTTGAGGTATGGTCAGTATCAAGTGCTTAAACTTCTGTTAGCAACCATATGACAAATTGTATTATCTGACTATTTTGCCAACTAACTATCAAGAGAAAAAAGGTGTTGCATTTGGAAATTTTTATCATCTTCTAGCCATTGTTGAATTGTTGATCTCCAACTTTATCCTTGTTGGCCGCATTTATTAACAAAGTGCACCATTTTCGGCACATTCAATTTTTAAAGGAAAATACACTGGGCTTTCCGACTAGTTTGACCAGTAGCAAGTTAGAGTTGGTGGTATTCATCAATCTAATTAATGACATCTTTTACCGCTAGTGACTTGGGGAGTCAGGCTTAAATGCCTAGTTGGTTGCACAGCTCCATCGATAAGTAATTTTACTGGGCATGGATATTGATCCCACAACCTCTCAAATGAAGCAACGTTGGCTTCATCAGGTTGGAGCTATGAGCTTGTTAGCACCCACAAGCAACTTACACTTGTCGCATGTCACCTACCCTAAATTTTTGCATACAAAAAGAAACTATTGCTGACACAAAATATCTGGAATGCTCTACATGAGCATCCCAATGTCGGACAATGTTGTTTACAAAAACAAAAATATTGCTAGAAACTATTTGTGAACATTATCCATGATCATACCTAAACGAGCAATAAGTAAGGATGATTTGAACCCAGTACAAATATCAAAAGTTATAGAAACCAAAACCGAAACCCATTAGTCCATCTAAATTATCCAAGACGTAAACCGCATTAGTCTTTCATCCAATGCGCTTTGAACTATGATAGAAAGTATACAAGAATGGGGCATTTTGAGTTCAATTCACAAGACATCCTGAGGAAAATGAAAAACCGAAGTCGACAAAGATGAAGAAAGAAAAAAGGTGATGGTCCAATTGAGCTCAAACCATAAGGCAATGATGGATCGAGGATGCCCCACCTTGTTATCCTTCCACTGCTGAGAGCGGGAGGCATTCGCTGCTCTGTGAAGCCAGCTTAACGCGGTTCCGTCCTCTCTAGGGGTTGTTTAAGCCAGGCCTTCGCCTAACCCACTCAACCCAACTCTCAACTTGGAATGGGTAAGCCAGTAAACCGAAACCTACGACCCTACCTTGTGGAATTAGGGCAAATCCCACCAGCTTAACGCCCTCAATCGAGCTACAAGCTGATTCTACCCAGCTCAGCAGTAAGAAGTCCACCCATTGACAGCTATAAGCTTTACGTTTATCTTATTGTACCTCGATGCGGGACTTTTTTAAACCCAACCAACCCCCCTCCAAAATAAAGTTGTTATGTAGTGAAGGATAAAATATGGATGAAAATCATGACCAATGTCTATTTTAATCTGCAGGGTGGATTGTTTTAATTAGGTTATGTATTCTCTGATTTTATTGTACGTCCTAATTAATGCAAGCCACACTCACAGGAAATGTGAAATGCGAAATGTATGACCTAAAATTTGTTGAGTTAGAAAATACCGCAAATGCACGGTACCAGTTGTAGCTAGCAACGACAAGTACGGGTTGTGTCCACAAGGAACTTGGTTTCAACCACCGAACCAACTTTTAACACTCTATTTAGGCCAGAGTCTATTAGGAATGGTTTTTACTCAATAACAATTATATTCTACTAAAAGTTACTACTATTGTCTAAATCAATATTAAAAAAAGTCCTGGATTGGGTTTCACCACACTATCGTGTTCCTTAGACTATAAACTAGATCATGCGAATCTGTCCACATAGACAATTGAAATGGAATGGTTACAAGTTAAGCGTATCTACGCCTTCTCTCAAAGGTCATTAGACTGGTCAAGCTATCCTAGTTATCTATTGTCATAAAACTAGAATCACAAAACCACAAGATTGAGTAACCCTTAATTCCCAATTAAAACTCTAACTATTTTCATGTTAAGAAATCCAATTGCTCACTAAGTAGCTCTAGGTAGAGGATTTAACTCTCGTTAATCTCCTAAACCCCGATTACAAACATGAATCAACCCTCTTAGGCAATTCATCGAACACCCGGCATGCTAAGTGAGAGTTCAATAACAACATGGGCATTCATTCACATAAATCTAGAATACAAATCCAAATCGCACAATAGGGGCTATACCCAATCCAAGATAATAAATTTAGCCCATAATCATCATCACAATCACCACCAAAATCAGGAATGCGAACATGATTAAAAGTGTTAACTTTGAATCAAAACACAAAAGGAAAAGGGTAAAGGAACGTATTTTCTGTTGATTGAAGTAATAATCCACCAAATTCAACAATCGATTTCAATCCAAAGCCTTCAAATCAAGAACAACCGATATGAAAACTAAAAACCTAAAGTCATCGTTTTTTTAGAGAGAATGAACGAGAGAAGGAAGAAGAACCCGCAAATTACAACGCCAAATAGCAATTAAACGGGAGGAATTAAAGTGGCACAGTCGTGCCATGTGGCACAGTGCCACCGTGCCACTTTGCTATCTCGCGTTTTCTTGCTTCCTTGGGTGGCACGGTCACCCTGCCCGGCATGGTGCCCCCATGCCACTTCCTCTTGGCTCAAAATCTACCCTTTTGGCTCCTATTTGGCGCGATATCAGTTGGTTTTCCTCGTTTCCTTCAATCGAACTCCTGAAAACACAAAAGCACAACATTTAGGCAGATTTGGGGTAAAGAGTGACTAATCAACCTCTACACTCTTGAAGTTTTACCGAAAATTGCCAAAATGGGAGTTACAAAATCATGTCAAAAAGGGGGTAAAAGAGAGGTTTCTCAACTCCCCCATGCTTATTTCTTGCTTGTCCACAAGGAAGATTAAGACGTGATTAAACTGACAGGGGGTTGACACATCCAATTACTCGCCTCCTCAGGCAAGGTGAATGGAAAACTAGTTAAATCAAGTATAGGTGTGCACCACTAGCGGAACCATTCAAGGCATAAATACATAGTTCAAAACTAGTTAAATCGTTTGGAAGACCACATGTTTAACTTGTCATCCAGTCACACCATATCACACCCCTCCCCAATCAAGACGCCTCCAAATAAGTGGTGGGCTAGAAGGCCTGGCAGTTACTCTCATAGGGGGAACAAAGCAAATGCGCTCCCTCACATGTGTTTAAGATGTAGAAAGGTTCACTCAACTCTCTTCCAATCGAACAAACTACCATAGGCTTGGTAAGCTTCCCAATCCTCCATTGCGAAAATGCAGTATGCAAAACAATAATCAAGATGACTTTTCAGGGTTGTAATGGGGCTAAGGGAATAGGTAGAGGGGAGACAAACAATTTGGAAAATGAGGAGCTAACCGCCGAAGCCAATGAGCAACCAACAATTGAACCGACTACATCACACACTTTTCTAAAACACAATAAGAATTCACCCTTAACCAGATGGATCATTGGGAATGAACTACGATAGCATGCCAAACACATTCATTCACAACTTCTTTTCTCTTTTTTTTCATAAGAATTTCGATAAGTTTCCTTTTTTTCTCTTTGTTTTCTTTTGATTTCTTTGAAAACATGCTTTTCTTCGTTTTTTTTTTTCGAAAGGGAAATGAATGATTGACATGCGCAATAAATATACACTCAATCCCAAATGATCACTATGATACATCCCTGCATATACCAAAATGAACCACCAATTTGCGTAACACCCAAAAGCTACCCACAAAATAACAAAGTGTTGCCCAGCTGGCTTTGGTTTAGAGGTAGAAGATTTGTTTAGGCCAATAGCTAATAGTGAAGGGTTTACAACAAAAACAGGCAAGGCTCAAAGGAGGTAAGCAAGGGGTCAAAATATTCAATCATGGGTGGCAGATTTGGCTATGTAGCTCAGAAAAACAGATGAATGCCTCTATCATATTATCATAATGCACCTGCTCAATGCGATTTCAAAGATAATCAAACCAAGTTCTAAAGATGTAGTCATAGAAGAGACACACAGGAAAGAAAATGTGAGACTAAATTGATGAATTAGTCTATAGGCTCAAAATCTCACGGGTCACACTACCAAACACACAACTAGCCCAAGAGATGTCCCACTTAAAAGGAATAATCAATTATGATGAGGGGAGTTCAAGGGAAAACGGCATGTAAACCAAACAATTATGGTCAAAACGTTTTCAAAATCATCAACCAAAGGCATTTGCCACAAACAACCCACAAGTATGCACAACCATGCCAACCAACTGATCACCAATGCTTTAGTTATCGTCATAGGAGGGGCTTCTTCTTTTTTTCCAAGGGGTTTTTTTTTCAAAACAATAAATCACCCTAAGCAGATAACTAGTGGATAAATGAGGAGAAGAGCAAGAAGAATTACCTCGTAGTCTTGTGAAGCTCCACTCAACACATTTCCACTCGAGACCAAGGGTTAGGAAATAAAATATGTATAATACATCACCTACCTATATGCATTATCCTACATGCTTTGCTAAATGGATGAATAAAAGGAAAACCAATGCACCCTAAACATGCTGCTAAACTAGAATGAAATATAAAGTGTTAAATGCAAGGAAATATATACAATGCACCCCACTAAATAGATATAGACACCCCCTATGCTTGGACCCTTTATTGTCCCCAATGAAAACATGATGCACAAGAAAAGAAGGGGAAGAGGGAATACACTTACAGTCACTGGGTGCCGTCAGGCCCTGGAAGTGGCCATAAATGCGGAGGAAATGGATGGAAGGTGAAGGGATCATAAGATGGGAAGGATGGGGAGCCCCCCTGATCACCCTGAAAGGAGCGTAAACACTCCTCCATCTGTCGATTGGACTCCGACTGGTACCAAAGTAGCTCGTTCATCCGCCGATGCTTCTCGTACTTTCGGGCTTCCCTCTAGCCCTTTTCTCCTCCCTCTGAATCCGCCGCTGCTCCCGTTCCTCCTGGCGGTCAACGAAACCCTGAAAATAGGAGACTCCCTCCTCAATGGAGTCCATCCGCCCAGAGAGGCGACCAATGTTGGCACGCATGCGGGTAAAATCCTCCCGAAGCCCAGAAACCTCCACTTGGAGGTTGGAGAAAGACTGGAGAAAGGTGGGGTCAAGACATGCCGCTGAGGAAGAAGACCTGCCCATCTCATGGTGAATGGTGAGTAAAGTGGTGGTGGAGGTGGTGGGATAGTCGTCTCCGTAGCAAGGGTATCCTCGGGCTCGAACTCTCCTTAGCCCGCATCAATGTCCTCATCTTCCTTCTCCTCATCATACTCCTCATCCCCGCCCTTATCGACCGCAATGTCCTCATCAACTACTAACTGTTCCGCCCGAGGGAGAACAGTTGCCCTAATAATCCTCCGGTCGCAGTTCCAGTTTCTTTTGTTAGCGACCGTGGTACGCTCAGTAATAGGAAAGGTGAAAAGGATGGTTTTGTGGTGGGGGTATTGAATGGTGTCACCTCGAGTATCTATAATATGCATATGGTGGAGGGTGCCAAGGTTGAGGTGACCACCTAGGAAGTAGGGCTCAAGAGCGGAGAGTCGTGAGCTGTAGCCCAGGGCATTAGCAATGGCGGTAACAGTACCACCAACACTAATGACATTCCGATTGCTAGTCTTGGCTACTTCCACCAAGTGGTGGATTATAAAGGCCCCCCTGTCAATAGGGGTACCTGACAGGGCGCACCATTTTGGTTGTCATTGCGGCCGAAAACAATATTAGCGGTTAGGTGCTGCAAGTACCGCAGGTTGACATTACAGATGTCAGTGGCCTTGGCTTGTCGATGGTCAAAAACCCGAGGTCTCCCCCACCTATCAATATACTCATTCCGTTTGGAGCAAGTGATGCTCAATCAAATAGGGTCAGGTTTCCACAATGAGGGCACATCCCTATAAGCCCTATCGACCACCGGGAATCTCAAAAGCTCATTAAACATCCTCAAACTCATCCGGTAGTCAATGTTGAACATTCTAAAGTAAATAGCGACCTCATGACCACCATAGTTCCCATCCCAATCGACATTGAGAAAACTAAAAAACTCAACGATAAGGCAATCATAAGATGTACATTGCATATGTATATACTCAGTCCATCCTGATCTACCAAGTAGGGTCAGCATGTCATCCAACATTCCCAAGGATTGCAATGAGTCAGCATGAAAGTGTTTGTGCTCACTAGTGTTCCTAGTGGCTAAAAGCTCATAACGGGACTTTTGTTCATCATTAACAAACTACAAACCCCTAGTGCTAGCAGATAAAATAAGAGGGTAGGCATCTTTAATACCTTTAGCAGAGGCAGTTGCGGTAGAAGAAGAGGTTGCCCTTGAGGATTTCTTGGGATGGGATGGAGCCCTTGAAGTTTCTCCAACTCATTTCTTGCCCATGGTGCGAAACAACAAGATATCAGGGCCAACAAGCAGAGGTAGAGGCTAAAAATAGTAAGAGAAGGGCTAATTTCTTTCTCTACCACCTTCAACCTCAACAATGGAGGTTAGGGTTTTAGAGAGAGAAAATGGGTGTGGGATGGGATGAATTTGAGATGAAAAGGTGAGGAATTTTGAGAGGATAGTGAATGGAAGTGAAGGAATTGAAGAACTTGGGAAGAATTTGAAGGAATTAGAGGGTTTGGGGGGGAGATTGGAGTCAGTATGGTGAGGGAGAGGGAGCCCTTTCGTGCTTCTAGAGAGAGAAAGAAAAGAGTTTGAATGGGGAAGGAGGAAGAAGAAGGAGAAATTGGGCCTTTTGGCCGAAATTTAATGTGGCGCGATCGTGCCCATAGGCACGGGGTGACCGTGCCACTGTGCTGTGCAGCGTGCTGTTCCCAAGCGTGGCACGGTATGACTGTGCCAAAGTTCTGGCCATTGAGCATTATCTTTCCCTTGCTCCCTCTTTTTTCTTCAAGTTTGGAGGAGGGGTGGCATGCCCATGTCGTACAGTATGGGGTGTCCATGCCAACTTTCTACCCCCTAAACCATCTCCTTTTATATCTGCGATCTCTTTTCCTCACTCATTTTTTTCTTAAACTTTTCTCTCTCATCTCCGCCGTTTTTTTTTTAATTTTTCCTTCTTTTTTTCTTGAAAGAAATAAAGCTTGGGTTACCTCCCAAGAAGCGCTTGTTTTAGGTCTTTAGCTTGACCAATACCTCAAATTGGTAGACAATGATAAGAAGGACGGAGGTCAAGATGGTGGAGTGATGAATGGTGTTCCCTCCAGAACCTCCCCATGGCAAAAGGTAGTGCCTCCAAGAGAAGTAGGAATGGGTGGATGTAAATTGGACAACGTTACATACCTCATATTAGGTCCTCTATCACCATCAAACAGTAAGATGCCAGAATTACCTGCGTGAGGGGTAGGATATGCAAGGCCTTCTGGGTGAGAGGGAGGAGCAGGAACTGAAGAAGGTAGTGGGGGGGGGAATAGAAATCAACTGTCTCACCAAAAAACTGGAAGGATATAGTTTATGCCTTTACTTCGATCATTGCCCCCGTAGTAGCTAGAAATAGCCTCCCAAGGATGATAGGGATTTGGGGGTTCTCAACCATATCCATCACAATAAAGTCACAGGGGATTATGAACTTATCCACCTGGACAGGAACGTCCTCCAAAACACCTGTAGATCGTATGAGGGTGCCATCTGCTAGTTGTATGAGCGTGGTGGTGGGCCTCAGGTGCAACAGTTCAAGCTTTCTGCACAGAGAAAGCGGCATTAAACTCACATTGGCCCCTAAATCACAAAGAGCTTTCTCGATTTGCGTACCCGTTATGTAGCAAGGGATAGAGACGCTACCATGATCTTACAACTTCGATGGTGATTGGCTTTGGAAGATTGAGTTGCAGACTTCTCCCATAGGGGCCACTGGAACTCCTTTGGGCTCACCTCGCTTGGGAAGGAGCTCTCTCAAAAATTTGAGGCAAACCGGTGCTTTCTTAAGAGCCTCCCAAAATGGGGTATCAGTGTAAACCCGCCTTAAGATATTTATAAATTGCGTGAACCGAGGCTCCAGTTGAGAGAGCTTAGCCCAAGCTAACCTCTGAGGGTAAGGGACAGGAGGCTGATAAGGTCAGACTGGTTGATGACCCTTCTCTTCTTGATTCGGAACCCCTTCCTTATTCAATATAGTTGTTCATGTAGAAATAGGAACTGGGGCCTCTTCCTGAAGTATCATCACAGGACTTTCCACAAACCCCTCATTTCTCATGTAGACGGCATAGATGTGACCCTTGGGGTTGACCTCGGGCTGGCCCAGTAGTTGTCCCTGCGGTCGGGACAAACTACTAACCTGTTAAGCAATCTGTGCAATCTGAGCGTCCATCACCTTTTGATGGGAGGCCATGGCGTTGAACTTGGAGTTCATTTGGTTGATTTGCTCACTAAGAACCTCATTTGTCTTGGTTTAGGTTGCTATGAAGCGCTTCATAAGGTTCTCCAGGTTAGACTTGGGTTGTGGGGGTAGTTGTGGGGTAGATGGATTGTAGGGTGCCCTATGTTGAAAACCAAGGGGCTGAGAGGCAGTGGGTGGCAAGGGGTTGTTGTTCCGGTAGGAGAAGTTAGGATGATTTCTCTAACCAGGGTTTGTATGTGTTTGAGTAGGGATTGTTCTATGGTGATGGGAGTGACCTATAGTTTTGCATTACATTGGCATACTCAACGCTTAGGAAAACAGATTGGCACTCAATAGCAGTGTGGCCTTGAATGCCACAAATCTCACAAGGGACCCCAACCTCAAACATCGCACCCGAGGGACCACCCACTAAACTCCCTCGGGAGGGAGTTCCAAGCCTGTTAAAATGCTGAGCTAAAGCATCCACCTTGCTAGCCAGCATATCCACAGCGTCCACTCCATAAACCCCACTACTCCTCTTGGCGGTTGCCCTCTCACCGGACCAATGATAGTTGTTGGAGGCCATCTCCTCCAATAAGGCCTTTACAACCTCTATCAACTTCCCCATAAGTGCGCCGCCAGCTGCGACGTCAACTGACATTTTCAGTGACTGGTCTAATCCATTATAAAATGTTTGGATTAGAAGCCAGTTAGGTACTCCATGGTGAGGGCATTGGCGTTGAAGATCCTTGAATCTTTCCCACGCCTCATAAAGCGACTTATCGCCTCGTTGAGAGAAGGAGGCGATTTCCGCTCTCAACTAAGCAGTCTTACCGGGGGGAAAGTACTTGCTGAGAAATGCAGTCGATAGGGCCTCCCAGGTAGTGAAGGAGTTAGGCTCTTCATTAAGGAGCCAATCATTGGCTCGTTCTGTCAACGAGAATGGGCAGAGCCGAAGTCTAATGGCGTCACCGGAGACCCCGTTGAGCTTAATCGTGTCACACTTCGTCAGGAAGTTGCAAAGGTGAATGTGAGGGTTCTTCGTGGGACGCCCACTAAACTGATCCTTCTCCACGAAGGATACAAGGTCGGGCTGTAGCTCGAAGTTGTTCGCTTCGATGGCCGAATTGACTATGGACGAAGTGAGGCCGGTGACTTGTGGTAGGACATAGTCCCACAGAACCCTAGGATTTATCTCGACCATAGTGGCTTCTATCTCAGGGTCAAAGGGAATGAGTGGTTGCCCCCTCTGACTGCGCCTGTGCATACAAAGCCAAAAACTACACCAAGCGTAAGCAAGTTCAAGCAAAGCTAAAAGAACAAGAAGGAAAAGGAAAAGTGAAAAAGAAAAAGAAAAAGCCTAATCTAACGCATTTAAAATCGCTTTCGATGTTGAAACAACCAAGCTCCCCAGCAACGGCGCTAAAAACTTGTTGAGTTAGAAAATACCGCAAGTGCACGGTGCCAATTGTAGCTAGCAATGGCAAGTACGGGTCGTATCCACAAGGAACTTGGTTTCAACCACCGAACCAACCTTTAACACTCTATTTAGGCCAGAGTCTATTAGGAATGGTTTTTACTCAATAACAATTGTATTCTACTAAAAGTTACTACTATTGTCTAAATCAATATTAACAAAAGTCCTGGATTGGGTTTCACCACACTATCGTGTTCCTTGGACTATAAACTGGATCATGCGAATCTGCCCACATAGACAATTGAAATGGAATGGTTACAAGTTAAGCGTATCTACGCCTTCTCTCAAAGGTCATTAAACTGGTCAAGCTATCCTAGTTATCTATTGTCATGAAATTAGATTCACAAAACCACAAGATTGAGTAACCCTTAATTCCCAATTGAAACTCTAACTATTTTCATGTTAAGAAATCCAATTGCTCACTAAGTAGCTCTAGGTAGAGGATTTAACTCTCGTTAATCTCCTAAACCCCGATTACAAACATGAATCAACCCTCTCAGGCAATTCATCGAACACCCAACATGCTAAGTGAGAGTTCAATTACAATATGGGCATTCATTCACATAAATCTAGAATACGAATCCAAATCGCATAATAGGGACTACACCCAATCCAAGACAATAAATTTAGCCCATAATCATCATCACAATCACCACCAAAATCAAGAATGCGGAGATGATTAAAAGTGTTAGCTTTGAATTAAAACGCAAAAGGAAAAGGGTAAATGAACGTACTTTCGATTGATTGAAGTAATAATCTACCAGATTCAACAATCGATTTCAATCCAAAGCTTTCAAATCAAGAACAACCAATATGAAAACTAAAAACCTAAAGTCACTGTTTTTTGAGAGAGAATGAACGAGAGAAGGAAGAAGAACCCCCAAATTACAACGCCAAATAACAATTAAACAGGAGGAATTAAAGTCGCACGGTCGTGCCATGTGGGACGGTGCCACCGTGCCACTTTGTTGTCTCGCATTTCTTGGTTCCTTGGGTGGCACGATCACCCTGCCTGGCATGGTGCCCCCATGCCACCTTTCTCTTGGCTCAAAATCTACCCTTTTGGCTTCTATTTGGCGCGATATCAACTGGTTTTTCTTATTTCTTTCAATCGAACCCCTGAAAACACAAAAGCATAACATTTAGGAAGATTTGGGGTAAAGAATGACTAATCAACCTCTATACTCTTGAAGTTTTATTGAAAATCGCCAAAATAAGAGGTAAAAATCATGCCAAAAGGGGGTAAAAGAGGGGTTTATCAAAATTATGACCATTGTCTGTTTTAATCTCATTAGTATGTTGATCAATGATACATATGTACGTATTAATTTGGATTTAAGTTGACTGATTTTAACAAGGGTGATCATATGCTTCTATTTCCTGTGATAACTTCATTGCTCAATCTGCTTCTCATAAATGACTTATGAAACAAATATGTCTGAGCTAGAAGGTGGTCATCATTGAAATCTTTGATACATACTAGATGGTTGTACAAACGGATAGCTGGTAAAGGGCTCTTAGATACAAGTTGAAGAAGAGTCCCTCATAGGAAAAAATCTAAAGATGTGCACAGGATTTGCATCTATATATCAAGTACACGTCAGTTCCATCACCAAAATGGGAGAATCTTTTCGGTCGTCAACATGTGTATCGTCTAACACATGTTACAGTACTGCATATACATAGTGAATTGCAACTGTGTTAATGTATCTGGTACAAGTTACTTGACTGTCTAAATACACTCCGTGGAAGGCTTTGTCCATGTGATTTGCAACTGTGTTAATATATCAGGTACAAGTCCTTTTCGCATCTGGAGTGCATAAATGTCTTCTGCTATGATTGTGCTTCTATCACCCCATTGCAAATTCAGAATAGACTTAGATGGTTGTTGCTTCGATTTTGTTTACTTCGTTGTTTAAAAAATAAATAAATTAATTAAATAAAATAAAAAATTATGTGCTACATCCAGAAGAAATAAAAAGTTCATATCAGCTAGTCCAAGGAAGGGTTTCACATCAAATACTGTCTTATATTAGTTCTAATACAACCAATCCTATTTTACCATATAAACCTCTATGATTTTAATGCTATGAACTTCAGAAGTGTTTACTTCAGGAAGAGATCTTTTCCAAGTTAATGTGAAATTTTAAGTGAGAATGTTATAAGCCAACAAGTCTCACCTTTTTGGAACACTTAAGCTGATACGACAAGATATATGTTACACGGCTAATCCTTGTACTATTCCTAATATACCCATGTAGATAACAAATTTAGACAACTGAACAATTAGGACTAGGATGTTACATTTGGGTCTTGATTAGCATGTTCAAGTTAATCCTCCAACCAAGATGTAAGTGCAGCGTTCATGGCTAATCTAGATGATACATATTTAAAATGTCTAAGTCTCAAATTTTGTGATAATTTAATAACCGATGGTTAAATCTCGCTTTGATACTATCTTGTGCCATTTATTTAACTCCATATTAGATGGAAATACAGAGAGGTATAGTGTTTGGCTGGGCTCAGGAACACTAGGCCCTAACAAGGGCACAATTTGGCATATGCTTGTGAACATACCACCCTAGAGTTCTACACTACTTCAGTCCTCAATGACGTTCTAAAAACATCTCACAGCTTTGAATTAGCTGACAGCTCGTGAGATCTTATGCATGTTGCGAATCATGATGATGAAAACACATCGTTACTCCAGCTACTAAAAAGGGAAACTTTCAGCTTGCTTAGTTTTTGATTGAATGCAAAGCACCATGTGAAAAGAATGTCTTCACAAAACGTAACAAGAAGGGTGTTACCCTCGGCATGGATCATATTCCTCACTAGGTAACTTTAGTCACTGTCATATTCCAATCACTAATCTTATGCCATCTCCTCCAAGTAAATCGAAATTGCAATTTCATTAGATGTGTCGCTACAATTACTTAAAAAGAAAAGTTTGTGTTGTAGGACACTAGCTAAATGTCTTCCTTTCGATTTTAGATACAATGAATCCAATGACGGAATTCCCAATCTCTCGATTACAGAGTAAACCAATTTCTAGAATGCGCAATCGATCACTAGTGAAAAAATATATATTGTTTGGGCAAGCCTTGAGATTTCAAACATGCGACCTTTTGGATCGCATGGTGAGAAATTAACTAGTGAGATGACGCATTGGCTCATATTAGACTCTTACAAAATGATTTAAACCCAATGTCACTTCCCAGATCAATCAACTGTGCGTTGATGATGCATGGTAGAATCCAAAGAAATAGGTTTTATTTGCCTTCAAACATTCCGCCCTAAGAAAATGTCATCAAGACTTAATGAAATACAACGAAAGGACTGACAAACATTAAACTGAACCAAAAACTTGTGTTTATAGAGAAAGCCCAAAAATAAATTTTATTATGCACTCCAATATAACTCTTCTATTTATAATACAATTAAAGTAAGATATATAGTATTCAAAAGAAAACTGGTGCAAAACCTATGACGAAGATGTGAAGATGAAGGATTATGATGTACATTTGTTTTGGATCTTATTGTTTTCCCCTCCCTACGTCATTGATGAAGGACTACACCAACATGATACGTAGAAGCATGCAACTTCTGGCTTCAATAACATTCACAACAACATTCACTATTCCCTGTGCATTTTTTGTGCTCATGGTCTCAGATATTCTAGCAAACTCTCTCTCAATGATGGTCCTCTTTTGCCGCCTCTGGATCATGATTATAGGCAACAAGAATGAATCAATAGTGCTTTTGGATCTCACCATCCTCTTGCCTTAAGGCTGATTTTATACAACTCTTTTGGCTTTTATGACTGGTTTTTATGTCACAACCCCATCATGCCATGGGTTGCCATCTTCGCTTGTGCTCTCTGTTCATCCTTGATCCTACTCATACACAAGTACTTCATCATTGTTTTCATTACTTGCTTTATCAAAATAGTCTTAGTCATTCGCGAGTTACTTCTTCACTTGTTGAATACCTGTGCAAACTACTATGTTATATATCCAAAAGTAGTAGAGGAGCAAAGCATCCAAACCAAGAGGCCCCATATCACGATAGTACTACCCAATGCCCCCATGTAGAGCTAGTGAGCATGCATCCAGGTATGGGCACATTAGGAGAGCTGGCATCTTTGATGTCTTCGCATTTAGAGGTATGGTTATTGCCAGGTGTTTAAACTTGTATTAGCAACCAAAAGGTTAATTGTATCATCAGACTATTTTTCCATCTAATTGTCAAAGGAAAAAAGATATTGCATGCTGGAAATTTTTTGATTAAAGTTCATCTTCGAGCCTTTTTTAAATTGTTTGATGTGTAATAAACTACAAGAAGGTTTGGCTAAAATCATCTACCTGCTCATTCCACTGGGAACCGAGATTTATACACATGATTTTCTTAAACATATTCCTAAAGATAAGTTGAAAATAATCAATAACTATCCTAATATAACAAATAATATTTCACAGAATATCATCTACCTAAAAATACAAAGATACAATAATATCTCACAATACCCCCCTCAAGTTGGAGCATGTAGATCACGAATGCCCAACTTGCGAAGTAAGAAGTGATATTGTTGTCGTCCCAATGCCTTGGTAACTATATCCGCAAGTTGCTCATTGGTCGGAAAAAAACTGCGAGAAATATCCCCTTCGACAATGGCATCACGAACAAAGTCGCAATCCACTTCAATTTGCTTTGTTTGTTCATGAAAAACGGGATTCTAAGAAATGTGCAAAGCAGCTTGACTATCACAATATAGTGACATGGCCGTAGTGTGTAGAACTCCAAGATTAGATAAAACGCCTTTCAGCCATTGCAATCCACAAGCAGTCGCAGCCATCGAGCGATAGGAGACATACCAAGAAATATCCACCAACCAGTCAGTGATCTCCAGGTCATTGGACAACCAACCCAGTCTGCATCACACCAACCATGTAAGCACAAGTCACAAGCACTACTCAACAATAAACCTTGCCCGGGATTCTGTTTTAAATAACGAACAACCCACAGCGCAGCTTGCCAATGATCCGCTCTTGGTTGTTGCATGAATTGGGACAAAATATGAACACTATAAGACAACTCTGGCCGAGTTAAACACAAATAGATCAGTCACCCTATCAAGCGACGATATGGTTCCGGGTCAGTGAGCATTTTGCTAGTAGACAAAGCCAACTGATGATTTTGGTCCATAGCAAGTAGTTTGCTAGCAGGCTTAGCTCCCATCAAACCCGCCTCAGCAATTATGTCCAGTGCATATTTCCTTTGACATATAAAAAATCCTTCTGAACTCCGTGCTACTTCAATGCTAAGAAAAGACTTCAAGAGCCCCAAATCTTTCGTGTGAAAGCAGTTACTCAAATAAGCTTTAAACCTTTAGATGGTTGTACTGTCATTTCCTCCAAGATCATCAACATACACAATCACACTAAGACGAATGTCACCATTTGTCATGGAGAAGAGGGAATAAGCAGAGTATGATTGCTGAAATCCGTAGGCCTTTAAGGCAGCCGAGAGTTTTGACAACCAGCAACGAGGAGCCTGTTTGAGCCTATAAAGAGACTTTTTCAACTTACAAACTTTACCAGGGGCAGAGACATGGAACCCGAGCAGCAACTTCATGTAGACTTCTTCTAGAAGATCTCCATGAAGAAAGGCTTCAACTTGATGATTCCCAAAAATTACGAGCCAAGCCTTATACCATTCAACTGTACCATTAGAGTTGTACTTGATTTTGTAGACCCACATATGCCCTAGGGCTTCCTTGTTTACTGGCAAGTCCCCAATCACCTATGTTTCATTTTTCTCTAATGCCTATATCTACCTTTGCATTGCTTCTCGCCATCGCTCATCTCTTACCGCCTCAGAATATGTCGCAGGTTCACGTTCAACATCTATTGCTACAAGGAACATTCTATGTCGTAAGGAAAAATTGTTACAATTCACAAAGTGTGCAATGGGATAGGGATTACATGAGGAATGTCGTGCTTTAGGTGTCGGTTTGGATGCACTCAATTTTTGTATCGAATTAGTGACATAGTCATGTAGCAAAACTGATGTCTTTTTCTGTCTATAACTTCGACCCAATAGGTCCTCCTTGGGAACATCAGATGCCTCTGGCCCATTCGATTCCTATGTAGCAATGTCATGTCTTGTTGAAGTTTCATTAACCTCATGTTGCACTAGAGCCCCATGAGGCACAACATGATTTTCAATCCTTCCTACTCCCCCCTCACTCCCAAGTGATTAAAATCCTCAAACTCAATATATGGGAGAATCTCTAAAATCAGAAGTTATAGTCAAGTCATCTCTAGGAAGAGAGGGAAAAGGAAATTCTATTTCGAAGAACTTGACATCTCGATAGATAAAGGACTCATGAGTTTCTAGATTATACAACCGCCACCCCTTTTTCCCATATGGATATCCCACGAAGACACATTTCCTACTCCAACTATCAAATTTATTGCCTGACCTCCTTTGTTTATGAGCATAGCATAATGTGCCAAACACATGGAGGTGATAATAAGTAGGATTACAACCATAAAGAACATCATACAGAGTCTTTCCTTCCAAAACCGAGGAAGGGATTCGATTTATTAAATAGCGAGCTGTCAACACACATTCTCCCCAAAAATCAATAGTTAAACAGCCCTGAAATCTCAAAGCCCGAGCAACGTTCAGTATGTGTTGATGCTTACGTTCCACAGGATGATTTTGTCGTGGCGCGCCCGTACAAGATGTTTGAAAAATTATGCCATTCTCGAGAAAATAATTTTTCAAGCAAGTGAATTATGTTCCATTGTCAGTCCTTACAATTTTTACTTGTTTATGGAATTAGCGCTCCACCATGGAGAAAAGCATTTTCATTGCTTGGGACACTTATGTCTTATCTATCAGCAAGTAAATCCGCACATCCCTAGAGTAATCATCAACAATAGTTAAAAAAAATAAGATGCTCCACAAGAAGAAACATGTCGATAAGGGCCCCATAAATCACAATGTAGTAGTTTGAAAACATCAGAGGCTCTAAAGTCACTAACAAGAAAATTTTCTCTAGTCTGTTTTGCTCGTTGACAAACGTCATAACATTTATTCAATTTATCACTATTGTTCTCAAAACCTATAGCGGGTACTAACGTGAGTACTTTCATCGACGAATGACCCAAACATTGATGCCAAAGATCTAAATATGCCAACTTGTTAACCTTCAAGGCCAAAATGTGCGGAGTCCCCTTGAAATAATAGAGTCCATCCCGACTTTCACCCCCACCAATCAGCATCCTCAAAGTGTAGTCCTACATTACACACATAGTATGAGTGAATAGAACAATGCAATTTAAATGATCTATAAATTGGGACACAGAAATTAAGTTGCAAGCTAATCTTAGCACATGTAACAAATTCTCAAGGGAAATTCCTCCATCAAGAATAATCCATCCTCCTTGGTAGCTATGGCACTGCTCCCCTTCGGCAAGCCAACAGTACACGGTACTATATCGCACAAGTCATGCAAATTGTTTATAGTCCCTGTCGTGTGGTTCGACGCTCCTGTGTCTATAATCCATGTTACTTGCTTACCGATCATCTTCTCAGGTGCAGGATTTTTCTGACTATTTAGCAAAGTCAGCAACGCCTGTAGTTGATAAGCGGTCAATATAAGTGAGCCCGCTTGATTTCCTTCTAACACACTTGTTGTGGCTGAACTTCCAATGACAGCATGAGTTGCAAATGTTTTCACAGCCCCGCGTCCACGTCCAACCCCTCTATCCATCCGTTGCTGTGAGGGTTGTCGTCCCTTGCCACGTCCTCCATTCTTCCAGTGATTACATGGTCTATGACCCCACCACTCAGGGTACCCAACAAGCGCAAAGCATGAATCTGCCTCATATCTTCTATGCTTGCAATGAGAGTAGATCACTAATCTATCTTTTCCATCCATTCGGTTACTGCAAAGGCCATCAATTCTCCTCTTTCTTCTTTTCTGCGAGCCATAGCCTTTAGTCGCTCCTTTTGAACAATAATCGAGTAAACCTTGTTCAGATTCATCAATGGGTCTTATGCCAAAATGTTAGAACAAACTGTGTTGTACATTGTTTTATCTAAACCCATATGAAAACCGTGCACCCTCTCCTCTTCTCGTTTTTTCTCCAACGTTGATCCCAGATCACACTTGCACTTTCCATATTTGAACGTCGACATTTGATCATAGTTCGCCAAATCATCCCATAATTGCTTGAGCTTACCGTAGTAATTGGCAAAACTCACTTTTTGCTCTCTGTGATTTCTAATTTGATCTCTGAATTCTTGGTCCACTTACCAACGAGAATCGATCCCAAACATCATTCCATAGGTCCTGTGCAACCTCTCCATGTGAGATTGTTGAGCGGAGTGAGGGTTTGATGCTATTTCGAATCCAAGACACCAATAGAGAATTGATAGTCCACCAATCTTCAATGTCTGAGGAGTTATCTACAAGTTTTGCAATCGTTCCATCAACAAAACCAAATTTCTTTCTTCCTCTCAAAGTTGTTTGTACGAAGCAAGCCCATTCATCATAATTTTCTCCCCTCAATTGTACCTAAGTAATCAAAAGTCCAGGATTATCAAGAGTGGTTATGTCATAAGATGAGATGGCTTTTCGATGAGAGGATTCGTCATTCGAGATCGACAGTGTGGTCATGATTCAGTCTTTTGGCGATTTGTCTGACTCTGATACCATAACAATTTGCAATAAAGTTTGGCTAGAATCCTCTGCTTGCTCATTCCTCTCGGAACCGAGATATATACACATGAACATACTCCTAAAGATGAGATGGAAATAATCAATAACTATCCTAATATAACAAATAATATTTCACAGAATATCATCTACGTAAAAATACAAAGATACAATAATATCTCACAATAATGTGCAACTATGTCATGGTTGGTCACTTTACCTACTTATTACACCTTTTTCAACATATTTAATTTGTAAAGGAAAATACATTGGGCTCTCTAACTTGTTTTGCTAGTAGCAAGTTAGAGTTGGTGGTATTCATCAATGTAATTAATGACATCTTTTACCGCTAGCGTCTCGTGGAGCCACACTTAAAAACTAAGTTGGTTGCACAGCTCCATCCAACACAAGGAGTTTTAATGGATACGAAAACTAATCCCATGACCTCTCACATGAAGCAGCCTTTGGCGTCATCAAAGCTACGAGCTTGTTGGCATCCACAAGCAATATACATTTGTCGTATGTCATTGTAACTAAATTTTTGAATACAAAATGAAACTATTGTTAACACAACATGTGTAGAAACCTCTATATGAACATCTTGCACATTCAATGCCAGGCAATGTAACTTGCAAAAACCACAATATTGCTAGAAACTATTTATGAACATTAACCAAGATCATACTTCAATAAGCAACAAGCAAGGATGACCTAAAACCAAAACAAATGTCAAAAGTTATCGAAACTAAAACCGAAACCCATTAGTCATTCTAAATTATCCAAGACGTAAACCACAATATTATTTTTTCATCCTATGTGCCATGTACTATGACAGAAATTATAAAAGGATTAGGCCAATTAAGTTCAATACACAAGGCTTCCCAAAGAAAAAGAAACATGTAAATTACAAAGATGAAAAAAGATAAGATGATGGCCCTATTCAGCTCAGTCCACAAGGTAATGATGGGACGAGGGTGCCCTAACTTGTTATCCTTCCACTACTGAGAGCAGGAGACATTTGACGCTCTATGGAGCCAGTATGAAGCAGTAAAGTGCAACATTTAGCCCTACCATGTGAATTTGAGCCAAGGCCCATCACCTTGATGCCCTCGCTTGCGTTACAAGCTAATGCTACCTAGCTCGGCAATAAGAGGTATGCCGATTTACCTCTATAAGCTTTGTGTTTATCTTATTGTCGCATGGTAATAGACTTTATGAAACCCAACAACTCCCCCTTAAATGAGAAAAAGTTGCTAAGCAATGAAGTATAAAGTATCTTGGATGAAGTATAAAGTATCTTGGCTGAGGTGGCATTCTTTGCCAAGTGACATTCTTGTAGTTTTCAAATTTCACTTTTGGTTTTTAGATCATGTATTTCTATTTCCATTCTTAGATAAAAGTTCCATTTCAAGATCCAGCATTTTCCTATTCAGACGAACATCCTCACCCCAACTATAAAGAAATCACTAACATCCTATCAATCACAAACATATGGCATGAGCAATTCTAAATTACAAATATATACACCATAACAATGGTTGAAATTACTTGCAGTTAACTCTGGAAATTGCTTGGCAACATCAAATTGCTCATTCAATAAGATATGAAAAAAAAAACAGAAGATTAAGGTTGATATTGTTCAAGCTTTGTCTCAAAGTCTCTTCGTCAATGATAGGTGTTTCCTTCAAAAAATTTTATAGTCCTTTAGTATTAGAGTTCAACTAAAGAGGAAATGCAAGAGATCTATTTTGAAAAAGAGAGAGAGAGAAAGAGAGAGAGAGAGAGAGAGAGAGAGAGATCATAGATCAATAATTTAAATATTAACATTTTGAAATTTGTTTTCCTTATTATTTCAAAAAGGGTCGATTATGTTCTTCAGTTAGGTTGACACATGCAAAAGTCAATTAATCAGGCCGTTGGGCATTTGAAAACATTCAAATTTTGTTCTATTTTTCTTCAAAAATGAACACTTTTCAAATTAAACTAAAAAGAACTCAAAATGACAAATCCAAATTTGTATTATTTAACAGCATATTACTTTACCCTTTTTCTTTCATTGGTCGTTGACTCTATTTCTAGGTCATAAATTATAAATCCAAGCCTTACTAATAATTCAAAACCATACTAATAATAATTTTTAAAAAAAACTCACACAAATACCTCTTTGTTTTTTCTTTCACATGTATCAAAAATCCCCTCTCATACAGTCAGTAATGCATGTCTCATGTATCGCACCAATGACTATGCATGTCTTATATATCACACCAATGACATATATTCTGTTATTTTTCCCTCTAAAATTTTAACAAAAATACTAACTTGTGATGCTTCTTCGGATGTGGTAACTGTCAAGTGCCTGAACTTGTATTAGCAACCATATGATTAATTTTATTATCGGAATATTTTTCTAACTAATTATCAAAAGAAAAAAAGGTATTACATGTTGGAATTCGTATTTAAAGTTCATCTCCTTTGTTGAATTATTTGACTTCAAACTACCTTACTATTGGCCACATTACTTGCTGACTGCACCATTTTCAACTTGGAATGGGCAATTTAGTAAACCGCAATCAGCAACCCTACCATGTGAAATTAAGTAAAGTCCCATTACCTTGATGCCCTTCCTTAAGTAACAAGCTGATGCTACCCAACTCGGCAATAAGAGGTCATTCCATTGACCTCATTAAGCTTTGCGATTATCTTATTCTCACTCGATGTGGGACTTTATGAAACCCAAAACTCCCCTGAAAAAAAAGGTTGCTATACAATGAAGCATGCATAAAGTATTTTTTCTTGAGGAGCCATTCTCTATCAGGCAATATTTTTGTAGTTTTAAAATTCACTTTTGGTTCTTACATCATGTAGTTTTGTTTCCTTTCTTGTTTTAGATAAAAGTTCCATTTCACAACTCACTCTTCGTATATTCAAACCAATTTCCCCACCCTATCTAAAAAGAAATCACGAACATCCTATCAATCATAAACATATGGCATGAACAATTCTAAATTACAAATATATCTAACGTTGAAATGGTCAAAATTGCTCAAAATTGACTCTATAAATCACCAGGAAGCATAAAATTATTCATTCAGTAAGATATGAAAAAAATCTGAAGATTAAGTTGGATATTGTTCCAGCTTTGGCTTGAGGTCTCCTCGTCAATGATAGGTAGTTCCTCCAAAAATATTTGTAAGACTTCAGTATTAGAATTCAACTAAAAAAGAAATGCAAGAGATCAACTTTGAGAGAGAGAGAGAGAGAAGAAAAGCTTCTAGCTTTAACCTTACAATTTGATCTATGATGAATATAATAGGAAACCATTCTTGACAGAACATAGCTATAATGTTCTAGATGAACTTCCTCCAAATTCAATGTTAGGAAAACTAACTTGTAAAAACCAAAACATTGTACTTAACTATTTGTGCACATTTTCTATGATCATACATCCAAATAGATAACAAGGAACGATGCTTTGAAACCAAATAAAAATAAAAACCTACATATGGAAACCAAAAATGAAACCCATTGGTCCATCTAAATTGTCCAAGACATAAACTACATTAGGATTTCATCCTATGCGCTAGGAACTGTAACATAAAGTATAAAAGAATGAGGACTATTAGTTCAATTCACAAGACTTCCCGAGGAAAAAGAAAAACAAAATTAAAAAATATGGAAAAAAAGTAAAAAGGTGATGGTCCGATTGAGCTCACCCAACAGGGTAATGATGGACCGAGGATGCCCAACTTGTTATCCTTCCACTGCCGAGAGCAGGAGGTATTCACTGCTCTGTGAAGCCAGCCTGACACAATGGCCTCCTCTTCAGGGGGTGTTTGGACTAGGTCTCCGCCTATCCCACTCAGCCCAACTCCAAGCTTGGAATGGGCAAGCCAGTAGACCGCAACCTGCAGCCTTACCATGCGAAATTAAACCATGTCCCATCACCTTGATGCCCTCGTTTGAGTTACAAGCTAATGCTACCCAGCTCGGCAATAAGAGGTTGTTCCACTGACCTCTACAAGCTCTAAGTTAATCTTATTGTTACTCGATGTAGGACTTTATGAAACCCAACAACCTCCCTCCAAAAAAAATTGCAATGCAATGAAGGATGAAGTATTTCTGTTGAGGTGGCATTCCCTGTCATGTGACATTCTTGTAGTTTTGAAATTTGACTTTTAGTTCTTACATCATGTAGTTTTGTTTCCTTTCTTCTTTTAGATAAAAGTGTCATTTCATAATTCAATGTTCGAATATTCAGAGCAATATCCCTACCCTATCTAAAAACAGATCACGAACATCCTATCAATCACAAACATATGAAATGAACAATTCTAAATTACAAATATATCTAACATAGAAGTGGTTCAAATTACTTAAAATTAACATTGGAAATTACCTGGAAATACTAAATTGTTCATTCAGTAAGATATGAAAAAACTTTGAAGATTAAGCTGGATATTGTTCAAGCTTTGGCCCGAAGTCTCTCCACCAATGATAGGTATTTCCTCCAAAAATATTTGCAGGACCTTAGTAATAGAATTCAACTACAAAAAAAATTACAAGAGATGAAGTTTGAGAGTGAGAAAGAGAGAGAGGGAGAGAGAGAGGGACCCTAGCTTCAACCTTACAATTTGATCCATGTTGAATATAACAGGAAACCATTCTTGACACAATGTATATACCTAGAATGCTCTATATCAACTTCCTCCACATTCAATGCTAGGAAAAAATGTAACTTGTAAAAATCAAAACATTGTACTTAACTATTTGTGCACATTATCCATGATCATACATCCAAATAGGTAACGAGGAACGATGTTCTAAAACCAAATAAAAATAAAAACTTAGATATGGAAACTAAAAATGAAACGCATTAGTCCATCTAAATTGTCCAAGACATAAACTACATGAGTATTTCTTCCTGTGTGTTATGAACTGTAACATAAAGTATAAAACAATTAGGCCTATTTGTTCAATTCACAAGACTTCCCAAGGAAAAAGAAAAACATAAATTTAAAAAGATGAAAAAAAGCAAAAATGCGACGGTCCGATTGAGCTCAACCCATTGAGTAATGATGGATTGAGGATGCCCTAACTTGTTATCCTTCCACTGTCGAGGGTGGAAGGTATTCACTGCTCTGTGAAGACAGCCTGACTCAATGCCCTCCTCTTCAGGAGCTGCTTGGACCAGGCATTCGCCTGACCAACTCAGCCCAACTCCCAGCTTGGAATTGGCAAGCCAGCAGACTGCAATCTACAGCCCTACCATGTGAAATCAAGCGAGGCCTTATCACCTTGATGCCCGTGCCTGAGTTACAAGCTGATGCTACCCAACTTGGCAATAAGAGGTACTTCCATTAACCTCTATGAGCATTGCATTTATCTTTGTTGAGGGATTTTGAGGGGTGGAAAATAAACTGAAGACAAAAGGGAAAAAAAAAAGAAAACCTCAAATACTCGATTGTCAGTCGTAGTACTTAAGGGTCGGTCCACAGGGAAGACGTGAGATTTATGGTCATTTAAAACGAAATAATTAAACTAATCAACTAATCAACTTAACCTACAAATGAACTATTACTTTAATTTAACCTACATTATTCATTCTCTAAACTTTTTCAATGAGCATCAGTAACCTAAATAACCTGAAATCAACCTTTATTTAACACTTCACCAAATTTCAAACTTAAAACCATCATATACCCAGATTCACAAAACCATTAAACTACCCTGTTTATCAATCAATCTAAATCTAGAATCAATAGCAGGCAACCAAAGTCCAATCAACCAAAAGCAATAATTAATTCAAACTGCCTCACTAATCAGCAACAGGGAAAGGGATGAAACATAATCGAAATAGAGCACTAACTGAATGCATTACGAAACAGGGGAAGGGATGAAAATCTGAGACAACGAAGAACAAAAAGCAGCAGGGGAAGGGGGAAACAGCATAATCGAACAGAGCATACTCAGGGCAGAAGCAGGCCACTCAAATTATTCACGACGGAGGAGCTAAATCGAACTCCACGGCGAAGGCAGAGAATTGTACAAGACAGGGGAGGCAACCAAACTATGAACGCAAAGGATTTGAACCCAACTGAAATTCGAACAGAGGTGGGGAAAAACGACTGAATAATCATTCCAACTTAACAATTTAGACTTTAACTATGTGAATCCCTTACACAAACCAACCAAAATTCGAACCCTAAACTCAAAAACCTAATCTGAAAACCTCAAATAGAACAGAACGAAAATCAGGGGAAAAAGGAATTTGGAATCGAATGCAATTAACCCAAAGTTTGAATTCAACCCAGGACTTCGAAATCAAAGCTAAATTACTTGGAATTAAACGCTGAAAATAACAGAAATTCGAAACCTTAGATTGAAAACTGAAATGCGAAAATGAAAACTAACCTAAACCTAACCCTAAAACTGGATTAAAACCTAAACTAACCCTAAAATCTACCTAAAATTACTTTTAAAAAAAACTCGAACTTCCCTTCAATCGCGTCGCCTCCTTGCTTTATACCCGACCTCCTTCAAATCTCGACCCTTCGTTTGGTGGTGTGCTGGTGGTAGATGAGGGTGGTGACGATGCTGGTGTAGTGGTGTGTGCAGCGTGAAAGAAGGGTGGTGGGATGGGTTCGGGTTTGGGAAGTAAAACCGTGGGATTGGGGTTTCTGGCTTTGGGGTTTCTGGCTTTGGGGTTTATGTGGGCGAGGGTGGTTTTGGGGATGATGTGCTAGAAGAGAGAGAGAGATGATGAGGTAGAGAGAGAATGGGCATGGAGGGAGTTTCTGGGTTAGGGCGAGGAAGCAGGTTCTGGGTATCGGGATTTCTGGAAGTCGAAGAAGGAGACGCGAGGGTGAAGGGGAGAGAGAGAGCGTGTGAAGGGGAGGGGGCTTATAAAGCTGAATCGGTGCGCTGAACCGGTTTTACTTGAACTGGGTCGGTCCTATTTTCTGTTGTACCAGTTTGGTTTTTGTTTTTCTCAATTGCTGCTTGGGCCGGTTCCCTGGTGATTTGGACCGGTTCTTCAGTTCCCGTCATTTTTTCCATTTTCCTCGTATTTTCCGCCATTTTCGGCCCTTTTATCACATTTATTAAAAATCTGCAAAATAAAATAAAATCAATTAAAAACCTTAAAAATATTATTAAAACGAGCATAAAATAGGTGTAAAAGTACCTTAAAAATAGCACATTTTTAGCTCAAACAATCTTGTTATCACTCGATGTGGGACTTTACAAAACCCAACAACCACCCTTCAAAAAAAAAAACTTGCTATGCAATGAAGGATGAAGTATTTTTGTTGAGGTGGCATACCTTGTCAGGCGACATTCTTGCAGCTTTGAAATTTGACTTTTAGTTCTTACATCAGTAGTTATGTTTCCTTTCTTCGTTTAAATAAATGTTCCATTTCATAATTCACTATTTGCATATTCAGAGCAATATCCCTACTCCATCTAAAAAGAAATCATGAACATCCTATCAATCATAAATATTCGGCACGAACAATTCTAAATTGGAAATATATCTAACATAGAAATGGTCAAAATTGCTCAAATTTGACTCTTAAAATTACCTGGCAGTATCAAATTGTTCATTCAGCAAGATATGAAGAAAATCTGAAGATTAAGTTGGATACTATTCAAGCTTTGGCTCTAAGTCTCTCTGCTAATAACAGGTACTTCCTCCAAAAATATTTGTTGGACTTGAGTGTTAGAATTCAACTACAAAAGAAATGCAAGAGCTCAAGGTTGAAAGAACGTAAGAGATGAGGGGAGAGAAGAAAAACTCCTAGCTTCAGCCGTATAATTTGATCCACGTTGAATATAACAGGATACCATTCTTGACACAAGATATATACCTACAATGCTCTAGATGAGCTTCCTCCACGTTCAATGCAACGATATGTAACTTGTAAAACTAAAACATTGTAATTAACTATTTATGCACATTATATATGGTCACACATCCAAATAGGTAACAAGGAATGATGATCTGAAACCAAATAAAAATAAAAACTTATATATGGAAACCAAAAATGAAACCCATTAGTCCATCTAAGTTGTCCAAGACATAAACTACATTAGTCGTTCATCCTATGGGCTATGAACTGTAACATAAAGTATATTAGAATGAGGCTCATTAGTTCAATTCACGCGACTTCCTGACAAAAAAGGAAAATGGAAATTAAAAAAGATGGAAAAAAGTGAAAAGATGATGGTCTGATTGAGCTCACCCCATAGGGTAATGATGGACCGAGGATGCCCCAACTAGCTATGCTACCATTGCCAAGAACGGGAGGTATTTGCTGCTCTGTGAAGCCAACCAGATGTAATGCCCTTCTCTTCAGGGGCTGTTTGGACTAGGCCTTCGCCTAACCCACTCAGGCCAACTACTAGCTTGGAATGGACAAGCTAGTAGACCGTAACCTGTAGCCTTACCACGTGAAATTAAACCGAGTCCCATCACCTTGGTGCCCTTGCTTAAGTTACAAGTTGATGCTACCCTGCTCGGCAATAAAAGGTCTTTCCATTGACCACTATAAGCTTTGCATTTATCTTATTCTCACTCGATGTCGGACTTTATGAAACCAAACAACCCCGTTCAAAAAAAAATTGCTATGCAATGAAGGATGAAGTATTTTTGTTGAGGTGACATTCCCTGTTAGGTGACATTCTTGCAGTTTTAAAATTTGACTTTTAGTTCATACATCATGTAGTTTTGTTTCCTTTCTTCTTTTAGATAAAAGCTCTATTTTAGAATTCACTATTCAGATGTTCAGAGCAACATCCCTACCCCATCTAAAAAGATATTACGAACATTCTATCAATCACAAACATATAACTTGAAAAATTCTAAATCTGAAAAATTTTAAATCACAAATATATCTAACATAGAAGTGGTCAAAATTGCTTAAAATTAACACTGGAAATTACTTTGCAGTATTAAATTGCTCATTCAGTAAGATATGAAAAAAATTTAAAGATTAAGCTGGATATTGTTCAAGCTTTGGCTCAAAGTTTCTCCATCAATGATAGGTAGCTCCTCGAAGAATATTTGCAAGACCTCAGTAATAGAGTTCAACTACAAAAAAAAAAATGCATGAGATGAAGTTTGAAAGAGAGAGAGAGGGGGGGGAGAAAGCAGGGGGAAGCTCCTAGCTTTAACCTTACGATTTGATCCTTGTTGAATACAACATGAAACCATTCTTGACACAATGTATATACCTAGAGTGCTCTATATGAACTTCCTCCACATTCAATGCTCGGAAATGTAACTTGTAAAAATCAAAACATTGTACTTAACTATTTGTGCACATAATCTATGCTCATACATCCAAATAGGTAACAAGGAAGGATGTTCTGAAACCAAATAAAAACAAAAACTTATATATCAAAACCAGAAATAAAACGCATTAGTCCATCTAAATTGTCCAAGACATAAACTATATTAGTATTTCTTCTTGTGCCTTATGAACTGTAACATAAAGTATAAAAGAATGAGGCCTATTAGTTCAATTCACAAGACTTCCCGAGGAAAAAGAAAAACATAAATTTAAAGAGATTGAAAAAAGAAAAAGGTGACGGTCCGATAGAGCTCACCCCACTGGGTAATGACGGATCGAGGATGCCCCAGCATGTTATCCTTCCACTGCTAATGGTGGGAGGTATTTACTGCTCTGTTAAGTCATCTTGATGCAACACCCTCCTCTTCAGAGGCTATTTGGACCAGGCCTTTGCCTGACCCACTCAGGCCAACTCCCAACTTGGAATGTGCAAGCCAGCAGACAGCAATTTGCAGCCCTACCTTGTGCAATTAAGCAAGGTCGCATCACCTTGATGCCCTCGCTTAAGTAACAAGCTCATGCTACCTAACTCAACAATAAGAGGTCCTTGCATTGACCTCTATAACCTTTGTGTTTATCTTATTGTCATTGATGTGGGGCTTTACAAAACCCAACAACCCCCCCCTCAAAAAAAAAGTTGTTATGCAATGAAGGATGTAGTATTTTTATTGAGGTGGCATTCCCTTTTATGCGACATTCTTGCGGTTTTGAAATTTGACTTTTAGTTCTTAGATCATATAGTTTTGTTTCCTTTCTTCTTTTAAATAAATGTTCCATTTCATAATTCACTATTTGCATATTCAGAGCAATATCCATACCCTATCCAAAAGGAGATGACGAACATCGTATCAATCACAAACATATGAAATGAACAATTCTAAATTACAAATATATCTAACGTACAAGTGGTCTAAATTGCTTAAAATTAACACTGGAAATTACCTGGCGGTATTAAATTGCTCATTTAGTAAGATATGAAGAAAATCTGAAGATTAAGTTGGATATTGTTCAGGCTTTGGCTCGAAGTCTCTCCGTCAATTATAGGTACTTCCTCCAAAAATATGATCCATGTTGAATATAACAGGAAACCATTCTTGACACAACGTATATATCTAGAATGCTCTATATGAACTTCCTCCACATTCAATTCTATGAAATGTAACTTGTAAAAATCAAAACACTGTACTTAACTATTTGTGCACATTATCTATGATCATACATCCAAATAGGTAATAAGGAACGATGTACTAAAACCAAATAAAAATAAAAAGTTATATATGGAAACCAAAAATGAAATGCATTAGTCCATCTAAATTATCCAAGACATAAACTACTTTAGTACTTCCTGTGCGTTATGAACTGCAACATAAAGTATAAAAGAATAAGGCATATTAGCTCAATTTATATAAATTCCCAAGGAAAAAGGAAAACATAAATTTAAAAAGATGGGAAAAAGTAAATAGGTGACGGTCCGATTGAGCTCACTCTGCTAGGTAACGATGGGTCGTGGATGCCCCAACCTGTTATCTTTCCACTGCCGAGGGTGGGAGGTATTCGCTGCTCTGTGAAGCCAGCCTGACGCAATGCCCTCCTCTTCAGGGGCTGTTTGGACAAGGCCTTCGCCTGACCCACTCAGCGCAACTCCCGGCTTGGAATGGGCAAGCCAGCAGATCGCAATCCGCAACCCTACCATATGAAATTAAGCAAGGTCCCATCACCTTGATCCCCTCGCTTGAGCAACAAGCTGATGCTACCCAACTCGGCAATAAGAGGTCCCTCCATTGACCTCTATAAGCTTTGCGTTTATCTTATTGTCACTCAATGTGGGATTTTATGAAACCTAACAATCGCCCCAAAAAAAGTTGCTATGCAATGAAGGATGAAGTATTTTTGTTGAGGTGGCACTCCCTATCAGGCGACATTCTTACAGTTTTAACATTTGACTTTTAGTTCTTACATCATGTAGTTTTGTTTCCTTTCTTCTTTTAGATAAATGTCCCATTTCAGAATTCACTATTTGCATATTCAGAGCAACATCCCTACTCCATCTAAAAAGAAATCACAAACATCCTATCAATCATAAACACACGACATGAACAATTCTAAATTGCAAATATATTTGACATAGAAATGGTCAAAATTGCTTAAAATTGACTCCTGAAATTACCCGGCAGTATCAAATTGTTCATTTAGTAAGATATGAAGAAAACATGAGGATTAAGTTGGATACTATTCAAGGTTTGGCTTGAAGTCTCTCTGCCAATGACAGGTACTTGCTTCAAAAATATTTGTAGGACTTTAGTATTAGAATTCAACTACAAAAGAAATGCAAGAGGTCAAGCTTGAAAGAGAGAAAGAGAGAGGAGGTAGAGAGAAGAAAAACTCATAGCTTGAGCCTTGTAATTTGATCCATGTTGAATATAACAGGAAACCGTTCTTGACGCAACATATATACCTAGAATGCTCTAGATGAGCTTCCTCCACCTTCAACGCAATGATATGTAACTTTTAAAACTAAAACATTGTAATTAACTATTTGTGCGTATTATATATGATCATAAATCCAAATAGGTAATAAGGAACGATGCTCTGAAACCAAATAAAAATAAAAACTTACATATGGAAACCAAAATTGAAACCCAGTAGTCCATCTAAATTGTCCAAGACATAAAATACATTAGTCGTTCATCCTATGCACTATGAATTGTAACATAAAGTATATTAGAATGAGGCTTATTAGTTCAATTCACATGACTTCCCCAGGCAAAACAAAAATGAAAATTAAAAAAGATAGAAAAAAGTAAAAAGGTGATGGTCCGATTGAGCTCACCCCACAGGGTAATGATGGACCGAGGATGCCCCAACTTCTTATGCTTCCACTGCTGGGAGCGGGAGGTATTCACTGCTCTGTGAAGCCAGCCTGATGCAATGCCCTTCTCTTCAAGGGTTGTTTGGACCAGGCCTCTGCCTAACCCACTCAACCCAACTTCTAGCTTGGAATGGGCAAGCCAGTAGACTGCAACCTGTAGACCTACCCTGTGAAACTAAACCAAGTCCCATCACCTTGATGCCCTCGCTTAAGTTACAAGTTGATGCTACCCAGCTCGGCAATAAAAGGTCCTTCCACTAACCACTGTAAGCTTTGCATTTGTCTTATTCTTACTCGATGTGGGACTTTATGAAACCCGACAACCCCCTTCAAAAACAAATTGTTATGCAATGAAGGATGAATTATTTTTGTTGAGGTGACATTTCCAGTCAGGCGACATTCTTGTAGTTTTAAAATTTGACTTTTAGTTCTTACATCATGTAGTTTTGCTTCCTTTCTTGTTTTAGAAAAAAGTTCCATTTTAGAATTCACTATTCGGATATTCAGAGCAATATCCCTACCCCATCTAAAAAGATATCACGAACATCCCATCAATCATAAACATATGACCTGAGCAATTCTAAATTACAAATATATCTAACATAGAAGTGGTCAAAATCCCTTAAAATTAACACTGGAAATTACCTGGAAGTATTAAACTGCTCATTCAGTAAGATATGAAAAAAAATATGAAGATTAAGCTGGATATTGTTCAAACTTTAGCTTGAAATCTCTCCGTCAATGATAGGTACTTCCTACAAAAATATTTGCAAGGTCTCAACAATAAAATTCAACTATTAAAAAAAAATGCAAGAGATGAAGTTTAGGGGGGGATAGAGAGAGAGCGGGGGGGAAGCTCCTAGCTTCAACCTTACGATTTGATCCATGTTGAGTATAATAGGAAACCAGTCTTGACACAACGTATATTCCTAGAATGCTCTATATGAACTTCCTCTACATTCAATGCTCGGAAATGTAACTTGTCAAAATTAAAACATTGTACTTAAGTATTTATGCACATTATCTATGATCATACATGCAAATAGGTAACAACGAACGATGTTCTAAAACTAAACAAAAATAAAATCTTATATATGGAAACCAAAAATGAAACGCATTAATGCATCTAAATTGTCCAAGACATAAACTACACTGGTATTTCTTCTTATGCGCTATGAACTGTAACATAAAGTATAAAAGAATGAGGCCTATTAGTTCAATTCACAAGACTTCCCGAGGAAAAAGAAAAACATAAATTTAAAAAGATGGGTAAAAGTAAAAAGGTTATGGTCCGATTGAGCTCACCCCACTGGGTAATGATGGACTGAGGATGCCCGAACTTATTATCCTTCCACTGTCGACGGTGGGAGGTATTCGCTGCTCTGTGAAGCCAGTCTGACGCAATGCTCTCCTCTTCAGGGGCTATTTGGACAAGGCCTTCACCTGGCCCACTCAGCGTAACTCCCGGCTTGGAACGGGCAAGCCAGCAGACCGCAATCTGCAGCCCTACCATATGAAATTAAGTAAGGTCCCATCACCTTGATCCCCTTGCTTGAGTAACAAGCTGATGCTACCCAACTCGCAATAAGAGGTCCTTCCATTGACCTCTATAAGCTTTGCGTTTATCTTATTGTCACTCGATGTGGGACTTTACAACACCCAACAACCCCCCTCAAGAAAAAAGCTGATATCTAATGAAGGATGAGGTATTTTTGTTGAGGTGGCATTCCCTATCAGGCGACATTCTTGCAGTTTTGAAATTTGACTTTTAGTTCTTACATTGTGCAGTTTGTTTCCTTTCTTCTTTTCGATAAATGTTCTATTTCAGAATTTACTATTTGCATATTCAGCGCAATATCCCTACTCCATCTAAAAAGAAATCACGAATATCCTATCAATCATAGACATACGGCATGAACAATTCTAAATTGCAAGTATCTCTGACATACAATTCGTAAAAACTGCCCAAAATCGTGTTATGATATGAATTTGTGAAATTGGTATGTATATTGTTGTTTAAACAAATGATCACTCTTTTATACGCTGATGCTTGTACATTATTATGTTGCATAGGCCTTTTGTATTAGATAATTTTAATGTTGAGAAGCTACTTTTTGAGGAAGATTCATCCTCCTCATCTTCATCAGATATTGATATCATGGTTATGGGCGCTTTTCTCCAACATCAGCAACATGTGCAACAGGGAATGGCCGCCCTTTTCCAACTTACGAAAGCAGCGAGAGAGATAACGCCTTCGGCATCTAAGCCTCGGATAAAGAAGAGATGTACTAAGAGAGATAGAGGAGCTGCCCACGACCCCTTATACAAAGACTACTTCGCCGAAGATTCATTGTACAACGATCATCATTTTCGTTGCAGATTTCAAATGCACTTATTTCTCCGTATTGCGAAGGCACTTGGCCATTATTCATCGTACTTCCAGGTGAGGTACAATGCGACCGGAAAAGCATGGGTTAACGCCATTAACCAAGTGCACCATAGCCATGCGAATGCTTGCCTATGGTGTAGCGGCCGATTGCGTTGATGAATACTTGAAGATTGGTGCGAGCAGCACAATGGAATGCATGAAGAAGTTCTCCTTAGGCATCGTTGAGGTTTTCAGGGAAAAGTGCTTGCGAAAACCCAATCAAGCTGATGTCGATCACTTACTACAGGTTGCTGAAGCCCGTGACTGCCTCGGTATATTGGGAAGCATAGATTGCATGCACTGGGAGTGGAAGAACTGTCCAGTGGCTTCGAAGGCGTGATTTCAAAAGCAAATTTATAAAGTGCCAACTATTATTGTTGAAGTTGTTGAGTCATAGAACCTTTGGATATGGCATGTGTTCTTCGGGTTGCCAGGAAGTCTCAATGGCATAAATGTCCTTAACCGCTCATCGGTTTTCCAAGAGCTGTATGAGGATCAGGCTCTTAAATGTGAGTATATCGCCAATGGGAATCAGTACAATATAGGATATTATCTTTCGGATGGAATTTATCCAAAGTGGGTGACATTTGTTAAAACTATGCCTTTTCAACAAGGGCCGAAGAATAAACTCTTCACAGAACGTCAAGAGTCGATTAGAAAGAATGTTGAACGAGCCTTCGATGTGTTACTTGCTCAATTTACCATTGTCCGTGGCCTCGCTCATCTGATGTATCAAAGAGATATTGGTATTATTATGAGAGCATATGTGATACTCCATAACATGATTGTCGAGGACAAGCAAGACAACTACGAGCTTGCATTTGACTACGACGTTGTCGATGGGACTGTCCCGGAGCCGATTGTTAACCACGCCCACCATCCATGCTAAGAGAATTATTTTCAACGATTATGTCAAGTTCGCAACTCTGATATACATGCAGCTCTTCAAGCGGACTTGATTGAGGAAATATGAAAGCGAAATTCAGGTTGGCGGCAGAGAGGATAATTAAAGGATCGTCATATTGTAATTTTGTTTTTTTAGTTTTTGACCTATTGTAATTTTTTGCGTTTTTTTGGCAATCAATGTATCTTTTTTTTAATAATTCAACTATTGTAATTGTTAAATTCAAGCATGTGTAATTATTTTTTTTTAATTTGAACTCCTATTTTTTTTAAAAAGAATATTATGCGTCTTTAAATATTTGTGGTATTAAATTATTATGTGCAAATTATTTTCCACATTAATAAAGCTACATAACAAAACAAAACAAAAAATATTTTAAAAATTGTTACATTCAAGCAAGTGTTATTTTTTTTTTAAATTCAGACTCCTATTTTTTTAAAAAAATATTATGCGTCTTTAAATAATTGTGTTGCAAATTTATTATGTGCAAATTATTTTCCACATAAATAATAAAGCTAAATAACAAAAAAAAAACTAAACTAATTAAATATGATTAGATGTGGGGTCCATAGGTATTATTTTATTTGGTGAGTCAAAGTAGTGAGTCTTGCATTAGAGAGAGTAAGGATTGCGAGCTAAAAAGTTGGAGAGAGAATTGATGTGGCACTGGTAGGCCCCCAGTGGTGAGCCAGATTTTTGGCTCACCATTGGTTATGCTCTAAAATAACTTCCTATCTTTTCTTTTTCTTCAACTTATGTGTCCTCCTATTTTATCTCTTTCTAACCCCAGAAACTCCAAATTAGTTATGATCATCAATCAACTAGAACACATGATGTAATCCATTTCGACATTGATATCACCCCCACTAATTTCTTGAGGTTTCTAAGTACTGACACTTTCACTTGCTTTTCCTCGAACCACGCCTACCCTTTTTTTGTTTTGTTTTTATAAGCCATGTACTTTTTTGTGTTGTCCAACTCAATTCCTTCAAGAACAATCGAAAATCATAAAATAAAATATTCTAACCTATGAATTTTGACCCTTTAACTTAGGTAAATTAAAGAGGCTAAATATTCAAGAGTAACCCTCGTTGTAATCATTTTAACTTGATCATGGAGGGTATATGATGATTATATTTACAAGAAGGCCCGATATTTAGAGCCCTTGTTTTATCTAATGCTCAAAATCTTAAGCTCTTTTTTTTAAATTCATATTAAATTTTACAAATCTTAATTTTGATAAATTTAATTAAAATTTCACATCCAACAGTTGCCCCGGGTGCATTGTTCATGTTAGGACTTTGACAACACAAGTAATACACGTGTGTTATGTGTGCCTCTGTCATTCATTAATTAATTTTTCCCTTTGTTGTTCATTTTGTAGAAGATAATTAACTATCATGGAAGGCAGTCTCAGCAATGAAAGGGCTCCATTGCAAGATCGCCGAGAATGTGACTATGGGCCTTATTATCAGCATTCAAGCTCCTTGCAAAACCTCAATGTGATCCCTTCCTCCACCCTAATATCAATTTTGGTCAAGAAAGTTTGAGTCAAGCAAAGGACACTCTGTTATCGTCCAAATGACAAGAACAGATGTGTGGATGTAAGCAAGGATTACAAAAACTACTTTAATCCCATTATTCTTAAGATGGTCAACACTGACGTCGTGGACAAGAAAGGTACCCTACTAAGGATGAATTTTACCCAACCCTCCATAGGCTTCTCACTAGAAGAAGGAATTGGGGATTAACACTGCGATTTCGAGGTCATTTAACCTTTATGATAGGAGTAATGGAATGGACTAAATGAGTGCTTATACGCTTTGAGAAACATTTAAAACAAGCTAGCATATTTGGTGTCATTGGTGCCTCTCAATTTTCGTACCATTTTGACGCAAACTTATGGTGGGCCTTTTGTGAGCTTTGGGGGCCATTAACCAATACTCTTCATCACAATGTAGGTGAAGTTGGCATTTCACTTCATGATTTGAAGCAAGTTGCAGGTTTACCCATTCTTGGAGCTATATATGAGGAACTCTTGACTCCAAGTAGGGATTTGACTGATCATAGTAAATATCCTACTACAGTTGTTAAGCTACTATGTATTTATACTAAGCTTTGCAAGTTTCGCAAAAGTTAAGCATATTTATTACGACCTCTGGTTGGACCATTTTTATAGAGAATACTTAGTCTACTTTGCATATGGGGAACAAACGGACTGTCAAAAAAAGGAATTTGAATCAAAGAAAAGGAGCCTCATTCACATTTCCTGTCAAGATCGAATGGCAAACTTGACTGTCATAGTTGAAGGTGAACTTGCTGCTTTCTTATCATTTTGGTTAAGCCACTTTGTGTTACCTTATGGTAAGGAAGTCATAAGGCCAGAAACATTTGTAATGGCTGTATTGATGGCTTCTGGGCAGCAAATTTCTCTGGCTCCAATGGTGCTTGGCTATATGTATCATGGCTTGGGGGAGGCAGCAAGTCATCCAGACCATCCTGGTAAAGCTAATACAATTTTTCCTAGCCATTATATTATAGGTTGGTTAGTAGAGTTATTTCCTTATTTATATTGTCATTGCCCAGATAATGACTCTTCGAGTAACTTTCCTAGTCTTGTTTATTATGCTGGGTTGCTTGGTAGCAGACTTACATTACCCCAGGCTCGATACATTCTCATGGATGGTAGATATCTTTCTTTTAGGGCTAACTCATATCATAAGGACTCTAGTACTAGCCGAGACGTGATTGATATGGGGCTACCGGATGAATTTTAAATTTCTTTTATCTATTCAATCCTCTATACTTCCTATACGTGTTGCAACTGAATTGGTTTTGGAACCCTATGACCCCAACCGATTTGCTCATCAATTTGGATTTGATCAAGGGGTTCCATCTAACTGCTTGAGCTTTATTAAAGCTCTCCAACAGCAAAGGAATGTGATGTATCTCGCACAAGCCTATATTGATCTTCAAAGATGGGATACAGGGGTGAGGTTCAATGCTCCTTCTTCATATTATAAAGAAGTTTGTTCCTGGGATTACTGTAGTTGGTGGACCAAAATCATCACTCTTTATTTAGACCAATCAGTTGAAAAGGTTCACCATACTACAGTAAACAAGAAAGACCTTTTAAGGAAAGTCGTTTACATTTATTGATCACCTACGCCCTCTATGTGAGTTTGTTCCTAGAGCTGTTGAAATTTCGGGAGTTAAGGGCGACAGTTGTGCTAAGGAGAAACTTTTGGTAGCATCCTCTGAAAAAGGGAAAACCTTGGCTTTTGGAGGCAACAAAAGGCCTCAGAAAAAGAAGAATAAAAGGACCCCTATCCATTAATCACCTATCACGGCAAATTCTCTTGATCAATCAGCCATCGAGGTAAACTTCAAGAGGGCTCATCATGACCTCCCCGATCATTCTAACGATTCTAATATGGGAGATGGCACAAGATTTGAAGGTACAGGATTTGAAGATTTGCCTACCACGAACTTGGACACTTTTATTGAACAAGGAACTTTAAATCAACAAGATGCCTCCACAGAAAAAATAGAAGCACCCCTGCATGAAGTACCTCTTGGTGTAGTAACTGCTATCATTCATATGCATGGCACTTTTGATGACTTGGTCGAAGCCACGCCTATGCAAAGCATCCTTACTTCCTTAGCAAGTCTTTTTTGTAACTTGAAGAAAATTGGGTCCGAGACAGCATTCTCAAAGGAGTAGAGATGATCATTGATATTATTTCTAATTATAACTCTGTCAGGGACTTGTTCGCTAGCAAAGCACAAGTTTTTCGATCCTTGAGTGCACTTCGCTCCATGATTGATATCTATAAGCTCAGTATAATATAGATTTGTTGGCTTTAATCCAAGATAGAGGAGATATTTGGCATAGTTGAAACTGCTACAACGAACGAAGAATTAGTGGATGTTGATCAGGTTAAAGGTTTGTCTGAACAAGATCTCACTTGTTCTTCTGAAATTGGCCACATTGAAGGTCAACTTAATAACATGTCTAGTTAAGATTCAAAGCTTAAGGTTAAAGAGCAGGAGATTTTGAGAGTGGAGTAGTAGATCTGCAAAATGTGATAGGATTTGACCATCTAATAGCAAAGTTTAATTGAGGCAGAGAGGAAGCTGAAATCCTCTCTAGATTCGAAGAAAAGGAAAGTAGAACAGGCGAATACAGACTTGGTTGAAGTTGGATTTTCCAAATTATAGGATCTGGAGAAGGAGAATAACGATCTCAAGAATTTGATTGGCTTTGTAATCTCCTTTAATAACATTTAGATTTTCTTGTTTAATTCTTTTGTATTCATATCTCCAACCTTCAGTCCATTCTGTATTGTGCTATTTGTGATATTGCAATAACACCTAAAACGTCTCTTCCTTTTTATCTTTTCCTCACGCCCCCTTTTTCTCACTTTTTTTATCCCTTTCTCCCCCCTTTTTTAATAAATAATAATGAAAGCCAGAATAATTACATCACAAAGAGTAATTAGTGAATGATTCTCACTATAAACATCACATGACCATTTGATACATCACATGAATCTAAGAATTTCAACATATAGGGGAAAAGGGAATTTACTTATTTTCGTGGCTGAGTCTAGTGTGAAGTTGTATGTACTCCTTTTTTAAGGGATCAAGCCTACCGTAGTTCAATATAACTCAACTATCTAGAAACTTCAAGTAAAAAATTTCTTTACAAATTTGTCATTGACACAAGAATGTACAACTTGTCCATCATGATTTGAAAGCTCATACATACCTTTAGGCAAGACCTTGGTAACGACATAGGGGCCCTCCCATTTAGACTCAAATTTCCCTTGTATCTTTAGATTGATGACAATAGGCCTCCTTATTGTTAAGACCAAATCTCTAACTCCGAATGAGCGAAACTTGAATGCACTGGCCATTTGAACTTGGTAAATTTCAAGCCTTTGCTGAGCCATTAATTGACGCTCACCTAATGCTTCAAGTTCAGCCAATCTTACTTAGGCATTTTCATTTGGATTAGTGAATTGCATGGCCAATTTTAGTCATTGCACAACCAAAAACCAAGTTGTAGGGCGTACAAGTAGTTGCGGTTTGAATTGTGGCTCAATAAGCCCATACAGCTTCTGGTAGTCATTCATGTCTATCCATCCTTGATCTTGAGACCATTTTCTTTAGAATCTTGCAAAGCGCTTTATTGAATGCTTTAGCTTGACCACTTGACGATGGATTGTAACTTGATGAGAAGTTGTGCCTAAACTTGTACTTTTTTGCAAGCCTTATCATCGCTTGATTTTTAAAGTTGGGGGCATTATCTGAAATAACTTTGTGTGGGATTCCATATCTGTAAATGAGATGGGTCCTCATGAAGTCAGTAACTTGATTTGCCCCACTTCTCTTAATGGAATGGTCTCATGCCACTTTGAAAAGTAATTTATGATTGCTAAAATAAATAAATGACCACAAGAGGAGGAAGGCTTGAAAGGCCCTATGACATCTAGTCCTCATGTATAGAAGGGCCAAGACAATATGCTTGGGTGGAGTAATTCTGATGGCCGATGAATGAAATCACCATGTATTTAATAAGGTTGGCATGCTTTAGCAAATTTTATTGCCTCTTGAACCATAGTTAGCCAATAGTAGCCCACTTTTTTGATCTAATCAATAAGTTTTTGACATGCCTAATGAGCCCCACATAGCCCGGCATGAACTTCATTTAGGATATAAGTGGTCTCCTCCCTTGACAAACATTTGAGTAGCACCTCTTCGAAAGCCTTTTAATAGAAGGTGTCATTTTTAATTGTAAATCTAATACTCCTTTTCAAGTCTTCCATGGTTAATCGCAACAAGTGGTGTGCCAAAAGGTTGAAGACATTGTTGCAAAATAGTAAAACGAAGCCCAAATCGCAAACTTAATTCAAGTTTGTGATCAAAATTATTTAATCTTACTCGATCTCGGTTCTTGCCGGAACCACAAAATTTATGGATCCTGTTGGATCTCAATTCCTACCAGAACCATAAAATTTATGGATCCTGTTGGATCACGATTCCTGTTGAAACCATGAAATCTATGGATCCTAGGTCCTACTGGATCAATGAACTCATGAAGTTTTTAATCAAGTATTGAGGTGCTTGAAAGTTGTATATATAAAAAGGGGGGTAATTAGACTTTCTCTCTTCAAATTGGAGAAGGCTAACTATTAGGGGTGGCAAAACGTTGATAGATATAGTCAAGTACAGAGACCTTGATATAAAAAAGAAGATTTGTTTTTCCTATAAAGAAAAATCGTTCATTGTCAATAAGAAAAAAAAGAAAGTCTCAAAGGTTAAGCAAAAATAAATTAGAGAGCTAAAGTCCCTTTTATAAGCATGGAGTTTTTATTTTTGGATAAATTCAATTCGCTATGAAACTCTTTTGAATTAAGTCTTGCACATTGACTCTAGCTAAAAATCCAAGAAAGGGATATATTAGCAAATATTGTAATGCCAAGAATCAAGGACTTTGCTGCGGATATCAGTAGCTGGGTGGTAATGTTGATGAAGGAACTTGTATAAACTTGAGATTCCCCCTAATAGCTTAAGCTTATAAATAATATATATTACAATATGCCAGAACGGCAAAACATACAAATTGGCATACAAGTTCCTTTTGGACTTTTAGTAAACAAGCTATATAATCAAAGCATTATTGGGGATTAGTACTGTTCATATTGGTGATGCTACAAATGAACAGAAATGAATGGTTTTATAGTAACGAGGCAAGCACTTATAAATTATAAGTGGTTTTCTGTGTCCATTACAACAAAATTTATAAATGAGAAAATGAAATATATGGCTATGTCCAATATCCATTAAAACTATGGTGACTTGATTCCAATAAGGATATGTAGGAAACTCAATATAAAATTTTCAAGTTCAGTCTAAATCAAAGTTCTTAAACGGGCTCAAACAGAGCCCCTCTTCACAAAAAGTTAATTTTTTCAACTTAATTGCGCTTTTCCTACTCAAATGGCAGAAAACCAAGCTTTACTAAACAAAAACCAACCCCTTCAAAATTTCAAGTCCATGAAATGGACCAAAAATCCTTATTTATCTTACCCCTCTTTCACAAAGACTAAAATTACAATTCTATGACCATTGGTTACACGTTACGAACTAAAACAAATGAAAAGCCAAGCTCCTTAACAAAAAAAAAAATTAAATCTTTCTTAAATTCTAAATCCACATAAATGGACTAAACCCAAGCTAAATATACAACTAAGCACACCAAATTTCCCCCTCCATTATGTAAGCCTAAAAAAATAATTTTGGATTAAGAATTAAGTCAATTTGATCTCGCTAAGAGTACATAGGAAGCCTATGAATAAATTTTGGGTACAATCAAAAAGTCAAAAATAAAATAAAATAAAAGGACCGACCCCAAAAAAGGACTAAATCGACAAATAAAAATTTTTTGTTGTGAAATGGCTATAAATTTTTATTATCATAACTTATCCATTAAAGTAAAAAAAAATCAATTGAAAAAATTAAATAAAGATCGCAACTATTAATCTAGTTCAGATAAAATTCAAAACCAAAATCAAATTAAATTATGGTTATTAACTTAACAAAAATAAAATACAAATCAATTCAAATTAACTGAAAGAATTATGATTCGTTTGATCCTCTATAAAGAAGGTACGTATGCAGCTCAAAACAAAACATGAGTACAACCCAAATTCCAAATCAAATAAAATCATTTGTTCCCTAACCTGCACATGAAGAATGTGTATATATAGTACCCCTCCTAGAATGTGCCTACGTGGCCACTATATGATGCAATTATTAATTATGTTTTGGATATTAGCAATTTGACATTAAGAACATGACAACTGTCGATCCAAATTAGATAAAGTCTTACTAATGCAAAACAAAACAAAGAAAGAAAATCCAAAACATAATGAGTCGGAATTAAAAAGTGGTCTCCCAAGAGGGAGGCAAAATTAAGGAGGTTTATCCTCTTGAATAGGGTCGTACCCAAAATAAACCGATGTACGTTTTTGTACGTTGGAAAGTTATGTTGTGCATATTATTTATTTTTATTAAATTTTTGCCCAACACCGAGGTCAGCCAGATCTTTGTCGATAGGCTTGATGTAATTGAAGACAAGCTGATTTGGGTCGTGACCGACACACTTGACCTTGTGATGATGCTCGAGGTACCAGACTAAGCCTCAAAGTACCATTGCGGACTTTGGAAGTTCGACGAGCACATCTCAAGTAGCTCCCGAAAGAAGGTCGTTCATTCTTCTGCTCCTCGAAGGTGCCTTTTGCGTTCAACGATCTCGACCTTCTTTTGAGCAGTCGATTTCATCTCTCCCGCCTTCGCCTTAAGGCCCCCCACCCGTTGGCACAACTATTTGCTGGAGTTCTCCTAGTCCTTGCGCTCCTTCTTGAGATCCTTATATCGGCCTCAGTACTTAGCAAAGAAGGCCCCAACTTTGGCCTTCTCTTTTTTGAAGACCTTCCCCTGTTCCTCAAGAGTGGCCGTAGGAGGCACGGTCCTCATAGCCTTCAAGGCAAAAACCTACAATATTCAAGGGCTAGATACATTATAAGTTACCATGGAAAAGGAGCATCAGGTCATGAGGAAAGACTACCCCGACAACACCCACCTGCTCCTGTGTGAACAATGGAGCATCCGGGGCTAAAGAGGGAGCAATATCCCATGAGCGTGCCAGCTTCTTGACTAGCTCTGAGTTCACACAGGGCTTGGCCTAGAGGAAAGGCACAACCCTAGCAAACCGTGGGGAGTAAGCCATCACAACCTAATCCAGGGTCATTTAGCGACTCCCTTGTGAGCCACTCCAAGGAAAAGGCCTATTAGGCCCCATAAAGCTAGCCTAACTCACTGGAGGAATATATGCAGTCTCTTTCAGAGGGCCTTCGGTGTGAGTGGCCTTCTTATGTGACCCTGCTCTAGCCCAATACGGGCATTTTCGAGCCACATTAGGGGCTAGAGACATCGAGGAAAGAAGAGGATGTTTTGTATGAACTGACAACTAGGCCTGCATTTTAAACAATGCTCACGTTAACATAAAACCAAGCAACGCAAAGAATAATGAGGAAAGATAAAAGGCATACATTTATCCTTGTAGAGTGCGCTTCAACACAGCACTGCCTTTCATATTCTCGTGCACGCATCTGATCCTACTTTATCTCCTCTAGGGTGGCACCTGTAGACTCCACCATGGTTAACCTCACATGAGTTGCAGCTATAAAATGAAACAAAAGTCAGGTCCTTTTAACGGGAATTGAGAAGATCAAGGGAAACTAACGGTACCCTTAAAAAAATTCTCCATAACAAGCAACCTAGTCGCCACCAAAAAGAAGTTATTCTTAAAATAGGAAAACTTAGGGAGCCAATTGAGCGGTTCCTTATTGCTCGACCTAGTCCTTCTTTGCTTGGGTTCTTCCCCCTTTTGCTTTTCTATCACCTCGACCATCTAGGAATAGAGAAGGCACAGTCGAACAACTTCTCAGATTATGTAGTGAAAGTAGTTAGCAACTACCTGCTCAGCCTCATTTAGAAAGTCGAAGGGATTCCTGATCAACCTATCAAGGTTCCATATCGAGAGTTCACCCCAGCCGCCTGTGCACTTGACAAAGAGGAAATCGTACTTTGAATTTTTTAGTTTTGGACTTGCTCTCAACTACAGCCATGAATCCCTTGTTATTAAAGCTCTACCATTCTACCTCTCTCCTGCATTGCCTAATGCTTTATATACGACATGTACTTGGGCAAAATCTTGAGCTATGTACTCCAACCTGCGCAACCCGCATGTAGTGATGAATAGGCAGATGTTATATTAGGATGTGGGCACGATCTGCACAATAGCCAAGTTATACTCCTCGCAGATGTCGAAAATCACCTAGTGTAGAGGCAAGTGAAGACCATAATCGAGAGTGGCACTACAATAATACAATCGAAAGGCGATTTCTTAACGATGGCATTGCGTAGCGAAGGACGAACTTATAGTAAAAACGAATGAGACACTTCTTCTCCAACTCTAAAAGGTTGAGGGATGAGACCACCTTACGGTTTGGAAAATGGGAGTCGAGACCGTCCGCAGGATCGAACCGAGCAGGAGCATCAAGAAAGTTCCTTCCGACCACCATGACCATCGGGGGTTACCGCCGATAGAGCTCGCTGTGGTAGACATTGTGCCTTCTGAGTGGCATACCACTGGACTTATATCCCTACTTCTCTCAACATGCGAACGAGAAGTTCGAATTACCTTCAATGAGACCCCTCAACCATAAGTTCGACAACAGTCTTTGAACGCATTGTCTGCCTAATATGTGCTAGCCTACATTCCTAAAAGTCAGGCATATGGTTAACAACAACACTTATTTCCCATGAATATACCACCCCCTCCTCAATGTTTATAATACTAGGAGTGGAGGATTTATCGCAGCTAGATCACAAGTGACCAGACATCTCGTAGATAGCCAAAGCATAAGGAATGATTTTGGGTTACCAAAATTTATTTTTAAGGTGAAAGAATAAGACAACCTGGCTATCAATTTTGGCTTGGGAGATTTGGAAGAACAGGATGACATTCCTCCTCAATTGGGAGGTGGGATTTCTCATAAGAAGGGTCGTTTGATGAGGAGATTCAAGACGACATACTTATAGTAATGTACAAGGACTAAAACAATGTGGCAGCACACGTACCTATTTTATGTTGGGGTTTTTGAAGGCTTACAATCTGAACATTTGGAGAGTTTTGGGAAACTAAGAGGAAAATGAAGCTCATTGTTTAGCTTGAATGAAGGGTAGAGTTTCTCTCTCTAAAACCTTATTTCTTTCTCTAAGTTTGTGAATGAGGAGTCCCATGATCCTTCACCTCATGACTTATATAAGAAAGTTAGGTCAGAATTAATTAGACCTGGCAAATGGGTCATTCGGTTTGGATAAGGGTCGGGTCGAGTCATGTTCAGGTTAAGTGACATTTCGGGTCACTTCGGTTTGGGTCAGGTATGGTTCAGTTCGGGTCGACCAATTTTTGGTCAAATACGTTCGTCATGCCAAAACAAGCAACTTTGTTGAAAATTTCAGGTCAATTATGGTTCGGTTTGGGTCAATTCGAGTTTCGAGTCCACTTTCGGGTGAGCATATTTCGGATGTTGGGTCAGGTATGGGTCATTCGGTTCAGGTTTCGGGTTACGGGTCAATTTTGCCAGGTTTAGAATTAATAGACTGTTGCTCTCCCTGAGGTGGACAACCTCTCAAGTAAAGGGAATATGTCATCCATAGAAGGCCTATATAAAAAGCCCCCAAATTGTTAAGCACGACCCTATGCCATATGCTACACATGTAGCCCTCCAAGGGGTTAAGGATCACTAAGCATGACCTAAAGCCACATGTTGTACTTTTGGCGTTAAGGGGCCAAGAATTTCTAAGCATGACTCTAAGCCATTCGTTACACCTTTAGCCCCTGAACGGGTTAGAGATCACTAAACATGGTGCCTAGGCCATCCAAGGATCACCAAGCACGGCCCTAGGCCGTCCGTTACACCTTTATCCTCCAAGGGTATAAGGGTCACTGAGTATGGCCTTAGGCTGTCTACTAAACCTTTAGCCCCTCAATGGGCTTACCAAGTGTAACCCTAGGCCGTCCACTACACTTGTACCCCCCAACAGGTAAGGATCACTAACAGCGCCGTTTGTTACGCCTTTCGCCTTTCAAGGAGCTAAGGTTCGCCGAGCACGGTCCTAGGTCGTCATGCTATACTTCTAGCCTCAAGGTTCTAAAGAATGCTAACCATGACCTTAGGTCATCTGTTACACCTTTAGCCCATCAAGGGGCTAAGGATTGCCCAGCATGACCCTCGGTTGTCTGCTACAAAAGATTGATGTGAAATGGGATCCATAATCTCCTAAGATCAAAGACAACAAGGAAGATAATCACACTAAGGATGCTTCTTTTGGATTCAACCTCAAACAATCGATAAGATTGTTAGTTTTGACACAAAGGATGGTCCAAAAGATAGATAAAATACTTCCCACCAAGCTCCTCTCTTAAAGGCTCATAGCCACCCAAGAAGAACTCTAAAGGAAAGATTAAAAACTTTCCACCAAATTCCCCTTCTAAAGGCTTAAGCCACCAAAGAAGAATTCTAAAAGAAAGACTCTACTCAGCACAATTAATTAAAGAGATAAAGATGTAGAGATTTTAGTGAGAGAAAATAGTCATATGCCTTTCCATTCATAATTCAACTTCTAGCTTGGTTTACAAAGAGGTATTAAAGTCCATAAATACCCAAAATTTAGAAGATTAGTTGTTACAATAGTGGAGCAAGTGCACCAATAGGGGTATTATAAATTATCTTAAGAAAATAAATCAAATTACTAAGATAATTACAACCAAGGTGAACTGTATTTTTCAAGATTCATCCTCCATCTTCTAGAACGCTTTTAGAAGGATCTACTCCACCAATGGAGGTGACGCCAGTTGGAGTGTCTTCCTTGGTGAGTGTAGAATCATTCTATGCTAATTAATCTCAAAGATAACAGTTATACCTTCCTCAATTAGGGTCAAATTCTATATTGCTTCAAAACTAAAATTTTGTGCACACTCACACATTTGGGCCACTTCTCCTAATATTGAAATCTAATCCTAATTTTAGCTTATGAAGCTAAAATGGACATCTTAAGGAATCACCAAAACGTAGGCTTGCTTCATTTGGGCTTCGTTAGGCAGGAAATTAACTTAAGCCAAATTCAGCAGGTTTTCCGATAAAAACTAGCACTATATGAGTTGGGGTTTTTATTACTTTGGGGAATCAAAATGCAACCTAATTTGGGATTTTATTGCATGATCCTACAGTGAAATCCCTAAGCAGCCCAAAGAAGCATAGATCGCCCAAAATTGGACATAATAGGGTGGTGAGAAGCTAAGTTGAAATCGAGTGTTGACTTGGGCTTTGGTGTGGATAAGGGTGTAGCCAAGAGTTGGCTTGGGGCTTGGTATGTATCACTTGAGCCTCATAAACTAGATGAAATAGAAAAAAATATCTTATTTCATTCTAAACTCATTTATTGCAAAGTTGCAAACTGAACATGGCCGTTGATGCTTTATGCATCAAACTCCCCTCCTTCGAAAGGATTTGCTCTCAAATCCTTATGAATGAAACCCAAGGATACCAATATTGATAACTGGTTGTACCCCTTGAGAAACTCATTGTGCTAAGAGTACCACCGTTCTTGAATGTGTATGAATTGTTCTAAGATTTAAGAGATAATCCAATGGGATAAAATATTTGTCCAACATTTATGAGCCTATTGAAAATTTCAACATACTCATCACAACTCATCTCAAAAGGAATTCTATTATCATTCACAAGTTTAACTTGTGGAAACTCACTTTTGACGGGAAAGGATTCAAATGATCTATGTGCCAATAAGGGTGAGAGTTTCATATTTGGTTTGGAAGCGCAAATGATTTCTTTATGATGCTTTAATCTTTGTGGGGTTTGAGGTTGAGGAGCATTTAAAAGATTTAAAGTAAGAGTTTGGTCATGGAAGTTAGGTGTCTCATGAAAAACAATGTTGGAGCCAAATTTCAATGGTCTCCCAAGAAATAGATACCAAGTATCTATAGGAAACACATCATAGATAGCTTCATTCCTCAACTTGCTCATTGAAAATGAAAGTGGAGCTTCTTTAGTGATATTCACCTCAATTCTCAAATTGTGAAAATGGAGAGGATAAGAGTGAGATTGAGGGACAAGAGGTAGTATAACCTCCAAGTTGGATTTTGATTCAACTTCTTTCTCTTCAAGATCCAGAAGGATCTCATGTTCTTCCTTGGGCTCTTCTTGAATCTTGGTAGGCCCTTCTTCTTCTTGATTGAACCTTCATAGTTTCTTCCAAAGAAGGAACTAGTGTAGAATCCATTTGAATGAGAGCTTTAAGGGAGCTCTCATCCATAGTCAAGCTTTCTCTTGCTGCATCAAAACCAAAATAGGCTCATTTTCATCTTGAACCAATATCTTGTCTTGGAGAACAATTGATTTTTCTTCCAAGAGTTCTTCTTCAACGAGTTGATATGGATTGAATCTTACATTCATGTGTGACTTAAGCTTACTTAAAGTGTTGATTTTGGGCTTGCCTTAAAGAGCTCTCTCCCTCCTAAGGCATTTAAACCAATAATAGGCATAATCTTGGAGTTTTTCAGTAGCTATCAAGAGACTCTCTTCATGAGAATATCATTTAGCCTTAAAATAATCTTCAAGTGTTTGAACCCATCTGAAATGGATTGTAGGATCCAAAATAATACCATCAAAGTAAGGAGGCTCTTCTATGGCCTTCTTCTTTTGAGCAATTTGCTTACTAAGCTTTCTTACTTGAGCTTAAAGCTCAACAATGACCCTATTTATCTCATTGACCATGGTTGGTAGTAGTTTGCAGGGTGAAAAGAGGAAAAATGATGGAAACAAGGAAAGCACGTGCATGCTAAGGGTGACACGGATAAAAAATAGTTAAAAGGGGGGTGGCACAGTCATGCTTCGTGCACGAGGTGGGCGTGCCAAATTTCTGGGTCAAAATTTCAAAAAGTAGAATTTTGGCATGGGCGTGATAAGTGGCACAGGGTGGCAATGCCAAATTTTTTTGGTTTTGTGTTTTTGGCTTTTTTTGTAGAGTTTTAAGGATATGTTTAAGTTAGGGATTGTATTTGGGCTACAATTAGGGTTCATCGTGGACATAAGGAAGAGACTTAAAGAGAAAGAGAAGTAAATGTTAAAAAAGTAACAAAGAAGGATTGAAATCCAAATGAATCAAACACAAGGTGGATGGATTTGATGTTCACTAAGACGTAGGAACTTTTTGCTCTGATACCAATTGATGTGGAATAAGATCCTCAATATCCCGGATCAAAGATAACAAGGACGATAATTATACCAAGGATGCTTCTTTTGGAGTAAATTTCAAGCAATTAATAAGATTGTGAGTTTTGACCCAAAGGATGATCCAAAAGATAGATTAAACACTTCCCACCAAGCTCCTCTTAAAGGCTCATAACCACCTAAGAAGAACTCTAAAGGAAAGATTCAAAACTTTCCACCATATTCCCTTTCTAAAGGCTTAAGTCACCAAAGAAGAATTCTAAAGAAAAGACTTTATTCGCCATACTTAATTAAAGAGATAAAGATGTAGAGATTTTAGTGACAAAAAATTGCCATATGCCTTTGCATTCATAATTCAATTTCAAGCTTGGTGTACAAGGAGGCATTAGGGTTTATAAATACCCAACATGGGGGTGGTGGATTATCTGTTACAATAGTTGATAAGTGTACCAATAGGGAGATTATAAATTACCTTCAGAAATAAAATCGAATTACTAAGATAATTACAACCAAATGTGAGTTGTATTTTCCACGATTCATCCTCCATCTTCTAGAAAGCTTTTAGAAGACTCTACTCCACCAATAGAGGTGTCACCACTTGGAGTGTCTTCCTTGGTTAGTGTAGAATCACCCTATGCTAATTTATATCAAAGATAATAGCTATACCCTCATGAATTAAGGCCAAATTTTGATTGCTCCAAAATTAGAATTTTGTGCACACCCTATATATTTGGGCCATTTCTCCTAATATTGAAATCTAATGCCTAATTTTGGCTAATGACGCTATAATAGACATCTTACTGAATTACCAAAACTTAGGCTTGCTTCGTTTGAGCTTCGTTAGGTTGGATATTAACTTGACCCAAATTCAGGAAGTTTTCTAATAAAAACTAGCACTATATGAGTTGGGGTTTTCATCACTTCAAGGAATCAAAATGCAACCTAACTTCAAATTTTATTGTATGATCCTAAATTTAATTCCCTAGGCTTCCCAAAGAAGCATGGATCACCATAATTGGACATCGATAGGATGGTGATAAACGAAGTCAAAACCGAGTAATATGCAAGAACAGTGGCCAACTTAGCCAAGAAAAGTTGACTTAGGCTTTGGTGTGGATGAGGGTGTAGCCAAGAGTTGGCTTGGTTGGTATGCCTCACTTGAGTCTCATAAACTAGATGAAATAGAATAAACAACTTATTTCATTCTAAACTCATTCATTGCAAAGTTGTAATTCGAACATGCCCTTGATGCTTTATGCACCTCCTTTAGCCCCAAAGGGCTAAGGGTCGCTAAGCATGACACTAGGCTATCCGCTGCACCTTTAGCCCCCAAGGGGCTAAAGATTGCTAAGCACAACCTTAGGTCGTCTGCTACACCTTTAGCCCTTTGCGGCCGTAGGCCATTTGCTACACTTTTAGCCCCTAAGGGCTAACGATCGCTAAGCACGCCCCTAGGCTGTCCACTACATCTTCAGCCCCTAAGGGGCTAAGAATCGCTAAGCATGACCCTAGGCCGTTCGTTACACCTATAGCCCCCAAGGAGCTAAGGGTTATTAAGCATGACCCTACACCTTTAGCTATATAACAAAATTAGAACAAAAGATCAAGGTTTGAACAACTGAAACTTTGTTCATTCATGTCTCGAAAATACATGGGAAAAGTAAAAAAATTAAGGAATATGGGTTGTCCGATTCACAAGGGGAAATTCAATTGCCACCATTGCCATAGGCGGTCAGGGTCTCATTTAACACAATACTCTTCTCAGGGACCACCCGAGGAGCTCGAGCTACAGCAGGTGCAATTGTTGGAGGTTATTGGACAGATAGCAATTGCCGTTTATAGACCCTGAGCCAAGCCTCAAAAGCGTGCCAGTCGAGATTCACCAGTATGGTCCTCAGAGCTCTAGCCATGATTTGAGGGAGGACTCCTAGCTCAATGGCGTCATTAATGACCATGGCATAGAATGTAGCTTGAGAATTTCCTAGGCCTGAAAGTCTCTGGCAACCTCCTTGGCGTCTGCCTTAATGGAGTTCGAGCAAATTGTTTAATTGTTTGTCGACAACAGGGAGGGAAGAGGAGGCACTACTTTGTCCATTTTCTGCCATTTAAACATTTCCCACTCATTCATGACCATCTCTTCCATGTTGAGTTTTTAGCATGCAGACATTAAATGCAATAGGAAATCCTACCAATGGGTACAGGTGATAAATAACCTTGATAAGCGCATAGTTAGCGTAGGGAAAGAGAATGAATTAATGCTAGGGGAGACAAGGACAGAAAGAGCACCAATCGCAAATAATTTCATTCATTTCCTTCATTTTCAAATACATTTACCCCAAAAAAAAGAAAAGAAAGAAGAAACAGGTAACTCCATGGGGAGACACAAGATAAAGCCTCACATTCAAGGGAAACTCAATTCCCACCAACAATGGGCATGGTCGAAGTTCTGTTCGACCCCACACTCTCCTCAGGAGCGTTGACGGGCTTCAAGGGTACTGCTCCAATGATGCTCATAACAACTTTTTGGCTGACGGACAGCAACTGGTCCTTGTGGATGTTCATCCAAACTCCATACCCATATTGTACCCCTAGTTAATGACATTTAGAAATATGAGTACACCCAACTACGTCATCCGCTAGAATTATCGTAAGAGCTGGTAAAAAACATAAACTAGATGCAAATGAAGCAGTAATTGAATGATTAAATTTAAACAGCTAGTCTGCCACCATATTTAACTCTCTGAACACATGGTCTGTGATAATTTGAATACCTTGATCTCTTCACACTTGAATACTTTTCATAATATTATAAATTTGCCAAGGGATGTTAATCTTCCCCTCCAGGCTTGTATGACTATTTTATTATCGCCTTTTACAATTAAATGATGGAAACCCACTTGAATAGCTGAAGACAACCCATCGCATAATACTCTAACCTTTGACACTAATATCGAAGTGTTATTGTAATAAGCTCTCTTGCCTTCAGTAATCTGCTAGTCCAATCCCAAACGATAAAGCCTCGTGTTGCTGAGGAGTTATTGAGTGATTCGTCAAAGTTGAGTCTTGATGAACCTTTGAGAGGGGGTGCCACCTCACAAAATGAATTGGGATGGAAGGGGGAGAAGGAGGCCCCCTTGATTTAGTATCAACCGATATACAAGTGCGGATTCTCCATTATAAGCTAGCTTCTTGTGCCCGAATTAAATCCAGGGGATTGAAAATTTATCCCTAAAGACTGTTGCATTCCTAGATTTTCAGATGCTCCACAATAGAAATGAAAACTTTTGTTTTAACTTTCGATCACAAAAGGAGTGAATCTTACCCAAACTTTGTGATAAGCCTTGGCATCCAGTAGGAGAAACACTAAGTGAAAGCCAATGATATTTGTCCACAACTTCCCACACCTTCTTGACTATCTAACAATCTTTGAATAGGTGTTATGAAGATTCAACATCAGCAAGGCATATCGGACAAACTCGATCAATAATAAGTAACCATCTCAAAAGATGCCTCTTATCGATATAGCTTTATGGCACAATTGCTGCACGAAGATTAGAATTTTAGGCATAGTATCAATTTTTCATATCCAGTTATTGATGAACGATAAATTCACCCATTTTACGTGCCTCTTACACCCACTTTTAGCTCGTATAATAACTTAATTCTTAGGAGTTTTACTTGTTTTATTTATGTTTTGCAGGAAATAATTCCAAATCAAGCAAACGTCGCGAAAAGGGACGAAGATGGGACGAAACGAAGAAAAACAGTGGAAACCGACGAAAACCGGCAAAACTGGACAAATCAGGGAGCGCACGGTCGGTTGCAGGATACGCACGGCCGTGCCTTGAAGCCAGAAGCTGCGCACGGTTGAACGCACGACCGTGCTCCTGAACCGTGCCTACCCCAGACACGCACGGGTGCCCGTGCGTAGGTGGCACGACCGTGCCTCCCCCCCAGTTCGTCGAACACCTCGGTTTCTATTTAAGCTTCGTTCGGGCGTCTGTTTGAGGGGGGTCGTTCGGGGTTCGCTTGGAGCTTCTCTCTGGCAATTCTTAGGTTAGATTGTAGGTTAGTTTATCAAATAAAAACCTCAGTAGGAGGATTAGTTTAGGATTGAAGATTGTAATTTTGGGATTCAACCTGTGAATTTCAAGTTCCTTCTATCAATTCAAGCCTAAGTTTTCTCTCTCTTTCTCTCTCTCTTTATTTTACGCTTTTGTTCTTGTTTTGATTCTTGTTAGTTTAATTCTTGAATTCGATTTGTTTAGTTTATATGTTTAGTTTTCATTGTTGATTCATGCTATTTAGTTGTTTAGAATTGTTTTATTTCACTCTCTTTGTTTTGTTCTTCAAGTTTTTGTTCTTAGTTGTTAGTTTAGGTTTCGATGTGTTTGTGATGTTTAGTTGTTAGATTTTGTGGTATTGGATTGTGATTAGCCTCTTGATGGCTAATTGATCTTGTAATAGGCCTCACCATACCCAATCTATGCTTAGAACCTAGAGTTTTTCCTCACGCCCGCCAAGTGTTCGATGAAATGTTTGAGAGAGCTTTCATCCATATTTTTGGGCGATTGACTTATGCTGAG
>JACYFF010031959.1:84619334-84635818 GCA_017589665.1 Selenicereus undatus
TGCAACCGATCATCTCTTGTTCTCAGTGTGGTTTGGGTAGGTTAGGACTCGTCTTGATTAACTGGTTCATCACTTGGTGAAGTCATAACCGCAAGTCCCCTTTTTTGTTTATTTGTTTTAGTAGTTTAGTCCTTCTTCCTTCACTCTTTCTTTGGCCTAGATTGAGACGCTTTAGTTAGCCTCGGTAGTTGGAAACACAACTCCCTGCGGACGACACCCCAAGTACTCAACGATACACCTTGCACTTGGGGTTTATAAATATTAAAACTTTTTACCTAACAGTTATAAGACCATTTAGAAGTTTCATAGGACTGGATGCCATGAGCTACTCAAGTGGTTGATTTTGTGGAGAAATCACCTTAGCTCTTTAATCCCCAACAAAAGGAATAATTTGTTTCATGAATATCGGTATACCCTGATTTTTCTGAACAATAGGGTGGCTATTGAGGACTATCGTAAGATGCGAGATATCCTGTCGTGACTGTTGTGTAATAAAATTATAAAGTTTTGCACGGGATTAGAGAATGTTTTCTTCATTTATTCCCATTATATCTATTAAATTCTCATTCAGTGGCGGAGCCACTAAGGGGCAAGGGGCGTCAATTAAGCCCCAACTTTTTGGAGAAAAAAATTAAATGTGAGATATTTTGGTGAAAAAAAAGATATATATTAATTAGTTCTTAGATACTTCACAAAGGAGTACACAATAGGCTGGTTGGTTGTCTATTGCTTTGGGTGAGAGGTCGTAGGTTTGACTCCTTGTGTTGCCTTTTATATAATTTTTTTCTGAATCTTTTTAAAAGTTTGTTGAATGATGATATCATGTTTTACTTTCAAAATATAAGATCTCGTCGACCACAATTTTCTTGAATGTATTAGCTACGCACTTCATTTTTAGAACTATTAAAATTTATGTTATGTGTATTATTAATTTGACCCCCTTACTTTAAATCCTAATGCCGTCCATATTCCCATTTTCTATCAAAATTCAAATCAAAAAGAAATCAGACTTTTCCTATCTTCAAAATAATTCTTTTCTTGAGAATTTGAGAGCCTCTAACGTTTAATTAAAAGGTGAAATGAGCGTTAGCCCATCGACCTTAATCTTAATTAAACCACAAAAAAAAAAAAAGAAGAAGAAAGAAATGGGGAAAAAAACAAAGAAAGCCCCTTTACCCCATTTCCCCTCATGTACAAATGCAAGACCCTCAAAAATTTCTCCTTCCTTTCTCAAATGTAATAATTCCCCTTTTCAAAAATTTCCCCGACACACTCTCTCTCTCCTCTTTCTTTCTTCACTCCTCGTTCTCCCTCTCTGTCCTTCCTCTCCTCCCTCTCGCCTCTCAGCTGCAAGAACACAATGAGCAACAGCGGCGGCTCTAGGGTTTCGATCCCAAACAGTGTTCGCAAAACGATTCAGGATATCAAGGAGATCACCGGCAATCACAGCGAAGAAGACATCTATGCAATGCTCAAGGAGTGCTCTATGGATCCCAACGAAACCACTCAGAGGCTCCTCCATCTCGGTAAATCAAATGTTTCTCCCCTGTTCTGTCGAATGGCTGGATGCGATTCTTCGGGGTTCGGTTTTGCTAGTTGAACACACAATTTCCCATTTGATTTTGAGTGTTTTGAAGGGTTGATGCATCTTATGATTTGGTCTGACGAGGGTTTTTGTTTTGCCTCTTTTCTCTTGTTCCTTTTTTTTTGGTTGTGCTGCTAAGCTGTTTTGCCCCTCTCTTTTGTTTTTTTTTTTGGAACAGGTCTTTGGGCGTATTGCTTGAATTCTGTTATCACCTTATTTCGAATTTTTTAATAAGAGAAAGCTGGTGTAAATTTTGGTGGTAGTCGACTGCTCTGTGCTAGAGATGCTTTACAGCCAACTTTTGCTCGCTTCTGTTTTATCGTTGGCTGGGGAAGTGCGTAAAATTTTTAAATATTTGTATCAATAAGCGTCCAAAAACCCATGGTAGGCAAATGCCTACCAAGGTGTCAAGCTTGACTTGTTGTGGTGATTAGACAAGAATTGACATGTAACTGCACCCAGTATATTGTTCGGTTAAAGAATCTGAAGAAAGTTCATGGAGATTTGTCTATTGTTAACTCTTTTGCTGGGTTTCACAGAAGGAATAGAAGGGGAGACCTCAGAATTTGTGGAATTTTGTTTGTCAACCCTGCTTGACAGATGGTTTAGGACCCTGAACTGTTAGGAATGAAGGGATTTGTGGTCGTCTGGGTTGCATGGTCTTTTAGTACGTGATTGATGTTCAATTAAATTTGTCTTAGTTGGCATTTATGCTGTCGTTCAGCAGTGTAGGTCAGTAACCCTTAGATAGGCCATTTTAGCTTCAAGTGTTATTTTATCTGCCGGATAAGTTAAAGAGATTTTTGTTATGGTTTGAGCAATCTTAGTTGTTTATTAGCCATTTGAGTTTGACCCTGTATGTTGTGACAATTCTGTGAATTGATGTAGGATGTTATGATGTTGACTGGTCATATTTCAATATGTTTCTAAGAGTTATTATGTCCCTACTTTGCAGGCCTTTGTCAAATGTGAATGTATGATAATCGTTGGATGAGTTTTAAAGTTTGGCTTATGGATTAGAGGGAAGTTGATACTCGATATCAACTGGATATGATTTTTATGTACCTTTTTATGATCAGCTGTCTTTTTGAGGTGGTCTTGATTAGGCCTGATATCCATGCAACAATGGATCATGCCAAGTTCCTGTGATTTAATTATAATGTTTTAGAATAATTCATGTTGCCATTTTCTTCTATGTGTGTTTAATCTTGCCCAATGCTGTGCTGCTAGTAGTTGATGCTTTATGAGGAGTATGTGTGAGATGTAGCATTCTTCATTTATCGCTTGCACAAATTGATTTTCCATTAATGAACATGATATCTATTACCCTGCAGATACATTTCATGAGGTGAAAAGGAAGCGTGATAAGAGAAAGGAGGTATTTACCACACATCCTTGCCTGAGATATGATGTAGCATGTATGAGTTAAATTATAGAAGTATACAAAGTGTGTTGCAACCTACTGTATGGCTATTGGCTGAAATTGTGAGATCAGCATTTATTGGTCCATGTGGTCTTCACTTGTGTACAGATGACCCTACTGTGCTTCCCCTTTTGCTTGTGTTGTCCATGATCATGGGTATGCCAAGTCAATGGCATATTTTGCATGTGCTTTTGTGAACGAACAATATGTCTGGTTGATTGATGTCTTTGATGCTCAAGTCGACCGATTTGGCTATGACTATGGTTTTGGCTACTGTTTTTGAACGAAGGGCCAACATCTCTCAAAGCTATAAAAGAGAATTTCATCTCACTGATAATTAGTTGCAGTTTTGGAATGTATTAGGGCCATGTGGAGTTTTCCCTTTTCCCTTAACCCCAACCCTCTCCCATGCCTTCCCCATTATGGTGTCCCTCTGAGATATGAGGTAGATGGTCATCTTACTTGCCAAGAAAATGGGGGAAAGGAAGGCTGCAGATGACAAAAAGTAATGTATGAAGACCTTGTTCCTTGTCCATACCGCTTTACCATTTGCTACCATGTACTGAAAATACTATGTATTGTTACAGACTGTGAAGAGCAGATCAGCTGAAGAATCGAGGGGGAAACCTGGCTATCAAGGGCGAGGGGCAAGGGGTGCTCGAGGGGGCTCTTATTCACAATATACTTCCAATGGTACTTATGGATGCTAATATTATGGTTAATTTCTATCTCCTTCACGCAATAGGCCAACTGGCTTGCACTCACATGCATTAGAACCTAGCACACCCAGGTCAAGCCCCCCCCCCCCCTTCAAAAAAAAAAAGAAAAGAAAAAACCATGCCTGCTTGATCAAGTGATCCTGTACTGTCCTGAATGGCTGACTTTTAGTCATTACTTTAGAATTATCTAGATTTGAATTTTTCCATGTGCAGTTTCTACTTTACTTACTAATGCTGTTTTCTATAGCATTCTATTGCTATTTCTATGATTCCATGATACTGGGAACACTCTCTCTCTCTTCTTTGCTAACAATTATTTATGAGAGAATTGAGGTGTTAATGAATCTGACTTGGGTTCTTACTAAAGCAGTCCATGCAATAATTTAAAATGTCTAATGTTCGCTGAAATGCCTGGATCTTTGATGTTGTTCATGGTAAGAAATTAAGAATACATGTAAATGGATGTCCATTTTGTTATTCTTTGACTAAGTCGAATAAACGAGTCTTAAATGTTGCTCAGGATCCCCAATTAATCTTAACTGGCTTGTAAAGAAGTTTGGAGGGTCTACCAATGCATGCCTATTTTTGAAAAAGGAAATCTAAATTAAACAGAGCCCATGTGGAACCAAATCTAAAAATCTAAAAGAAGATTAAAGTAAGCTAGGCATAAAAAAAACCTGTTAACTGTTTTGAAAAGGAAGGGTGTGACTTGTTAAGTAAGATGGTGTGGAAGGAATATGATAGTTGAAAACCTGATGCAAGCTAACATAGTGCGGGAGAGTCACGAGAAGCAGGTATAACACTTTAGAGTAGTTCCGATGAACCACTAGTTATAATTTCTTATCTTCTTGGGATAACCATATGGTCAATGCCATGTCTGCTAAACCCTGTCTGAATTCTTTTTATAATTTTACTTTTTCTTGCTCTGATGGTGATTGTTTGGCAAAGCCATGTCTGCTAAATCAGTCTGAATTCTTTTTAGTTTTATTACTTCTTCATGCTCTGATAGTGATCGTTTGTTTGGCCTGCTGATTGTGGTATCTTACCTTGTTTTGCGCATTTTATCCTCATTCAATCTCACTCCTAGTCTCCTAGAGTCCTACCTATCCAGATAATTTTTTATTTATTCTTTTATTCTATCTTTCCTATTATGTCGGCATCCGTTCATTTTATGTCATAATATCCTCTGGGTATTGCTTAATTGAGCAGCATCTCTTTGTTGCATGGAAATTCTTGAGGCAGTCCTGGACTTTTTCCATCCTGCCTGGATGTACCCTCGCCAATTCCACACTGTCTTTTATGATGAGCCAAGGCTTTATGACTTGTCTTCCTGTCTAGATGATGGGCCTTTAGATAAATGCTTTCAAATAGTTGTTCTTTAGATTTCGTATGTAACATCAGTCTTAGTTTAAAAAAGGCCGCATGAGGCACACTGAAGCGCGCCTCAATGTGAGGCGACTAGGTTAGCGCTTCGGAGGGAATAAGGTTTGCCTCAAGGATGCAAGGCTGTATCTTCCCCCGTTTTCTTCTTTTTCATAGCCTTGTCTTTAGTTTTTGTCTTCTTTTCTTTCCTTGGGAGCTAAAAGGTGAGTTATGCTTGTATAGTAAGTGTGTGCATTGGTGAACTATGATGATAAGATAATGTGTCTTAAGATTATTTGCAATGTTAGTTGTTATATTGACATCTAATCACTTTTATAATGCATTTATCTAACTTGTATCCGCAAAATAATGTCAAAGACTTCTAAAATTTTTTGCATTGAATTGTGCCTTGCATCCATGATGCGTGCGCCTTCGCCTCGCGCTTTGGGAGCTGATGTGCCTCAGTGCGCCTTGCCTCTTTTAAAACTAAGACATCAGTTACTAGAAGAATATGGTCAAAATTTCCCCCTTTTACCGGTTACAGTGAGAGTGGGGAAAATGAGGTGCACAGTGGGAGTATTTATTTAGAATTTATGTTTAACAGGTCATGGAAATATTCTAGAATGAAAAGAATCAATGCTCTAATGGTGACGTCAATTGAAGGTCACTCATTTGGCGAAGTTAGAGTGATTTTAAGGGTCGTTAATCTTCATTTTCTTTTTGGATGCGGAAGACGACATTATTTTTAAAGACTTAGATACATCAAATACTGAAGGAGAAAAAGTTCATGTCAGATAGTGAACAGAACAAAATATACACATTTGTAAACTGAAGCAAATTTGTTTAATTTATTTGTTGAAATGCTGATCTTGTTGAAATGCTGATCTGTTTGTAATTGAATAAGTGATTACTTTTTTTTTTTTTGGTTTTGTTGAAGTATAGTCTTCTTGTCCTAATGCTGGTAAGGCTTGGGTACTATTGCTTATTTGTTTCTTTCTTCTTCATGCTAGATGCTGGGGGTCGGAGGAATGCAGTCATTAGGAGGGAGAATGGAGTAGAAGAGGGTAGAGAGAAAGCTTTCAGGCAGTCTCCTGCCCCTATTTCTAAGGGAGCAGATTCAATCCAGCCACTTCATGTAGAAAAGTAAGTAGCTTCTAGAAGTTATGGAACAGTGTACTGCAGGTCAAATATTAATTGGATTTTACTACCAAGTGATCAGTAAATTTCAATAAGTTTTGACTTTAAGTTGCAAACATTTTTGCAGATCATCATCCATTACTATGAATGGGCCAGTGAAGGTGCCAAATGGTACCCTCAGTGGTATACATGGTGCTCAGTCTTCTGGAGTTGTTGATGCCCCACTGTCAAAAGAAAACATTGATGCTAATGCTGACAGTTCATCAAGGACAATGCCCAAGGCTAGCGTAGAAAACACACCTAATATTGCTGCAGTCGGTACCATCAAACATGAAGTGCAGATTGAGCGAATAGCTGTCAAACATGAGCAAGCTCTGGCTGTTCCTGATGACAAGGGGCCTGGCACCACTGACTCCATGAGGAATAGCCATCTTGATCAACATGAGCCTCCGAGTGTAGACGGACTGGAGCTGTTGTCATCCATGATAAACAAGGAGGTCCTTGTACAGCATGTTGCTCAGCCAATGGTTTTGAATGAATGCTCAGCTGCTGAAAAGAGTTGTTCTCCAGACAGTAATTCTGCTGTCAAATCTTCCTCATCGCGAGGTACTGGTCAAATAGAATGTATTTGCTGCTCAGGAGAATGTTTGGATTGCTTATCAATGATTTCTTGTGCGTGTGGTGCAATATTTAATGTGCTTGTTATCGATTTGTCATGCATACAATGGGGGCAAACTGCATTGCTGCTATCTCTTGAAAATTTAGTCGTGCAATGGGCAGGTTAGCATGTAACCATGGGTGCATTAAAGTCCTCGATACATGTTCTTATCATACATTGCCTGGGCATGTGTGCTATTAGGTTTTTTTTTGGAGACTGGATGGATACGGTCATTATGATGCACTTATGACGTACTGTGATTAAGAACCACCAACCTTCAAATGTCATTTTCACATGGATGATAATTTGGGACTCCCAAAACCACTTTCTGTCCAACTCGAGATCCCAATTGCTTTGCACTTCTTGCATTTGGAACTTCCACACTATTGTGCCACTGGTTTCAACCTTCTGAATCTCTGTATAGACTCTGATATTTTGATTAGTGAGAGCTGAGTTATTGCTGGGTTTGAGAGTAAGAAATTCAACGTGAAATGTTGTCATGATTTATTCACTTAACCAACCTGGTTTTTTAGGATCCAGGGTGTATGCCAAGTTTTTAAAATGTCTCAGTCGTGTAACCCTTGCCATTCTTGTGCTTGGGATGGGTAATAGCAAACAAATGTTGATCTAGGCCTTAGCTCTTCTGATTATATTCCTGAGTTAGTTTATGTGGATTTGCGTATACCCCAAGCTGTGTTTAAAGAAGCGCGCCTGGGTGCACCTAGGCTTACAAAAGCCCGAAGCCCAACTTGTTGCTCCTTGCAAGGGGGTAAGCCTAGATAAATGCACGCTTTTAAGCCCAGTAAACACACACTTTTTTGTGCTTCAGACCGTGGCTCAAAACGACCCAAGCGTGCGCTTTATGGAAAAAGATCATAGGAGAGAGAGAAAAGGGAAAACACATGCCATGGAAATACACAAATACCTTTAGATTGACACTTACCTTTGCTATATTATTCAATTTCGGGGTAGAAACCCTTATCTCATTGCATGCAATTGCTTCGAGTATAGACTAAATTGATGAACCCTAATTCAGAAACCCTAATTTTTGTATGGAGGGTTAGCTGTCGTTGAAGGCTTGTACAGTGTTCTACTAAAGGCATAGTTGACCAATCTTTTCCGATACTTTTCCGGCAACCAATCTACACCGGGCTCTTCCTCTCTTTGGATGGGAAATATGGTGCCGCCAACGCCAATAATATGGAAAAGAGGATTAAAGGATATACTTGCCTCCCATCCTAATTTGTTGTGATGCTGTCAAATATTGTTTCCTCCCTTTTTTTCTCTCCTTCCTGAAATGCCTTCAGAGTTCAGAGTGGATGAACCTAATGTAAGATACTATAGTATGGTCCGCTGTGATGTCTAGTCACTTGTTTAATGCTATCATCTAACTTATTTGTCAAAAACATGATTTGAAAATGATTTTCAAGCAAATTTGAGTAAAAGCGTGCCTCGTGTCCGAAAACCGCACTTTTGCATCGAAACGTGTGCGCTGAGCCTCAGGACCCTTTGCGTTTTTGTGCGCCTTGAGCTTTTTTGATCTAAGACCCCAAGGTACGATATGATTACAGAATAGCAAGATTTCATATCTCTTTCCCAGAGTCGCATTTTGGCTTTAGTCTGTTCTATGTATTTCACCATTTGATAACTATACTGTGAGCTGATCGAGTTCAGATGATAAATTGAAAAGTTATCATACAATATCTATTGCAATATTGCTGCATTCTTAGGCCATGGACTAGATATTATGATCAACATGTCCTCTTAGATGATGTTTTGACTGAGCAGTGTTGTTGATGGAATGCTCCCTGAATAATTATAAATTTCTCAGGTGTGGAGGAGGCAGCCTCAAAGTTCCAGAAGTTAAGATTTCCTGATGGGCAGCATGTCATCATTCCTGATCATATGCAAGTCCCGGATGCTGTAAAAAATGTATTAAGTTTCGGAAGCCTTAATGCAAGTTTTGGAGTTAAAGATAACCATTTCAATGGTGAAAGCAATGAGAACGTGAAGGCTGGTGTTGATTTGGCTCATGAAGAAACTGCATGTGAACCTCCTTCATGGTCAGGAAATTAATATGGCTTTCCTTTCCTTCCATTTAAAATTCTCATGAACCTCAAGTTATCAGGGGTTTGTGATTTCTCTTACATACCTTCTTAGCTGGGAACCAGTTGATGGCTGTTTTTATTTATTTATGTATAATTTTTAATCTGGATGGCTAACTAAGCAATGGCATATTTGCCAAGGTACTTGCTAATTCTATCGTCAATATGCTTGTCATCATGAATACATCTGTGATTTATACTGGCACTGGATTCAGTCTTTCCAAGTTCAAGTGGGCTGACACAAAGTAAAGTCAAAGAATGTTTCAAGCTGTTAAAAGCTAAGTTTTAGTGTGTGGAATGCATACTTGATGGATGATACTAGTTTTTTGTATCATCTATTAGTCTTAAGCTTGAATGCAAGTTATCTGTTGAATGTGAAATTATTGTAGTGGCATGTTTGTGTCATGGAATCTTTCTCGGTTTCTCCCTCATATTGGAGCATATCTATGCTGCTATGTTGCTTTTCTATGTCTTCGTGTGGAATTGTGGATGTGCTTTTCTTGCATGTTTCTTAGATGAGATTTTGTGTGTGAGGTTTATTGGGTTAAGTCTTACTGGCCCTAAAGCTTTGCTATATGTATGACATATGGTATACAGTGATCAAGATGTAGTGCCAACTGCCCCTGAAGGAAAAGATGTGGATAATCCCCAATCTCCATCAAACGAACCTGAAAAAAATTCACCCTCAGACACAAAAGAAAATGAACCTGAAAAGAATTCACCCTCGGACACGAAAGTTTCTTCTACTGCAACAGTTGTGAAGAATGATGAGCTGAAGGAAGAAATTTTGCCTGCTGTCGGCCCTCCATTTCCAGTTGTTCAAACTACGCCAAGTTATAGCTTTGGTTTTATGCCTCCTATGTTGGTGAATCCACTTGTCCAACCTGATGCATTTGACTCCCAACCTACAGTGTCAAATTCTTTGGTCTCTCTCTCTCTCTCTCTGTTGTTTTATTTTTTAATTTTTTAATGGCAGGTAATATAAAAATACAGTACAATCTCCCTGCGACAGCAGCTAAACTATGAGCTTCTTCACATTTTAGTTTGTTGACCTTAACCAGACCATTATATTTTAAGAAGTTTGAGATGTACTTAAAACACCGAAGTGGCATGATCATCCTTTGGAACTTTAGCATGGCGCCCAACCGTGTTCAGCAAAATCATGGGATCAATCCACAGGTCTAGCGAACAATAGGAGAGTCCTGAGCTAGAAGTCATTGGCAAAGCCAAAGTTTCCGTGGTAAATATGTTAGTCATCAATGTTGGAACTATTTTTTTGTAATTTTTACATGATCAAACTCGCAAACTATGCCAGGTCCTCATTTAACTCTCCTTTCTAGCATCATTCCATCATATTGTAATGTTGCTATACCACGGTGGGCTGCCCCGTGAAAAGAAATGGCAAAGTTTTAAAGACATGAGCCACTCTCTTGTAGTTTGCTATATATAGCCAACTTTGCGGTGGGAAAAGGCTTAGTTTTGGACCTTCTGGTTATTTAGTTGCATTTGGCCACCAAGAAACTTCTTCTTTGCCCTTTTTTTTCGTGGGTAATGTGGCGAAGGGCCCAACAAGAAAATTTGGATCCTTTGCGGGCTGCTCTTCCCCCTTTTTGTGGTCCCCTGCTTTTTTTGGGGGGGGGGGTGACTGTATCCAACACCATTCCCAGCAGCACCTAAGTATAAGTTCATCTTCCCAGACCTGCAGGAACTGTTTTTCATGAAGCCACTATTAGAAATACTCTGTACTCGAGTTATCCCGATATGTAGCAGTTCAGAATAAACTTGTGTCAGGGACCAAAGAAATTGTGCACGAGGTTTTTTTGATGCAAAAAAAAAGAAAGAAAGAAGCTGATAGCGCTATTCATAAGAACAATTTATTCGCAACTGACCATGCATTTAGAATTATTCGTGCTGGGTTTGTGGCATTAAATAAAATTTGAACCATGTAAATCCAGCTGTAATCTCTTTGCCCTGAAATCTTTTATTATCCCTGTTTCTGCATTATTCATTTGTTGTATTTCTCAACCAAGCAGAGCGACTGGACTTTTTTGGTGGGGGGTTGAAGACCAATGTCTAAGCATGCAATATTTCTGCCTGCAGAATGATGTTCTTTATAGAAAATTAGGAATAGCCCAAAACTGTCAAAGTGTCAATAGTCATTTAATTCGTGATTTATACTGATTAGTGCTGTGGATTCCTTTTTCTTAGACTTGTATATTTGACTCAACCTGTGAGGTTCTGACTAGTGTTTGCGTGATTGCAGAGTGGGAGCTCTCCACCTATCTCTACTTCAGCATCCACTCCTCCCCCAACACAATCTGCTGCGGTGCAGAACTCCGTTCCCATGTCTCCTCAACCAATTGCACTTTTTCGCCAACCTTTTCCTGCAAACTATATTCCTTACAGCCACTATTACTCTCCATTTTATGTACCTCCGACAGTGCATCAATACTTTGGTCACACAGCATTTCCTCCACCTCTTCCAACTGGTAATGTGTATCTAACCCCACCAGCTGCTGCTGCAGGAATGAAAATCTCTCCTGCACCTTATAAGCTGGGAGCCAACACAGGAAACCATGTGCCTGCTGGTTTGCCACCTTGTTATGGTACTTACAGCTCCTTGCAGGTTCCAGTCAGTCCTAGTGTAGCTGTGACATCTGGAAATTCCAGCTCTACTGAAGATCTGATGCCATCTGCTTTAAAAGAAAATAATGTATATGCAGTACAGCAGGTTGGTTCTCAATCCTTTCCCCTCTCCTCCTGGCCTCTCTTGTTTTCTTCCATTTTTATGTCTTTCTAGGGAAGGGGATTTTGGGTTTAGGTAGCATTACTCTTTCCCTATCACATATTGTTGGCAGAAATGAATTTGGTTTTGACTTGGCATGGAAACATGTGCAAGAGTAACTTTACCTGGACTTTTCAAGCTGATTGTCACTTATTTTATATAAGAAAATATATTTGAAGTTTTGGCTTTGTGAATTTCTACTCTCTTGTCTCTTTCAGAGTGGGGATTGCTTTCGTTGGGTTTCCATTCCTTCTTCCTTTTCCTTTTAATGTACGTTATTGATTATTAATTTTGAGTTCTGATGGCAAGAATCTGGGTTATATCGTGGGATTATTAGCTATAACCTTTAGCATGCCTAACTCTTGGGTTTCTTGCTTTCAAGTTGTTTTTTTTTTTTGGGGGGGGGGGGGTGTGCAGCTGATGAGTGGTATCTCTTTGTCCATGGCTTTCCAACTGTGGATTTGTGGTTGCTTAGTGGTTCACAGGGCTTTGAGAGCTTGGTTAGAGGGGAGAACTTTTTAGAAAAGAAATGTCTAAAGTTCATTGTATTTCAAAAATCTTGGGTCTTGTTGGAACTAGGTTCCTACAACTCAACTGTAGGGCTAGGGGTATGCCGGTATGCTCATCCAACCCAGCAACACCTTACACTCAATGGGGTTTTGGTTTGATCTACAACTCAATTGTAGGCTAAGCCACTAAGGTATGCTCATCCAACCTATTGGACACCTTGTGCCGTGGGTTTTTCGGGTTTTGGTTTGATCTGGTTCTTAATGATAAAACGCAAGTGAATCTCTTATTGATCAAACAACATGGGTTATCTGGTCTTGGCTTCATTACCAAAATCAACTCCCAATGTGAGTCTTGCTGAAGCAGCCTCTGGAACATCTAGATATAGCCTGTAGGCAGCGTTGCCCTACTTGAGGCTCTTTTTGAGGGACCCTGAAAACTTACTGAAGTAGTCTTGAATGAGCTATAATGGAAATTCAACTACTAATATTTGAGCTAACCTACACGATCTGTCATAACTTGTGATATTTTTTCTGTACAGAGTGAAGGCCCTGCTGTATGGCTTCCTGCAGGAGGCAGAGACACTGCCAGCTTCCCTCTTAACTCTTTGATGAATGTTCCTCCACATGGGCAGCCTGTGATCTCCCCCCAGTCTACCCCAGGCGCCTTTGCTGTCTACCATGCTCTACAGCCCATGGCAAGTCTAGGACCTGGTCTAACCCTGTTGTCTCAACCCATGGCCGGGTCCACTGAGTCGGTGGCAGTGGGCCCTCCTTCCAACACCTATCAGCAGCAGCACCCACAACGCCAGCAGCAGCCGATGAATTGGAATGTGTGAGTTTCAGAGTTAAGACTTGGTTAAACACACAGCAAATACCTGGTAAGTATATGACTAGAATGAATGAAGTTTGAAAGCCCTTTTTGGATGGGGGAGAGAAACTGAGAAAGTATACATTGGCCTGGTCAGAGTGTAAATACTGAACTTGTGGCCATGGATCTGAGTTGAAACTAAGATAGGTCGTGCAGCTTTTTCCCTTTGTTTTTGGCTATTATCCGTCGGCATTAGAGTTGTTAATGGCTTCCAATTCTTAACAGTTTCAATTTTTTCTCCCCCTGTTGGAGGCTGATAGGAATTTAAGAAGTATGAACAGTGGAATCCCCCCCCCCCCCCCCCCCCAAAACCCTTTTTTCAACTTTTGGGTTTTCTGGAAATCTACATCTCTCGTGTATATTGGATTTTTGGTGGAAGCATAAGGCGGTTTTATAGTGTCTGTTGTAATTGGTAGAAAGGAATTATCTCTAACATTTTCATTTGATTCATCCACTGTAGTTTGTATCATTGGCTGAAAAAGATCCTTTTGTGCTGTTTCTATTTTTTGGGGTTTTTCGAAGGAGGACGGGACGTGGTGGACCTGGTGGTTGGGTGTTTCTTATATATGATTAGTTGTGTATTCCTTCCCCTTGGAATGTCTTAGGGGTCGTTTGGTATGGAAAAAAAGGAATGAAATGGAATCAAGAAACGATATTTGGGAGTTTGGGAATGGAACTCGAATATTTTTTCTTTTGTTTGGTAGATAATGGGAATGAAATATCGTTTCAGTGATGAGTTAGGAATGGAATTCATTCATTTTTGTATTTTAATTTTTAATCTGTATTGTCTTGGATCGATGAATGATACGCAGTCTGTCCGTTCTCAGGCAACAGTATTCATGAACACAGTGCTTCGAAGACATACTTCCTCAACCATATCTCAACAACGGACAAACACCCCCCCCCCCCCCAAAAAAAAAACCCAAAAAAATAAGAAGCAACTGAAATACTTGTTCAACCCCCAGAAACTGCAAATGTTCAATCCACCAAAAAAGAAGAAAAGGGAGATTGAAGAACCATAGACCAATCCTAGGTCCGAACCCCAGAGCAGAGGGGGAATCTAATCTTGGGAAAGGAGAGACAGTCAGAGGACGGCGACTTCAAACAACGCTTCCATACTTGAAACTCCCAATTTGAAACTCCTCAACCATATCTAATAGCTTGGGTTTTGTTTCAGCTTGGGTTTCCACTTCAAACAACGCTTCCATACTTGAAACTCCCAATTTCGAAAAGCTTCCACTATGAGCCCGGGGGGGGGGGGGGTTGCGCGGGGGGCGGGACTCTTCATTGGAAGCGCCATTGAGCGTGCGCCACCAATAGGAAATAGTTGATAATTGAACAGCATTTTTTGCTGTAATTCACCGTAAGTTTATTTTAGGACATTACCAGCCTGAGTTTTAGTTTTTTGAAACTCAAGTCTGCCATATTAGCAAGAGTTCCATTTACATTCTGTTTAGTTTCTCAATCAATAAAACTCATTTCAGGATAATTAAATTAAATATTTGTCATAGAGCCCACCATAAATATAATTTATTGCTTATTCTTTTAATTTTGTATTTGTATTTTAACTTTTGTAACTTGTATGAATGTTTTTTATTTTTGGAATTAAAAAATATTGATTTTATTGACCATAAAAATGGATAATTTTATTTTAAATTTTCGTAAAATTGATCACTTAATTTGTATTGGTTAAATGAACAAAAGAAAACAGAATAAAAAGTAAATATGAATTATTGATATTGAAAACAAAATACAATACGAAGATTTGACAATTAAAAAAAAGTATAACACGAATTAACGTTCGACTATTTAAAAAGTACAACCCAAAAGATCGACAAATAACACATAACAATTACGGTTACGATCTTCATCACGCCGTATTTCGATTCCATATTTCTTCCACCAAGTCTGATTCAAGACGTGCCTGTAACTATGGCTCATGAACTCGTACTACTCTACGAACGTAGGCTGCATAGTATGAATGATGGTCCCATCGGACATTAGGTTGCGGAGTATTGCCCTCTACATTATCATATTCAAAAGTAAGGTCATACGAATCACACTCGTCATCGACGATCATGTTATGGAGTATGACACATGCCTTCATTCCCATACCCAATTCAGCCTTGTCCATGTTTCGAATAGGGCCACAGATGATGGCGCAGGGAGCTTGTAGAACTCCAAATGCTCTATGCCCATCCTTGATAACAGACCTTGATGCTCAACAAACAATTTTGCCTTTGCTCCTTGAGGAAAGGAGATAGTCTTGATGATGGTGGCCCATCTCGGATAAATACCGTCAGACAAAAAGTATCCAATATTGTACTTGCGATCATTGACTACATACTTTGCATTTTGGAGCCCAACCCTCATACACCTCTTGGAAAACATCGGAATGGTGAATGACATTTAAATCGTTGAGGCTTCCCGGGTACCCAAAGAATGCATTCCATATCTAAAGGTCATACGAAGCAACAACTTCAAGAATCAAGATGGGAACTTCGTATACTCTTTTTGCAAACACTCCTTTCCAACCAGTTGGATAGTTTTTCCATTCCCAGTGCATATAGTTGATGCTTCCTAACATACCTGGGAAGTCATGGACTTCTACCACTTGTAATAGATTATCAACGTCAGCCTAGGTTAGTTTTCTTAAGTATTCTTTCCCAAATACTTGAATGACCCCAGCGGCAAAATTTTTCATACACTTCATAGCTGTGCTTTCACCAATCTTTAAGTATTCATTGACACAATATGTTGATATACTATAAGCCAACATTTGCATGGCTACGGTGTACTAGGTGAGTGGCGACAACCCACGCCTATTGAGACCATCGTACTGCAACTGAAAGCAATCAAAACGACACCCCAAGGCGTCAACTATGCGAAGGAGCAATTGCTTTCGCATACGAAATCTACGTGGGAAATGGGTTTCGTTGTACATGGAGTCTTCGTCGAAGTTGTCTTTGTAAAAGCGATTGTGTGCTTCTTGTCCGACCCAAATTAGATCCAAACTTAAATTTTTACCAACGCTAGTTATCCCGAGGGCGAAATAAGAGGGATGAAGATCAAACAACAAAACTAAACATTAATAACATACATAGATCCCTAATTTACATGTGACGAGACCAACATTGGATACATTCACTGTACACTAAAGGGCCAAAGCTACCCCGAGCCCATACGATGGACCAGAATTAGCGTAATCCTTCTTAATGACGAGACTAACATATATATATATATATATATATATATATATATATATATTTGTGCGTGTGTGTGTATGTATATGTAGATAAATGCATATATATATATATATATATATATATATAT
>JACYFF010031959.1:84650818-84696879 GCA_017589665.1 Selenicereus undatus
TCAAAATCTTTATAATTATTAAGTAAGTTAACAATAACTAAACCTCTTCTCGTTAAGATATTTCATTAATTTTATGAGTTCAAAAGGAATTGATAAAGAACTTTTCCTTTAGATTATTCCCTTAACTTTGCGAAAGTAATTGGAATTGGTATCACTCAATTGATCCACAAAAGCTTAATGCATGGGAAAGTATACGAAAAGAATTATTGGCCCAATAGACATACAACACTGAATCACTTCCCTCTGTTCAAGATCTTGAACTTTTCTAGCAATAAGAAAAAGAGGGCTTCCATACTACTTGGCCGGATGAAGAGCCAAGGTAACCTTAGTAACTAATAGGTCCGAAGACAAAGAATATGATCATTAAGAATAAACAGCCTTTCTTACCATCGGCACAAAAAATTCTAGCTTCTTGGAACCTTTGTATAAGTGCATGAAGCTGACATATTAACAGAAGAGGATATGCAATGTAATTCAAAGCCCAGTTATACTAATAATTAGACCTGATCAATGGGTTGGTGCCCCGCCCGATCCGGCCCTAAAAATTGAGGATTAGGGTCAGTTTTTTTGTCTCCGCTCTGACCCGACCTTCAAATTGAGGATACCTGATTGTGATGAGGGTTGGCCTCGGGTAGAGGTTGTGACCATCCGACCCGACCTGTTAACCCTCACTTTTTTAACAAAATTAAAATTTAAAGTCAAGACAAAAGACTTTAGGGTTAATTTGTTCAAAGCTTTTTCGCTTTATATTATCTCGCCTCCTTTTAGCCTCCTGCCCCCCCAATTGACCTATCCAAATCTCACCGGCTCTTGATCTTCTAATGCTTTCTTTCTGATATTTGGCATAGTGGTTTTAGTGAACTAGTTGTTATAATCACTAAATTACACATGTTTGTAATTATGATACATTTCATTAAAATATTATATTACTCCTTGTCCTTTTGTTTAGTAGGATGTTTAGTGCTAAACTTTACCATAAAAATGAAACCTAGTGAAAAATCTCATTTTTTTATATAGGGAAGGTTTGAAGGTCAGGTCTCACTCGATAACCCGAGCGTAACCATAATGTCACAATCAGGGTCAAGCATATGTTGACCCACATGAGGGTCGGGTACAGTTAGGGTCGAGAAAACCCTACTTGCTGACTCTCATAACTAGACTCTCAACCTGCTCCAACCGTCAATTTGATCAGATCTACTAATAATGAAGGCTATTATAATAAATATGAAGAGATAGTAGCATCCTTTAATGCTAAAAGCAAGGTGCACATAGCGAAGACATTGCAGCCTCCTCTAGCTAAGTGGATTTATACCCCTTTAGGCTCAAAGCTATTAGATGCATGTAAAAGATTACAAACTCAAAGCATCCTACAGTCGAATGGGCCAATTGCTGACCTTGATGAAGACGAAAGACCCAAAAGGTGGAACGCAAATGGTTGTTTCCACTATTATCCTAGTCATAGTCATCCAACTAATAATTATCCGGCGCTTAAAAATGCGATCCAAAACATGATTAACAATAGAACCGTACTAGTTCCCAAACTTAACAATCATGCTAATCTACTTAGCAATATTCAACACTTCACTACCAAAGAAATAGACTTTTTGACCTATTTAATTTCGTCACTCATGAGGTCAATGGAATTTGTGGTGAAATATAGAGACATCAAAGTTGATCCTATTATCCATGTGGAAACGACTCAAGTCAAGTGGGATAATCCCATTCAAAGAGACATAGACCGCTTTATACCAATCAGCGAAAATCATTGAGCTAGCTCAACTTCACAAGTGAACCCACAATGCGTTCCTTCTAACACTAACAAATAGGAAATAGAGGATCCAACCCTATCGATGCTGAAAAAGGCAAAGGTTGACCTCACAATATGGTAGCTTTTGACATCATCTTTTTACCGTGGGCAAGCACTTGTAAATGCCTTACCTAAAGCATCAATTCCATATGAAACTACACATAAAGAGCTAATGAGATTACTTACCTCTAAAATATCTTTGGCTCCTATGACTTTTGATGACACTCACCTCCCACTTGAAGGAGTTAATCATAACAAAACCCTCTACTTAACCATGTCTCCTAGACAAAAATTACATACCCATGATCATAGCAGACAAACGGTCATTAGTTAACATATGTCCACTCAAGATGGCTAAAAACTTAGGCCTAACAAAAGATTACATAACTCCCTTCACCTAAGGGCTAGCGCCCTTGACCACAAACATTTTGTCGTTATAGGAATTGGACAAAAGACAACCTTCCAAATAATCAACATCGTTGTCACCTTCAATCTACTACTAGACGACTTGGCTGCGTGACCTGAGAGGGGTGCCCTCCATCTTACATCAAAAGGTAAAAATGGTAATTAAACAAGCTGTAATGACTATTAATGCAGGCCCTATGGTAGTCACTATCAAAAAGAAAGCCTCCATCCTAGAAGCAGAACATGACAAGAATGATTTAGAAATTTGGGGCTTTAGTGCTGATGAGTGTTTGTCAAATTGACTCACAGGATGTTGCTCCCTTTGACTTTATCCCATATTCAAACTTAAAAATCAATGCAATGATGTAGAAAATAATTATTTTCATGGCCTCTGACTTAGGAAAAAAGCTAAACCTCCAATCGAAGGCCCAAAACCTAACAATATTGTTCACCTATTTGGGTTGGGATATGAACCAACTACAAGAGAATCTTTCAATCTAACAATAGAAACAAAAGAAACATCTTGCTAGCAAAGGAATACATGGTTACGTGTTCTTACCTTACGTTGTAGCTCTAAACAGACAATACCTCTGTCAAGGGAAGGCAAAACTACCTTCTAAGGAAAACTCCACAACATACGACCCGTCTTATGGGACCAATAATGGACTGAGATTATTCTTTAAACTGGAGAAGATCAAGCCTAAAGGATCAGATTGGGCTTTGGCCATTGCTAATCAAGGGTTTGTCCCCATTGACGTAATAATCGATGAACCTGAAGGCAAATACTATTGCATCCCTCAGACTATATCTAAGGGACAGAAGGAATTAACACTCACCATCAGAGAAGAACCTAAGTTGCTCGTCAAGCTTTCTTTTGAGTCTGGGATTAAGCTTAAGTTTTCTGTTGAATTAGAGAATCAATCCAGCTCCTTTGTCGATTTTCCTAAAAAAAGTCCCTGAGGATGCTATAACTTAGGACCCTATTGATTTCTTTGTCAACAATATGAATCTTTCTAAGCACGACTGTGAACATTTCTTTGTTTGCGCTAATAACAAAGATGACTTTCCTCAAGAGCTAATTAAAACAATTTGGAAAAAGGATAACAAAACTCTAATTCTTAAAGAAACAATAACAATAAATGTGGGAACGAAGGCGGAAGCAACATAATCAAATCTTGGAAACTAGTTAAATAGAGAAGTGATTCACGGAAATGTTAATAGAATTTAAACACGCTTTCACGTGGTCCTAAAAGGACATGCTTGGAATAGACAGGGAAGTTGTCAAGCATGAAGTCCCTTTATACCCTGGTGCTAAGCCAGTCGAATAAAAATTAAGTGGAATAAAACTATAATGGACCCTTAATATAAAAGAAGAGGTACAAAAGCAGTTAGATATAGGATTCCATAGGGTCATTAACTATCATAAATAGGTCGCCAATATCATTCATTACCCAAAGAGATGGGAAGGTAAGAATGTGTGTTGACTTTGGCTACTAAATAAATTTAGTTTAAAGGATGACTTGTTTTTACCCCGTATAGATCTCCTTGTAGATAACACAGTGGGGTATTTATTGCTACAATGTTATGCCATTTGGTCTCATCAATGCCAGAGCTACCTATCAAAGAGCAGCGCAAACTTTCCTCTATGGCATGCTGCATAAGGAGGTGGAAGCATATGTGGATTGTAGGAAATAAATACAGGACTAATTTGAATGCGGAAGTATACTGTTGGTGATAGTCCAGAATAATAAGAATACCAGTTCTTCAGTAATAATAGGAATCCCAGCGGCTACTAGAGTCGCCTTATAACGTCCACGTCCTAAACCCGAATACCGACAAGGATGGTAGGGTAACCGTGAGGAGAGAGAGAGGAGTGTTCTGTTCATTACCCTCGAGGCTAACCCCCTAAAACCCCTTTATATAGGTTAGGGGGTAGCTAGGGTTGTCGCCCTAGGCGACTTAAGTGGCCGTCGGACCTAATCTAATTAGGCCCGTCCAACAGCTCCCACTCGGCCACTTAGGCCGTAAAACACGTATTCTCTACGTATCACAACTCCTTACGTTTCATACCAGGAATAGAACGTGCGACCAAAAATAACAAGTAGTGTTATATTAAGTTACCATCCAACTAACATAACACTTTCACGAAATGCGATACCCCAAAAGTATCCCAAGACATCACCAGTGGCATCTTCAGTCCCTTATGCCTGATATATCATATGATTATGTTCTCAACATAACCGCCCGGGCTGATATGGTGATGGTGGATAAATTTTCCTTAAACACTCATGAAATATCATCTTAGCTTAATTGCTTTCCTAACGTGTTCTCGCTGAACCGTATACATCATGGCTCTTGAGAATCACATTTAAGTAGCATCATTAAGCTTTGACTTAATATCATAGCTTTAAGTCAAAGGGTCATCGTCTATAGGGTCACACAGTGACAAGTGAAAGGGAATTCAATTGTCACCCCACATATGGGTCGTCTTACAAGTACACACAGTATGAGATGTGTGTCACGGCATAACTCCCACTTAGCTGGGTTCGTCACTCTTTATGCCATGCGAATCGTCAGTCTAGATTTTTACTCAAAAATCTAACCTGAGCCACTAGATCAACATACTGAATGTTGGTCTTAACACTCAAGATTCGGCTTTTAAGGCTTCAATATGAAAACTTATTTCATACTCGACTCCCTTGAGTCTCATCTTAGTCTTACTAAGGTGACTACTTCTCATTCATACACTTCTAGTATGAGTTATCGATATTGCACACCTAGTGCCAATATGATTACGTCTCATCCTGCTCGCTACTCAAGTGTCAGGGCGATTGCCTGTGTGACTAGGCCAATCAGAAGCATGTGACATTTCAATATGCCTAACGTACAACAATGAGCATCACGCTCATAGAAGAAAACATGTCCATCATGTAACAGAACATGTCTAGATGCCAAACCTTATAAAATCCAAGACTCAACCAATGAGTTTTAGACACATCACTCGGAATGGGTTTAGTTAAGTGAACATAATCACCTTATTAGTCTATATATATATACCCAATGACAATGCTTTTTGTCTCTATGGTACAAGATACACAATCTACCTCCATAGCCGACATTATTTTGCAGCTGTGCTTCTTTGCCGCACCATGACATGGCTCTCCCACTCAGGGTGAAGACATGTCCTGAGGTTAACTTAGACTTATCCGAGTCACTACCCCAATCAAAATTTGAGCATCCTCTCAATTTGAGGTTTGCTCCTTGATAGCAAAACGCTGAGTTATCAATGCCACGAAGGTAGCATTTGATTCTCCTGATGACTTGTCAATCAGGAAGCCTTGGGTTACTTTGATAACGACTTATCAAACTATCTGCAAAGCAATATCAGGTCATGTACATAACATGACTTTAATTAAGCTTACTATGATACTAGGGTTAAGGACATTTGTTCACTATCTCAATTTTTGTCATCTATTTTAGATTATTGAGCAAGACTCAGGGTTGGACCCTTCTCAACTGTAGTATCTCCGAGGTAGGAATTATAAACCCAAAAATCGTTCCAAGTCATTTCGACGCATGCTTCTTGGGACGGCTTTGGATTATTTCCACTCCTAGGACATACCTAGTTTCACCCGTGTCCTTTGTCTCAAAGACATGGGATAACTACCTTTCAGTAGCTTTGATCATCTCCAAGTTGTTCCCTAGTTACTAGTATGTTATCAACATAAGGAACGTAATCCCCATGTTGATCTTTCAACATACACAATGGTCATATGTGGACATTTTAAGTTGACACACATTGTCTTCTTATCCTTTTGATACAAAATCAATGGGTTGGTCCATATAAATCTCTTTCTCAAGGTCACCATTGGGAAAGACAACCTTTACGTCCATTCCGAACAACTCAAAGTCCGAATGGGCAACCAGGGCTAGGGATATCTGGGCCTGAACTTATTAATTGAACTATCCACCTGTTATTTTATCTTGAAGACTTACATCGGGGTGGAGTTTCAATGAGTTCTTAAACCCTGTCGGTGAGTCCATCTCATCCCTTATTGCATTCAATCACTCTTTGTAATTTGGTGAACCAGCCGTTTCTTGACAGGAGGTAGATCCCTTAATTCCCAAGGGATGTGCATAGGAATATTTCCCCTTCGATTTGAAAATATCGTCGAGGAATTTATCCATGCTCAATTCTTGGGATCCTGGGACCTTCATTATTTGTCTGCCTATGTGGAAAATCCCTCCCCCTTTTCTCTAAGAGGTATGGGACCAAGGGTTTGTCCCCCTTTCTCTAAGAGGTATGGAACCCTGATTAGGGAAAGAAGATTACTTCCACTATCAATTGGAGGTGGGATCCTGAACGTGAGGACTAACTACATGTTCAGGAATGACTCTCCTCAACATTTGGAGATTGAGGACGAATCTCATTCTCCTTAACAGACAAACCTTCACCATTCCTATCAAATGAGGAAGGTGTGGTGTACCACCCTCGGTGCCTTAGTGAGAATTCAAATCCTCCCCCTCACCGAGAGGTGGTTGAAGACTTATTGTAACGTATACAAATTGAGGCCCTTTTAAATTTCACCAAATGCTAAGAAACTCATCCTTAAGAAAATCAACATTGCGGGATTTTGTTTCACAAAGAAAATATTCATGATCTCAATTGGTTCGAAGAGTTTTAATATTTCGTCCCAATTGAATCCTACTACCGTTATAAAGTATACGAACACATCAAGTACTTAATAACGGTGAGGTAGTAGGTACACTTACCTATATCATGAATATATATGGCTCCATGATGTGCTTTCATATCATGAAGGTCTAAAGTGAACGAACGCTAAGGGATTCGATGCCCTTGAAACCTTACAAAAGGATTTTCTATTGCTTTACTAGCTAGACATAACTCACATTTTGCACCTTAAGTCTAGTAAGTTGATCTTAAAAGGCCATCTTTAGCTAGTTATCTCCATATTGACCCTTATGGTCAAAATGAGCACGTCTAAAACAGATTCAAAAAATGAGACAAGGATGGAAAATGTTCTATTTCGTCCATTGAAAATACCTTTCAATGTGACATGGCCAAACAAATCACCATGTCATGTGATGCCTAAGACATCTAGACGAAAATTAAAGAAAACTAAACTTAGGGACAGAAGATACAAGGAAGCATCGCACCACAGGTGCATAAAGAGTATTTGGGAAAAGACAACGTAGTCCTTTCAAGAGGCCTCAAATGATTCGCCTTTAATTCAAGGATACCTTTTTCATCATCGTTACCTAAAACGACAATTTGTGAATCCACCAGGTAGTAGTGAAAATTCACAAAGATCAATTCAATCCCGAACTATGTACTTTATTTCTCCCGTATCTACAATCCACTAAGGATCATAGTTAGCAACAAATGTTTGGGAGCACACACATTATCCAGGAAGGGCTGTGGAAGGAAGTACCTTAATCGACTTAGGACAATCCTAAGTATAAGATGTCTAATTTCCACAATCATAGTACTCACACGTGCTATATGCTTCTCTTTATTTCCTTATCCTTTTTCCCTTTTGCAATACCAATCTTAGGTCCAGAATCTTTTGAGGGAATGGATCCGGACGAACCTGATGTTAAGCTAATCCCACGCGTACTCAACAGTGGGATGACTTTTAATTCCCCCACTAGATCGACATTGATGCAATACGACAAAGTATGATATCTTGATCGATCTATTTTCGAACCACTTTTGGTATGCTTTTAAGTTTTCTAAATACTGTTCACTAACAGTACCATCTTTGCCATCCTATGAGACCTAGAACCTAATGAGTGTCCTAACATTTCACGTTCATTTAGAAGAAACTGAATCTTTTAATATTATGTATCATAGTCAACGCTATCAAGTTTTCTTATTGGTAAACAAATTACCAACCTTATTTTTAATTGCCATAGCTAAGGGTATATACTCTGTAAAAGTGGACATTAGGCGTATTTTTAAATAAATAAATTATCAAAAAACTCCATTATCCATGTCGTATGATCGAAAATTTTGCTAAGCTCATAATCATCTCATGCAAACATGAATTAGAAGTTTTTTATAACTTATTTATCACAATTTTCCATAAAACAGGATTTATGGAGAACATTATGGTTAAACTAATTAACGTTTTAGAAATATCACAAAGATATCTAACTTTATGTAAATCAAATTTACATTAAGTTATCTCATTATATAACTACTAATATGTCATCTAGAATGTTATAAATGACATATCAAACGTGAAATTCAGATTATTATATGAAACGCATCTATATAATAAAATGAATCTATATTGGCAAACATATTCGAATAATAACATGTTACAAAAGAATTTCATAAAATGCCCAAATAGCAATATATAAAACACATTTATATATAATTATATGAAACTCATTCAGATGTTATTCGCAAAATATAAACACATCTATAATATTATGAATTTAAATTTCATGAAACCAATTCATAAAATACCGGTAATATGAAACGAATTCACATTCATTAATTCGGGCAAGGAGTAAGTGCTAAAACAATTAGCAACATTTACTACAACCCATGTAGTTCATATATATAAAACACATTTATATAATGCTAGTAATTGGTGGCTGAAATGAAACCTATTCATGCATCTAATGCAACATGCTTTGTAACATAAAATATATTCAAATATTAATTGCAATTAATCATGCATAGAACAGATCTATATGATATTAAAAGTTTGGATGAAACGAATTCATAGTAAGGCTTGCAAATTATATAAAACGTATTCATATAATGTTGCAAATTTAAAATTTATGAAACAAATTCACAAAATAAGATCAAATATCTTATATATCCAAAAAATAGCATGAAGTAGCCACAAGAATGATCGAATATTTAACTAATTCATAATTGCTCATATTTTTACATAAAGTTGCTAAATCATGAAACATAGTCATGTAACTAAGTGTCATATATAAAACATATTTATATAATATAACTTATGAAACATATTCATTTATCGACTAAGGGGATCCTAATATCACATAGATATTTATCAAATTCAAGTAAACAAATTTACGTCTTACGTACTAATCATATATATGAAACGAATTCATATAACTTCAACCCAATTGTTTGATAACAAGTTACTTAACATGAAAATTTTAAATCGTCACATATATAAAACGAATTTATATACGACATTAAACATATTAAGGTAACTTATGAAACATATTCATTCAGTTTGAGTAAAACAAATTTACGTCATACATACTAATTTCATATATGAAACAAATTCATATAACTTCAACCCAAGGAGTCGATAACAAGTTACTTGGTCAGGCAAATGTCAAGTTGATGTATATATAAAAACGAATTTATATATGGCTTTAAACATATTAATGTTTTTATAATGAAATCATGCACCCGGAATTAAAATTAATTCGAAACCTTAATTCAACAAATGAATTAACTGCATGAAACTTTATCAACTTGAATATCATTATTATTCAATTAAAAAACATGCCATGATTAATGATAATAATTAAACAATAATGATTGAAAAATAATTCGATCCAAAACAGTCAAAAATAGCTTGACCTATATCATTGAAATATGACAAGAAGTAAACCGGTTCACACAAATCGGCCCATCAAAACCAAAGATAAAATCGGGCCTCCCCTTTCCCTTTTATTTGATGATACGGCCCAAATCAAGAGGAGTTTAAAGGCTTGAACTCTCTCTCTCCTCTTGGTCTTACTCTGCCACCCGAGCCTCTCTCTCACTTGCTAACTCTCGACCTCTCTCTGCTTCTCTACTCCTCGGTGCCATGATTGTGGAGCACCGAGCTCCACCTAGCACCCCAGCCTCCTTCCATTTCACGTTGGTTCTGGGATCTACAACCGTCGACCCAGGCCCTAAATCACGCCCAAATGATGTTTGGCCGCTGCCCCCACCGGTGCTAAAAGTGCTCATAGCCTTCGATCCACGCCAACCCGATGAGAACCGACACCATCACCATGTAGATCGGCCAAAACCGAGTCTGGTGATGCCGCCCACGCCTCCAACGCGCCACTGAGGTGGTGGCGCGTGGGTACACGCGCCTTCATGGACGACGGTTTTCGTGGGTTCTTTCTATGGTTGTGTAGATCGGCGTATGTGGGTGGCGAAACGAGGAAGAAGGAAGCAAAACTTACCTTCGTCGGCAGCGCGTGACACACACGCGCCACCCCTCGCGGTCTTCTCTAATGGGTAAACACGGTTCCTTTTCTCTCACCCCGCCCCTTTTTTTTTGTTTTGTTTTGGTCGGGACTATGTCGGCGGTGGTTGGCGAGGGCCACCGAGGCCCCGCAAAGCCCACCGCCACCGCAGCCACAAAGGCGCCAAGCGGTGGTTGACGACAGGGCGGTGGACCACTGAGGTTAGAGAGAGAGGCTCTTAGGGTTAGGGTTTTTGGTTCACAACCAATTTTATTCTTTATTTTTTTTTTTGTTTTATCGTGATTAGGGGAAACGATTTTACGCCACTGACTTATGAATTGCACACAGCTTGGACAAATATGCTTGTATTGAAAGGTAGCATAATACTCAGCAACGATTAATCACGTCTGTCATTCAAATTTAGGCTGAAGCATGTTTGTATTGTACAAACTAATCAGAAGAGTTCAGTCTTTGGCGAAAAATAATCATGAAACATGTTTGGCAGAATCAACTCGCGTGTAATCAATTAAGGCATAATTACAGGAATTAATTTGGGCATGCCAAGTTGGAAGAAAACAGAAACATTTAATTCCTCCATATACATGATCTTTGACGATATAAGCATGCTGCTTTAATATTAGGGTTGTATAATTACGAAAATTAAGCAATTTAAACGAATAAATGAGCATGCTTTGAACAAATCAGGTTTAGCGGACTATTAATTAATCAATCGGGACTAATCAAACAGTTTGGCTCTGATACCACTGTAGGAAATAAATACAGGACTAACCTGAATGCGGAAGTATACTGTTGGTGATAGTCCACAATAATAAGAATACCAGTTCTTCAGTAATAATAGGAATCCCAACGGCTACTAGAGTCGCCTTATAACGTCCACGTTCTAAACCCGAATACCGACAAGGATGGTAGGGTAACCGTGAGGAGAGAGAGAGGAGTGTTCTGTTCATCACCCTCGAGGCTAACCCCCTAAAACCCCTTTATATAGGTTAGGGGGTAGCTAGGGTTGTCGCCCTAGGCGACTTAAGTGGCCGTCAGGCCTAATCTAATTAGGCCCGTCCAACATGGATCATATGATTGTCAAGTCAAAAGCACTAAGCAGGCATGTTCCCCCGCCCTAAAGAAGTTCTTTAAGAGGTTAAGGAGATACAACATGTGCCTAAACCCACCCAAACAAAAAAAAAAAAAAAACACCTTTAGAGTCACATCTGGAAAACTCCTAGGGTATGTGGTTAACTCATGAGGAATAAAGGTGGATCCCTGTAAGACTAAGCCAGTCACATAAATACCACTGCCTAAGAATGAGAAATAAATAAGAGGTTTTTTAGATTATACAAAAGTCAATTCATTTCTAAATTGACCATGACTTGCGAAGCCATTCTGCATAAATTGTGGAAAAATAATCAAGCCAAAGAGGATGCATCATGTCAGGAAGCTTTTGACAAAATTAAAGAATACCTGGCCAATCTGCTGGTTTTCAACCTCTAGAACTTAGACAATGTTATATCTCATTAACCCCAAGACGACAATAAGAGTGATGTTATGCGATGAAAACCAAGGGGCAAAAATGAAATATACAACTTAAGGAAGAAACTCCTTTATTATAAAACTTGAAACTCGGCAGCAAAGAAAATGTGCCTAGCACTAGTTTGGGCAGCCAAGAAATTAAGGCACTACTTAACCACCACGTTCAAATAGTGAAAAAAATAGACCTACTAAAGTATCTTCCGAATGACCAATTCATCATGATGGATCTATAGATAGGTTGTATTATTATCGTATTGTGATTTAAAGTTCCAAGCTCAAAATACTACAAAAGAGAGTGTTGTGTTAAAAACCTTTGTAGACTTTCCAGTTGAACTACAAGAGGAAGACTATGATCTGGCCCACAAAAAATCATCTTTGTCAAAAATGAAGTTTGGCAAATGCATTTTCCTGGCGCCCCAAATCAAAAAGGATACTGCATTGGCATGCTCTTAGTCTCGCTAAAAGGGGCATATATAACCACTTCAACAAAATTAGATTTTGAAATCCCAAACAATGTTGTCGAGTGTAAACCATGCATCATAGGAATGCGCACATGCACTTTGCGTCAAAAATTTTAGCATATATGCATATTCAAGCCTAATTATGAACCAGATAATCGATCGATGGAAAGCAAGAAACGAAAGCATGACACCTTACCAAGCGCACGTATAGAAAAAAACTGAGCACTTTGAAGATGTGCAATTCACGTATCTTCCAAGAGAAGAAAACCAGGTCACAGACACCTACCTATTGGTTGACGAGCTAGATAATAGGCCTTAGTTTAAAGGAAAAACACCCTCCAGACTCCACCTGAATGTCTGTATGGGCCCTAAGAAGACTTGTATTACAATTCATGCTAAACAATGGAGTATTCTATAAAAAGACATCCTATGGGATTAATCTCTTCTATGCGAATGCAGCATAGGAACAAACCCTCATGGAAGAAATTCGTGCTGGAGGCTTCAACAATCGCATGAATAGATACATGTTATCTAGAAAATTTTAATGCCAAGGTTATATTTGACAATCATGGAGAAAGACTGCTTCAAATCTGTACAAAAGTGTAAAAAACTTCAAAAAGATACCAATCTCCTACATCCCCCATCTTTCTTATTAGATAATTTTATCTTCCCTGGACCTTTTTTAATGTGGGGAATACACATTATATGAAATATCACAACTAAGGAGACTAATGAGCATGAATATCTTGGTAGCCATATATTATTTTACTAAATGAGTTGAAACTAGATTCTAGGCTAAGCTAAATCAGAGTCCCATAGCCCTTCTAAAGAGATACAGGATTCAACATTGACAATCTACCATATATAGACCTACAGACTAATGATAGTAGTAGAAGTTGCAAATAAAAGTATCAAAAGTATACTTTCTAAAATGATAGACAATCCACATGAACCACTCCTTTCTCGCTTTCGCACATAATAGAGGTGGTCTTACCTATTAAAATGCAAATTCCTTCACTTTAGGCCACCTTAGATCAGGGACGGAGTCAGGATTCAAAGCAAGGGGTGTCGGGATTAATATTACATATAATATAAACTTTAATAGTTCTAAAAATGAAATGCGCAACTAATACATTTAAAAAAGTTGTTCTCGACGAGATCTCATGCTTTGAAAGCAAAGCATAATATCGTCGTTTGACAGACTTTTAAAAAGATCAATCTCAAAATAAGTAACAACAGTATCATTTAAAAATTCATCTGATATTTTGTTGCGCAATTTGGTCTCGATGAACTTCATCGCAGAGAATACTCTTTCAACAGTTGCCGTTGAAACCAGTAAAATCAATGCCAGCTTCAAGTTGATATAGGTGGGGAAAGCTCAAATGCTTCTTTGTTTGAACCAACTTCTTGGAAAGCTCAGTAATTCCTGAAATGTTGGACAACCTCACATCATCAGTTACATTAGCGATGAAAGTATCAAGTTCACAAGCAAGTGCCTCAATGGCAAAGTCATCAAAATCATCTGGATATAACTGAGTCATTCTTAGTATCTTCTTCTTATCAAAGTTAGAGAATGAGTCACTAGGATTCAAACAAGCCACCCCAAGAAGCAAATCAATGGTTGTCTCAGAAAAACAACTATTAAATTCTTGCATTTGCATATCAAGAATTGTGTAGAACACATCAACGCGATAGTAATGCTCATTTGTCACCTTGGAAACTCTACGCTTAGATTTTCCTCGAATAACATGTAAGTCATCCATGTCTGGAATTTCAATTTCATGTTTCACACAAAATGAAGAAACTCCAGCAAGCAAATCATCCCATCCTTGATCCCTTGTTATTTGTAGCTGTCTATTAGCAGTAGTAAGGAGAGATATAGCACTAACAATATCTTGGTGTCTTCTTTATAAAGCCTGACTCAATGCATTTGTAATACCCAATACCCATTTCATCAAATGTAACAAGAAAACAAACTCAAACGTCTGTAAGGTATCTAAAGCACCTTGCGCCGAGACTCTATCAGGTGAATGATTCCCATGGATTGCTATACCGTCAAGCACATCAATGATTGGCGCAAACATGATAATCATATTTGTAAATGTTTTATAATAAGAGCCCCAACGAGTGTCCCCGGGTATTCCAAGTCCAAGTTCTTGGTTTAAACCCCGTCCAGTTTGTAATTCACCTAGGCGTAATGCTTCTTCAACTGCTTCTGTTTGTTTTTCACGAAACTCATCTCTACGTTTATAAGAACCACCAATCACATTCAACGTAACACCAACCCACCCAAGGAACCATTCAACATCATCATGATGATTTGCAACCGCAACAAGAGTTAATTGAAGTTGATGAGCAAAACAATGAATGTAATGTGCTGATGGACAATCTTGCATAATCAAAGCTCTAAGCCCATTGATATGGCCACGCATATTACTAGCCCCATCATACCCTTGTCCTCTTATCCGAGATGGGGTCAAGGAATATTGAGATAACAAAGAATAGATATTTTCCTTTAGTGACAAAGAAGAAGTATCGGTGACATGAACAAGACCAAGCAGACGCTCCATGACAAAACCCTTTCTATCAACATATCGCAAGACAACAGCCATTTGTTGTTTACAGGATACATCACGAGATTCGTCAACTAATATAGCAAAATATTCATCTCCAAGTTCTTCAAGAATCTTTCCAATTGTTTCTTTTACACAAGAATTAGCAATGTCTTTTTAGATATCAGGAGAAGTCAATTTATGATTTAATGGAGCCTTTTTGAAAATACTTCCAAAGTTTTCATTACTTTGGGCATGCCATTCTAGGAAATTCAAAAAATGACCTTTCCTTGTTGAAGACTCACTTTCATCATGACCTCGAAAAGGCAATGCTCCGTTCAAAAGTTGTCGTGCTACTTCCACTGAAGCACTTAAACGGACCCAATAATCAGATTTAACCTCCTTAGACTGTTTGTCTAAGGCAGTTTGTATGGATTGCTTTTGTAACATAAGATCTTCACACTTTTTCACACATTGATTGCGCACACTATTTACTTCACCAACATGCGTATCAAATGATTTCCTCTTATTCCAATTTCTAAAGCCTTTACTTGTAAATGCATCCCCTCCACCATGACCCAACTTCTCATTCTGGAACAAATAGCAACACAAACAAAATGCCGCATCTTGTTTTATACTATATTCTAACCAATTAGGATATGCCGCAAACCATGATTCATTAAAACAGCGCATATACTTGGACATTTTAGTTTGAGAAAATGCATGATTTCGGGGTTGGTAAGGGCCTTTTTGTAAATATGCTCTTCTTACCTCATCACGATCATTCGGATGATAGCTTGAAATTGGTTTCCTATCGGCTAGATCAGATAGAAGAGCATTGATATCGTTTGGAGTCCTCCTGGAATAAGATGGATTAGTACTTGTTGGTTGTTCATTGCTAGGCGGTGGTGGAGTACTTTCTTTGCCACTTTCTTGGATCAGTGGTGAGTTTTTTGATGCAGAGCTTGAACCAACAGATCCTTTAGTTATCTTGTTGAAAAATTTCTCCATTTCAAACTGAAAAACACAATCAAGTTCCTACTTAGGTTCATGGTTTTTAGTAAATCATTAAATTCACCAATAAACAAACAATAACCAATACACTTATTCAACACAAATTCAATCAAAATTAGTAAATTAAACATATACAAGCAAGCAATAACAAATAAAATTAGTCTAACTTTAAATCTTCAACCAAGAAGACAATTGAGTAAAAATTTTCATTTTTCAATTCATGAATCATGAGTAAATCACTAATCAATCAATTATTTGACATGAATCTAAGTATCTAACTAAAATCAGTAAAATAAACACAATTATTTACAAACTAACAAAATTAGGAACAAAAATTAGGGATTTTTCTTGAATTCACCTCAGAACTGAAATTAGGAGAAGCCGAGAAGGAGAAGGAGGTTGTTGTTTAGTCTACCCATTCGATTTAATGAATCCAACCTTCAAATATTAACATAACATATCCACAATTCACCCTGAAACCTAAAAATTCTAGAGAGAATAATCAGCAGTTCTTTTGGACTCCAGCCCAATTTGCAACTCAATATAGTTCAACTACCCTCTTCATTTGCCCCTTCCTCCAAATCAAACAAACTTAGTAACCATCATCAAATTTCCGTTTCCAACACCAACCCTCATCCCTCAAAACAAAAAAAAACAAAAAAAAACATATATGTATATAAAATCAGCATACTTACAGAACTTAGAGAGTTCTGGGCAAGGAGGCGTTTAGAAATCAGAGATGCGGGGATGGTGAGTCAATGGCGTGCTCTTCTGTGGTGGCCGGCCGGATTCCGGCGTGGGCGAATGGCAAACCGGCAGACGGGCAAAGAAAGGTTGGGAATGAAGGGTAATGGGGTTTTGGGGCTTTGGATTGAGAAGAGTCGAAGAGAAGAGGCAGGGACTGGTGAAGGCGTCAGGTGTGTAATGAATTGCAACAGATTCAAAAAAAAAAAAAAAACCAAGCAACTAGCTCAAAGGGAGATTTGAACTAGCAACCAACCGTGCAAACACCCCCACAACAAGGACCGCCAAACCATTCGACCACTGCTTCTTCCGTGTCACATAAATACATGAAATAATGTATATAACTTTTTTACTTTTTATCAGAATGTCTATATTTAATTTTTTTTCCCAAAAAACCTGGGGTGTCAATTGACCAACCTTGCACCAATGTAGCTCCGCCCTTGCCTTAGATGGCCAAGTATCTAAAGGCAATTAGACACGAGTCCAACATGAGCAATTGACTTACATAGCCAAAAAAAAAAAAAGGCTTAATGTGGTACGTGACCTCTGGCAAAATCAACAAGGGATGTCCCGAGCATTCAACGCAAAGTCAAAAGTAGAAATATAAAGGTTGGCGATCTAGTACTAAAGGAAATTACGATCCTTGTCACCAAACCATAAGGGAAATTCAAACCTGGATGGACAGGCTCTTACTTTATTAAGGAAATTCTAAGTGAGGGTGTAGTCAAATTAGTAGACGTTGATGGTTGGGGTTCACTCAACTTGTCAACATAGGTCAGCTCAAACACTTCTTTTTCTGAAAAATATCATAACAAAATGTGCGACGTAGTAGAATCTAACTCCAGTGGGTTGTTCTCAGCTCAGGTGTTAATTTATTACTTTTGTTATGCTTTAGGGTCCATAACAAACAGTAGTAAGCTTTGTTCTTCAATTTCTCAGATAACTTTAAGACCCACTTTAGGTCAAGAATTTTGTAGGAAAAAAAATGAAAAAAAGAGGATCGCTTAGGACCATAAAATAAATAAAAACATAACATGCTGAACACGTAAGAAACTTATGATACTAAACACTTCATTGATGTAAATAAGAAAGTCCATTTCATAGTCATTAAGTATTAGAATTGAAGTTCTATATCCTCACATGGGATTTATTCAAATCTTAGAATACCTAAAAGCATAACATGAATGTGGGGAAAAAAAAAAAACTCTAATCTATCCTCTCCTTGACTTCCTTGCTTATTCCTTCATCAAGCTTCCTAACCCACACAAGGTTACGAGCGTTTTTCTTGTGGTTTTCAATTTCTCAGGCACCATATCCTCAAACTATTTTGCATTCAATTGTTGGACTCTAGCGTTAGCTCTCTCAGTAGAACACTCTTTGAGAGTAGAAGCTGTCATCCATTCAACATAGGCGAGACTCACAAAAAGGATGGCAAGCATGAGAGGCATAGCCACCTACATGAGTTTCAACAATATTTGACTCCAAGATTCGGTGATATTGGAGGTTAAAGCACAAACAGGAGGAGTAATGTAAGCATGACTTGGAAGCATTTGTCTAGAACCTATTCGGCGGGATAAACGACAATCATAAGAGAGGAAGGTAGTGCCCACCTCTCCTAGGCACTCTAAGTATAAGGATGCAGCACCCCTTAATGGTCTAACAGACCTTGGTCTTCTAATGCTGAAATAAAGCCTTCCATACCTCATCGTTATGTCCATCAAAAGAACCCTTGCACATAGCATAGCGTTGAGGTTCATACCCTGACCTGAAAACTTGGGGACGAACTTGATGAAAACACTTCAAGAGACAAATTTACAAGACAATCAAGTAAACACCAAAATCTCCACTAAAGAGTAAAGAACAAAAATAATGCAAAAGATTGGGACTTTACCGACAAAAGGATAGGCCTTCTACCAAAATCATTGTTAGGCTTTACACTAAGGCCATTCAAGCATAAAATTGTCCTAGCAAGAACAATAGGCATCTAAGGACAGCCATTTGACACCTCTTCCACCAGATGAATCACGCAACCCAATACTCCTTTGCTAACAAATAGATCTATTAATAAGACAAAAGGTAAGGGCCTTTCTTCCTTCACTAGAATAGTCATCATTGCCAGACTTAAGCACAAATAAATGGGCAATCCATGTAAGATCCGCATTGAGACCATTAGTAGAATTTGCCACTGCATCTATCCATAAACTAAGAAAGGTTTGAGGCTAAATAAAGATGTCTTCAAAGAAGGAGTCGACAATATGTTAGGCTCAAAAGAACCCAAAATAATAGCAAATTCCTCCATTGGAGGATACATTTTTCCTATCATTAAAGCAAAACGCATGAAGAGTAGGATCTCATAACTCAAAAGTGGTAGGAATTGGATTATGGTCTAATTTCATTTGTTACCCTAACGCGCCCTATCCCTTTCCTTCAAAGAAGGATAAATTCTTGCGCCACACATTGATCAATATTTCAAAGTCACCCATGACGGTTTTGGAAGCAAGTCTAAAAGAAGGAGGCTCAATTGACTACAAGATACAGAAAACAAAGAAGGGATGGCTAAACATTTATAGTCATCGATCACTAAATCCCTGCAAGAAAAACTAACAGGGCTACAGAAACAGAACTCAGCAACAGTTCACTAAGTCTCAGCAGCTTGTCACTAAACAAGGCACCACCGACTTACTTTTATGCCTTTTCCTTTTTTTGATACACCTTGTGATCCTAATCACTGACAATCTAGGAGTTACGTAATTTGTGAAATTGTATATTTGACTGCTTGTACTTTCCTTTTTGATGTAAATTCTTCTCTACCACATTAATGAAATTCTTTTCTTAATTTGTTGGAGTCTTTTCGTCTCCTACCTTTTTCTTTCTTTTCCTCTTTTGTGTCACGCTAGCCCATATTTCTCATCACAAAACTTGCGGGAGGAATAGGCTGTGATCTGTGTAGCCCACCGTGTCTAGCTTACACTCTTTGTGCCCAACTTTTACTAATAAAAATATAGGCCCTTTTTGAATGCACATCACACTTTGATAAAAATTGCAAACACATATGCAACTAGATGCACACACTAAATAAATAGTTTATACAATTACAAAGGCTAAAAATAATTAGGTTCATTTAACTGGTACAAGAATTAGAGGGCATCCCCTCTCTTCAGTGCTCATATATCTGAATGAACCTCCTCAATCCTTGGCGAGGCCTTCGGGGTCCGACCTAACACTCTCATAGAACCACCTAGGCGGAGCAAACGTAAAAGGCATATGAGGGAAAGGTTCACTCCATGAATCTCGGGACATGCCATACTAAGGGGGAGGCATGGCGAAATGGCTCTCTTCCCATCCTTCTAAAATCCTCAAATTAGAAGAGAGGTTTACCTAACCACAATGGGGACTAAGTAGAAGAGGAATCCCAATGACCAATGAAGGTTGTCATTATTGCATTTCATATGACAACTCATGCACTCTTTAAGGACTTGCTCTAGGGAAATGACACAATTGGCTCTATTGCCAGCTTAGCCATGGCCTTATCGCTAATAGAAGCACTGGGAGCTTTTGAAGATTTAGCCTTAGGAGTGCAATCTCTAGTAGGAACCGTACCTGAGCTCAAAGCCCGGGGAAGGCTACTCATCTACGATGGTTACGCCGTGTGACTCCCTAAAATCCATTCAAGAGGATTAGAAAAACATAAAAGAACAATATGCAAATGTGGTCAAAAGGAAGCAAGTACACGTCATTGACTTCATCATCCCAACTAGTGTCCCGAGTAACCAGCGGATGGTCTTCCTCAACCAGTAGGCCACATTCATCATAAGGAAGCTCTCACTTTCATTGTACCTACACACTACAAAGAATGAATATCAAACAAATACAATAAGTCAAACTAAAGCATTAAAAAGGGAAGCATGCATTGTACCCTTCCTAGCTAGGATCAAGGAGCTTGACGCTTATCTTAAATCTCATCATTCTCCACATCATTAACCTCTACTTCTTGCTCTGTACCAGAAGATCACTATAGTGTATCACTAGCTCTACGACTGGAATGTGTGCTTACTCCTGCAAGAATGTTATAAGAGCATGAATAAAAATAATAATAACCAAGATCAAACAACTCTTAAAAGAAATCAGATCTCACCGGAGGAATGATGGGACCCATCAATTGAGTCTTAATAAACTCTAAGTAGTCGTCCTTGATGACAAAGCCTTGACAAGCCACATCTTCCCTCAATGATTTCATCTCCTCTAGCTTTAAGGCAGCCTGAACATTGTGGTTAGGGGATGATCCATTAGAATGAAGTGAATAGGCAAGCTTGATAGCACATGCCTAATCATCATCTCCCCTAAATACCACACGTGTCCAAATGGAGCGAGGATAAGCACAATATAGCACGTCAACACTCAAGCCTGCTCGGTGGTAGTTGGGAGGCTATCTGTTTGAGTGCAAGGGTCCCAAGTCACTTACAAATCAATAATGAGAAAAAATAAGAAGCAATGGATAACAATAAAATTAAACCAAAGAGCGAGGCATTCTTCTTACATCCTTGGGCATTTATGCATTTGGACGAGCCCTAAAGAGATCAATGTCCTTCAAAAGAAATATGGCATTGCATGGAATTATTTACATTTCAGTATTCTATTGTATGACCCTAGTAGAGGCCATTGTTGAATAGACAATGTCGGTGGGTGGATTAGTGTCCCTAACATCGATTGTACCTTCACTCTCGAACCTAACTCTTGGCTAGTTGTCTTATAGTTAAATTAATCCCCATTGTGAATCATGGGATTATGTTATAAAACTTTATTTTTGAAATGCCTTTCATACTTTCCTAAAATATGGTAGCAGCTCTATTCAATATTGCAAAGCTTAAACTTTCCTGCAACCAATCTTAAAACAATAATTGCCTACGCTCAAGAGTGGGACGGGGTCTCGTGTTCCGGGCCTTTAAGTGGCTGAGAGAAGGGGATCCTATTTGTATTCTTGTCTAATTGTCCTATGCATGGAAATCCTAGGTAGATTGTGTAAATTGATCGAGGCACATAAGTGTAAGCCGATAGGGCTAACTGATCTTATATTTGTTGATGGTTTACTACTCTTTACCAAGGGTGATTTGGTATGGTAGCTATCTCAAAAGTTGCAAATATCTTGCACAAATTTAGTGATCTGGCCTAAAAACTAATAGTGTGAAATCTTGCTTGTGTTTTAGAGTGCTTGTAGATAATCAGTAACCTATTATTTTGAGTGCAACTGTTTCTCAATTGGTGAACTCCCTTTCAGATATTTAGGTGTTCCCTAGTCTACCACTGGAATCAATCCCTCCATATGCCAAAAAATCATAAAGAACGTCATTGTAAACATTGAACAATCGTCCACAAAGTTCATATCTTATGTAGGCAAAAAAAATATAACTAATTGACTTAATGTTATTTAGCATCTAGTCTTTTAGGGGTTCTACATTTTTTATGCCTAAAAAGGTTTTGAAGGAAGTCACAACTATCTATAGGAGGTTCTTGTGGATTGGTAGAGCTAATAAGTGGGCAACGACCCTTATGAGCTGGGATGTTGTTTGTTATAGTTATGAAGAGAAGGAGAGCTAAACTTTAAAGAGCTATTGAGTCGAAACATAGCCCTAATCTTAGAACTATTTTGGACAATTACAAATCAACATGAAGGTATTTGGGGAAAGTTGATAAATGTATGCCACTTGAAAAAGAAGGATATTTGGCATGTTAGGAACTTCAATAAATGAATCATGGGCCTAGAGGAATATCATTAAAATCATATATGTGTGTTTGTACCAAGTGGGAAATATGGTTAATTCCCAACATCAGTTTGAACTTTGAAGGGCTGTGAAAGTTGGGGAAATTAAAGTTCTCCGTTGGTAAAATTGTATCAACCGCAAAAGGGCAATGAGAAGAAATTGTTGCTTGGATAGTTGCACATGAAAAGCTACTAACTAAAGAAAGATTAGCTTCCTTTGTGCATGATGCTGCTGGAAATTATAGGTTGTGTCTCTAGGAGATAGAAACTTGCAGTCACTTGCTCTTTAAATGTAGCTTTTGTCATCCAATGTGAAGTGCTATGTTGTAATCGCTAGGGTACAGGGAAGGTATTGGTTTGGAAGCATGATCTTGATTGGTATTGTAAAAACAAGTTGGAGGAGAAAGTTAAAACCTATGGCCTTAAGATGTGCCTTGTGTCCATCAGTTTATTTAATATGGCAAGTTAGAAACTACCAAAAGTTTGTGCAATAAGCACATTTAGGAGAAGCGATTGTGTACAGAACTAAGAATGTTTTCTGCAATACATAGGATTCATTGTAGAAGGTGATGAGGAACTTTTGGATTTAGCTGAGAATCTGATGTAGATTATGTTCATGATGACCGCATGTATGCATGGGAGTAATATGTAAGATTTTCCAATTTTGGAGTAAAGAAATTGACTTTGTTCACAAAAGAAGAAAAAAAATATGTGATAGAACATAGAAAAGGAAAATAAGGTTTGACGTTAGCTCATGAGCTACTTTTTTTTAAAAGGTAAGTAAAAGAAAAGATTAGACGCCTCTTCTCACAAGAGCACATCCCATTACGTCATCATTCAAAATAGCTATGAGCTCCGAAGATGGTGTAGAATCCTACAAAGTAGATGACTAACAACCCTGTCCCACCTTAGCCAACTAGTCAATCGCCATATTAGCCTCTCAATAAATATGTAAGATCTTGAAATGCTCCATAAGACTCAAATATCTGGAAATATCTCGAATGATGATCTTAATCTGTCAGGAGATGGATATGGATCCTTTAAGTACCTGCATAACCGTAGTGTTATCCCCTTCAACTATAACACATCGAAAGCCTACTTTAACCACGTCCTGCAACCCATCCCGTAGTGCTCTAGCTTCAGCAACCAGAATGGTAGAATCTCCATAATGCGCAGCATTTGCCTTGATGAGTTGACCCCCCAATCCTTGATGATGAATCCCCCTGCCGCAGAGTTATAGGAAAGAGATCCGTCAAAATTAAGCTTGACGAATGCCCGGGGGGTATTTCACCTCACAATAATGTTCGAGGAAGAACCTCGCTGATGACCCCCCAAAAAAAGAATCATTCGACATGCAAGTTCGGATTCTCCATTCCGCTAACGCTTTTTTCGCATTGATTAGAATTCTTATAGGATTAGCATACTAGTTTTGCAATACAAGTGCATTTCTACCCTGCCAAATACTCCATAATAAGAAAACAGCTTTACATGTGTCATTAGGGTTAGAATGTTGACGATATTTCTTAATAATTTGAAATGAACACTGATGACCATTAGATATGTCATGTAACGACAACCAATTATGCTGCTGAGTTAGGTCCCAGATACTTTTGGTGAATGAACACTCCCAAAATAGATTATCAATGGTCTCAATGTCCTCTCCACAAAGGGTGCAAGAGGGGTCAAGTTGCATAGGGGTGTTCATGGGTCGGGTACCCGAACCAAAAGGAATTTCGGTTCGGGTACCCGAAATTTCGGGTCGGCATAATGGTGAACCGTATCCGAACCAAAATATTTGGGTACCCGAAATTCGGGTACCCGAAAATTTCGGTTCGGGTTTTTGGTTAACCAATAACCCAATTTTTTAAAAATATTTTTTTCCTATTTTGTCTAATAATTTTTTTTGACACCCAAAGGGAACTAATACATGATATTATCATATAATATGGCAATACCACACAGTACGTTACTATTATTCACATTTCAACGACTTCACACCTCCATAAGACATAACCTTACTAACATCATATTCATGCCGAAACCATTGTCCAAATGTAACAAAGTCTTATAGAAGACCTAGACATCTAAACAAAACCATGCAACAAAGTCAAAAACTCAAAGTCCTTGTCTTCATGGGGCTTGGGGATATGTAGTCTTTAGGGAAGAGAAAATTAAAAAAAAATAATCTCAAAAAGAATATAAAATAAAAAAAGTTTCGGATTTTCGGGTACCCAAAATTATGAAACATCCGAACCGTATCCAAACCGAAAATCCAAAAATTTATCGGTTCGGGTACCCGAACCAAAAATTTTAAATATTTCGGTTCGGATACCCAATATTTCGGGTCGGTTCGCGGTTCTTCGGTTCAAGTTTTTGGTTACGGATAGTTTTGAACACCCCTAAAGTTGCATACCTCTTTTGAGGAGATTACCACGGAGTGGTAGGGCGGTATGAAGTTTTTACCATAAAAAGATCTTGACCTTTTGGCATAATATCGAGTTTCCAGATCTAATTGAAGGACCAATTTGGTTCCTATCATTCAATATTACTGTGGGCTGCCCAAGTGGCTATTTTGGTACTAAATTGACCTGAACCCATTAAACCCCTAACAAAAAGAATCTTCCAGCACGAAATGAGATAGCGGAATCCCCAATATTTTCAGTATTACATCCTCCTAAGAAATTAATGATCAAAGTTTGCTGATGTTCCAGTTATGAGAGTTCGTAATAAATTCATAAACTCTGAGGTGAGGATTTTCAATAACAGAGCTATCAAATCCTAACAAATCTACAAGACTATAGTTATTAATCCAATTATCCCACCAGAACAGAATATCTGCACCATTACCAACTATCCATCACATACCTTTCTTGATCACCTTCCTACTTCTTAAAATACTCTTAAAAACTGGGGAGTTCGAACCCCCTAGGTTTATATTCTAGGAAACTAGAAGTTCTTAAATATTTTTGCTTCATAATAGTAGTCCATAACCCTTCCCTTCCACATAAAACTTTCCATGCTAGCTTAGCTTGAAAAGCTAAATTAACCGCCTCTTATTTTCGTAATCCCAACCCACCCAACTGTTTAGGCCGACACACCTTATCCCATGCTATCATGGGCATGCCCTGTGCTTGGTCTGATTTCTTCCATATGAAATTCCTATTTACTCCATCAAGCGTTTTTGTCATTTTTTTAGGCAACTCAAAATATTGCATAGAATGTGCCAGTAGGGATTCAAGGTTAGACTAAATAAGGATTGTTCTCCTGCTTTAGATAAACTATTCGCTTTTAGGGATCCCATCCTTGCTGTTACCTTAGCAAGAATATTCAAGAATGTTGATGCTCTGGATTTAACTTGAAAAACTAGGCAACCCAAGTATTTCCCAAGGGATTCGCTTTGTGGGATATGAAAGACTGTCGCTACCACCTGTTTCTGGAAAGTGGTAGCATTTTTGGAGACCACAATAGATGAGTATGAAAATTAATTAGTTGTTCTAAAAATTTACAGAACTAGTCTATAATTTACTTGAGTCTAGTGCAACAGACATAGGTTTGCTTTACAAAACAGAAGACTATCATCCGCGAAAAAGAGACAAGGGATAACTGGTGTCCAAGGACAAATTCTCACACCCACACATGACTTAGGTTCGTTAGCTGCTTTGCACAATGCCTGACAAAAGACATTCATATATAAGATAAATAAATAGGGTGATAAGGGATCTCCCTGTCTAATTCCCCTAGATGGTTTGAAAAATCCATGGGAAGTATTATTGACTAGCATTGAATAAGAAAATGATGTAACACATTCCTTTACCCAACCAATCCAGTTTGGATGGAATCCTATTTGAGCTAAACATTCAAAAAGAAAATTCCATTCAAGTCTATCATAAGCTTTTGTCATATTTAATTTGATAGTTGTCCAATCTGTTCTCCCTTTAATCATCTTAAACTTATGCATAATCTCATGGGTAATTAGAATGTTATCATGAATAGATCGTCATGAATAAATGCACTTTGGAATGGCAAGACTATTCATCTAAAAATGGTCTAAGTCGAAGAACCAAGATTTTGAAAATAATTTTATAAACTATTGAGCATAAACTAATTGGACGAAAATGCGAAGTAGCATGAGGCTGGGGAATTTTAGCAACTAAGGTAATGAAAAAAGGTGTGGTTAAACTCTTTTAAGAGTCTAACATGGATGAAGAAATCCTTAATGAAGGCTATATATATTTCCTCATGAGCTACTTGTCACGATAGCTATATATATTTCATTCATCATATATTTCTCATGATTTCATGTTAATTAATCTAATTGCGACTTTTATCAAAAGAAAAAGAAGGGATCATACTTTAATTATTGTTTTTGTGGTCATTTCTTTTGCCCTTTGCTAGGGTTGGCAAAAAAACTCGTACCCGTCTAAAATCCGCAAAACCCGCCCGAATGGGTATGAGTACAGGTGGCGAAAATTGAAAAAAATGGGTATGAGACGGGTATTGCTAAAATGGATATGGGTATGGGTATGGGTATGGGTATGGGTATGGCTCGTACCCGCCCCATACTCGTCCCATACCCGTTTTATCAATCCGCCTCGTATCCGTCTCATACCCGCCTCATATAAAACCCATACCCGTTTGTTTAAAGTTCTAGTTTGTTACTTGTAATTGAATATTTTGCTAGTTGCTTTGAGTTGTATGATATTTCAAACTTCGATGGAATATTTTGTTTCAAACTGTAATTGTCAAGCGCTAATTTATTGTTTTGATTGGCAAATTTTTAGTTGTATTTGATGTGATATGATTTGTCATCGGAAACTTAGTGTTAATGTGACATATTGAGTATTTGATATCTAATATGGGTACAAAATGGGTTTAATTCTTTTTTGTCTATATATACCCGAATAAAACCCGCATACCCGCTATATCCAGTTGGTATGGATAAGGGTATAACTTTACAATATCCGATAGGTATGGGTATGCATATGTGTATTAATTTTGAAAAAGGGTATGAATAAGGGTACGGCTAAACCCGACCCGTATCCGCCCCATTGCCACCCTTACCCTTTGCCACTTGCTAACATGGCCACAATGATTGGGACGACAAGTTTAAAATCAAAAGCACCTTTTTTTTGGGGGGGGGGGGGCCCCGCCACATTGATTAGTTGGCATAGAGGTAAAAGGATCCGTAATGGCCTCAACTGAGTGATAACGAATTCTTTGATACCTTTTATTTCCGCATTTTGAGGGGTCAAAATATTACTTCCTCCTTTTATTTTAATTTCTATTTTTCTCAATCAACAATTTCAGCTCAAAAATTCTCAATTAATTGCGAAACTTTTTCCTTCCCTTCTTTTTCTTCTTCTTAACAAGATCTCCTTTCACCAAAAAAATAAAAAAATAAACCCAAACCATTGCAGGAATTTTTTCTTACTTTTCCGAATAAACCAAAATAACAATAAGTTAGTTATACATTAATTGTCACCACATCCTAACCACTAGTTTGTTAAACTATCTTTTCAGAATCATGAATCCCATCTAAGGAAAATGCCACAAGAACTTCCTTCTTCTAAATTAATCTGAAATGAAAACATATTTCTTCAGGATTTCTGACAATATTTTTATTATTCTATTTTGTTTGGCTTGGAATCAACTTTAAATTCTTTATTTTTTGTCAAAGTGATTTGTTGGTTAGGGGGTTATATGTCGAAATTCCAGATGTTTGGGAAATCATGCCAATTAGGAGACTTCCATGGGGCTGTGGAGACATGCCAGAAAGTTCATCAAAAGGAAACACAGTGATGCTGGTGAAGCAGGTTCTTTTTCTTTTTCTATCAGACCTTTTTCTTTTTCTATCAGACCTTTTACCTCCACTCATTAATTGCAATTGTTTCCGTTGTTAATAACTAACTTTTGAAATCAGGTAGTTGTCAATTAGGATAATAAATTTGCAATTACTTTTGAATTGATATTGAAAATTAATTTTACGGTTTGATAATTGTAATCAATTTATTAGCTTCTTGTCATGATTTGATTGATGTTAATCCAAATTTAACAACCTGTTTATTACGTATGAGTAATCCTTGTTACGTTATGCACATACATATATCTATATACATAATGTATGTTGTTCTATATGTTCAAGAACCAACTCAATCAAAAGCTTAAGTTAATGGTTGAAGACTCAGGAATAGGTTTATACTCTAACATGTCCGCTCACGTCCGCTCCCCATATATACCTTACGCAATAAATTAATATGGGAGCTGCTAAGATTCAAACTCAAGACCTCTTACTCAGAACGGTTCTGATACTATGTTCAAGAACCAATGCAACTAAAAGTTTAAGCTAATGGTTGAAGGCCCAGGAATAGGTTTATACTCTAACACTATAAAACGTTAAATTGTGATGACTTATTAATAAATTAACTAATTTTCAACTTAGTAGTTACCAATAGTGCCAATAAAGCTTTAAATATTTCTGAATTGAGGTTGAAAGATGTTTTCATTCATTAGTGGTATCCAATCAATTCATATGATGATATGGTCAAAATTAACCTAATCACAACAACCAAAAAAAAAAGAACAAATCTATTTATCAATTCTAGGTACCTACTTTATTAGTAGACTAACTTTTTTGAGCTTATGATTATATGTATGTAAATTACTGAAAAAAGTTAGCTTACATCTTAAAATATATGCGAGTGAATATCAATCAAAATTGATTACACACATCTAGCATTAAATCTGACAAATAGGTGTTCATAGGATTATGGAAACATCATTCTTCCCATCCCCTCCCTCTCAAGGCTCTTTCTCTCTCTCTCTCTCTCTCCCTTCATCCATCCATGATCATTATAAATTCCTACCTACTCCTCTTACTGTTAAGCTATGACGAATCCCCAATATCTCCCTTTTCTGCCATTGCAATTGCAACCAAGAGTCCTGAACTCAATTGGCCTATGTATCAAGATTGGGGTTCCATCCTTCACTTAATCCGGGTTTGAATCGCAGAAAATTTGTAGATGCTACGAGCTCTTGAGTAAATTTGTGCTCTCTTTCCTTAATTCTTGATGAGCTCTGTTCGAGTTAAAGCGGTACTAAATTCAGGTAGGGCTTTTGTTCAACATTTATAGTATAGCTTGAACTATAATTGTAGGTTTTTTTTTTTTTTTAAAAAAGAAGAGTCCCACATGCTAGTTTTGTAAATAAGGGGTGGTCTCGGAGAATTAAAGAAAAAGGATAATTGAGGTGGATGCACGATTCATACTAGTCGGGTCTACTATTCCACAACTATGATATAATATGTGTTACTACTTACACTGAATTAATTAAATCCAAAAATTATTTTAAAAAAAAAACAGTTTCAATAATCATAAGTTTTAGTTGAACTAATTCTCTAGTTTAGGTACGTTGCTTTACATGCAAGTGACATTCTTGTTACGTTACGTGTGATCTCCTTTAACTTGACAGTTTCCGTTTTTAATTTTTTTTTTTAATGTTCCTCTCTGTATACTTTGTTGCACTGACTGAAAACTGTACATTTCTAGAGAGAGAGAGACAGATCAGGAAATAGAATTTCCAAGTTTGTGGAAATTAAGTTTGAAATTTGAAATTAAAATCTGCAGGAAGAGCCCTGGAGGAAGTAAGAGGTTCACTGTACAATGACCTTCGAACTTCAGAATCAGCCAAGCGGCTCCAACAGCGCTTCTGCGGCCCTGTTGTTGCCATGTCCTTCAATTTCGTGGTCGCTGTTGGCATCATCCTCGCCAACAAATTGGTATATATTTAGTATCTTTTATACTAATTCATCTTTAATCAATGTTACTGCTTTTGTAAATATATAGGATTGCATTGTATGATCTGAATTTCGGATGGGATTCTACCGTTTGATTTGGGGATAAAGGTTTGATTTGTTTTGGTTGCATCGTTGTTTTGGTTACCCTTGGTTTCCTTTTTTTTGATGCAGGTGATGGGAAAAGTGGGATTCAATTACCCAATATTCCTGACATTGATCCACTACACAGTATCATGGACTCTGATGGCATTGTTCAAAGGGTTGTCTTGGCTTCCGGCCTCCCCTCCTTCAAAGTCTACGCCTTTCTCTTCTCTGTTCTCTTTGGGTTTTGTCATGGCTCTTTCCAATGGCCTTGCCAATACTAGTCTCAAACATAACAGGTTTTCATTTTTCTCTGCTATAATTTAATTTTTCTTCAATCATCTCAAGACTGTGAACCTAATTAACATTGTAATGTTAATCTTTGATTTCTTTAATTTGGGCAGTGTCGGGTTTTATCAGATGGCCAAGATTGCTGTAACACCGACCATAGTACTCACTGAATTCATCCTTTTTGGGAAAACCATTTCTTACAACAAGGTGGGATGTTAATTGTATGGGATTAAGTTGCATTATGGTGCTCCGCAAACTGACCCATGTCTGATTATTCGACTTGAAAGACCTCGAAATTCAGTCCAATGTGAATGCATAAAAGGTTCACTTGTTTTGATCACAAACATGAAATGACCCAACCTGAAATAGTTTGACTAATGTAGGTCTTGTGAGTAAAGGAACACAACTGAAATCTACATAACCCCAAACCGAACCAACGCATTTTGACTTGGGGTGATAAAAAAAGCTACCCCGAAAGAGCGCAGTGGCCTTATTTCTATTAGGGTTGACACACTAGTTAATCTGATTTTATATCCACCTAATGCATACTGACCTTGGCTGAAAGATTGTGATCAGAAAGTTACGATGCCTGAACCCATCTGATTGTAGTACAGCATATACCCATTTTGAGTTGAACCCGATAGACCTCACTTGAATGACCCATTTGCTATGTGTAGACTCCAGTCTTCTAATGATGTCCCCTTTTGTAAAACTGAGTTCATATATTTATGTACCTTGAATGAAGGATTTAAATTATTTCTCATCTGTGGTGTTTGCAGGTTATGGCCTTAGCCGTTGTTTCAGTAGGAGTGGCAGTAGCAACAGTTACAGATTTGGAGTTCAATGTCTTTGGTGCTTGCATCGCCATTGCCTGGATAGTTCCAAGTGCAGTGAACAAGATCCTCTGGTCTAATCTTCAGCAGCAAAGCAATTGGACTGCTCTTGCGTAAGATACATTGTTGTTAATTCATCGAATAACTATCTCATATTTGAAATGAGTTATTAGTTCCATGCAACTGTTGCTTCTGATATACTTAAAGAGAAAAAAATGACTCTATGGGTGCAGATTGATGTGGAAGACAACTCCTATCACAATCTTCTTCTTATTAGCTTTAATGCCATGGCTGGACCCTCCTGGGGTTTTGTCCTTTCAATGGAATATCAGCAACTCATCTGCAATTCTGGTGTCAGCTGCACTTGGCTTTCTTCTGCAGTGGTCTGGAGCTTTGGCATTGGGGTAATATCAAAACTGCCTTTCTCTGTCTGTCTAAAATACTGTGAAGTTCTACCTGCTCAATCAAATATGCAGTCTTCCTCGATATAGCATCGAAGGTTTGAGTTACGTCCCTAGAGCCACTCTGCTTGCATACTCCTGTTGTTGTCAACTTGTCAAAGCCTCTTTTTCCCTTTTTTTGGGGGGGGGGGGGGGGGGAGGCTGGGAATCCTGAGATAGTTGGTCTGAGGGCTCCTAATAGGTATAAGACCGTATACATCTTGACCTCTATAGACCTGTCTAGGGTAATCTATCCTCTACAGCGTGCTTGCGTTCGGTTCCCTATGGTTATACTTTGCAAAGCTACACACATTAATTAAGCCCACTCGTGAGGCTCCTTTCTAGAGCCGTACAGGGAGTCAGATTAGATATATGCAGCCTTCTGTGAGATTATATATACAGAGGCTGTTCACGTTAAACCTTAACTAGTAACGCATCTAGTGTTATACAGAGCAGTTCAACGAGCCACTTTGTCTGAATCTACTATATATCAAAGCTTAAATTGCCAGTATAACTGCCGCAGCGCTGTTCACTACAGAAAGTACATCACCGAATTTGAATGCTGTTTTGAGAAATGCAGGGCAACTTCAGCCACATCGCATGTTGTTTTGGGGCAGTTCAAGACCTGTGTAATCCTGCTCGGAGGCTATTTGCTGTTCAACTCAGATCCTGGACTCATGAGCCTCTGCGGGGCAGTTGCAGCCTTGGGTGGCATGTCAGTTTACACATCTCTTAGCATCAACGACACCAAAGAAACTCCAGCAAAGCAAAACCCGAGTCAGAATCAGCCCACAAAACCTAAAACTGATGTTGAAGATGATGAAGAAAAAGCAGATGTAAAGAGTGTAAAGAGTGTCTCGAGTACTGATTGACTGACAGATCAGATGTCAAATTATCGAGAGATTGTATGACAAGGAGAGGAAAAGAGCTACTCATAGTGTAGCTTAAGGATGCCTTTTTGTACATAAGAGAGTATAAAAATCAGAGTTCATAATGCCCTTTTTTCCTGTCAGTACTGAACAGCATCACTTACCCTCCTCCAATAAACTTCTTCATTAGCTGTTCAATTTTGGGTGGGAGGGAAGATTCAAAACATGTGCTATTAAACTGTCTTCTGTTTCTTTTGTTGTCAAATTTCTAGCAAGTAATCAACACATTGCAAGCTTTAGGTCTCACAAAGAGCATCTCCTCAATATTGTTCTAAGATTATTACCAACATCTGTGCCCATCACGTTGTTCTAAGATTACCGACATCGGTGCCCATCACACTCTATGTGGGAATTTGGGATGGCTTTGTGTGGTATGTTGTCAAGAACTTGTTGGTTCTCTCTGAAACGAAGTCTAAGCATGTCAATCTATGCAGGCTTACTCAGGTCAAGAAGTGAGACTTTCCCAACAGTTGGAAAATTCTATTTCCAGCATTGCTTGAGAACAAAACACTCCTTGACCTGAATCCTGTACAGTCAACAAAGAATTCCAGAGTCGAGCAATTCAGAAACATACATGAGTGTTCACATGAGAAAGAAATTTGTGTATTACTTGCAATCTGCTACATGTGTGACTGAATCAAGAAAAACTCCCGTACTTGCAACTGTGACTCCTGTACTTTTAACTGTGCGTCAGAAAAAAATCAATAGAACCATAGGATAATCTACAAAGAAATTCCTCAAGGATAAGGGTCTTTGCATCAATGATTTTGGAGGGAATTCTCTAACTGTTCATTCTCCATCCTCATTGCATCAAGATCAGCTTGTAGTTTATCCATACCCAAATCCTGGGAAGCAATAACTGAAAGCTTAGCCTGAAGTTCTGCAACTTCCCTTTGAGTTTTATCAGTTGCGAGGATCTTCTCACGGATCTCTTCAAAACATTCATGGATGCTTGTTAACAACCGGTAAGCTTGGCGGCCTACAGAATCTTTCTTAGCTTCCCTGAAAATACAAGTTCAGAACAGGAACTAAATTGATCCTGCTTTCCAAAGAGCAAATGAGAGATATTTCTTTTGGCCAGGGGGAAGGAGGTAACACATGGGAAAACAATATGCATTGGACTAGTTCTCACCTGAACACTGTTTCATCGACCACAGCATATGTTCTATGAAGACGTTCCTCAACTGAATTACTCTCTAACTTAAGCTCCCTTGTTTCCTTCAAGATCCGTTCAATATCAGCATCCAATTTCCTACTGTTCTTAGTGATCTCAGTGATCCGCTCGATATAAGATCTCCTAGATTCGACTTTTGGCTGCTTTTCCAGTTCACGAGTTAGTTTAGCGCATTCTTCTTCCCTTTCAATTAGAAGACATAAAAGGGAATGATGAATCATTAACAAGAACAAGCCCACACACCTTTGAAATGTGTTCTGCAAAAACTGCAAAGTAAAGGGAAACGCAAACTAGCCAATGTAATCAGGACCGGATTCATATTGCCTGGGTGTCCCAGGTAACAGTTAGAACAAACGATTGCTCAAATTTCTGTCTATTAATCCTCAGAATTTTCAAAAGGTGGATGCCCATAGAAATTAACCAGACACTAATGATATTCCACGAAGTTACAAAGTTGGACACCTTATATTCCCAGATTTGCTACTCCACAATCTGACCTTAATGCCAAAAGATAGCAAGCTGAACAGGTGCAAAATGCTAAATGCTAAATGCTGAAAACAAACAGGCCCTAAAAGTTTAGCTTTCTTCATATCAACTTCTCAGAAACGTTCCACAAAAGAATATCTGAGCATACAGGAATTACATAGCCATTGCGTCTATCTATATCCTCAATTTCAGGAATCCAATAAAGTTTAAAAAGGAAAATTTCCAAGTAGGCAAAATCAGTGTTGCCAGCATATCATAGCCAAGGGCACTCACATACATATGCAACATGCATAATGGGACAAAGTTTGATCTTTCTCCTCCCATATTCAATGGCATAGCCAGGCTTCAGACTAAGGGGTGTCAAGATTAAATATACACAGTATAAAAATTAACGTTGCTTATATATTTAAAAAAGTTGTCCTCGATTAAATATCATGTTTTGAACACCATACAAGGTATTGTCAGTTTTCAAAGTTATCAACTAGTCGCTTGCACCAAGAGTGAGTCAATAGTGAGTTACATGATGAAGTTAAAGTACATAGCCAATACTTTCCTGTGTCAATGGTGAGTTTTGTGATGCAAAGATTGACCCAACCAATCATTCAGCTATCTTATTTAAAATTTCTCTTTCAAACTAAAAATTAATCCACTTTTACTTTGCTTTTTGGTTCTTAGTGCCTACATCAACAAACAAAGCAAACTAATTCCTTTTTATAAATCATGAGCATAAGAATTCAAAATCAATTAACTAACCAATTTACTAGGCTCCTTTTAGAAATAAAGCGTGTAACAATTCCAAATTAATTACCTGATCAATTTTCACTGTAAAGCCATAACCAATCAAATTACCCGAAATCCCCAAGCAACAACAACAACACCTCCCAGTGTGGGTCCCGCTTTCGCGGGGTCTGGCAAATCCCCAAGCAAGAAACCTATAATTCCTTAATTTATGAGAGTAAATCAGTAAATTCACCAATTATTTAACACAAATTTGACAACAATTTGTAAATTAAACATAATAATTTGTAAGAAAACATGATTATAAACTAAAATTAGGGATTTAACTCAAATTTGGCCTCCAGATATTTTGGAAATTGGATTTTGAGGGGGGGGGATTAAGTGGCTGAATTTTTTATTTAAAAAACGAATTAAACACAAATTCATGATAGTAGATCACTACATCTACCAATATTCAACAAGAACTTGCTTGAAGTCAGTAAATTAAACATAATGATTTGTCAAAGAATATAATTATTTACCTCAAATTTTACTTTAGGATGTTTTGGAAATTTCGGGAGGGGGTAGAATGGCCAAAAAAATTAAAAAACACGGCTTAGGAAATTCAGCAGGTGAGAGAATGAAAAAATAGAAGAGACAATGGGGTGTTTGGGGATTCGAACACGGGCCCAGAAGCAACAAACGGTTAAGAGATAGCAACTCTAGCCACCCCAACTGCGAACCAGATGTGATGTGTTCAGGAATCATATTGGATATATATAACGAATTTTGTTCTGCAGAATTTCTAATGAATAAAAACTTTTCCCCAAAAAACTGGGGTGTCAAGTTGCACCAACATGGCTCTGCCCCTGCCCTCATTAGCTGATGGTTTGGAGTTGAGGTTTTCCTATTATATTCAGTTGAACTTCATAAGTATTGTTCTTTATTCGACAAGCTAGCATGAGCTACAGGTACCTACCTCTTTCGGATTTCAGATGAAACAGAATGTATCTCCACATCAATTTCTTTCAGCTTCTTCAGTTTATGCTGTCCACTAGGGTTTGTTGCACAAAGAGATGCCAGAAGACTCCACCTTTTCTCTTCCAAAAGCTTCCTAGACGTTTCCCTGCAAAAATACCATTGTGTTTCATTATGCAATGGATAACCTGTTCAGCATAGATAACCTCAATTTCATTCCTCAGCAGAGCATGTCCTGCATATCAATTTGTGAGACTAATACTTTGCTTTAAAACAAAACAAAGCCATCAAGTTCTGTTCTGCCATGAGAAGATATAAGTTGCACAAAGCTTTTGAGCTAAATAATGGGAATATCCCTCACTTTGTCCCCCCCCCCCCCGAAAAAAAAGTAATCCCCAAATTCCCTGTCCTTTTAAATGAAGTAAAAAAAAAAAGAAAAAAAGAAAACCATTATACCCGAGTTTTACAGTAGCCTTGTTTTGGGACAAAGAAAATCAGCTGTAAACTAGATCCAAGTTGGACCTAAAATTGTTGATGATGGAGCACAGGACAAATTACCATTGATTCTCCAATTCCTGAAGGTTTTGCCTTCTCACTTCTATTTGTTCATTGAGCTGCTCAATGTAGTAGCTAACAGAATGCTCATTGTCAAGTGCCATTTGTACGGCTTCTTTGAGTAACTCAAGCTCTTCCTCTTGAGGCTGTAGTCTAAGATCTTCCACAGAGAATTCCTCAGACACCTTTTCTAGGTTAGAACCTTCCTCTATATTGCATGTCAGCTTCATTACATAAACCCAAAAACCAAAAAAAAAAAAAAAAGGAGAAAAAGCATATATCAAGATGACTAAGAAATGTAAGCACTTCTACATCTGACAAAATTTACCCGACCTAATAACCCGACCCAAACCTGGACAAGGTTTTGAAACATACACCCATTTGAGTTATGGTGATTGTTTAATATATGTGTTTTTACCTAAAATTCTGTTGTCCAATACATATGACTTTTTGTCTTTTAATGGGCCTATAACCATTTAAACCTTACTAAAAAGGGCAAAATTCGTATGATTCCACCCTCTTTTAAATTTTTCATACCTTTCTTCCATATCCATTACTCTAGTTTATTGTTACAATATTTTCATTATAATGCACTACCACTAATATTTTTTTTTCCTTTTTCATATGACAACTGCACTTTCATAATCTAATCAAATCACTATGTCATATTGTCACCATGCAAACTAGTATAGTCAGACATAAAAAGATTTGCACATGGTTGATCATATCCTCCGAATGAATGATACTGGCATCATCAAGCATATTTCGTATGAATTTTAATTATATGTGTATACAATGTTCTTTTCTTCTTTGTTTTTCTTTATTTCTTGTTGAGAAAATATGATCTAAGAAGTACATCAGTCATAACTTCAATAGATAGCCACCTAAAAAGAGCTTAAAAACTAAATTTTGAAATTTTGAAGGAATATTTTTAAAATTTTTTTAAAAAAAAAAACTATATTCACTTTACAATATTTATAGGAGAAAAAAATTAATAACCACTTCTCACCTATTGGGTCTGACCCAAACACAAGATTTTAGGGCAAGGGTTTAACATTTTCAAATCCGAACCCAAAATAGACCAACCACCATTTAACTTGCCTGCCTGAATTGACATGTCTAAGTACTTCCATTCTTCAATCTCAATTCTGCTTCCTTTAGCCAAGAAGGGACTTTCAAACCAAATGTCATGTAACAAGGGTTTCCTTAGAACTCCCCTCCCCCCCCCCCCCCCCCAAAAAAGACAACCCTTGGCAAGGTTTGGATCTTTCCCTTTAGCAAGACGTGCGGAGGTCCAGATTTATGTAATGTTGCCTTAACTAGAGAAAAGAGAGCATCCTGACAAGTGAGAAAGTAAAATTGTCCAACAAGGCCATATTCGATTGTGGGGTTTGTGTATACCTCAGGGAAGAACTCTTTGCAAGATGTTGATTCCTGTTCAGGCTTCAGAATAGGTTTAACAGTGGCAGCTGATTCTTGATCGCCAGTATGCTCTTCATTTGTACATAGCATGCTAATGGATGTGTAAGCTGCTTCATCCAAGTCTTCGGAAGCAAGATCCCTTTTAGGCAATGGAGCTTCAAAATTGTTACTTGATGGTTGACATGGATGGCCTTCTGACCTCAAATCCTGCATTCCTGCCATAATTACAGAAACGTTTAGATCAGCCTCATGTTCAGCAATCAGCAGCCTCGTCTGGTCAACATCAAGAAGAGTTTTTACAAGTGCTCCCTACTGGTTCTCCAAAATCTTTTGTCAAATCAGCGGGCTTTCAGATTCAGGTAATTGATAGCCTTTCCACAAAATATGAACCACTATACAAGTCCTCTTAAGACAGGTAGGACAACAGCCCTTCAGCAACAACTATATTCCACCCTGCAGATCATTAGAAGACGTTAAGCATAATGGTAACCTCACTTGTCTAGTCAGAAAAATCAGCCATAGAAAACATTTAAAATGAAACACAACATTGAAGTAATCAGGTGTAAAGCAAAACATCACCAAGGGCAATCTTTCTTCAGTACAGGTAATTAAATGCATACACCATTGAAAAATGTATCAAGTCTTGCCATATCTAGACATAAGGGCACAGTTAACAGAGCCAAGACACTATCAGACACCATCCCCACCCTAAAAATCCCCGGGGGGGGGGGGGCAGAGGGAGCTTCTATCGTTGTGATGCTGAGAAGGATAAATTTGTCTTTATGAGGAGGGGTTTGGTAGGGCTTGTATTCCAAATTTTCTGTGCCCTCCACCCCCCTGGAAGACTAGGTTTCTTGAACTCTTGATCATTGATGAAGCTCAAACAGCGATTAATTGCTTTCCTAATCCTACTCAAAAGGTGGCTTCAAAAACTTCATGGCTCATGATGCCCAAACTCTTCATTCACACTCATATATCCATAGCAAGACCTTGAAACTTTGACCTGGCCATGGACACCTAATACAGCACATGAAACCAAATATACCAAAGTTCGAGAAAATGGGCGAGTCCAGCACCTAAATAACCAACTGTGATAGACACTTGTACTTGAGTTTGAGTAACATGGCCTAGGTCACAGTAGGACACCCTGTACTCATCAGTTCACCATAAAAAAATCACATCCATAGCATTTATAATACACTACGCTAATCTTTGGCATCAAGTTTGAGGCCCCATGGGTACAATGCCTTCAGAAAAGGTGTCTGAGGCTCCAAGGAATTCATTCATTCATCCAAACTACAATATCAGAGTTCCCATTATCCATATGCCACGAAATCAAGGGCTCTTCCTCTCAAATTGCTCGTCTTCTCATCCCCCCCCCCCCTCCCTCTCCTCCCGGACCTGTTCCTGTTCTCATGACGTTTCAATTACCATAGAGAACCGTAGATTCGGGGAATACAATTACAAATTCTCCTCCCATTCACTCAAATTTACTGTAGCTATCACTCCATAAAGGTTGACAATTCCATCCACTACATTTACATAGCCAAAGAACAATTTCCAACTTCACATAGCAGAAATTAACTCACACCAAGGCACAGTTTTCAACAGAATCTTAATTGGATTCAATCAAGAGAAAGAGCAAAAACAAGCCAACCAAAACCACACCAAAAAAAAAAGGGAACAAGAGCAAGAAGCTTCAAATTCCCATGTTCCAATTTCAATGTCCAAACACATCAAGCTATAAAAACACCAAATCGGTTCCCATTTTAATCTTCAACACTCAAAAAGTTTTCTTTAATTCTCTTTCGTCGGCTGGAGTTCTCAAATCAAGCAATAACTACTCATTAATTTATAAAGAAGATAAAAATCGCCGCGAAAAATGAGGATTACCTTGTGGAATTTGATCTTTTATGCTGCTACTCCTGCTACTTCTTTTATGGGTGCAGTTATAATGTGTTGGTTGCCATTGAAGGGCTGATCTAGGTCGTATCTACTATTAACAATTTTAGACCATTGTGAGATTGGACCAGATTTCGCCTTCTTTTTCTAATCAGAAATACAGTAGGTTTGAAAGAATTATTGTTGATCGAGTTAAACTGATATTATTGTACCAACGCGGATTAGTTTAAGTGATTTGACATTTACTCTTCTTAAACAAAGTTTCATGTTTGAATTTTAGAAATAGAAAAAAGATATGAGAGCTCTACCCATAATTAAGTCAATAGTAGCTCGACTATAATAAAATAGAGGATTGAAAATAAAAAAAAAAAACTAATACAATTGTAGTCGTGTAGAGATTGCCAAACTTGGTAAGAAAATTGATCGAATTATATTTTGTAAGAGCTTAATTTTTAATTTATTCGTGCAATGTACGCAATAGTTTTTTAATCTTCGTCTATAGTAAATGCATATACAAAATAATAAATCATTTAATATATTATGTAATATACAAATTTTATGTAATATACAAATTTTTTTGATTTTTACAAATTAATAGTTTTCAAACTTAAAGTACAATTATTAAATGGTAAAATTATACGAAATCATTAAATTGATATTTTCTATGTATTAAAATTGAATAATAATTAATTTAGCTTAATATTTACACACATTCCATATATTAATGAATTTGATGCATTGTTCCTTATATATTGTTAGAATTGTGGTTTGATTATAAGACACAACATAAAATTATCAATTTTGCAAGTTTAAAAAACTTTCACTTATCATAATAAGGATAAGAATATAATATCAATTTAATTATACTAGCTTTAGCTAGTTGTGGATTTCTAGCTGCTTTTTTAAAAATTAATTGGGTACAATAGTTTTATCTTGTTCATTTAATAAATTATGTGTGATAAGATCGTGTGGTTGTAGTAGTAACAACAACAATGATGATGATGATGATGATGATAATACAAATCATAAATATTTTACTCTTTTTTAATAATTATGTATTTATAGTAAATAGGATTTGTAGCTATCGTCATAATATATCTAATATCTCCAGTACTCCATATTTACAACGGTGAGGATCTGTTATTATTTATTATTTTATTTAAAAATAATAATTTATGTGGCTTAGAGTTAGATTTGAAATTAGATTAGAAAAAAGTACAAACCTCTAAAAATTTGATATGTGAGGTTTTGAGTATACACACACACACACACACACACATATATATATATATATAGATTGATAAATAGATATACAACAACAACAACAAACTCCCAGTGTGGGTCCCGCTTTCGCGGGGTCTGGGGAGATTCAGTTGTAGGCAACCTTACCTCTACCGGTATTCCTATCCATAGAGAGGTTGATTCCATAAGACCCACAAAACAGTTTTGTGAAAAAGGTTTGTAGAGAAAACGATTGCAAAAACTATTTACCGAGTAAGAGGAATAGAAAGAGGAAGAGAAAAGGTTCCGGATAGCAAATAAAGAGGGAGCGGAGACGTACCTCAATAACCAGGGGCGCTTGGTGCCGTCACATCCCAGAAAATCACGACCTGCAGACAAGCAAACCGAAACCTTATCCGCCCCACACCGCCTAAGCTACTGCCACCTACGGAGCCGGACCCCTACAATCAGAAACCTTAATCATGTCCCGCCATAGCTTCCTATCCTGAGCCATGTCCTCCGTGAGACCGATAACTCTCAGGTCCTCACTAATCACTTCTTCTAGGCTCTTCTCGGTCTACCCCTCCCTCTCTTACCACCGGGGGGGTTGATCCTTTCACACCTTCGCATTGGGGCGGCCGCACTTCTCCTCTTCACGTGGCCAAACCATCTGAGCATCGATTCCCTCATTTTCTCCTCTATGGGGGCCACTTTAGCTAAGCCCCTAAACACTCCATTGCTAATCCTGTCCAATCTCGTAAAACCACACATCCACCTGACCTTCCTCATCTCAGCTACCATCAACCTTTGGACATGCGTCTTTTTTGGAGGCCAACACTCCGATCCATAGAGAACAGCCGGTCTAACTACCATTCGATAGACTTTGCCTTTCAAACTCATGGGCACTCTCTTGTCACACAGCACCCCTGACGCTGCCTTCCACTTTTGTTAGTCCGCTCTAATCCGCTGGCTAATATCCTCATCAATGTCCCGATTCTGCTGGATGATCGAACCCAAATACTTGAATTTGTCGACCTTCGGTATTGCCCTCCCATCCAATACGATTTCTCCCCCTTCTTCTATCCTTCCGCTGAAACAACAGTAAAGGTATTCCGTCTTCGATCTACTCAACTGAAAGCCCCTAACCTCCAGTGTATGCCTCCAACTCTCCAACCTGTCATTCACCCCCTGCCTGGTGACATCGATAAGAATGATGTCATCTGCAAATAACATGCACCAAGGCACCTCGTCCTGAATTCCTCTAGTGAGTTCTTCCAAAACTAATGTGAAAAGAAACATAGATAAATAGATATAGATATAGATAAATATATATATATATATATATATATATGTATATATATATATATATATATATATATATATATATATATCACAATTTTCTTTTTCTAACCACAAAAGAATTTTTAACAAGTACTTTTATTTTTAATTGAGTTACGAAATTTCACAATATTTTGCAAACTAATAGATCAATAAAAATGAAATGAATAGCCTTTCTCTTATCACTTGAAACCAACCTCCAAGGATTGAAAAGATAGTTTTGTGATGATACTATCTTATCTCATGATCAAATATAGAAGAAATGATAGCTAAATGATGAAAGATCCAAAAAAGAATTAAAAAAAAAGCTAGTCTCCTTTAAAAGTTATTATTTAAACACCAGCAAGCCTTTTATAATGATCCTTTTTCAAAGTCTCAACAAAGCTGAGTTCATTGGTCAGCATGCCACTAACCTTTTTATTTTTGTCTAATATGTCACTAAATTTGTATTTTAATCTAATATGTCACCATCAAATGTTTTAGTGCCTCAAATGCCACTGTTGGGCAGTACACAACCAGTTACTACAAGTAAAACGTGAAACCAAAATTAAAAAGAAAATTATTTAAAATTGAAATCCGTGATGCTTAACCTTCCCTCTCTGCCTCCTCCTTTCACAATTCTGCTTGCCATATGCCCCTCCCCCCATGTTTTTCTTTTTCTCTGCAAACACTAACAAATGCAACCACCACACCATTACCCTCCTTTGTTCGACTTCACTAACACACCATCATGATGAGCACCAAGTATCATTAGCCTCTACCATTGCTAGTACACACCATTGACACCAAATCCCCCAACGAGATCACCATCAAAGCTTGAATTAGCACCATTAGATCATCATTAAATCGATGGCAACCAAATAAGCAGAGGACATTTTGTGGCCTATAAGTTGAAGCGAGAAGTAGCAATTCAGAACTGCTTTGCTTAGCTTAGAATAGAGTAATTCTATACTAGAATTTTAGGTTTTGGATATAATCTTTAAATATCTATTTCCCCTGTTTTGAGCTTTTAGATTTGATTTCGTAGCTTACAAATTTCATAGAATTGAAGTCCATTTTGGTATTTTGGAGTTGATTATGTGATTTTGAGCTTCAAATTTCACAAATTTTGGATTGGATTTCACTTGATGTTTGATTGCCCTCACCCTTGTTCTTATTTGTTTGCTCTATATTTTCCCATTTAGTTTTATAAGTTGTTGTTTGGGTCAGAATCCAAATCCCCTGTTTCATCCTAGTTTGCTAAGTAGCCTATTTTCTTTTGAGTTTTGGTCCTGATTCATAGGTTGCCTCTATTAATGGAGGTATGTGAGAACTTGGGGTGAGCTTAAACAACCATGGACCTCCTATTTCTTCTCCCCCTTTTCTCCTTTTGGGGGGGGGGGGGGGGCGCATGTGCTTGTGCCCCTTGTGAACCACCATTAATGATGGTCGTTGAGCATGGGTCTTTCACTTCTGGTTAATGGGTGGTCTAACTCATTTTTTTCATTTTATATTTTTAACTTAGTTTTTTCTTTTTCCTTCCTTACACACATTTTTGATTTCCCTTTCATAAACAAAATTAAAATTAATCTTTTACCTGTAATAGCCAATTGTGTAGAACCCAACAGTGGCATTTGAGACACTCAATATTTATTACTGGCATATTAGATGAAAGTGTAAATTCAGTGGCATATTAGACAAAAATAAAAAAGGTTAGTGGCATGCTGATCAAAGGACTCCATCAAATCTTGTTACATAACATTTGAGGATAAATACAATTAAAAGAGGAAAAAATAGATCAAATCACGTGGTGACTCTAAAACATGCTAATGACTCAAAGTTACCCTTGACTTGAAAGGAGAGCACACAAACTAAAAAATGCCTCGAGCATGGGACCTTGAAATGAACTACATGGACATGGTGTTTCCTATACTGGAGAATCTTTACTAGCTCAACAGCATAAAAGGCGTGGAACAAATCAGATGGCATAAAATATTTAAGGAACTTTAGCTTGTGAAGTTCATGGAGAAGTTATTATACAGTTATATTCGATACTTGTTGTGTCTTAAATATTGCTTAAAGCAAATAAAAAATGAAAATATATATGAATCATAGTTGCCAGATTCGCTCCACCCCCCGCCCCACGTACTGCAATCTGGGTCGAGCGGATCGAAACAACGCGTGGGTGCACAGATACGCGCCGAGTGGCGCACTAGTTTGCCCCGCAGAGCGTTCCCATTTGGAGATGGAAAATGACGAAGATACCTGACGACATTCAATAGTTCTTTTGCAGGTACAACTTACAAGCAAATTGTTGAACTTTGTGAACCATCGCCCAACATATTTTGCCATGAAAAATGTTGACAGAGATGGAGGAAAATGATGGAGAATGAAGAACATGCCTACATTCAATGGAGGAAGATGAAGCAGTGAGCTTCAGCTTCCTATTTCTTTAACCCAAAGTCCCGAGGCAAAGAAGGGAAAAGGACGAAGCTGTTGGATAACAATGTCTTTAATGACTTGGGCAATGGGGTCGGAGTGCTGGACTAGAGGCTTGTCCTCCTTTTTCCCAAAGAGATTTGGATGGGAGAAGAAGACAAATAGATAGCAAACAACTCTCTTTCTGTCTCTTCATTGTCTTAATTACTTTTCATTTGAGTGGTTGACAGCTCAAGTGCTGTTGGGTTTTGGTTGACAGCTCAAGTATTCTTCCTTCTGCCTTTTTTTTTTGTGTGGGGGGTAACAATATTCTTTTAAATATTTAGAACTTCCCTAGCTTAATAAATAACTTGTGGTTACTCAAATGTCAAGATTGTTTTTAGAACTTATAACACTTTGGCAATCCAAAAGTTGTAATTAATTCTTTTTTTATTTTAGGACTACAAGACTTGAGCAATCTTTTTTTTTTTTATAAAGTTTATTATTCTTGGGACAAAAATTTACATGCCCAATGATAAATAAAGTAGCACTACCGTGAATTGCACGGTTTCATTACAAATTTCAATATTCGAAGATATTATTCACAAAGTTCATATGAATATCCAGTTAAAATTTATAAAAATGCTGCATAGTAAACTTATTTTTTTAAAAAAAAATCATATAAAATAAAAAGTCTACAGTATTATCTTCTTATTGATAGCATCTAGCTAATTCAATAGTAATTTTGTAAAAATAGAAAAAAAAAAAACTCATCACCTGATAGCAACTCATAAGGCAACCTCAACACCAAAAATATATATACATATATACGATGATAAGATAAGAAATATGAATCCTAAGCTTCGTCATTATTAATTTTGATTTACTTAAAAAATACAAAGATACAGTGAGCTCACACTATTTTCCCAAATTTATTTTCATTTTCCGAGAGTACATAACCTTCCCACAATTTTAGAATAGAAAAATGAATATAAAACAGAGCAATAACAAAAGACA
>JACYFF010031959.1:84780170-84790397 GCA_017589665.1 Selenicereus undatus
ATATATATATATATATATATATATATATATATATGCAGATAGAAAATATTAGTAAATAACATGGATGAAATGAACAATTTCAAGCTGCAGTGAATAGTCAAGTACTCATTGGAGGATAAATTATTTCAGGTTTGATTCCTTTTTAGATATATTATATTGCTTTTTGTAGCTCATATGGAAACCAAAATAAAAGTATTATTTATTTTTTTTGGGGACTTTTTTCAGTCTCTTATTGTTTCAATATTCAATTGCATGTCCAGGAAAACTGATGTCCGCAATCTGGTTCTAGCATCTAAGCTTTGGGGAAGCACAAATCCACGATTTAAGCTTATTTAGGTGTTTGGTTAGGGGGAGATAAATTTCCCAGAAAATAGTTTTTCAAATTCTGTTGTTTGGTATAATAGTGGATGGAAAATATTTTCTAAGAAAAATGATTTTCCCTAATGGAGGAAAATGACTTCCTTTTTGAGAAGATAAGAAGTTGATTTTCTCCATTCAACTCTTTGACGATATGGTCAGGCGAAATTTAGGTATAAAACTTGATTTCAATGGTTTAGATCGAAACTTGACTATCCAATTGGAAAGTTTAAAATAAACTCAAATCTAGATTTTGAGCTCAAATTACTTTCATTTCGTCAACATTTATCTCCGCCACGATAATTTAATCGACATTTTTGTCACTAAAACAATTCAGTTGACTTGCCATTAGAATAATTTCAACAGTTTGGATCAAAATTTGATCATCAGATAAAAAAGATTAAAATAGGCTCATACTCAAATTTTGAGCTCCACATTCTTTCATTTGGTCAACATTTTTTTCCACCACAACAATTCAAATGATATTTTCGCAATTTAAACAATGCGGTCAATATTTTTCACTATTAAAACAATTTCAACAGTTTAGATCAAAACTTGATCATCGGATAGAAAAGATTAAAATGGGCTCAAATCTAGATTTTGGGTAAGACATTCTTTCATTTGGTCAACATTTTTCTCCGCCATGACAGTTCAATCGATATTTTCCGGCACTTAAATAATTCATTTGATGTTTTTCGTCACTAAACCAATTTCAAGGGTTTAGATTGGTACTTGATTATCCAATATGAAATATTAAAAAACAAATGTCAAATATGAATTTTATGCATAACATTCTCTCATTCGGTCAACATTTCTCTCTGCTACGACCATTTAGTCAACATTTTTCTCCACTTAAACAATTCAGTTGACGTTTTGCTTTTTCTCCATGAAAAATGATTTATCTTGTACCAAACGACATAAAATGTGACAAAAAATCAATTTTTCTTCCAACCAAACACTACCTTAGTTATTGAATAAACATCTACTACTCCCTCCTCCCAAAAAAAACTTTCCACTAAATACACTACTAAAAAATCTGTTTTTTCCGATGGAAAATGCCGACTAATTTGTAGTGTATTTTTTTTATGAATTTGACAAATTTGAGTTAGAATTTAACAATTATGTGATCATTTGTATTTGTTGTTAAAATTTTATTGAGTTATTTGTAGATTATGGGTTTTGAATTTGGTTGTGTTGATGTGAATATGAAATTTTAATATGTAAATGTTGTTTATGTAGGTTGTAGTAGATATGTTGATGAAATTGAGAAATTGAAGTGACAATTAAACAATTATATGGTCATTTGTTTTGGTTGTAGATACTTTGTTCAACAATTGATAGATTTTAGATTTTAAATGTGGTTGTGTTGATGTAAATGTGAAAGTAATTATTGAGTATTATTAGTAGGTAATTGGATGGATGATATAAAAATGTAATTGAATGTTATTTTTTAAAATGTATTATTGGGACTTTTGAATTTCTAACTTTAGAGAATTTCATATTGGAAGTGGATGTTTGGTGTGGCTAACTCGTAAAATTTATGATGGTTATAATTAACAGTGACTATTTAGAAAAATTAGTATGGTAATATATAGAAAATTTGAGAGAGTGAAATATTGTGTCGTTTTATTTGGGTAATATGTGTGCATGTTATTTAGTATTGTACAAGTACTTGTAATATATTAATGTCAAAATTTAATTAGCTAATAATTGTAATTAGTAGATTATTTCATATGTTGTACCTAAAATGTAATAAATTAAATGACCAAATGGTGGATAATAATTGGAAGTGAGATGATGAAATTGTATTATTTTGTAAATGCGTAAATATTATTGATTGTTATGTACGTAGAGTAAATAATAATACGTTTGTTATATATAACGTAAATATTTGTAGATTTAATTTGTGTGGATGATTAATATGAAGGATATGGGTCATAAGAGAAAACATATTGCGAACGGGAAAAAAATACGTTATTGTTGCTGTGAATGTCGTTATTGTCGGTTTGAATGCCACAAGTTTGGACTGCAATTTCAGACATTGGAACAGGTTTACATTCTGAACTAATTGTCGTACTATCTTATTTTTGTGCATCGCATATTGAACATAGTGCATGACGAAGTAGTACAATTATATGTAAATTATTGTTGTAAAAATGTATGAAGAAAAGTGTAATCATTATGTCCATTATTATTATAAATAAGGAATTAACGTATACATTTGTAATGTTGTACAGTGGATAATATTGATGGATCACCCATCGGAGGTGGATGTATAAAAGATTTTTACCAGGTAGAAAAGGGTATAGACAAGAATTTTTAGATGGAGTTGAATTGTTTGATCAATTTGCAAGAAGTCAAGTGGAATTCATAAATAATGGACATTATAGATGTCCTTGTGCCAAATGCTAGAATAGAGCTTATAGAGAACCTAATGATGTGAGATTACACTTGTACCACAATGGTTTTGTTAAAGGCTATTGGTAATGGACATCTCATAGGGAAGTGGAACTAACCTCCTATGACAATGTTAGAAGTAGCAATGCACAGAACTTATATGACAACATGGTTTCAAGTCTCATAGACGTTGATAATACTGGACCATTTGTGGATAATGTTGAAGCAATGGTGAATGATGTAATTATTACTAATGAAGTTAGTGACAATGAGCAACCAAATGCAGAAGCTAAGGCATTCTATAATATGCTGCAAGCTGCGTAGAGACCTTTATGGGAAGGATGTTCTAACCAAACTGAATTGTCAAATGCAGTCAGATTGATGAGTATCAAATCTGATTATAGTATGCCTCAAAATTGTTTGAAAGAGGTGATGCAATTAATGCATGAGAGTTGTCCGTCAGACAATTGTGTCCCCAGAAATTACACAGAGTTGAAAAAGAAGGTTCGAAGTTTGGGTTTAGACATACAAACCATTGATTGTTGCCGCAATGGTTGTATGTTGTACTTTAAGGAGGATTCAACAGTTGAGAAATGTAAGTTCTCTGATGCACCAAGGTGGAAGCAAAAAAGGTTAGGTGATAATGGGAAACCAAAACCAAAAGTTAAAATGTTTTACTTCCCGGTTATACCTAGGTTGCAACCTCTTTACACCTCAAGAAGCATAGCTGAACACATGAGGTGACATTATGACAATAGGCGTGAGGATGGTGTTCTTTGTCACCCTTTAGATGTTGAAGCATGGAAATATTTTGATCGCAAACACTTAGATTTTGCTTCGGAGGCCCGTAATGTGAGACTTGGTTTGTGTGCAGATGGGTTTACCCCATTTGCGCAATCTGCACGGCCTTATTCAATTTGGCATGTCTTTGTGACACCTTATAACATTCCCCCGGATATGTGCATGACAACGGCATATATGTCCTTAACTTGCATTATACTTGGGCCTACAAATCCGAAGAACAAAATAGATTTGTACTTGTAACCTTTGATTGATGAGTTGAAAATGCTATGGGATGGTGTTCAAACTTATGACATTTCAACGAAGCAGAGCTTTGTTATGAGAGATGCATTAATATGGACAGTAAATGACTTTCCAACCTTTGGAATGTTATCTGGATGGAGTACTAATGGTATTTTAAGTTGCCTTGTTTGTATGGAGAAGTTGAAATCAACACAATTGAAACATGGGGGCAAACTATCCTGGTTTGACTGTCATCGTTGATTCTTGCCCAGACATCATGCATTTTGAAGAAATTGAACTGCATTTCGTAGAGGAAAAGTTGTTAACGATGCTCTTCCATCCAGAAAAAATAGGGAGGAACTATGCGAAGAGGTTCGGAGTCTTCCTAAAGTAACCATTGATGGAGATTTCATCATCCCGGGTTTCAAGGAGAACTCTCATAATTGGACAAAGCAAAGCATCTTTTAAGAGTTACCTTATTGGAGAGACCAACTACTACATCACAATTTGGACGTAATGCACATAGAGAAGAACTTTTGTAATAACATCATTAACACTGTGATGGATGTACCTGGTAAAACAAAAGATGATGTTACAGCAAGGCTAGATATGGCAGAGATGTGTGATCGAAGTGATTTGAACGATCGATATGGTGCTAATGGCCAAACACTAAAACCGAATGCCACGTATGCCCTTCCTTTGGACAAACGAAAGGGGGTGTGTGAGTGGGTGCAACAACTAACAATGTCTGATGGATATTGCTCCAACTTTGCAAACTGCATAGATATGAAGTCTGTAAAGTTTCAAAACATGAAGAGCCATGATTGTCATGTGTTTTTGGAAATACTTATGCCAATAGCATTTCGTACCCTTCCAGATGACGTATTAGAACCACTCGTTGAGTTAAGTGAAGTTTTCAAAAACCTTTGCTCATCAGTATTAAGGGTTGATAAGTTACAAGAAATGCAACACAATATAAGAATAATACTTTGTAAATTGGAGAGAGTTTTCCCACCGGGATTCTTTAATGTCATGGAGCACCTGCCTATACACTTGGCAGAAGAAGCATACCTAGGGGGTCCAGTGCAATATCGATGGATGTATCCATTCGAAAGGTAATTAGTTATCCAAATATCATGGAGCACTAAGTTCAGCAATAGTGTTATATTAAAATACTTGTACAACTTGTTATATTTTAGGTACTTTGGATGACCTAAGAAGAAGATAAGAAACAAAACACATCTTAAGGAATCAATGGCTGAAGCGTACTTGGTGTTTGAGATATCGCAGTTTTCCTTGTATTACTTCGGTGATGATGTGCCTTAAATGCGCACAAGACATCGATGTAATGAGGATGACAATGACGAGCCAAAAATGCAACCTACTTTATCAGTTTTTCAAATCCAATGAACTCCAGTGGGAAGTCGTACACAGAGGTACCTAACTGATGAAGAGTTGCACACTGCACACCTTCACATTTTTTAAAATTGTAATGAAGTGCAACCTTACATCAAGTAAGTCCAACATGTGCCCTTTTGTATTGTGATGAAGTTAATTGCGAACTCAGTGCTGATGAATGTCATTCTCACAGTTTATTCAAATAACAACAATTACAAGGAAATCCCACTTTGACGGACGTAGAGATAGATGTCTTGATTGAAACTCAATTTATTTGGTGGTCCAAAAATTAGTAAGAGCGTAAACTTACCTCTTATGTTATATATGTATCTCCTTCAGTACATCTTATAGAATATGCTTCTCATGTTGATCAAGTTTGTAAAAATTAATGTAGGTTGAAATTGTACAAATGTTCAATGACGAACGCCAAGTACACATATACCACTTAGCTCAACTGCCTTTAAGGAAAGTTACATTGTGGTATGCATTCAGAGTTAATGGATTTCTATTTCATACACAGAAAATGTGTGAAGGGAAAAAGACTTTCAACTGTGGCGTTTGCGTTAAAGGGAGCGGGGAAGGTGGATATGAGGACGATTATTATGGAATCCTCCAAGAGATTATTCGCATTGAATATCTTGGAGAGTCGCTCAAACAATGCATGATGTTCAAATGTGATTGGTTTGATAACACCCCTCGAGAAACACGTTGTCCCAAACTATGTCCGTTTGTAGAGGTGAATGCCGCTCGAAGATATAAAAAATATGATCTATTCATATTTGCTAGTTCTGCAACGCAAGTGGTGTACATGAAATACTCGAATGGAATAAGAGATAAGTCTAACTGGTGGGCTGTTGTACCAAACAAACCCAGGCATAAAGTGCATAACGAATTTACTTTACCAGTTGCATTCCAAGAGGATCATGTGTCTCACATGACACCGGTGAATGACACATTTCCTGCAACTTTGTTAAGTCACGAGGAAGACATTGAAGTTGTTAATGAGGAAGGTGCAAACGAGGGAGGTGCAGAGGCAAAGTGGGATGATGATTATGAATACATTGAAGATGAAGTCGTTGTGGACTATGATGATTCTGACGAGGACAACGAAATTGAGGATGATGACTAGTATTTGTTGAATTGGTGTAACTTTTTCGTTGTATGGATGTACACTTTGTCGTCATATGCATTTAGTCTTTATTCAATAATTAATGATACAATTGTCATTGTATGAGTTATTATTAATGTTCAATTCTTGCATTTTATGTTGTTTGATCATTACGGTTTGTATGTTTGTCTTAAAGATGTCAGGTATGCAACGAGGATGCGGTAGTGGACATGGTAGAACTCAGGGAAGAGGCCAGAACAATCAAGTTGCCCAAGCGGAAGAAAAGTTGCAGGGATGGCAAAACTACCAAGACATCCCTCAGAATGCATTTCCTAATCCCAACAGCGTCCAAAACATGCAATTCACTCAACAGGTACCTCAAAATGCTAAGTTCCCTCAAGCTGACATGTGCTTCTTCCAATCACAAGGACCTCCTAACACTCAGACACAATGAGCATTTATGGGCAACCAGTTTGGCTCTTACATCCCTGTATCACATGTCATTCCACAACACAGTGAACAAAGAAGTGGGGATCATAATGAAGGTGCTTCAAGCCATGGTAGCACGTCCAATAAAGTGCTTATCAGGCCAGATGATAAAGAGTAAGTGATTATACATTTTCACTTTTGTATATTCAGAACTCGAAGATACATATAAATATGTTTGTTGTGAACGCAACTTTGTAACTGTATTTCTTACTTGCAGCTTCTTTCCATATGATGTGGTGTTTGAAAAAACGAAGATATTTGTGAGCAAATTTACCGAGCCATGGCGAACATGAGGTAAAGTCCCTTAATCACAACGGGATCTGCGGTTTGGCGAGTTCAAGGTAAGATAAATTTATAAGTTCACTATATCTATAAATATATTGTTCACCAACATATTGTCTATGTTGTGCTCACTTTGATTCTACAGAAACGTTTCTATTGGGCTCTAGAGCATGACTTTCAGATTAGGAGCAACTTTGAGGAGAATGGGGCTAGTAGATTGAAGGATACATTTGGTGATCTAAAGAAAAGGGGCAAACAACCTCTGTGGTTGTCTAACAGCACTTGGAAGTCAATTAAAGAGTACCGGGCTTCTGAAAAATTTAAAAAGGTGAGTGCACAAGTGAAGAAGAACCGGAACCGTGATCAAGATGGCTTAGGTCCTTCTTTGCATACATGTGGTTCAATCCTATTCAGCGAGCAAAAGAGACATTTGGTAAGTAGAAGAACTCTCACTTCTTTCAACTTATTGCATTTTGTACTTTGTATGTATTTTACTTTGCAATGAAACTTATTTGTATATTGTATAGGCTAAGAAGCTTCAAAGGGACCCGACTGCAATAGAGCTATTTAAAGACACTCATCAACACGTGGGGGACAACACATGGGTTGATAAAAAATCTGGAAAAACATATGCAAGTAACATGTACTTTTTACGTGTTTAAAATATTCTTACTCCGTCGGCGTAACTAGATCTGTAACATTTAATATTTTGAACTTATTTTGTAGACGAAACATCAACAGAAATGGGAACAAATCAGGAATTTCCAATCCTCGATAGATCCTGGCTCCGAGCCATCTGAAATTCCATCTGAGACGGAGCTGTGGGTGCAAGGCAACGTAAACAAAAAGGGGCGCGTGTATGGATTAGGTTCAGAAGGGGTGACACTAAAGTACTTGTTCAAGTCCTCAACAACATCCAGGGGCAGTCAGGAGCCCGATGTACGAGAGATGGTCACTAAATTGAACAATGAGTTAAGTTCAATGGTGGAGTTAAATCGTCGAACTGAAAAACAGAACCGTCATTTCGAAGAGAAAGTGATGGTGTTGAGTGAACAACTTAGTGGGGTACAAAACAGACTGAGTGAGTTCATTAGATCTCAACAAGCATCTGGTTCTGGATCACGCCGATGCCCTTCTTTGGGCCCTTGACAGCACCGCCGCTCCACTTATGTTGCTGCTGCTGCTTCTCCTCCTCCACCACCTCAAAATGATGATGATGATGATGATGGTGATGGTGATGGTGATGATGGTGATAGCAATGGTGATGGTGATGGTAATGACCATGGGTATGATCTGTACTCTACTCATAACTATTTCAACTATTAGAACTTCTAACATTCGGAAAATTTCATGTTATGTATATTGGGTACAGTTAATGGTTTGGGTTTGTGTATGCAACGATCATTTGAATTTGTGAACATTTTCTACTTGTGATGTTGAATGACGGTAACCATGTGTGATGGTTGAGTTGAAAGAATGTAACCACGTGTGGTGGTTACCATGGTTTTGATTCATATACCACGTGCACGTGGTGGTTGTAAGGTTTCAGTTTGTAGGTTTTGTGTAAATTGTAATTTGGGCTGGCTTGAAGTGCCCATTTGTTTTTTCAAAATTTCTCAAAAATTGCGATGGAAATACTGACGGATCGCGACGGAATGACAATGGATTCCGACGTAAATCCATCGGAATTCTGACGTCTATCCAACAATGTTTTTTTTTTTTAAAAGGTGGTGGCCGGTTGGGGAGGTGATAGAAGTTCTAGCTGTCGGATGCAAGATTTCTGTCGGTGTTCCGTCGTAATCTTGTATTGACGCCAAAAATTCCGTCGGAAATTGTCCGACGGAATACCATATTCCGTCGGAACCCGGTCCCGACACGCTATATTCCAATGGCACACATCCGTCGGCGATTCTGTCAAAAAATCTTTTCTCCGACTGAAAAAGTCACTTTTTCGATCGGAATTTTCGTCGGATCCGTCACCTTTTCTAGGATATGAAGGTGGACTTCTAGAGGGGGACCCATGTATGTGATTTTAAAAGGTTATGGTGAAGAGGTTAGGAGACGGACACGTAACCTAGTCCAAGTGAAAAAAGAGGGATCTATGAGTAGTAACTGCACAATGGACCAGATCGGATCGGATTAGAGTCGATCCGCTCACAATGCGGATTGGGTCGAGTAATGGTTGGTCCGTCCATTTGGATTGAGTCGGGCATTTTATGTAGATAAACAAGTCGGGTCGGGTCGGGTCAGCCAATGGACAATCCGTTTTTGGCCCGTTTTAAAATGGAATAAATTTGCACAAAATAACTGTGTATAATAATTATTGTTATTTATAAAGTATTAGTAATAAGTTTAACTAATTGTAACATATAAACTAATATGTCAAGTAGGTTGAAAAAATAACGGTTCACTATAGCCCGTTAATGGGGCGACCCGGTCTAACCGTTAATATGGTTTAATGGGCTGACTCACTATTAATCTGGCCCCTTATTGGCCATACTTTGAATGGGCCTACTGCTTGACCTAATAGGTGTCCGACCTGTTGCCATCCCTAGTAACTAATCATATGTGCAATTTGAAAGATACTCTAACCGAAATAAACTAAGGAAAGAGAAACAATGGTTCCCCCGTGAAGGGAGCAGTGAGCCCTTAAGTACATGTAGGTGATGGGGAAACATTTTCCTAATGTCTGTTTTTTCATTGGTAAATCTTTTTTCAACCAACTTCAACTAATTTTTATTAACTTTTATCAATTTGTACCAACTCTAATAAAAGAATTCTAATCTTTTTCAACTTCAACCAATTTGAATTAACTTCTACTAACTATTACTAATCTCTTTTAAAATTTCTTACAAAGAAATCTCCACTCATGTATATTTCTTATCAATATTTTTCGACTTTTACCAACTTCTTCTAATCTTTTTCAACTTTAATCAACTTTTACCAATCGATCATTCCAAAAAAATATCAACTTATACACACACTTCTATCAATTTTTATCAATTTTATCCATTCACCAACCTCTATTTACTAATGAAAAGAACAAATCTTTAATAGTAGATCACATCACGTATGTTTTTGGAAACATGAGGTGGTAATTGGGACACTTCAATTCAAGACATGATGTTATGTGGTTCAAAGTGTATACACACACACACACACACACACACACA
>JACYFF010031959.1:84790797-84826361 GCA_017589665.1 Selenicereus undatus
GTTCGCGTTGAGGTTCCAATGGGGATTTTAGCAATAAATGTTTTTCCTTCCTATATGATATCTATATTATAAATTGGATCTTGGATGAAAGGCCAAGTTGCGCAACAAACCTAGTTCAATTGATTGTACAAAACTCTTGTAGGCTCCCTGTAACACAAGTCTAACAAATTTTATCAAAACTTACAATCCAACCCAAATTAAAGTTTAACTAGTCCATGCAACACAAGTCCAACATAAATGCACAAATTACACAACTCAACCAAAGTCTAAGAAGTCAAAAATCTCTTTATTCGATAAAAAAAGAAGAAGTCAAAAACAATCCAACCAAAGTTTAAGAAGGAAAAGAGATATTATATAGTTAAGGTCTATCTCAAGTAATTCACCAATTTAACCTAAATATGATATTAATAAATGAAGGATTTATATTTAATTTTAATTATAAATAGGGATGAGGATAGATTTTTTTCCCCCCAATTGCGGACGGAGAAGTGGGGATGGGGATTGGGTCGAGGGTTTTTCCCCGAGCAAGTAAGTGGGAACGGAGATGGAATAAAATTTCACCTCGTCCCCGCCCCCGTCCCCATCCCCCACTTGCGGATTGAATCTTGCCCCCTATCCCTGTTTCCATCCTCAGTGAACATAGGGATTTTCCCCCAAATGCCGGGCGGGGCCCTAGCAGGGATATGGATTCCCCGTCCCATTGCCATCCCTACTACTATTCCATAGAAAGGGTGCAAAGGAAGTTTCGAGAAATATTTTGATTTAGTCCAGTATAATTCAACTTAAAAAAGATTATCTAAACTTACCTTTTTAAGCTATCGATATTATGGACGAATCCAATACTTCAAGTTGCATCAAATACTAATACTCCAACACAACTTTAAGTTGGCCTGAATTGGATGACCAGGCTATTTGATTATCTTACTTCTTCTCGTTGTAATTTACAATAATGTGATCATGTTAGAACTATTTTCTTCTCATAAAAAAGTCAGATAGACGTCTACGTAAACCCTTGTACAACCCTATCCTAGTGGGGTGAAATACAAGCAATGTAGAAAGAATGGAGCGATGAGGACATGTTCTGTGCATGCCATTTTCTTCTCATTGATCACTCATATGTCATTTAATAGTATTCTTTGAGCAGACTTATCTCTGTATGTACTGATAATTTTGAAACCTAGCTACTTAGTTGTTGATAGAACTATTTTTTCTTGCAGACTATTATATATCTCAGAGGGTTTTGCCGATAATTAGCGTGGCACAGACCTTATAACGAGGGTGAATAAACCATTATGGATAGCAACTTTAAGTTGTGCATTGGAACTACTAGACAGAAATGTTACAATAAGCTCCACTAATTGACGTTTTTGCACTCATGTTATACATGTGGCGGGCCAAAGAATTTACTGTAATGACAGCAACCTATCTAGAGCTGTACATGTACATGTGAATACCTCGCCTGAGCCTGTGACATGCGCACCGTATATGTAAGCTCCAAGAATTTTGTTTTTTTAAAAAAATATGCTTAACCTTTCAATCTGATATTCCATTTTATGTCCTCTTGTGGGCAGAGCACACTTTCCAATTTGTGACTCTGAAGTACCTTAATTCTTTAGAAATAATTATTAGGGGTCAATGTCTTTAGAATGTATTTCAAAGTGTCTACTATTTTGGATAAACTATTAATAGGGGATAATATTTTTTCGAACTGGTTACTGGCCGAAGTTTTTTTTTGTAACTTAGTCCCTGAATTTTTAGAAATTGCAAAATAGTTCCTGAAATAGGAAAAACGTGTAAATAGACTACTTTTTAGGGGATTTTTTAGAAAATATACTTGTTTTAACTAATTTGACTTCTTATAATGACTTTACTAGTACAAGTTATCACAATTTACTATTTATGTTTTATATATTATAAATTCTGTGGTTATAGGTCCGCCATGCTTAGCAAAAATGATTAACACTTAATTAGAGAGTTTTGACCGTTACCTGAACATAGTCGGTGTTGGACTCTAGCGTTCCTCTAGCTTCCGGTTTACAGAGATTGTTAATCTCAACCCCACCTTCCTTAGATCAGGCACATCACAGATTTGTTTTGTTTCCTACCTCAAACTGTAGTCACTAATCAAGTTTTTGATCTTTTTCAAGGATAGTGGAACTTTAATCAAGAACTCATAATATTTAAGATATAAGGTTCAATTGGATAACGTTTCCTACTGGGAAACTTCTTTTATTAAAAGCTTGAAAATGCTGATATTACAATGGAGAGCTTTGAAGAGAAACTTAAGCTAAGATTATTAGAGATGCTTGCTCATAGAGAAATGGAGAATTCCAACTTCTCTTTTTCTCAAGAATGCTCAAATGACCGTACCCTTCTCAGCTCTCGACCTCTCTATTTATAGAGGGATTGAGGATACCTAGGATGCCCTAAAGGCTGTAGTTCATAAAGATTTTGCGCACTGCTACAGTTGTCTACAGTACACTGACTGCTACAGTGCACACTTTATTTTACAGACCGGACACTTATCAAAATAGTACAATACTGAGATAGCCTTTTTAGAATGACAAGACTAGTCTTCATTATTGAGATTCTACATGTCTTCATCTCCAATTATATCTTCTTGACCATCATTATCTGGATAATCATCAAAATCTTCATTGATTTGATTAAATTGTTCTGGATCATATTCTTCAAACAACTCAAGGAGATATTTTTTCCCGTTTTCTGATAAGAAGTTTCCAGCTCCAACATCAAAGAGATAATCAAAGATATCTTCTGATTCTGCGCCATCCATTTGCATGTAATCTTTGAACTCATTACTATAAGCGAAAGTAGTGTTCTCACAATGTATTAATGTTTTTCCTTTTTCGATCATTGCCCAACATTGATGATAAATGTTAAAAAATCCAATAGCCCTTGCTAATGCAGGATCAATAACTAGATGTACCGGATCTCCATGAATCCAATTTTGTCGTTGATCATTGGGATCGTCGCAATCAAAGATTTGGACAAGATAATGGGCTAGTTTGGCTTTTCCATTTTCATATTCATTCCAGGCGTTGTAAACCTCCAGAGTTAGGTATCTGCGAAATGGGATTTTTGTTGGTCCTTCAGGAGATTTGAGAATCCAATGGAACCTTTTGAACATATATTGGTCAAACTTAGTTAAGGTTGAGAAAAATGAAAAATTTGGATCTGGGACTTCTGAGAAGTAAAGTACCATCCCGTATTTCAAGGCTTTAAAGACAGGATCATTAGGACATAATGAATTAGCTGGGAAACAAATGCCTCCAACTCTAGATCCGTTGGGAAAATAGATCGTTGTACTCCAAGACTCCCAAATATCATAGGAATAATAATGATAAAAGTTGATGCAGGCTGCATACCACTCATTGAACCATTTTTCTTTAACATGAGAACTTATTTTTTCTTGGATATCATAACGACATTGATGATAGTTAATTTGTAAATCTAGAAGGGAAAATCTTTGAGCTATTAGGTATGCAGTAGAAAGTAGACCAAAGCATGATCTACTTTTTGTATGGAATTCCAAGTTGTCAATAAGGACTTTACTAGAAGGCGTAACCCGTTCTAGTATGATTGACATTTCATTAAGGATTTCCTCCTTTTCTGGCAGGAGGTCGGCTTTGATGATCACCATTGGCGATTTCTCGAGTTAGACTGTCTGCCAGAGAGTTCTTTGATCCCTGTATATGTTCAATAAAAAAAGAAAACTGGTTAAGCCATAATTTCCAACGCAGGAGTCGTCCTTGCGCTTGCATGTTTGATAAATTCTTTTTCACAAAACCAAGCATTCCTTTGCAATCGGTTCATATGAGAAAGGGCATAGGGACTAAAAAGATTAAGAAATTTTCAATTCCCCTTATGACTGCAAGGATTTCTTTTTCCATTGTGGGATAGTTGCATTCTGCTTTATTAAAGCTTGCACTGCAATATTTGCAAAGTTTTTCTCCTTCTTTGATTTTGAGTACTGCACTCCAGTACTTATTGCTCGCATCTGTCTCAAGAATTAAATCATCTTCTTCATTAGGGAGATTAAGAACAGGAAGATTTTTACACATCTTTTTAAAGTTCTGGACAATCTTTGAATCGTTAATGGACCATGTACAGCTAACATCTTTTTTGAGTTTTTGTTGCAATGGTTTTCTTAATTTAACCAAATCTTTAATGAAATTAGAAGCATAGGTAAGACATCCTAGAAACCTTTCTAGTTGCTTCCTATCTTTGATCTTTTCAGGAAAATTTTCTATTTTTTTCAAAATATATTTTTGTAGAATAATCTGTCCACCTTTTATCTCTAGGCCTAAAAACTCAATTTCTTGTTCAGCATAATTGCACTTGTTTTTTCCCAGTATAATACCATGATCAATGCATCTTTGGGTGACAACTAAGACGTCATTTTTATGTTGTTCTACGGTTTTAGAAAAGATAAGGATATCATCAATGTAAATTAGACAACAATGATTGAGGTCTTTGAAGATGTTATCCATTCTTCTCTGGAATATTTGAGGTGCATTTTTAAGACCAAATGGCATTACTATCCATTCATAGTGTCCTTGTGGGGCGCTAAATGCAATTAAAGGAATACTTTTCTCATCCCTTTTTATTTGCCAATAACTACTTTTGCAATCCATTTTCGAGAACCAAGAGGTTCCTTAAATTCTGTTGAAAAGGACTGTTTTGTTAGGAATATAATAACCATCAAAGATAGTATTATCATTAAGCGTTTTGTAATTGATTACCATTCTGGCTTTTTCTCTTTTTTCTTCTGCATGATTTCTTACCATGAAGGTAGGACTAGTATGAGGACTTTTGCTATTTCTAATTAATCATTTGTCAAGAAGTTCTTTAATTTGTTTATCAAATTCTTGGATATCTTAGTGGGTATACACCATTTGTTTGACTCGAATGATAGTGCTGGGATTTAGTAACGCGATTTTAGCAAATGTTTTATCTTTATCCCAAAATTTTAGAGGGTTATCAGAGTAGAGTTCTTTACATAATTTTTCTTGTTGTTCAACAATCTGCTCTTTAATAGATAACTCAAGTAATGAGATTGTCAGTGCTACTTCTCGCTGTGCAGGCGTTACCTTCTCACCACGCTGGCTGCGTGTAAATTCAATTTTCTGATGAGTGTAGGCCTTACTTAATTTTTCAATAGGAACTGAGTGACCATTAATTGTGTGGTATGAGTGCAAGGAGAATATAATCTTTGAAAATTATTTCCAATAATCATATCATGAGAGGGTTGATCAGTAGCTCATAGAATTGGTATAATACATTGAACTCCTCCTAATTCTATGGATAATCCTTCTATGGCTTTATTGTGGCTCATAACACTATTATCAGCTATCCTTACTTGTAAATGATTTTTAGCTCTTTTCCACATAAATTCAGAAAATAATGTTCTTTTTTCAAAGCATATAGAACAACCACTATCTATGTAAGCACACAATTCATATTTATTATATCCTTCCAAATGTATTTTTATTGGTATATAGATACTATTAGGGTTATAGGATATTTCCATAGTCATATTTTTGACTAATTCATCCTCATAAATTGGTTCACTAAGAGTTCGTGTTTTATATCCAATGACCTTCCTATCTGGATTCCCTAATTGATCTAGACTTGGTCTTGCTGCTTCAAAATTCATTCTATTCATTTCACTGGTCATGCTCATTGTATCACCTTTTTAAAGCTCTTCTTTAGCAGATGAAGATCCTTCGCCCCAATCGGACCTTGTACTCGTACTTCTTAATAATTGGGGTTTAATGGTGATTTTACCTTCTTCATCAATTTTTATGATATTCTTCTTATTAATCTTTATAGGATTGGCAAAGCTAGATATCCAAGATCGATTGATTTTTATTTCCTGTGGATTGGACTTAATCCTTTGGATTTTTTGCATGGGGGTAGGACTTTCAAATTTTTCTGCTTCTATCATCGTCACCTTAATCTTGGGGTCTATCGTATTATCTAGTTTATAGATAATTTTCCAAAATATCCTCAAAGGATATCCTCCTCTTTTCATATCCATTCCAACTGTTTTTATCTTAAGGGATATGAAGTTTTTAGCAAATTCATCCTCTAAACTCACATAATATCCAGGTCGACAGTTGAAACCTACAGATCCGTTACATAAATTGGTTTTTATCTTTGTGATTATCTGATTATTAAATTTAGTGTGCCTAATATCACAGAGTAAAGCGTAAAGATCTATATCTTTACCATAATATTGTAATGGAGTGATTTGAACTTGAACGCTTCCGACATGGATGTACCTATACTTTCTATCTTTGTTATGCTTAAGGATATTCTCCCAATTAATAAGATTAACTTCCCCAACGTCATACTCACAATCCTTTATTACCATGTCTCCTTCCATCATTTCACATACATATTTGCTTTTTAATTGAAAAATAGATTTTTTATAGATCATATATTTTTGGATTATGGGTAGAACCCAATCTCCTTTGACCTCTTCATGATTATTGTCTACTACAAACTGTTCTCCTTGGAGATCACCAAGGCTTACTGTGCTACCTTCCATCATATGGCTAGTTTCTTCATAATCACTTTTTTCATATTCATTGTCCTCTATGATTTCAACAATTCCTTTGTTATTGCCTAAGGCTAAGTCTAAAGCCTCATCTTCACTAAGCTCAACATAATCTAGGCTTCCCAATGTTTTTATAAGTTTGTTATTCTTTCTGTTTTTACATTCATTAGCATAGTGCCCTACTTCTCCACATGCCCAACATTTACAGTTGTTTTTACCTGCCAGGCAATAAGTAGCTTTCCTAAAAAATCTACGTTTTTTGGGACTTGGTTTATTGTAATATTTGCTTCTGTATTTTTCGTCTCTTTGCTTATTAAAGCTCTTTTTCTTATAAAATTTTCTTCTTCTTCTTTTCTCAGATTCTTTTCCCCATTGGTGAGGTGAATCCCAGCAAGTCAAGAACTGCTTCTTGATCTTCTTTTGTTTTTGCAGATCAAGACATTGTTCATTGACCCATTTTCGCAAATAGGAAATCTTGAACCAAGGGTATCAACAACATCCGTTCGTTCTAACCATGCCATGTATTTTTCATTAATTATAGAATTTATAGGATATGGCAACTTATCATAGAACATGCCAAGATTGGTTTCATTCTGCCCAATTTTGTAATAATATTGACTAAATTCTGCAATATAATTTTCTAGGTATCTCATACCCCATAGTTCTATGCTGATAATTTTTATTTGCCATTCTCGTGCTTTTTCTTCAGAATCATTTTTAGTTCCGATGAATTTAGTTTCAATTTCTTTTCATAGACTTCTAAACATAGCAGCTGATGTTTCCATCGTTCTTAACGTATTTTTACCATCTTCGCTTCATGAATCATACCAGTCAGCTACCGTGCTGTTAGGCGATAATTTGTCGCATTTTACATGCCTTTTTCGCATAATCTTAGCTCGTATAATAACGTAATCTTTAGAATTTTTCTTGTTTTATTTAGTATTCTTTGAGATTTTTACTTGTTTTCTCTATTTTTGCAGGTAATAAGTTGAACCAAGCAATTACCGCAAAAACAGGCGAAAAAGGGTCAAAACAGGCAAAAAGACGAAAAAACGGGAGCCAGCCGGCAGAGCCGGCCAGCAATGTGGCACGCCCACACCGTGCCACATGGGACGGTCGTGCCTCCCCCCTGTTCGTCGTTCGCTCGGGTTTTTCTATTTAACCCTCCTTCGTGCGTTTTCGTGGGGTGTGGCTAGGGGTTCGCTTAGGTCTTCTCTCTGGCGATTTTAGACTAGATTAGTTTAGGTTTTAGCAAATAAAAACCTCAATAGGAGGATTAGTTTAGGATTGAAGATTGTAATGTTGGATTCAGCTTTTGGATTTCAAGTTCCTTCATCAATTCAAGACTAAGTTTTCTTCCCCTTTCTCTATTTATTTCATAGTTGTTCTTGTTTATGTTTTGTGGGTTTAATTCTTGTGTTTGATTTGTTTAAGTTTTTATGATTAGTTTTCATTGTTAATTCATGTTATTTAGTTGTTTAGAATTGTTTTATTTCATTCTCTTTGTTTTGTTCTTCAAGTTTATGTTTTTAGTTGTTAGTTTAGGTTTTGATGTTTTTGTGATAATTAGTTGTTAGATTTTGTGGGCTTGGATTGTGATTAGCCTTTTGATGGCTAATTAGTCTTGTATGTGGCCTAACCATACCCAATCTATGCCTAGAACGTAGAATTTTTCCTCACGCCTGCCAAGTGTTCGATGAAATGCTTGAGAGAGCTTTCATCGATATTTTTGGGCGATTGACTTATGCTGAGAGGTGATGTCAATTAGCTAGTGTGGGAGAGGGAATAGCCGAGTTCGGGACATGAAAATAGTATCCGAATCGAGCTAGGTCCGGGGTTGCTAGTTTTGTGGTCTAATTGGGCTAACCCCATGAAAATAAGTGGTTAGGCTAATTAGATTAGCTCATTACCCTTGAGAGAGGGCTTGGGTGGTCCTTGATGGTGCAACCGATCATCTCTAGTTCGTGATATAGTTTGGGTAGATTAGGACTCGTCTCGATTTGTTGGCTTGTCCATTGGTCAAATCACAGCTCCAAGTCGCTTTTTCTATGTTTGTTAGCGTAGTTTAGTTTTCCTCTTTCACCTTTGATCTCGCCTAGATTGATACGTTCCAGTGAACTCTGGTAGTTGGAAACACAATTCCCTGTGGACGACACACAAGTACTCAACGATACACCTTGCACTTGGGGTTTATAAATATTAAAACTTTTTCTGCAACACATGCCAGAGAAACTATGTTCGATATAATAAAGAAAATTAGCCGCAGTCCATGTAGTATTAAGGTTTAAGATGCTGTTCATTCCTCTTTTCTAGTGTTCAAATATTTCTTCTCTATTACGGGCTCCATCAATGTTTAAGATATAACCCGTTTGGCTAATTGGGGTAAGACCAATTTCTTCATAGGTGGTAGTTTTCCTTGGGATAAACCCGAAGGAAAAATTACTGGTTCGTCTTAGGAAATGAGCGTTTCTTCTAGATGGTTCTCCAAATTCTTTAGGTTTAGGAACTACATTGTTAATGATATTAGTTTCTGTTTCATATAGGTCAATTTCTTCTCCAATCTCATTGATTTCTTCTTCGTCACTCATTTTACCATATTTCTTATCAAGTTTTCTTTTAATTTCTTCTAATGGTAAAACATTAACATCTCTTAACTTTATCAAATTTATCTGCTGATATATCGCTCCTTCTAGTTGGACATTATTAGCCTCTTCATCATAAGACAAAATATCATATTTGTCACTAATTGCGCCCATAATTTTGTTTAATTTTTCAGCGTGTTGTTCATTATCAAACATTTTTTGTAATTCTTCAAGGGAATGTTATTTATACTCCATTTTCTTTTTCTTTCTTTTCAGTCGACTTTTCACCAGATTGTTCTCCTGTTTCTTTTTAGTTTTTTATTTCTTGCAAAGGAAATGGAATCTTGTTATTTGGATTTTAGAAAGGATATTTATGCTGAAAAGGAGTATTAATTATAGGAGTAGCTTTTTCACTATGTCTAATTTCGTTAATAAGAGAAAGATGGACAACAGTTAACTGATTTTTAAAATCTTTTAGTTCCGTCTTAATTTTAGCTAATTCAACTTTTAATTCTTAAATTATATCAGTAATATAGTTTAGTTGAGGTGCTAATGAGATATTACCGTCCGATAAGTGAACAATATGTGAATAATTAGGTCCCGGGCAAGCAGATGATGGTTCAAGCATTAATCTTAGCTAATTAGCTTAATTAGTCGTTTATTAACTTAATAATCTTAATTATTTTTGTGCATGTGGCTCTGATACCAGATGAAAGAGAACGTCGTGATCTATTGGTGAGCAAAAAACCACAAACACAATTTTTAATTTTTCGAAAGTAAGTTTTTAAGGATTGAGGGTAGATTTGCAAATATAAAAAGTTTAAGGGCTAAAAAGAAAATGTAAATAGTAGATGGTCCCCTTAGAATAGTTTCCACATAATATTACGTATTTTTAAAATATATTCTAATAATATGATCCCCCGTCCCCTAGTTATGATTTCCACATAAAGTGGGTATCTAACAGTAATTTTTCCCACACTTTCTCTATATATGTACATACGCACATCTTTATCTCCAAACATGAGAATGAAAACCAATCTGAAATCCTTGTCACATTGATATACGCATATCAAAATACACGCATATCAAAAACCTGAATTATGAGCTCAATCCCTTGTTCTGTGACCGAAAGCAGCAGCCACAACTCCAAGTCTGCGAATCTTATTTCGAAGGAGATGGTTCGGTCTGCCTCTTCTCAGATGCTTAATTCAGGCCCTTGTACAGATTCGCAGCCACTGGAGTTGAGTCTTGTTGAAGTCCCTGAAGCAGCTGATCAGTGTGCATCCTCTTACACACCTGAGGTACAGCTTGTTAGCTAGCAGCATAGACATTACCTTCATTAATGACATTTTGGGTAGTTTTTACTTGCTAGAAGGCATTAAAATGAGTCCAAAGTTGATGAACCAAGGATTCGCATTTACTCAAAGTTTGGCCAACCTTTTCATTTTCTAAAATGCCCACAAGATTGACTGCTGTCAATTGTAACAAAGCATACATGGCTTCTTCTTCTATCCATATATATGTCCACCTGTTTGTTGTGCTGAAAGAAAAAGTCCGCTCTTGAGGCAGCTGAAAAAGTCATATTTTCGGGTATTCTAGCTAAGGGATAAAATCAACTAAAAGAAAATGATTCACTTTTTTTGTTCCTTCGATCATTGATTGGGTATAACCAAGAAAAAAAGAAAGTGACTCACTTAACTGTCCTCTACCTCTCTAGGAGTGAGCCAATAGGCAGTCGAAGCCTCTTAATTGCAATATCCTTTGCACTTTATCCGCCTGGCAGCCATGTATGTTTAGCCATACTCCCTGGATCCTGTCTGAGTAGGACTCTTACAATGTGAACAATCTGTTACAGATTAGAGGTGAGCTGTGTTCTTTCTCAATGGTTCACAATCCTAGATGCAGCTTTGACCTTGATTCGAATTCCACCGTCGCCCCATGGCACACCATGTTTCGAACTGCTTCTTTCAGTAGGCCCAAGTTATCTTTCCATGGCCCAGAAAATTCTGTACAGAATGCAAGTGAATCTGACTTAAGAGTTATGCCACCTGAACCTGAAGAATGCAACGTTCCGAGCACTGCAGAGACTTCAGAAACCCAAAGAAGAGAATCTGATAAGCAGAGAACTTTTCCTGGTGAAACCCAGATGTGGCTCGCTGTTTATGTTACGTTAGCAAAAGTAGCACTAGCGTTTGTGATACTTCTGCTAATTGGATTCTTCAAATTACTGGAAGAATATTTACGGCCTATCATCTGGGCAACCGTTTGTTCTATTCCTTTAAGAGGAATCCAAGAAATCATCATTGAATTCTGGTCCGAGCCGCTTAAAGCAGGACTGACTGACACTATCATGGCAGTGCCAGTAGCTATCTTAAGGGCCTGTTTGGGCACAGTAATTGATGCCCGCTATGTAATATCCTGTGTTTTCTGCTCTGAGACTGACAAGCTGGTGGAAGTAAGACTGGAGAAAAATGGCTTCCTCAGACTAGTTCGCAGGCTTGTTTCTTTCAGTCTCTTCGTCTTTGCTTATGAAAAGATCGGCAGATTTGGGGCTCTTACTCTAGTTGGATTAGGATTCATGTTTAGCTCAAACATCCCCTTGTCAACTATCTCTGCCGTTTCTACATTAAAAAGTGACAGCTTTTCCTTAAGGAGCAATACTTGCTCCAAACAAAACAGCCATAAGCTTCATCTGGACATGACAAGTAAGGTTCTTAGTAGATGGATTTTGAGCAGGCTGAAAACAATATTGGCCATTGGATTGATACTTGGAATGATCATTGTGTCCATAGGCGGGGTGATCATGTTCTCTTACAAAATTGGAGCTGAGGGAAAGGATGCTGTGATCTCCATAAAATCCCACATTGAGGAGAGCAAGTATGCAGAAAAGGTGGGTATTAAGAAATGGGCGTACGAAAGTAACGCAATGGAGTTGATGGATTGGTACACTTCTGAATGCTATGAAACATGGTTCCCTCAAAATTCATCTATTCCACTTCGCCCTCCACACGAGGCCAAGTATACTCTGAAGCTACAAAATCTAATGGAAATGCCGGTTCTTGACAAGGACAAATGCTTTGCAACTCAAGGAATGAATCTTTCCTTCCAAATACTGGCAAGCAGCAAATTCATCCTCGATGGAAGTGCCCATTTTCTGCTGTACATGGGGCAATCCATTGTCTCCAGGGCAGCAGGCCTAATGCAGCTTCTGACAAAATCAACTGTATTTTTCTGGGTTTTGTACTACCTTCTGACCTCAGAATCAGGTGGGGTGATCGAGCAAGTCATGAAAGTCATACCCATCTCGGAAGCCACTAAGGATAAATGCGTAAATTCACTCAACAATGCCATCTCAGGGGTACTTTTAGCCACAGCAGAGATTGCATTTTTCCAAGGGTGTTTCACTTGGCTTCTCTGTAGGCTCTTCTCCACACACTTTGTTTATGTGTCGACTTTGCTTGCTTTCATCAGCCCTTTGCTTCCTATTTTTCCACCTTGGCTAGCAACATTGCTGGGAGTAGTGGAGTTGGTTTTGAATGGAAGATATGTTTTCGCCATAAGCTTTTGCTCAACACATATTGCGGTGATGGATTATGCAGCTTCTGAAATTGCAGAGTCTGTGCCTGGATATAGCACTTATCTTACTGGGGTCAGCATCATTGGAGGGATTACATTATTCCCTTCAGCTTTAGAGGTAAATTGACTTCAGCACTTCATTTTAGTTTGTTTTGCTTGTTGTATTTGATTTCATTCATAAAGGGAAGATTGCATTTGTTTAGTCAAACGAACTGAAACTGAAACTCATTCGTCATGTTTGGCAAAACTGTTACCTATTAACTGCTTATATTAATTGCTAGTTGTTTGAATTAGCTATTTGTATTAACTGTTTGGATTAGCTGTTTGAAAAAAAAAAGTGTTTGATAAAGCTAGTTGTTTCTAAAAAAGACGACGTTAAAATTTTATCTATACCTTTATCTATAAATTACTTTCGAATGGTATGTGATGTGACTTTTCCAAACATTTCGACAACTTTGTTATTTGTACAAAAAACTCTTCCCAAAAGGCTAATGTGAATAACTTTTTCAAAAAGGATATTTTTGGGGCCAAGTAGCTATTCCAAACAACCATTTACGAAATACTCGTTGACTGCTAGATATGGTCAAAACAGTTAAAATCCTCCCAAATAACTATTTTTTCCGAGATAGCTATTACAACCAAACACCCTTACTAAAAACTACATGTAGGCTAAAAGTTTGATTAGGTAGGCTGCATTTCACCCTTGGTTGGGTTTGGGAAGATTGCTCATGTTTAGATTTTGTTTTTCACTCTGCTTCAATTGCAATGAACAAAATATTTTCTTTTTTTTGGTGGGGGGGGGGGGGGGGTGGTTTTTTGGCGGTAAGATTTTGTGGCAATAACCTTTGAATGAAGAAACTCTATGCTTCTTTTTTTTTTCTTTTTGGGAAGGGAATGAACAGTTCGTTGATCAAGTGTAATTTGCCATACAACAACTTACAATATGCATTTGGTTAAGATAAATACAATCTTGAATGTTAAAATCATATCTCAAAATCAAAAATACTAACTTGAAACCCATGATTGCCTATCTCCCCTGTAGAATATGAAGACGGCAAAAAGCAAGTTAGTTAGGAGGTTAGTTAGTAGTGTGCTGAGGTGGACGAGTTTGTTAGGAAGTTGAGTATTCTGTTTTCCTAATTTTTCCAGCGCTCTTCTCTCTCCTCCTTTCATCTTGTTCATTTGCCTTGTATAAATACATAATCCGGGTTCATTATATTGCGTGAAATAGATCAACAACACAGGATGGATTGATCATCTTGATCATCATCCTTTCTCTGATTTTAGCTCAATTAAACTCAACATGGTATCAGAGAAGATTCGTCTTCCTTTACAAATTTTTTTTTTGATTTGAATTCCTCAATTCATTCCCCATTCTTCTTTCAAATCGATCATCCGATTTGATTCATCAGAGATCAAGTTTCATCGCTAATCTGCTGATTGATTTTCAAAAATGTCAGCTGAGAGAAATAGAAATATCATCGGCATGAGCGATTTACAGAATCCTTTGTTCTTACATCCATCTGAAGGACCTGGATCCTTGTTCATCCAGGAAAAGCTTCAAGGTGCCAATAACTATCGGTCATAGAGGAGGAACTTGGAGATTGGTCTGGCTACCAAAAGGAAGCTTGGATTTGTGCAAGGAATAGTGCCAAAACCTAATGATGATCTTGTCAAAGTTGATATGTGGGATACCTGCAACAGTATGATCATTGCTTGGCTACAAAATTCTGTTTCAGAATCCATTGGTAAATCTATTTTGTTTTTAAATTCAGCTCGTGAGATCTGGCTGCAATTAGAACAAAGATTTTCCATTAGCAATGGATCAAGAAAATACAGAATTAACAAGGAAATCTATGAGATAAAACAAAATCATACTCCTGTTAGTGAGTATTATACTCATTTGCGGTGTTGTTGGGAGGAAATAGAAGTAATGAATGAATTGCCTAAGATCACTATAACCTCAGATGAGGTTAAAAACTTCCTCCAAGTTCTTATGAAACAAAAGGAAGAGCAAAGACTATTTCAGTTCTTGAATGGTCTTGATGAGAAATATGGAACTCAGAGAAGTCAGTTGCTACTCATGACTCCACTACCTACTGTGGAGGTAGCTTGCTCTCTGATTTAGTAAGAAGAGTCTTAGAGAGAAGTTCTTGAGATCAATAATCTTGGAAGTAGAAACTACAGCTTTGTACAACAGAAATGAGAGATTCAAGGATGTCAAAATTTGCACTGAATGTGGGAACAAGGGACATACACCTGATAAGTGCTGGAGTGTCATAGGATATCTGGTATGGCATCCAAAAGGAAAGAAACAGTTGTCTAAGAAAGGAGACAAACGTTTTCCACAATTTAGAGGAAAAGGGAAATTTGTTGTAGCAGCTGACACACACATCAATCCTGGATTTGGTCTCACACAACAGTAAATTGAGCAGATACAATAGCTCATGAAGTTGTTACCACAAAGTCACACTCCGTCCAGGAAAAATCAGACTACAACTGGTGAAGACATGGAACATAATTTTGCAGGTATGATTATGTGTACTCATGTAGGCCTTGAAAAACAAGGTTGGATCCTAGATTATGGGGCTACAGACCACATGACATATATTGCTGATATCTTGCTTGACAAAATACTACTGCATCATAGACCTAAAATAACTTTGCCTAATGGTGAGCTATCTGAAATAACTCATATAGGCAGAGTTACTTTAGACAGCAGACTTGAGCTACAGGATGTTCTGCTTGTACCTTCTTTCAAATACAATTTGCTTTCTGTCCCTAAACTTGCTAAGGATAACAAATGCATTGTTATCTTCTATCCCACAATATGCATTATTCAGGACTTAGTCACCAAGAAGATTTTGGGGATTGGTAGAGAACACAAGGGCCTTTATTTTCTCATGCATAAATCAGTGGAGGAAATGGACAGCAACCTTCAAGAGATTATCAAAGAAATGACTAAAGCAGAACATTTTGGATTGGTGGTAATAGCCAATGGAGTACAATGTTCAGGCTCTTATGAAGTGTGGCACAAGAGGCTAGGTCATGCACCATTCAACAAGTTACAACACCTATCAAATGTTCAAGTCCAAAACACTCAAAATAAAGTCTGTATTGTGTGTCCAATGGCTAAACTTACAAAACTGCCATATGAACTTAGTTCCAGCAGATGTAGTGCTGTATGTGAGATGATTCATATGGATATATGGGGACCATATAGAGTTCCTACTCATAGGGGTTATAGATATTTCTTAACTCTCATTGATGATTGTACCAGAACCACATGGGTGTATTTACTCAAGTGCAAATCTCAGGCATTGGCTACTTTACAACAATTTATGCATATTGTTGCTACTTAGTTTCAAGCAAAAATAAAACATATAAGATCAGATAATGCTCTTGAATTTCACAGTGATTCCTGTCAATAGTTTTTCAGTGCTCATGGTATACTATAGCAAACCTCTTGTGTCAATAGACCCCAGCAAAATGGCAGACCAGAAAGAAAACACAGGCACATTCTTGAAGTGGCACGAGCATTAAGGTTTCAAGCACATTTACCTATTCACTTATGGGGAGATTGTGTACTGACTGTTGTATATATCATCAACAGATTACCAACACCTTTACTCAATTACAAAACCCCTTATGAAACATTATTGGGAAAGCCTCCTTCATACAAACATATGAGAACATTTGGTTGTATAGCATTTGCAGCAAACCCCAGCATCACCAAGGACAAGTTTAATGCAAGGGGCATACCCTATGTTTTTCTGGGATACCCGTCCTCTCAAAAGGGATACAAACTGCTAAATCTTTAGACCAAACAAAGCTTTGTATCTAGAGATGTTAGATTTGTTGAAGAAGTCTTTCCTTATCATCAGGGTAGTGCCAAGGCATTCATGACACCAACTCCCATACCCATGCCTTCTGATAACTGGATTGATGATTTGCATCTCTCTTCAATGCAACAACAAGTGTACTCTGATGCAGCCCCTGCTACTGCTCAAACTCTATAATATAAACCTCCAACTTCTCCTATGTCAGCTGAAGACACCACGACTGTGGATAACATAGAGGGTCAGAATGTTCTTCCTTAAGTAAGAAGAACAACTAGAACCCACAAGAAACCTGCATGGCTCACTGACTATGTAAGTGGAGCTGCTCAGACAAGTGATGTTCTCTATTCTATTGCCAACCATGTGTCTTATGATCACCTTGGCAGTAACTTCAAAGCTTTCATGTCCAATTTGGACAATCAAGAAGATCCTGTTAGTTTTGAACAAGCTGTCAAGAGTCAAGATTGGTGTGATGTTATGAATGTTGAATTGCAAGCTTTAGAAAGAAATGGCACTTGGATGCTAACCAAGTTACCACCAGGAAAGATAGCAATTGGTTGCAAATGGCTTTATAAAACCAAGTATAGGTCAGATGGCTCCATAGATAGACATAAAGCTAGGCTGGTTATTCAAGGATTCAGGCAGAAAAAGGGCACAAACTATGAAGAAACTTTTGCACCTGTTACCAAAATGACTACTGTAAGAACTGTACTTGCAGTTGCAGCCATGAAGCAATGGGTCACTTGTCAAATGGATGTTACTAATGCATTTCTCCATGGTGATCTTGAAGAGGAGGTTTACATCAAAATCCCAAAAGGATACAGGGGGAAGGGGGAGCCTATTCTGTGCAGTACTGCATCAAGCAATCTCACTCAGCTACTTGTCAATATAGTTTGCAAGCTTCAAAAATCATTATATGGGTTGAAACAAGCACCTAGGCAGTGGTTTGCCAAGCTAACCTCCAGCCTTCTTACTTTTGGGTTTTAACAATCCAAGGTAGATTATAGTCTGTTTACCAGACAAACTCCTCAAGGTTTCATAACAGTCCTTGTTTATGTAGATGACATGCTCATCACTGGAGATAGCATATCACTCATCACTTAGCTCAAAGATCATCTAAATCACAGGTTTCAAATGAAAGATTTAGGAGAACTTCGATACTTCTTGGGATTGGAAGTTGCAAGGTCTACCAAAGGCACTTTTCTTTCACAAAGAAAATATGTCTTGGATCTTTTGAAAGAGACAGGGAAGTTGAATTCCAAACCTCTCTATCTGCCTATGGATCCTAATGTTAAGTTCATTAGAGAAGGCACTCCTATGGATCAACCTAATCAATACAGACGCTTAATTTGCAAGCTGATCTATCTGACTATAACCAGAACTGATATTTACTTCACAGTTCAGGTTCTCAGTTAGTTCATGGCTTCACCCACAGTTGATCATATGAATGCAGCACTTCGAGTACTCAGGTATCTCAAGAAGTCTCCTAGTCAAGGCATTTTTCTTTCTCAAACTTCATCCCCTCACCTCACAACATACTGTGATAGTGATTAGGGAAGTTGTGTGGATTCCACGGAATCCACCACAAGATATTGCATTCTTCTAGGTACATCCCCCATCTCCTGGAGATCAAAGAAACAGACTGTGGTAGCTCGGTCCACAATTGAGGCTGAATATAGGGCCATGGCAACTACCTCATGTGAGGTCACTTGGCTATTCGCTTTGCTGGCAGATTTAACATTAACTGGTTTATCTCCTGCTACTCTAAGGTATGACAATCAAGCAGCTTTGCACATCGCAGCCAACCCTATGTTCCGTGAAAGAACCAAGCACATTGAGGTTGATTGCCACTATGTCAGGGATAACATGAAAGCTGGTATCATCAAACCCTCATATGTGCATACCACGGCTCAACTTGCTGATATATTCACCAAAGTTGTGTCTGTTTCTCAACACAAGTTCATTATCTCCAAGTTGGGTGTTCAAGATATCTTTCACATTTCCAAATTGAGGGGGAGTGTAGAATATGAAGATGGCAAAGAGCAAGTTAGTTGGGAGGTTAGTTAGCAGTGTGCTGAGGTGGACGAGTTTGTTAGGAAGTTGAGTATTCTGTTTTCCTAATTTTTCCAACACTCTTCTCTCTCATCCTTTCATCTCGTTCATTTGCTTGGTATAAATACATAATCCAGGTTCATTGTATTGCGTGAAATAGATCAACAACACATGATGGATTGATCATCTTGATCATCATCCTTTCTTTGATTTCAGCTCAATTAAACTCAACATCCCCACTCTCGTTATTTCCTAGTACAACATGGGAAAGAGATCTGTAGATCCACAACAATCTCTTGATCTAGATTGATTTGTTGATCTAGGGTAGTTCTCTTAAGTGAGATACTCATCTAACACAAACGATTATACGTGAATGGTCGAAATTCATTGAACAACCACCTCAACAAGTATTGCAGGTCCATCCCCTTCAAATTCACAAAGTCACGCAAAGAAAGTAACAAACACTTATGGAAACAACTCTCACAATTGCAGAGAAAACACAACTCTTACAGATAAGAGGTTGATTAAACCCCCAATTAAAGAGACAATAACTAAAATAGTAATTATAACAATTCTAAGTACTAAATAAAAGAAAGATTGGAAATGGCCTAGAAAATCGGTCATTCCCCTTCTTCACCAAAATATTCGATAGTCTTACACATTATAAGAAACAAACAAGTTGGTACTTTCAAGAAAAAAGAAACAAACGCATAAGCACTTCCGCCCCCCCCCCCCAACAAAAAAAAGATGGGAAAAAAATAGCCTACATAGATTTAGTGCATTATCAGAGAAACTGATTCATAAAGACCTATTAAAACTTTTGATTTTAAGTGATAAACTTATTTATTTTTTTTTTGAGAAACACGAAATGTATTAGAAAACTGTAGGAAATGTAATGAGTGACATGTAACAATAGACAAAGTAACGTAACAAAGGGCAGGATGATTTGTGCACAAGGGGCGATAAATAATACACACAATCATTCAATGGTTTGCATCGTCTATGTTATTTTGACACCGTCAATGTGTTACATGTCTAAAAGAAAGGAAGTGAAAGCGAAGTGTAAGCTACCTAGGTCGTCACAGTGATCCTTAATCTCTAAGGTACCCTAAGCCATGTCCGCTAGCATTTGTAAGCAAATTGTATGTTTTAAATGCCCTATTCCAACTATTTTTTGGCTTGCCTTTGTCTCTCTTATAACCTATAGTCTTAATCATCTCACACTTCCTCACCATTGTATTGGGACCTTTCCTCTTGATCTGCTAAAACCAACTGAGTCTAACGTCCTTTATCTTATCATCTATAGCTGTCATTGTAGGCACTAAAAATTTATTCGTGCCGTATCAAAATTAAATTTAATTAATTAATTGGATCAACCCTTTTAATTAATTTAATCAAGCCCAAAGACTTGCAAATCAAGTTCAAAATGAAGCCCAGATGACTACCAAGTCCGGGTTCAGTTAAAATTCAAGTCAAAGCCCAAACCGAGGCTCAAGACGACTACCAAGTCAAACCACGACCTAAAGCCCGAACGGCGTTCAAGTGATAGCGTGGTCAAAATCAAAGTCAAAAGGTCAAAGTCAACATCGATTCACAAGTCAAACATCAAAAACAGCTCTCAAGTCAACATCCGGTTAAAGCTCGAGGCGACTTCTAAGTCAATACTCTGCTCAAGCCCGGGAGACTCCCAAGTCAAAGTCGAAGTCAAACAAACGAAAGTCAAAATAGTCTACGGTAAAGCCTAGTTGAAACGCTCAAAACTTAAGTTAAAGCCCGAAACCCAAAGTCACGGCCTGTCTTGACTTTCAAGGAGGAAGCTTTCCTATAAATAGGTCTCTACCCCTCTTTATTCAAGGTTGGAAAATCCATCCTTGAGAGAGAAAGAATCAGAGGATTTTGTATCCATAGAGATTGTATCCCTTTCAAATCAATAGAATCTATAAAAATTCAATCTTTGTAATTTGTGATTACAAATTTGGCACGCTCGGTGGGACATCCCTACCTCTCATCTCTTTCTCTTAAAAATCAAGACTTTCAAGTCACAAGAACATCATCTTCAACGAAGACATGGCCACAAAGAACGTTGTCGCGCAAGCTTCGAAGAAGAAAAGCACAAGATCTCTTTCGGGCACATCATGTGGAACAAGCGTCACTTCTAGCAAGTGCGCGCGCACAATGAAAACCAGAAGTATGGTGATAGCTGCTGCACCGATCGCTCCTGGGCAAACTACGCTGCCCCACCCAAACTCCAAGACTTGAAGACGCAGCAAAAGGCGTCCTCTTGGATGGGTGAAATTCAAAACGTTCAGTTTCAATCTCCAATCTGCGAGGTTGAAGACTACTACAGCAGTAACTCTTCTTCGTCCTCACCGAAAGGGGCGCACATGTCAGACACTGAAGTTGAGTCCACCAAAACTATTCTCATGTCAGTCATGATGACAGGTACAACCACTCTGGAAGAGGAGATGGCTAACATGAAAGCCATCCTAGAAAAACTCACCAGGGACAATGAAGAAAAGGAAGCGTGCATTAAGCTTCAAGAAGAAAAGATTGCTAAGCTGACCAGTAAGTTAGAAAAACGGCCAGCTTAATCTTCCACAAAGGACTCAGAAAGTGAGGACTCAGAAAAAATGTCCATCCACATTGAAGCCTTTGACAGCGAGAAGCAGTCAAAGAAAGGCAGCACCCCTAAACATCTCAAGTCATCTGGATCAATGACCATTGAGCAAATCCAAGACTTCATACCACTTTTGTGCATATCAGTTTCACATTGCTCCTCGCTGCCCACACCACTTTCGTGCGTATCGGTTCCGTTCGAGGCCCATGGCCAAGCAGCGCATCGTGTCGCAAGTGGTTCTTCAAGTCTTCATACCACTTTTGTGCATATCAGTTTCATTCGAGATCCATGGCCAAGCAGCGAACCGTAGCGCAAGTGGTTCTTCAAGTCTTCAAACCACTCTTGTGCGTATTAGTTCCGTTCAAGGCCCTTGGCCAAGCAGCGAACTGTGTCGCAAGTGGTTCTTCAAATCTTCATACCATTTTCATGCGTATCAGTTCCGTTCGAGGCCCATGGCCAAGCAGCGAACCGTGTCGCAAGTGGTTCTTCAAGTCTTCATACCACTTTTGTGCGTATCAATTCTGTTCAAGGCCCTTGGCCAAGCAGCGAACCGTATCGCAAGTGGTTCTTCAACTGACTCTTCAACCTGCACAAGCAATATTACAGGAGCGCAAAAAACAAGGGCTCTCCGCATTAAAAAAAAATGCGATCTTTCAACAAGTGAGCATGGCGTCGTGAGGCGTGAAAATCCAACAATAAAAATGCCAAAAATAAGGGGGCAAACTGGGCATTGTTGGGGGTTTTAAGGGGACCCAATTTTTTTTTTAAAAAAAATCGGTTCAGTCGCCTCACGCAAAAAAAAGCAGCTTGCATTCAAGCTCCCAAATCAAAGTAAACCCCAAATTCTCAAAGGGAGAAAGGACATGACTTTCGCTTTTCAAGGAAGTGAAGGCAAGGAGGCATCAAACAGCAACAAAGTCAACAACATGCAAACAGTGAAAAAAGAATAAAAGTAAAGCAACACTTTGGTGAAATTTGACAACAAATCTCCATTTCACCGGAGAATTCGATCAGAGAGGAAAACAGGGCCAAATTTCATTCTTTCTACTACCCCTTTCTTCCTCACACCCATGTTTACAGCATACCCACAAAAGCATCTGGTGTTCATCCCATTCACCAAAAACCGACCCAACACCAAGTGACAAGACCAAGAAAAAAAAAAGGAAAGCATGAGGTTAAGAAAAAAAAAGCATGCTTACGAACAGAATCCAAGTGACAACACCAAGTGAATGCACCAAAAGCATGCTTCGTCAAACGCACTCGGTGAAGACGGATCCAACAACCCAGAAGAACCCAACTGTATCAAGCTCCAACTTTCTAAGATTCGGGTATATACATATAAAAAAAATCGAAAGGAGGAAAAGTGGGAAAGTCGATACCTTGGACTAGCCACGAAAATGGGTCTCAGCTAGGTGCCTTGATAGAGTTAGGCGGCAAAGGACAAACTTTGAGGGGGTCTTCACCATGAACAGCAGCAGTAATGAAATAAGGAAATGCTCGGGTCCAGGCGCAGCTGGAAAAAGAAAAAAAAAATCAACTTCAGACATTTTATCAAACACCTGCCGTGCACAGCCTTGAATTCCAGAAAAGGCATAAAAATGGATATGGTTGATTGTTGATATACACCTCCGATCCAAACCCAAGTTTTACAACGGGGGTACAAGCTTAATTACCAGCAAATCCATCAAATAAGTAGAAGCTTTAAGAATGAATGGAAAAAAAATGCTAATCAGGATTGACGCCCCTTTCAGTCAACGACTCACGATAAAGTTCAAGGCAAGTGATTTATGGGCAAGGTTAAAGCTAGGTCCACAAGCCCAGACCAGGGTGCTCTAAACAAACGAATTGGGGCAGTGAATTTGGCTGAACAGACTCAGCAATCAAACCACACCCAGCTCGTTCAAGCCACGAACCCAACTCTTTTGGTGCACCCAATTGAATGGACCATCTCAAAAAAAAGGGGGTGAAATCTATTTACTCCAAAAGCTTGCTCTTTTACAAGAAACGACCATGGAGTCAAGCACACCAATGAAAAAAAAAAAACAAAAGAAGACAAGTTGAGAAAGTTACTACCTTTGGTGACCACAAGGGCCGAAAACAGTGGCAGCCAGCGTAAGAGCAGAGCAGCGAGCTAATCGACGGCTATGGATGCGGCGTACTCCGCAGTTGTCATCATCCTTTCTCTCTCCTCTCATCTGATTTCAGCTTCCGATGGAGTGATTGTTCGGAACGCTCAGTTAAACGGCGCTAAAGCTCCGAACAGCTGTTCAAATTCCGACAACGTTTTGCAGTGCGAAATTCAGGGGGTGAAACTCAAGGTTGCTTGATTAGAACTCGTGCTCGAAGCAACTACCCTAGAACTACACACAAAAGTCTCTATATCGACAATTGCGAGAGAGAAAAATGAGGGGAAGAGGATGAAGCCTTTGCTGTGAATTCGCAAAGATGATGTGCATCCAACCCCAGAATCGTGGTGTCTGCAAAAAAAAAAAAAACAAAAAACCAAAACAAAACAAAACAAAAGGGAGGCCTACTCAAGAAAGGAAGAAGCAAGAAACCGGCCTAGCCCAGGCCGAAAAGAAGAAAGAAAAGGAAGATGAAGGCCAGTCTGGGTCCAGCTCTTTAGGTTGGACCCATGCATCACGTACACCGTCAGTTTCGGGGGCGTTGCCCCCGAACCCCGAAACTAGAGGACGTCGCCCCTGGACCCTGACTCGTTGACCGGTCAGCGAGACCACCATGCTAGGTGTGCAGAAGGGAGCTAAAGAAAAACAAATTCAAGGCATTCTAACATTAGGCTTGTTGGCTGGGTTATGTTCACCATGTCCATGGTCCAATCATCCTTTCCCTCAATTCTTTGACCAAAAAAAAAGAAGCATGTTCAAGGCATTTTCATGAACAAATGCTAGGTTATAGAAGAATATTGAGACATCGGTCACGCTCAAACGACAAGTCTCATAAATGACCTTGTCTCGAGGAAGCAATTTGTAGGCACTAAAAATTTATTCGTGCCGTACCAAAATTAAATTTAATTAATTAATTGGGCCAACCCTTTTAATTAATTTAATCAAGCTCAAAGACTTGCAAATCAAGTCTAAAATGAAGTCCAGATGACTACCAAGTCCGGGTTCAGTTAAAATTCGAGTCAAAGCTCAAACCGAGGCTCAAGACGACTATCAAGTCAAGTCACGACCTAAAGCCCGAACGACGTTCAAGTGATGGTGCGGTCAAAGGCAAAGTCAAAAGGTCGAAGTCAACATCGACTCACAAGTCAAACATAAAAAACGGCTCTCAAGTCAACATCCGGTTAAAGCACGAGGCGACTTCTAAGTCAATACTCTGCTCAAGCCCGGGAGACTCCCAAGTCAAAGTCGAAGTCAAACAAACGAAAGTCAAAATAGTCTAGGGTAAAGCCTTATTGAAAGGCCCAAAACTTAAAGTCAAGGCCTGTGTTGACTTTCAAGGAGGAGGCTTTCCTATAAATAGGTGCCTACCCCTGTTTATTCAAGGTTTGAAAATCCATCCTTGAGACAGAAAGAATAAGATGATTTTGTATCCATAGAGATCGTATCCCATTCAAATCAATAGAATCTATAAAAATTCAATCTTTGTAATTTGTGATTACAGTCACTCTTATGTTTTCTTTTATCACATTATGCTCATCTTCACAACCATGATCCTTTGGATATGAGTTTTCTTAACAGACGAACAACCCAAGTCATACAACAAGGCAGGTCTAATTGGCATATAGTAAATTTTTTCCTTAGTTTTAAATGTGTCTTTTTATCACACAATACATCAGATGCACTTGTCTATTCTTTTAGACTTATAAGTCATTCAAAAGTATTTGACCAACTTAAAATCAAGTAACGATTTGGAGCCCATTGTAAAAAGCAAATTATGGTTTCTAAAAATGTGATAAGCAACTCTTGAGTGGATTTCAAAAACATGAACTTTTAAGCGTTCAATTTCTCAATTAATAAGTGCTCGAAAAAAATTTAATCTCCTCAATTATTCAATTTTTCAAATTGAAAAAATGAATATTAGACAAAAATCTATGTTTAAATTGCAATATGAACATAAAAATTCTCTCATTTGTATACTTCAAAATCCAGAATTAAACTATTTATGATCTATGAGTGTCCAAAATAAAATTGTTGAAGGGGGAAAAACGAAGGTTCTCCAAATCTATATATAAATATTAAAACAAAACAAAACTCCCTAAAATTTTGACACATGTCATTCCCACAAATTTCTAAATGTTTGCTTTTTTCTTTTTAGAAAACACAAGTTAGTCAATTATGTATGCAAGATTTTCTTTCTCAAAAAAAAAAATTTATAAAGTTATTTATAATTTGAAAGATTATCTTTCCAAGAAAAAAAAATGAGATAATGTTCAACTATAATAGTGCATTATATTACATTCCTAATGTTCAATTACATAATATTACCAAAGATATTAATAAATACTCTAATAATAATTTAAATTTTAACTACCATAATTATTTACAATCTTAAATCCAAATCTATATTAATATTTTCCAAATCAAAAACTAAGAAAAAAAGGATTAGATAAACGACCAAATAATTCATTTAATTATGGTAATGAAAGCTAACAAGGAATACAAGTCTAAAAAATTAGAGTTCCGTGCCAATATTTGTTAAATAACTAATGTATAATCTTGATTATTAATTAATAATAACCACATGCAAGAAACTTTTTCAAGATTGACGTCATTCTTATATCCTTATATATAAATTACGTCACAGTTTATCTTGGATCTAAATGAAGATTATTACTCCAATGACGGAAGTAATAAGCATGACGAAGCTTAGGTCTTCTTTCTTAATCTGCTCATTGGTGTCACATTCTTCTTTGTTTGATTGTGAATATTATGGGGAAAGAACACCACAAGAAAAAACAACAGTAGCACTTGCATCATGACAAGAATTGCAAAAGTGAGGCATCATTTCGCTTCACTTCTTCTACTCCTTTCGGGTTTCTATCATCCTATGATGCTTAGAGCATGTTTTATTTCGCGATAAGATACAGTTGTAAGAAAATGTCAGAAACTGTAAGAAGTTATAAAGAGTTGTAACGAACTGTAAGTAGTTGTAAGAAGATGTAAGGAGCTGCAAGGAGATGTAAGGAGCTGTAAGAAGATATAAGGAGTTGTAAGGAGCTGTAAGGATCGATGTAAGGAGTTGTTGAATTATTGAAGAGTTGTACAGTATAATTTGTGACAATTATGATATATTAGTTATATTTACGACTAAACTTTGATACCATCAGCAAACAAAATATTTCTTAATATAATTGAAACGAAATATGTTTGTTTTAGGGATGCGAAAAGTTGACCCGATACGATTACCGACTTGAATCAAACACGAATTTAAGTGGGTTTGGACATAGATTTTCAACCCTTTTAATTAAATGGGTTGACACCTTTAACCCTTTAATTAATTGAATTAGGTTCAGGTTGAGAATTTTAACACAAAAAATATTAACCCATTTAATTAAACATGCTAAATAGGTCGACTTGTTTACCCAATTATCGTTTATTTTGGGGGGGTGGGGGGGGGGGGGGGAAATTGTCAAAAGTAGGGTTTAATCAGTCAATTTGTGTTTTGCGGTCATGGTTGTTGTAGATCATGGACAACGGTTCCATTGTGTTAAAATATTAAACTTAAAAGAATGGCTTATAATGTTCCATAATCATATTGTAGTAAAAAATGTTAAGTGGGTAATTGGGTAACCAGATAACCTGAACCTGATCCATCTACATTAAATAAATTAATGGGTAAATTTAAGGTCAAACCATTTAAAAAATAAACGGGTACAAGTCAAGGTTTTCAATTAATTTAATAAACGGGTTAGGTTCAGGTTGAGGATCTCTTGACCCGTTTAAGTTTGACATGAATACGAACTCAACCCGACCTGACTTATTTGACAGCCCTAGTTTGTTTTACAACGAACGTTTTGGGTGAGAAACAACAATATTAAAATAATAACTTATTGAAAATAAACCATTAGCTAAGTTAATTATACAACAATAAAATATATTAAACCTCATAAATTTTGTCAAGAAAATTTCGTACACTTGAGGTGATTTTTTATATTTACATTAGTTTGATCCAATAAACAAAGTATAACAAAAAAAAAAAAAAGAAATTTTTTTTGATAAAATTGAATACAACTCTTAAAATAAAATCCTATTTTAAGTAAACAATTTTAAATGTAAATGTATGATCACTTATTCCATCTATAATAACAAATGTTGTTCATGTTGAAACTCAAATATAATTTACGTCGTTATATTACATTTTATGTTTATGTAAATGTTGTGTTCATAAGATATTTACAAATTTTGTATATTGGTAGCATAATTAAAAAAAATGTACACATTTATGTAATTAAAATAAATGGATGTTATAGAAAATTTATATGGGATGTAAGAAAATGCAATGAGATGTAAGGAGATGAAAACAGATATAAGAAGATGTAAGAAGATGTAATGATTATGTTAAGAATGTAACGAGCTGTAAGTGGATGTAAGAAGCTGTGAGAAGATGTAAGCTTTTAGCTAAATCCTCAAAAACGCAAAATAGAACAGGACCTTAATATCATTGAGTAATTTAATTATTTAAGGATAAACATATTATTTTTAGATTACTGAGAATCAATTACTATCGCACTTAAAAATATTAATACTATATTGATGATTTGTATATTATTAAATATTAATGTATTCATCATAATGGAAATTATATATCAATTTTCTTATTTAAAAAATAAAAACTTACAAATTAAAATAATGATAATTAAATTCATAAATTCCACGCATCACATAAATTCTTAACAGTAATTTATATATTATTTAATACATTCAACCTAAATTAGATTGGACCTAAATTCCCCCAAAAGGGGGTATAGCTGTGTAGGATATTCAAAAATCATGAACAAGTGCTCCCACCAGGATCAAAACAAACGATAAAAGAACTAAAGAAGAGAGTCCAAGGAAGAAGAAGAAGTTGGCAAAGGGCTCAACATTAATGATTCGTGATGACTATTGATAACCCACTTTATTAATTAAAATGCACGATACTACTAACATTACGACGCACCACGAATTTAGCACCACGTTCAACTACCAAGTTCGACGATATGGGAGGCCACTCCTATCTTCCATCTTCTCTCTCCAACCCATCAATGGAGCTTGTGCAACACTCAGACCCAGAGAAGAGCTCCAATACTGATTCCAACTCCAACTCCACAACCCCACCATGGGAAGAGATGTTCCGATCAGCCTCTCTTCGGAACCCCACTTCACCGCCGCTAGCGCCGCCGTCTTCTTCTGCCTTATCCGGCCACTCCCAGGTGGAGGTGCGCCTGTCTCTGTACATAGCCATGGCTCATGCTGGTCTTTTGTTCTCTCTCCTTGCCTTCTATGGCGTCTTCCGTCTTCTTGAGGGCTACCTCCGCCCCCTTCAATGGGCGGTGCTCTGTTCTATCCCTTTGCGAGGAGTTCAGAGAACCCTTGTTGAGTTCTGGTCCGAACCCCTTAAATTAGGGCTCACTGAAACCCTTTTAGCAGTGCCCATTGCTGTTTTTAAGGTTTTTATCGGGACCATTGTTGAATTGAAGGACCTACTTTTCCGGGTTCAGAGGAAGAGGAAGAGGAAGAGGAAGAATCGAAGTGGGTTTTCGAAATTGTTGCGATGGCTTGTTTCTTTTAGCATTTTTGTGATTGTTTATGAGCATTTGGGGATGGTTGGTGCATTGGGGATTTTATGGTTTGGGTTTTTGTTTAGTGCGAGCAGCGTGGAAAGTACAATGGATACTGTTTCTAGTTTTAGGAGTAATGGTTTTAGGAGGACCCAGGTGAGTGCCTTTTTGACAAGAGGCATTTTGAATAGGCTGGAGACCATTGTAGCCATTGGATTGATTGTGGTTATGATTGTTGGGTTCTTGGCTTGTTTTGTGTTCTTCTCTTATAGGATTGGGGTAGAGGGTAGAGATGCTGTTTTTGGGTTGAAAACACGTGTTCAGGGGAGCAATTATGCTGAGATAATTGGGTTTAAGAAATGGATGGATGAGAATGATGTCCCTGGGATGGCGGATAGGTACACTACTTTGTTTTATGAGACCATTTCGCAGCAAATTGATGGTTTGGCAATACAGTATAATATGACTGAATTTGTGACTGGTATCAAGCACTTTGTGGGTAGATCTGCTAATTCTTCTGACCCTTCAACTGGGTTAATGTCTCCCCCTCCTTATACTGAGAAGCTCATGAATTTGACGGCCAAGTTCAAAGATCGAGCTTGGTGGGAAATTTATAGTGATGTTGATGATATTGTTAGGGAGCTCATTGAAAGTAGAGTGGATTTCGTGCAGAAGGTGAAGGGATTCGCCATACAAGGACTTGATGTGGCGCAACGAGTGCTTTTGAGTGGCAAATCTCTCCTAGGTGGAAGTACCAAGTTTATGCTCATGATTTTTGGGTCTATTGTCTCTGGGGCAGCTGGTTTTGTGAACTTCATTTTTCATTCAGTGGTGTTCTTCTGGGTTTTGTATTACCTTATAACCTCAGATTCTGGAGGGGTGACTGAACAGGTGATGCATTTGCTTCCTCTTCCCACTGCAACGAGAAACCGGTGTGTTGAGGTTCTTGATAACGCGATATCTGGGGTAATGCTAGCTACTGTCGAGATTGCAGTAGTTCAGGGTTGCTTGACTTGGCTTCTCTTTAGACTCTTCTCGATTCACTTCTTGTACATGTCAACTTTACTCGCTTTCATAAGCCCTTTGTTGCCTCTTTTTCCACCCTGTTTGGCTACCATCCCAGCAGCTCTACAGCTTGTTTTGGAGGGAAAATACATGTTAGCCATCTGCTTTTCTGTAATTCATATTGCTCTCTTGGAGTATGGGGCGTATGAAATCCAAGAGGATGTACCAGGCTACAATACATATCTCACTGGGCTTAGCATTATTGGTGGAATGACGTTGTTCCCATCTGCATTGGAGGTAAATCTATGTTGGAATCTTGTTCTGGTAGTTCATATTTGTGCCCTCATCCTCTGTCCCCGTGTTATTTGTTTCCCTGCCTGTACATGAAAATTTGGGCAATTTTCCAGCTTGGTTTGTTGTGTACTAAAGCAAAATGCCTCTCTAACTTATCATTCGGCACAGTGTTTGCATGTCCTTATAACCATTTTGATTGTTGAACATACCCCTTTACAGATTTGTCATAAGCTCCAATTTTATTTCAGTTCATGAGGTGCTGATGCGTTTCTGTGGGTTTGTCTTACAGGGAGCAATAATGGGACCTTTGATCACCACTGTTGTGATTGCCCTTAAGGACTTGTATGCTGAATTTGTGTTGAATGAACCCAAGGAGAAGAGCAAGTAGGAGTCAAAATTAAAGTTAGATTTGCCGAGCTTGTTGGTTCCTTAATGCTGATTATGAGACGATGCTTCAGTCTCAGTTTCAAAAACAGTGACGGGACCCATTACCAAAGTGCCCCTGGCCTATTTTCTTCGGTTATGCCCATAGATTGCTGTCATTGTGGTTAATGGCCAAACGGTTTTCATTCGCCAACATGAAGCTGTGGCTAACATTATTTAGATGCCTTGGCAGCTCCTGTGATATATATTCTGTGGTTGCAAGTGTGTAGAAATAGATGTCTTTTGTTCATAATGTTTGTTCCATGGTTTTGGGTGAATAATTTTTGTTGTAATTGTTGTATCATGCTGTCTGAATAATGATTCAGTCAAATGTTCTGTTGTAAAGAAAGTGGAAAGTCAGAATGCAAAGTTCTGAGTTTTTGGCTATGAAGTTATTTCGAGTGATCGATATGTGTGTTCATGCTGCCTACAGTTGAGATTGCATTAGGTCAGGGTTGGTTAATTTGACTTCTCGTTTTGCTCTTCTGGATTCACTTCTTGTACTTGGCAACTTTACTAAAAGTTTAGCCCTTTCTCACCTCCTTTCCTCCATGTCTGGCAACCATTCCACCAGTGGCACTGCTTGTTTTGAGTGTAAATGCAGATTAGCCGTCATCCTGTGTGAAATTCATGTACTCCCCTGACGTATGGGGCATAAGAAATCCTAGAAGATGCACCAAACTAGTTTGTTTTCATGCCTATAACCTCAGTCCTCATTTTTATTTTTATACCTACCTATTCATCATATACAAATGCAAGTCCTATTTCACCATTGGCTCTGCCATTGCATTCATTTTCCAACATCATGCCATCACTTGTAAAATCACAAAGCTTGTGTACAGTCTCTTGAGTGTATCAAACATTGATGAGTACCAAGGGATCAATAGATGTCGCAACTGGTGCAATTATCATCCCCTGCCCATAACATTGGTGGGTTGATTTCCATGAACCTTTGTGCCTCCCTGAAATCCTCCCCCCCAACCCCAAATAAAAAAAGAAAAAGAAAGAGAAGATGTTTACGATTATCAACTTTGTGTGATGACACAGTTCACGTATCAAATGGGCAAATTTCAACTATGATGTGATGAACTTTCGATACTTGATTATCAGCATTATTTTATCTGTTGGATTAGTACGATTTTTGTGCATCTGTGACCACTGTGATTTTAACTTTTCTCTGGACTGTACAATTTCATCGTTGGCTCTGATTTGCTTCTCAGTTCCTGAATGCTAATGTGCTCGTCTTGGGTTTTTTCTTGCAGGAATCGGTAATGTGACCTTTGATAAGCACAAATTGTGAGTTTCCTCAAGATGAATGGTATTCAGAATTTGTCGGAACAAAACAGAAGAAGGGTGCAAGTATGTGCACAAGCTTAAAATAGTAGGCGCTGCCATTATAGATGTCACTCCCAGCCTGTGGTCTTCCTCAAATATGCATGTAGATTGCCCCTAACAACTTCTGTGATATATACATTCTTGGAGGCTTGTAGAAAGAAATTTGTTAACGGTGTATTTTTGGTTCATGGATAGGGGATATTATAGAAGTCAGGACGAGTAACTTCAGTTGTAATTGTTGAAGGATGCTGTGTTAATTGTGATTCAACCCGGTTCACCAGACATTCTGTTGTAACTTGTAAGTAAAGAGAGTGGATTGTGAGAAATAAGAATACGAATTTTGGTATAGTTGGTAAGTTTTTTCCAGTGCAGCACTAATTTATCACTCACACATGTTTTGTATGTGTGGGTAAATTTTATCAAGATCTTCATCGCTCTGAAACCTGTGGAAAAAGACCCGAACTTTGCAGCGGAATTTAAAAGCTTCTACGAGACATGTTGGAGTTAAAAGAACCCTGTTATGCTTTTTCTAGTCTTTTGAGTAGTTGTTGCCATTAGTGAAGTTTTGAATTGAAAAATTATGATGAACCCAAAAGTTTTAAACTTGGAAGAAGACGGAAAGTACAATGCAACTCAAGCCACAAATTGCATGAATGACGGAAAGTACAATGCAACTCAAGCCACAAATTGCATGAATGCCAGAGTACTAAAGCCTCATTTGCGGCTTCACTTCACTTAACCATTTAAGCCAAAATTGGGACCCTACTTTTCCCATGTCCACTAAAAATTGAGGAACCATCTCAAAATATGGGCAAAGCGAAGGGAAAGAACGAGTCTCTGACATTGCACCCTCCTCTTCCCATGTCCACTAAAAAAGATTAACTACTTTGGTGTGAGCGAAAGTATAAAGGTCGATATAAGTAATATTTGAAATAAAGATTAACTACTTTGGTGTGAGCGGAAGTGTAAAGTAGGGATGAGAGTTGCACCCGAACCCGAAAAATCCGCCCCGAACCCGCCCCATTTATAGCGGGTATGGGTACGAAATTTTGGGAAAAAATGGGTATGGGGCGGGTATGGGAATTGCGTTTGAAAATGGGTATGGGTATGGGTATGGATTCTTAAAATCCGTATCCGATTGTGTACCCGATTTGCTAGTAAAACGGGACCAAAATACGGTAAAATTTAAAAATAAATATTTGGCATGAAACTCTAAGTGTATATTATTTATTTATGTAGAATTGAAAAATTAAGTTTTTTTTACATTTTTAATTTTTATGAGTTTATCCGACATAAACTTTAGTAGCATCACTTGAAATTGCTAATCAAACATACCGTGTATGCAAATATGGGTTGAATATGGGTGACACTTTGCGCACTCTACATATGCTCGAATAAAACCCGTAAACCCGAAAAACCCGATGGGTATGGGTATGGGTACAACCATCCAAAACCCGATGGGTATGGGTATAGGTATGAGTATGACTTTTGAAAATGGGTATGGGTGCGGGTATAGCTCAACCTGCCCTGAATCCGCCCCACGCCCATCTCTAGTGTAAATGTGTTTTTCTCTGTTTTAAGTTTAAAGAGTGTAGTATTTACTTTGATTGTATCCTTGTACCAGACTACTAATGTGGGCATTGGATGGCCCAGGGTAAGATTAGCAACAACTTCGATATAGCACCTAGGCCCAAAGGCACATTGCCCTTCACAGTGTCTTATCTCCCACACTATTAACTCGAGTTCCCCAAACTGTTATTACACACAGGCAACCAAATATATCATAATAGCATATAATTTGAAAAGTTACAAAAAAGAAATTTTTTTTTTGCATGGAAGACATAATAATTCTTATACCTGTGTATTCAATATTTATCATATAAAAATGTAATTCGTTTGTATTTACATGACTTCTCAAAATATATACTTCCAGAAGTATAGTGTACTACACTTACAAATTTAGCTTGTGTTTGATGATCATTATGTATGTATATTTCTGTTTCCTTCTCCACAATTTTTACTGGATAGATTTCTTCTAGCTTGGGCCTCAATCCATTTGTTTTTCTTATTAATTTTGTTTACAAAATGATAAATGTCTTGCTACAAGACATTTTTTTAGTGTCATGTTTGTATCTAGAAGTTATTTTATCATGTATTAAATTTTTAAAAAATGATATTATTGAATAGTGGAAGGATGTTACAACTTATAAATTATGAAAAATAATCTTTTTATCTTTATTTTTTCACAATTAGAGAATTACGCATATGATACACCTTTAGAGATAGAGTTGATCCGATTAGGGCATCATTTTTTATTTATCGGCTTAGCCGATGAATAATAGGACATTACAATTCATATTTAAATTTAACTATTGAAAAGCATATGCTTTTAAATCATTTGAAACGTTAATTTTGATCAACGCAAGACATTTAAGAGATGTCTTACTACAAGAATATATCATTATCCATTGTATTTGTCCTCTTCTTTAAGCCCCCCCCCCCCCAAAAAGCCTTGGCATGCTTGGTTCCCCAAGTTTAGGGACAAAACACCATTACCATGTCTGCATCTATATAAACCCATAACTTGGGGACCCTAGCCTGCCCAGGGGGGGGGGGGGGGGGGGGGAGTATATATCCATCAACATAATAGAAGTACGTATCTTTGTCAAAACCCTGAATGCTTCCACACTTCTAGAAACCTACCCCAACGCAACCATCAAAATGTTGAAATCCAAAATCGAGAAGAAAGAAAACATCCCTTCCAAATGATCACGGCAACAACGAGCTCCTTGGATTCGACAACGAAATCGACGGCGAAGAACTAACGGTGGGCGGACTACGACATCGCAAGTGAATCCACTCTAGCTCCACCTTACGTCTAGGCTTAAAGAGGGCTAATTGTGGTTATGAGATGATAGTTGACGAAATTAGCTTACAAGTGTAACATGAACAAGAAGGTGTGCTCCAAGTACTACGCACGGGTCCATCCAGGCACAACCAACTGCCAAAAGAAGAGGTGTGGCCATAGCAGCCAGTTGCGACTTAAAAACTTTGCCCGGTTGATGAGTAAGCTTTTTTATCGTTAATTTGGACTTTTTTTGGATTGTAAAGTTTACGTATTGACAAAGTTTAGCTTAGAGGAATTAATTTTTTCTCTGTGTATTTCATTCAACCCGCAAATCCTCCTATTTGTAGGTGAAGAGTTACAAACATATTGGACTACAAATTAGGAAAAGACAATTATAGAATATGGTAAAGATAATTACATGGTTTATGAAGACTCAGATCACCATAGAGGGGGGTGAATAAGGTGATTGCAAAAATTTAATTTAAGAATCGAAAGCAAATACAGAAATTAGATTGAGGCAATGCGCAACGATATTTTAACGAGGTTGGGCCTCAATCAGGCTTAGGTCCCCGTCTAGAGTTATCCAATTCTAGGATTCAACTCTTTACTTCTTTTATTAAGATGAACTCTCACAATATCTCAGAGCTACCTCACTCTAGAGATCCCAAGTACTTAAATCAACCT
>JACYFF010031959.1:84855040-84934933 GCA_017589665.1 Selenicereus undatus
TACGCTATAAAAATTATTTAATAACCGAAGTAGTGGTTAAATTTGTAACTCTCGACAGACTTTACAGAAGGCATAGCCCAGTGAGCAAAACATATAACCTTGGTGAGCATACACTACAAATTAGTGAGCATAAAGCAATAACTTGGTGAGCACAAATAAAAATCAGCAACCATAGACAGGGCTTACCTCTGCCAACAAAAGGTAAACTCTGCTTCTGTATCACATCTCATCAGAACATGGTCAAACTTATCAACAAATCGACCAAATACTCTAAGATGACCAATATTCTTTTTGGAATTCTCCAAGATGTACCAAGTACACAACCTATGCTTTGCCAATGGGAACACCTTCTCAATAGCATTTGCCATAGAAAATGCTTGGTCCGTCATTATAGTTTTCGGTTGAACATTACCAATAGCTTCCAAGAATGTTTCAAATAACCACACAAAACTCTCAATCTTCTCATTCATCAAAAACCCACATCCCACCATAACATTCTTTGCATGGTGATTCATAAAAACAAAAGGTGCACAAATCATCTCATAACGATTGGTCCTATATGTTGTGTCAAATACAACGAGATCTCCAAACAACATGTAATCACATTTCATTTGTGTATCTCTCCAAAAGAAGCACGTCAAACAATCGTCCGCGTCCAATTTAAACTTATAAAAAAAATCTTGTTCATTACCACACCTAGCTTCCAAAACACGCATCAAATTGTTGGCATTGTCCCCTTCTAAGGTCCTCTCCACTTCATTTGCAACACTAGTGTACGCATCCATCTCGTTGAAACCAAGTGATGGTGAACCCCCGACCTCATTTCTCAGAAGCTGATACGCATGCGAAACTTTCATACCATTTCTCCTCATCTTTTGGAAATAGTCCACATGAGCCTTCTCGACTTTTTTATGTGACCTCAACTTATGCACCTCATATTCCAAAAGCAGTTCATGATTATGAACCATATCATGCTTCTTAGAAACCCATTCCCCATTTGATTCAATGTAAATTATAACCCTAGCTTTACAATTACACCTCCGGCTCCGTTTGCTAAATGTGTTGTTTTGTTTCCCTGGACACCTTTTAACAACTTGTTTGCTGCAGCAAAACTCCCTTCAACGAACCTCTTATGAACCCTCTCTCCTTCGTAACTTGTCACACCTAATGGAAAAACTCTTATGGAAAGCATACTCGTTGTATACCTCGAATGCAGCATCTAGAGAACTGACCCTTTTACCAATCAGCTCTGATTCTTCACATTCCTTTATTTCAACAACACATTCATCACCATCTACACATTTCTCCTTATCAATCACAACATAGTTAGATACACCACCACTACCATTACAATCATCAGAAGCCACCCCTTTGCCCTTTGAATCACCACTGTGGTTGCACAAAATCCTAATATAATCATCAACATCAACTGCCTCAGCAACGCAACGATCTAATGTAGATGTGTAAAACGACTATCATCTGCATAAATAATTTTTTTTTTGTGGTGAGCTATAATGTACCATTGGTGAGCACATGCTTCATTCCAGTGAGACAAAAGCTTGTCTTAGTGAGCACAAAATGCTATGTACAGTGCTCGAATGCAACAGATTCTGTTCCATGATAGGGGCAAAATTGAATGTAGGAATTACATTTCGTGTGCACTGAAACTGATAAATGATTCATGCATACAATATGAACCTCAGTGAGCTTATGGTATTTTCATTAGTGAGCCAACGAGTATATGTAGTGAGCACATAACACAAATTGGTGAGTTGTTATTTCTCATTCGTAAGTAAACATATCATATAGAAAAACAACCATAGCATTTGCGGTAAGCTATAATGCAAACTCGGTGAGCCCACGCTTTAATCCTGGTGAGCTAAACGTTACTTTTAGTGAGCAAAAAACTGCTATGTTTAGTGAGCGAAATATATACCACCAGTGAGTCAACAACTATATTTAGTGAGCCAAAAACCCATAACGATAAGCAATCGCTTCTCATATGTCAGTAACCAAAATTCACCTAATCTTCAACAATTAAACAAAAAAATCACTGTAAACTTCTATATTAACTGAAATTAACACAAAACACAAAAAACTTCTATACTTATACATCTTCTTCCTATCAAACATTCTGCAAAAAATACAGAACAACAAATCGCAAAATAACACGCTCGATAACAATCACATTATAACGTCAGATCACGACACCACAAAAATGAATGCATACCAGTTCAAACAATTCGAAACTAACTAATGAAAAATCAACGCATCCAACTTCAACATACGAGCACAAAAATAGAGAACCAAAAACGATATCAAACCTGATGACGAAATCGCGTTTGATGAAGATTCAACATCAATGGCAGCGTTCAGATCAAATTCAATCATTTCGTGAAGAACTGGCAGAATACTAAAGCAATTGCAACAACGATCACTGACTGCAAGAATTGGAGAGGTTGAAAATGGCAAACCGCAAGTTCAAAAATTGAGAAGAATGTATTTGTTTTTTAGATGGAAGTTCAAATAAGCAACGCACATATAACAGATGGGAGGTGGGGCCGGGTGGACAAATGAGTTGTCCAACCGGTTGTACGTAATAATTTACGCACTCAACATGGGACGGGCAAAAAGGGAATAGTCAGGAGAAAGATTGTTGTCAATATGGATAGCTTAGTGCATGGGGGTCAAGCTCATCTTTCCTCTATTGAACGATCCTACATCAAGTCTATATATGGCTGAGGCTAATGAGGGTCACCTTAATGACATGTCTTTTTCATTTTCTAAGCTAGTGTCTTGTGTCAGTTTACATGTTGACATCAACATTACTTGGGAAGTTTAGGGTGCATATAGTTGTTCCCAATACTGATACACCTATCTATTTTCTTTTTTTGCTCCTGTTGTATTCGCTGACAAAATAATATTCATCCTCAAGCATTATTAATCTTCGTAATTACCCCCTTTTCATCGCAAATGCAATAGTACATCATAGTCAATTAAGAGTTACTATTGATATCAATTAAATCATAATTAATTAAGACTTAAAAGCATATCCAAAGACGTTAGAAAACAAGCATCATAAAATGAGCAACTCAATCACACATTTTAACCCCTCACAATCAATTTTTTTTTTTAAAAAAAGCCGACTCTCAATCTCTATTAATGGAGGATATATAGGGATGTATGTGTAATTTTACTTGTATATTCTATGATATATATACAATGCCAAGCTCATTGGTTTGGGTTGGCCAATTTCTCATAAGTCTTACATGGTATCAAAGCCAAAAAGAGTTCCCAAACCTTTTGCTCTTAATAACGTCTTCTGCTGTCACTAGGGGTTTTTGCCTAGTGTTACTTCCTTGAAGCCTAAGAAATCACACTCGCCGTTTCTGCCTTTGTCACCACGTTGGCTCCATATAACACTGGGTTTCCCACATCACCACCCCACCTTTCTCCACGAAAATTTCCCAACCTTTTTCGTACTTCACCTGGATGCTCGCCCCTTCATCGTCGCTTCCAGCCTCCTTCATGAATGCCAGATCGTCTTTGGCGGCCCCCCTATTGATAGCACCAATCTACCCTCACAACATTCAGCTCGGTCATTCTAACAGACTCGACATGAGCTTCTCCGATAGGTCCCTCGCTAGATGGCTTCGACGGCCTTCTCCCTTTGCCACCGAACATGTGGATGGTCGATGTGACAACCTACGTGGCAACGGTGTTGGCATTCGTTGATGAATTTCTATCGTGGCATACTCAATTCACGGGATTTATCATCATGCATTAGTTACATGACGTGCTTGATGTGTCCATTAATCCGCCACCTTCTTATGTGCCCATTATTCATGGCGTCTATTAGCCAAATCTAGGGTATGTTTACGAGCTCAGGGTTGATCAGTTGGTTCACGCATGGTTGTTTGCTACGATTTCTAAGGACATCCTTAGTGAAGTACGTGATTTGCCATTATCTGTGAATGTTTGGCAACGAGACTCGCAGTTCAATATATCTAGCTTGGCTCATGCTCTTGCTTTAAAAAGAACGTTAACAAATATCAGTTTGCAATCTGCTTAAACAATGGATTCTTATTTACGGTCTATTAAAACTATTGCTAATGCCCTAGTTGCTATTCAATCTCCTATCTCTAACGTCAAGTTGATTCAGCTGACTACTGCTGGTTTACCTTAGGACTATGACTCATTTGTTATTGCTTTTTCTATGCTCCCTGGGTCTACTTCTTTTGATGATTTATAATCTAAATTGCTCTTTTATGAGTAACAAGTTAATTACAAGAAAGATCCTACTTTGGCTATTCATCGAGCTTTTGTTTCCACTACTATGGATGTTCAAGATCAAGGGGGTGCTAAGGGGAATAGTAATAACAAGGGCAACCACAACAACCGTACTAACAGTGGTCATGGTTGAAATAATTAGAATAACAGAAATGCTTCTCAATCGACTACACCATCTTAGCAAGCCTGCTCTAGGAGTGTGTCAGCATGTACCATTTTGTGTGATTGACTTGTTTCATCGTTTGGTACTAATAGTACTTCTACTCTTGTTACTAACCATTGTTCTGTAGGAACTTATCAATCTAAGGGGATCTTAGGATCTCACCCTAATGTTTGCTTGTTAGATTTGTCATGCTCTTAGACATTCAGCTATGAACTGTCCAAATCACTACGCTCCCTGCCCTCAGTCAGTACTCCTAGAATACACTACCTTTAATCCTGTCCACTTAGCCTATTCGTCAATTAGATGTTAAGAATGTGTTCATACATGACAATCTTACTGAGGAGGTTTATATGAAACAACCTCCTAGGTTTGTTCAGTCAGCTTTTTTGGGGCATGTCTATAAATTGAATAAGATTATATATGGTTTGAAACAAGATCCTCAAGTTTGGTTTCACCATTTCAGCAATTTTCTACTTTATCACAGTTATGTGTGTAGTCATGTTGATCCTTCCAGGTCTGCTGGTCAAACTAACTTTTACATTTTGGTTCTTCTGCTTTATGTTGATGACATTGTCCTGGCAGCCAATTATATAGCTATGCTTCACAAATTTATTACCCTTCTTTCTGAACAGTTTGCAATGAAATATCTTAGTGATCTTCATTACGTTTTGGGTATTCAAGTGGTTCGATCTCCTTTAAGTCTTTTCTTGACTTAGTAAGAGTATGTCTTTCATCTTCTCCATAAATTTTAGCTTAAAACTTGTAAACCTATTAGAACAACGTCTGCTGTATGAATCACCTTATCCCTCTCGGATGGTAAGTTACTTGCAAATCCCTCTCAGTACAAGAGTATGGTAGGAGCTTTACAGTAATTAACTATGACTCGACCTAACATTGCATATGTAATGCATGTTGTTTCCCAATTTATACATGCTTCCCATGCTACTCACCTTCACACTATCCAGCTTTTCTGCTACGTGTAAGGTACTCTAGAACATGGTTTATGGCTCCATCCCACGCCATCCCCTACTCTTGTTGTAGCCTATTTTGATGCTGATTGGCTGGTTGCAAGGAATTCAGTCAATATACTATAGGTTATGCCGTTTTTTATAGTCCAAATCTTGTTGCTTGGTGCTCCAAGAAGCAAACCACTATCTCTAAATCCTCTCCTGAGGATGAGTATAGGGATATTGGTTATACAGTTGCTAAGACCATATGGATTCGTAGACTTCTCTATGACCTTGGAGTGACTCTCTCTACACCATTCACTGTTACTGTGACGATCTTAGTACTACCTACATGCCTATCCATCCAGTAAACATGAACTTTGTAAGCATATTGTTATGGACTATCATTTGTTTCATGAGCGTGTTACTAATGGAGATTTAGTTATTCAACATATCCCTACTCAGTTACAAAATGCTAATCTTTTTACCAAAGGCTTATCTTCTGAGTAGTTTTTGTTACATAGAACCAATCTATCTATTCGCCCTCCTGATAAGATTGAGGGAGCATAATGGAGGATGTATATGTAATTTTACTTGTGTATTCTCTGCTACATATAATCAGGCAACCAAGTTTGAGTGAGTCATTCTCTCATTAAATCTCACATCTATGATTACTTCCTATTTCACTACCATATTACTCATGTGAAACCAATTAACAAATTAGTTGCAAGTTCCAAAAACCAAACAAAATCAGGATGATCAAATCAGGATGTTGACAAATACCTCAAGGTTTATTTCTTTTTTGAAGAAAACACTCATGTGAAACCATATTACTCAAGTGAAACCAATTGATTTCTCTTTTGAAGAAAATACTTCACACGAAAGAATAAACATCCCTGATGTTGACATATACCTTAAGGTTGCTTCACATCTCGCTCTCTCTCACACACATTTTTTCTTCATCTTTCTCTTCATGAACAGAAGGAAAATAAATATATTCAAAAACAGAAAGATTTGTGAATCTGGGGTTGTGCTCTTTATTAGTTGTTAAGAAAAATGGCTATATTTTCAAGAAAATCCAACTTTGAGCCATAATTTTTATATCACAATTTTTGACATTGTTTTATTAGTTAAAAGAGAAGAATGTCAAGGTTGGCACCGTTTAACACCCAAAATATGAAAGATAGTGAACTATACTGAACGTTTGAAATTGTAGTAACTTATACCCAAAGTTTTGAGTTTATGGCAAATTACACCATATATCAATTAATATAATTTTTACTTATTTTTTTAATAACATTGTATTAATTTTGTTATCAATTGAAATTTTAAAATGGAAAATGGATTCTTATATGTTTAAAAAAAAACAAAAATGTGCCATAAATTTCGCCTCCATTGTTCAATCCTAATTAGAGCGATGATTTGTTTTTTCTTGCTTTGATTTTAATTTGTTTTAGTAAGCATATTTTTCAAGATCAATTTTCTCTTTTCTTGTTTTATTTTTACTAATAGTCTCCTTGTTTCATATATTCTTTTAATAAAAGAATTAGGATAGATCTCTTGTTCATAATTATAAAGGGAAGAGGTCATTGTTTTCTGAATAGTTTTGTTTAAAAGCTATGTACTAAGTTATTCTTGTTCTATTTTGTTAGTTATTTATTTTCTTTCTTTTTTTGGGTTAATATATAATAGAGAAAATTGTAGAATAAGAATAAACTTAGGACCTACTCAAAGACTTGGAAAAACAATTAATTAAATAAGTCAAAATTCAATTTTTATCAAACAATTATTCCATTACCTAAATTTAAATTCTAAGTTCTAACCTTTTATTTCTAGCATGTTCATTAATAATTTATTTAGAGATAGACTATAATAAATCAAATATGCCCTGGCACACACACCTTTTCCCAAAGCTAGCATATTAAATTTTTAAAGGTTTGGACTTTTCCTAACCCAACTCCAAGGCACATAAATTATTATTTTTCATTGAAATAACAAATAATAAAAGATCTTCACTATGATAGATACACAATTTTTAAGTAGTAATACAAGATTTCTGATTATTATTATTACCAATACCACCACCACCACCAGTACTACTAGTACTACTACTACTATTACTACAACAACAACAACAACAACTTCAACACTCATACAATCTTACCACAAATAATTTATTACGTGAATAATAAATAATTCATGAAACATGTAAAACTATTATACCCAATGTAAGGACCATGACTCGGAATAGGCGATGTCCCCAACAAATGGATGGACCCAATTGTTGGGTGCATAGTATGAATTTTATTTTATTTATTGCCTTTTTATTTTCAATAAAAACAATCCAGACAGCGGCAGAAGATTGGTTCAAACTGAGGATCATAGCCCACTTATAGTACTATCTGCTTGGACCATAAGGATGGACAACAGTTCTGATCTAGGAACCTAGCTTCCTGGGCTAAGATAAGGTCTAAGTTTCTGGACCAAACAGTGGTATTGTCAGAATCTTGATGCGTAATTTTGGTCCCAAGCCAAAATCCCTATTCTAAACAGTCCCAAAAAGGTTAAGCAGAAAATAATAAAAAAATAAATTTATTCAATAGGTTTGCCATTGAATTTTCAAAAGGCTACTCTATTGTCTAAAATGAACCATAACCCAAAGGGACACTGAAATGGACAATTGGTTTGTTTTAATGTGGTTTTCAAAAGGCCCCCGAATAATCTCGATAGTGAGGACCATCTGACTCATAGGTTTCAACCAAGGATCTATATTCATAATTGAACTTATGACATTGTGATGAAATACATCACGATGTCGCCCATCATCACTGATAGTCTCTACCAATCAAAACGAAAAAGTAGAATTAATTCACACTAAAAAAAATGTGAATCAAATATTAAGTATGATAATGGAATTGAAATGCTGATTAGAAAAAAGGAAAACGTTGAAATTAAAAATTTATAAAGGGCAGGGACTAGATTACCAAAGATTACTTCTTTGAAGTTAAATAAAGCCAAACAAAACAAAGAAAAGGAAAAAGAGAAAGGTAGGTTTGGAAGATTGACGCTCTCAATTTACCTACCTAAAGAACTTAGAGAACCCTGGGATCGATAATACCGAGCTTTGACTTGTGCCTTAAGGGATTTTGAGGATAGATTTGAGAAGGATTTCGTTAGATTCTTTGGACCTCTTCGTACTATCGCAGAGATTTTATGAGGTTCTAGTTAAGTGTTTTAAGGCTAGGTGAGGGGTTAAATTTATAGCTGTAAGAAACGAGGCTAAGGTTTCTTGGGAGTTGACATAGTATGGGCTATGGTTTTTCTCTACTAAAGTTGGTGGCAAGAGTTTCTGGAAGATAGGTTAGAAGAAAAGAGTCAGGTAGGGTTTTGTTAGCCCAACCGGGTTCCTAGGCTAGATTGTAGACAACACAATATATTTCAGTCATAACTTTCATGCCCAATCTCCTTTATGAGTGAATCCCCCCCCCCCAAATAAAATCTTAGTAAGTCTAGTTTCTAATTACATTGATTTCATAATTTTTGGATAAATGTGGTAGGGAAAATTAGTAAAATGGTGAACATGTGTCATTTTCAGCGCATGTCTCAGTAATTCACTTATATCCTTTTCGTTACTTATTGGATTTTGATGCATAACTAATCATTAGAAACTTATTCAACAAAGAATATTAATATCTTAACTTAATAATTTTAGGCTCCTTTGAGTGGCATGAAAATACAGAATGAATCTCAATTAGATGTCAAATACCATCAATTTGAACCTATTGGGATTTTTTGGGCTCGATTAGTATATTGTCCACATCTTTGGGTTTGCATGCATGGATTAGGAAATGTTGGCACATTTTAAAGCACTTTATTTCATTACCCGAGGGTCCACAAGTCTTATTCAATCAGTTTATAATCATAAACATTTTCTAAATATGAAACACCTCCTGTAGTTAGCCCCACTTTGGCCAAGCCTTAGTAAGGTGAAGGTCAAAGAAAAGAAATTTATTTGTGCTTGCCTATTTGAAAGTGATGATGTGCATACTTGGTCGCTAGGAGACTCAAAGCCTGTGCCCATTCACTTTCGTAGTGACGATGGCTAATGATGTGATGTCTAAACTTGATCGCCGAGGGTCCTAAAGCTCAGTGCCTGCCCACTTTTGTCATTCCAGAGGCTAATGATAAAATGTCCCATTATATAAGGAGCCAGTGACATCCCATTATGTCGTGAGCCAGCATATTGTGGAAATATCCGCTCATGTAGGGACACAGGACACAATGATGTTCCGTTGTGCCAGGAGCCAGTGATGTCAAAATTTTTCATTGTTCATGGAGCCACCGATGTCCTATTGTGCCAGGAGCCAACTATGTCTCATTGTGCTATAAGCAAGCCTATTATCGAAATGTCTTATTATATCAAGAGCGAGTGATGTTCCATTAGGCTAGAAGTCTACAACATCCCATTGTGCGGAGAGCCACCAATGTGAAAACATCACATTGTGTTGGGAGCCAGCAATGTCCTGTTGTATCAAGAGCCAGTGTACTGTTGAAATGTCATATTGTGTCGAGAGCCAGCAATGTCTCATTGTTCCAGTAGTCAGCGACATCGAAATGTCTCATTGTGCTGGGAGCCAGCAATGCCCCATTGCGTCGAGAGCTAGCGTGTTGTTGAAACATCCAGTAGTACTCGGAGCCAGCGATGGCCCATTGTGCCGAGAGTCAACAACGAAAACTTAGTAGTGTGGATGTTTGAAGATCTATGGCCAGATCCCTAATAACTTGGTCGTCTGTGAGCCTAGAGACCTATAGCTCGATCCCTGTTAACTTAGTGGTATGTAAGCTTGAAGACTTGTGGCCAGATCCATGTAAACTCTATGCTTGAAAGCCTATGTAAACTCTATGCGTGAAAGCCTAAAGAACTATGGCTAGAACCCTATAAATTCGGTACCATAAGAGCCTGAAGACCATTGCCAGACCCCTATAAACTTAGTAGTGTGGGAGCTTGAAAAGTTGTGGCCAAATCGTTGTGAACTTGGTTGGTATAACAACTTGAAGATGGGTTGATGTCCTTTATGCAAGGATGTGGGTAAATTTCTCATTTAATATAAGGGAGATGATGCTTGTGTAAGCCCACTTTGATGATGGAGCTCCCACTTTGATTGAATCTGATTAAGGTGAGGGTCAAACTATAGATGTCTTCCGTGACAATCGTTGACGTAATTTCAAGAACCATTAATATAGATTCATTGCTGACCACGTTTATATGCTTTCCTACAAGGTTGCTATCATGCCCAAATGTGCACTTCTTCGATCCAAGGTACCAAGTGATCAAGATGGAGGGCAAGCTAGTAAATATGGTAAAGAACCATGTATAAATGCAGGTGCACTCGCTAGTCTAGGTTAGACTATGTATGTATGTCAACTATGGGGACTCAATGCTAACTATGCAGACATCTAATAAACTAATCATTGTATGTACGTAGATGGAGATCTCATGCTAAGTTTGGGGTACATTCAAAAGGCTTGATTAAGGTACATGAAACTGATGGATTAGGCATAATGTTGCTTTGTACCTTAGCTTGCAAAATATTGTAGGGTAATGGGTAAAAACTTTGAGTGATTGTTGGGTTTGGCTTAGTCATGAGGTATAAGGTACCAAGGATATACAATATTTCTTTTTAATGGATGACTCTTTAATTTTGCATTAAAGTGCTCATGTTCTAAAGAAGCCCCCAATTTCTTTTTGTTGTAACAAAAGCCAAAGAACCTTTTACTAGTGTTGCTAGAGTACTCTCTAGTTTAGTGTAAAGAATATGATTATCTTTTTTTCGGCAAATGTTTATTGAGATAGGAGCCCTAATTGCATAAGGAAATAGAAGGGAGCCCTCTGTGTTGCATAACATGTGGGTGCCCATTTAGAAAGGTTGAGAATGTAAAACAAGTATCCACTTTTGAATTTGTAGCCACGATTGAGACAAAGGGTTGTGACTTTTGAAACAGAGATGAAATTGGAGGCTATGATAATTGGGAAAAAGTGGTAAAGTGGGTGAATGGGAGTAGGTTGTATAATGATTCTTTGTCCTCAAAACCCTAGGTTTTATTATCACTTTTCTTTTGCCTGGTCTGCATTTGCAGGTTTTCTAGCCAACCACTATTTATTTATTCTTTTTTTTTCTTTCTTTTATCTGGGGAAGATCAAAGGATATAATGAATCTTTTGCAGCTGGGCCTCAGATAGGTCACCTACGTACCCGACGTGAAATCGGGTTAGTCGTGGCTTGTGAGTAAGAATATGCACCTTGAAGGGGGGATGCCTCTTGGATGACTTTTTAAGGTAGGCTTTAGTTTTCGGGTGCCAAAGGGATGGAATAACCGTAAACGCTTTTGTGTGGGGTGATAAAGTTAGTGTGAATAAGCAATTTCTTCCTCTCTTTAATCTTTTCGAGGTTTTTTTTTTCATTCTTCTCTTTTTTTCTTTGTTTTCTTTTTCCTGTTCTTTTTTTTTTGTCTTTTCTCCTTGGATGGGACTGTGCGTTTGGTCCAAACTCTGTTTTTTGATTGTTAATTTCAATGTCATCCATGACATACTCCCACTCCCTGCTTGGTTCAAATGTAGTTATGAAAGAAATAGGCTATTCAAAGGCTCAAATGGGTTCCAAGTGGTAACTTATTAACTTTAACAAAGGTATTAATGTAGGTTACCAAAGGAGGCCTCCTATCTTACGCATGTCCTTTAACGGTGCATGACTAATTACGAAGACACTTTTGATCTTTCCGTTTTTCCAAATGATGGATTGAAATCCTTAGTCACTTTTTTATTTGATTTTATTCCTCTCCTTTTTCAAGTTATCTCATTCTTTTTTTTTGCCTTTTTTCTTTTGGGTTTGAACCGTAGATTCGTCATCGAACAAGAGTATTTTAGCAAGGAAAGGGGGAAAAAAGGAATAGGCTTAAGAAGTATGAAAGTGTTGAAATTTCAATATTACACTACAAAAATGAAAGAGTTAGTGGATAAGCAAATGGACTCTCTCTTACTCAAGTTATGAATGCAAGTTCAAGGGGTTGGTGATGCCCTTTAGATGATCTTGTGTTGAGGTACTGATAAACCTCATATTTGACTCTTTCTTAACTGTTTCCCTTGTTCTCCCCCTTATTTTCCATTTAATTTAATGGGATTTGACTAAGTTTTGTCCCCTCCAAGCCTATTGCCTTCTTGTAATCCCTTTTCAACTCTTTCGCAGGTATTTTTCGAGTTATTGACGGAAGGGGAGCGACTAAATACGCGTAAACAAGGTAATGCAAGAGCAAAGAAAGTCACATGGATGCCCGGAGAAGCAAAGCAGCCAGGAAAAGTGAAGAATCAAAGGTGCCGGACCGGCGACAGCTGTCGCCCTTGGGCCATCACCATCCTCTGGCCTGTCGCCGACCATAGTCCTGTAGGATAAGTGGGACGTCCAGAGGATGGTGACGGCCCCCAGTTGCGGTCACGACAGCTTGTCGCTTGTATTCATCAGGTGGCGACGGTTGTTGCCTAGGCCCCGTTTTTTAGGGTTAGGTAATTTGTCCGTGGGAAAACCTCTCTAAACACTTTGAGGGTGAATTTTAGGTCTAGGTAAGATTAGCACTATTGGTTTATGATAGATTTGAAGCTTGTTCAAGACTCGGGATTTTATAATCGATTAACCTAAGTTTGTTCATTCTTTCTCTTTCCTTTGTTGTTATTCTTCTAGTTTTTGTTCTTGTTCATGCAATTTGGTTTGAATACAGAAATTGTTTCACTCAATATGATTAGAGGCTAAATTCTTAGTCTTGGATTGGGAGTAGGCCCCATTATGCGAAATTGAATTATGTTCTAGGTTTTTGCGAATTATGCCCATGGTTGTGATTTGAAATCTTACCTAATGTGTCAGGTGTTTGTTAAATTGCTCAAGAGAGACTTATTCATTGTTCTTAATTAGGGTTTAGGAGTTCATCGAAAGTTGAGTACTTTATCTAGTGCGACTTATGAGCGGTTGATTTTCCTGACTTGAAAACAGTTAGGGCTTCAATTGGGAATTCTTGATTACTCAACCTTGTGAGTCTAATGATTTTAGTTTCATGAAAATAGACGATTGGGATCATTTAGTCAGTCTATTGACCCTTGAGAGATGGTGTAGATGTGTTTTAAATTGTAATCTTTTCCACTTCGATTACTTTCATGGACAGGTTTGCATGATTTAGTTTATGATACACATAGCATAATAGTATGGTGAATCCCAATCTAGGACCTTTCTTATTATTGAATTGGACAAACACATTATTTTTCAGAAGAATAGATTTGCTTTCTGGAATTAATCAATTGAAGTAGACTCTTGCCTGAATTGAGTGTTGTAAGTCGATTTGGTGATTGAAAACAAGTTCTCTGTTAACACGACCCACACTTGCCAGTTGTTAGCTACAGCTACACCGTGCACTTGCGATAATTTTACACAACAAGTTTTTGGCGCCGTTGCAGGGGACTTGTTTGTTTCAACATCAAAAGCGACCAAAACACTCTGGATTAGGCTTTTTCTTTTTCTTTTTCTGTTTTGCTCCTTTGAGCCTTACTTGGACTTGCTTATGCTTGGTGTAGTTTTTGGCTTTATATGCATAGGCGCAGTAAAGGGAATCGATATCTCATTCCTTTTGACCACAAGATAGAAGCTACTACACGGAGACAAAGCGATGCGAGAAGGAAGTAGCATGAGCAAATCATTATGGCTGAAAGAGATCCTAGAGGGACTACATCCTACAGCAAGCAACTGACATCACCTCCGCCATTGTGAGCCCGACCGTTGAAGCAAATAACTTGTAGTTACAAACCGCCCTTATTTCTTTTGTGGAGAAGGATCAGTTTGGTGGGCGTCCAATAGAGAACTCATATATCCACCTAGCTTTGTAACTTTCTAGCGAAGTGTGACATGATCAAGCTAAACGGGGTCTCCACTGGCGCAATTAGGTTAAGGCTTCTCCCATTCTCACTAAAAGACAGAGCCAATGACTGGCTCCTAAATGAAGAGTCCAACTCCTTCACCACTTGGGAGGCCCTATCGAAAGCCTTCCTCAACAAGTGTTTCCCGCTAAGTTGAGAGCGAAAATTACCTTTTTCCCCCAATGAGGCGACGAGTATCTATATGAAGCGTGGGAAAGGTTCAAGGATCTTAAAGGCCAATGCCCCCACCATGGAGTACCCACACTCATGGGGAAGTCGATTGAGGCCGCAGAGCCTTGTTGGAGGAGATAATCTCTAATAACTATCACTGGTCTAGTGAAAGAGCTACCCCAAAGAGAACCGGTGGCGTTTATAGAGTTGATGTTGTGGACCTACTTGCTAGCAAGGTTGATGCCCTTATGCAGCGCTTTGACAAGCTTGGGACTTCTTCAGGGAATCCATCATGGAGATTTTCTGGTACAATGTTTGAGGCTGGGGCCTTGTGTGAAATCTATGGAATGCAAGACCATGTTGCTGCCGAATCGCAATCCACTTTCCAAGGAGTTGAGCATGTCCATGCTATGCAAAACTTCAACTTACGCCCACAAAACAACCCCTCCTCAAACACTTATAACCCCGGTTGGGGAAATCACCCAAATTTCTCCTACCGTAACAACAACCCTGTTCCACCCAATGCCCCTCAAACTTAACCTCCTGGTTTTCAATACATGGCCCACTTCTAACAACCTCATCAACAAAAGTCCAATTTGGAGAGTCTTATGGAGCGCTCCATAGCTACCCAAACCAAGACAAATGAGGCACTTGGTGAGTCAGTTAGTCAATTGAGCTCCAAACTTGAGAGATCATTACTACTCACCAAAAGTTGATGGAGAATCAGATTGCCCAGTAGGTGAGTCATTTATCTAGACCCTAGGGGCATCTACCAGGTCAGCCTGAGACAACCTCAAAGGTCGGATGAATGCCATCACATTGAGAGGGTGGCAAGGAGTTGCAGAGTCCTCAGATGCCTATGAGGGAGGACAGGAGAGAGGTTGATAGTGATGGTGGTGTTGAAAAGGGGTCCCCACTGAGACTCCAAGTGAGAGGGTCCAAACTAAAAAGTCTAAGGAGGTTCAAGCTGAGTATGGTTCACCTCCAGTGAAGCCTTACAAACATCCTGTTCCATATCCCCAGAGGCTGGTGAAGGCTAGGGATGAGCACAAGTATGGCAAGTTCCTTGAGATGCTAAAGAAGTTCCACATCAACATTCCCTTTTTGAAGGCTATCACTGACATGTCTTCTTATGCAAAATTCCTCAAGGACTAGCTCTCCAACAAAGGGAAATTTCTTGAAAATGCCACAGTGTCTCTTACTGAGGAAAGCAGTGCTATTATTCAAAACAAGGTCCCTTCTAAGCTTTCTGATCCAGGAAGTTTTTCCATCCCTTGTTCAGTTGGGGATGTTACTATCAGTAAGGCACTATGTGATCTTGGGGCTAGTGTGAGCCTCGTGCCATACTCCATCTGTAAAAAGCTGCAAATGGGGGACTTGAAACCCACTACCATCTCTTTACAGCTAGCTGACAGATCTGTCAAGTACCCTATGGGTATTCTTGAGTATATCCCACTGCAAGTGGGCAAGTTCTTTATTCCATTAGACTTTGTCATCTTGGAGATGAAGGAAGATTCCCGAATCCCTATCATTCTTGGTAGACCCCTTTTGGCTACTGCGAGAGCCATGATTGATGTGAAGGATGACAAGCTCTCCCTTCAAGTAGGGGATGAAAAGGTGGAATTTAGTTTACCACAATCCGTGGCCTCCCCTACTCTAGACGACATGTGTTGTATAGTTGATATGCTCGAGAGAGCACTCAGTTAGAAGGCCATGACTTGCCATTCTGTGGAGGATCCACTAGAAGCCGCTTTGATTGGCTGCCATGTAACTGGTTTCCATTCGGGGGAGAAGGAAGAGTATGCTAGGGTTGTTAGTACATCCACTGCCTATATGCCTAGGTAGTCACCCCGGGAGGTCCTTAGTGTAGAGGAGCTCGCTTCCAAGGAGAAGGAGAAGAGCCCATCAAAGGTAGAGTTGAAGCATTTACCTTCTCATCTCATGTATAAGTTTCTTGCCTCCGATGATAAGCTTCTCGCTATTGTTATTGTTAAACTGGATGGCCCCCAACTAGAAAAATTGTTAGATGTCCTTAGAAAGCATAGGGTTGCCATTCGTTATAGCATTGACAATATTAAGGGACTTAGTTCCTCCCTATGCGTGTATCACATCTTTCTTGATGAAGGTCACTGTCCCTCCCGACAACCTTAGCGCTGTTTAAATCCTAATATGCAAGATGTAGTGAAAAAGGAGGTTCTCAAGCTACTTGATGCTGGAATCATCTACCCTATCTTTAATAGTGAATGTGTGAGTCCAGTTCAGGTAGTTCCTAAAAAGGGTGGGATGACTGTCACTAAGAATGAGCGTGACGAGCTCATTTCTGTTAGGACTGTTACCGGGTGGCGCATGTGCATTGATTACCATAGGTTGAACCAAGCCACCTAAAAAGACCATTTTTCCCTTTCCTTTATTGATCATATGTTGGAAATATTGGCTAGGCATTCTTTCTTCTTTTATTTGGATGGATACTCAAGTTTCTTCCAGATTCCTATCCATCCAAGTGATCAGGAGAAGGCGATGTTTACATGCCCTTATGGTACCTTCTCTTATCATAGGATGCCGTTTGGAATGTGTAATGCCCCTGCCACTTTCCAGCAATGTATGACTGTCATATTTTTTTTATTTCATTGAGAGCATCATGGAAGTGTTCATGGATGACTTCTCTGTCTGCAGAGGTACCTTTGACTTGTGTTTAGAAAATCTTACTAAGGCGCTTTATAGATGTGAGGAAGTCAACCTTGTGCTAAACTGGGAAAAATATCAGTTCATAGTGCAGGAAGGGGTGGTTTTGGGTCATGTCATATCTAATAGGGGCATTAAGGTAGACAAGGCTAGATAGAGGTTATCGAGCGATTGCCCCCTCTTACTTCTGTAAAGGGGGTGTAGAGTTTCCTTAGTCATGTCGGGATTTTATCGCTGTTTCATCAAGGATTTCTCCAAGGTTGCTAAGCCTCTAACTCAGCTCTTATCCAAGGATGCCCCATTTGTATTTACTGATGTGTGCCATAAAGCTTTTAGTAGGATTAAGTGGGCATTGATTGTTGCCCCCATCATACAACCACCTTGGGATCTCCCTTGTGAGATCGTGTGTGACGCCAGCAACCATGAGGTGGGGGCAGTTTTGGGGCAATACAGGGCCAAGAAGCATGTTGTGATCTACTACGCTAGTAGAACACTAGATGAGGCTTCGCAGAACTACACCACCACAGAAAAGGAGGTTTTTGTGGTGGTGTATGCAACGGAGAAGTTTTGATCTTATCTTTAATGCTCCAAAGTCATTATGTACACTGACCATTCAGCTCTCAAGGACCTTCTTGAGAAGAAGGACACAAAGTCTTATCTCATCCAGTGGATATTGCTCTTTCAAGAGTTTGATCTCGAGACCAAAGATAAGGTGGGGGCCGAGAAAGTCATTGCTGATCAATTGTCCCGGCTCATTGTAGAGAGCTAGGAGGGTCCCCTCGACGATGATTTCCCTAATGAGCATCTCTTGATCATCACCACAGAGCAAGCCTGGTGGTTCGCAGACATTGCCAACTATTTGGCATCGAGAGTTCCACCTCATGACTTGTTCTCCCATCGGAAGAAAAAGTTCTTTCATGACATAAAGATGTATTTTGGGGAGGAGCCCTTCTTATATAAGCTATGCAAGGATGGTATTTACCGGCGTTGCCTCCCCAAGAAGGAGATTTGGAGCGTGATTTCACATTGTCACGACTCTCCTTGTGGAGGGCATGCTAGCTCCTCCGAGACTGCCGCGAAGGTGCTTCAGGCGGGTTTCTTTTGGCCCCCCCTATTCAAGGACGTCTACACTTATGTCCGTACTTGTTATCATTGCCAGCGGATGGGGAATTTGTCCCAAAATAATGAAATGACCCTTGACTTCATCCTTGAAATTGAGATATTCGATGTTTGGGACTAGAGCTGGGAAACGGGTTTGGTCGGGTTGACCCATTATTGAGTTAAAAATATTGCAAGAGCACGGTGTCAGTTGTAGCTAGCAACGACAAGTACGGGTCGTGTCCACAAGGAACTCGGTTTCAACCACCGAACCAATCTTTAACACTCTATTTAGGCCAGAGTCTACGAGGAATGGTTTTTACTCAATAACAATTATATTCTACTGAAAGTTACTACTATTATCTAAATCAATATTAACGAAAGTCCTAGATTGGGGTTCACCACACTATCGTGTTCCTTAGACTATAAACTAGATCATGCGAATCTGCCCACACAGACAATGGACATGAAATGGGTACAAGTTAAGCGTATCTACGTCTTCTCTCAAAGGTCATTAGACTGGTCAAGTTATCCTAGTTATCTATTGTCATGAAACTAGAATCACAAAACCATAAGATTGAGAAATCCTTAATTCCCAATTGAAACCTAACTATTTTCATGTTAAGAAATCCAATTGTTCACTAAACAGCTCTAGGTAGAGGATTTAATTCTCGCTAATCTCCCAAACCCAATTATAAACATGAATCAACCCTCTCAGGCAATTCATCAAAAACCTAGCATGCTTAAGTGAGAGTTCAATGACAACATGGGCATTCATTCACATAAATCTAGAATACAAATCCAAGTCGCACAATAGGGGCTACACCCAATCTAAGACAATAAATTTAGCCCCTAATCATCATCAAAATCACAACCACAATCACCAATATGAACATGATTAAAAGTGCTAACTTTGAATTAAAACGCAAAAAAAAAGGGTAAAGGAACGTACTTTCTATTGATCGGAGTAATAATCTACCATATTCAATAATCGATTTCAATCCCAAGCATTCAAATCAAGAACAACCAATATCCAAACTAAAAACCTAAAGTCGCAATTTTCGAGAGAGAAAAAACGAGAGAAAAAGATCTCCAAATTACAACGCCAAATTACACATAACGGGGAAATTAAAGTGGCACGGTCGTGCCACTAGCACCATGCCACTTTGTTGCCCCTTGTTTTCTTGCTTCCGTGGGGCGGCACGGCCACCCTGTTTGGCATGGTGCCCCTGTGCCAGTTCCTCTTGGCTCAAAATCTACTCTTTTGGCTCCTATTTGACGCAATATCAACTGGTTTTCCTCGTTCCTTTCAATCGAACTCCTAAAACACAAAAGCGCAACATTTAGGCAGATTTAGGGTAAAGAATAACTAATCAACCTTTCTGCTCTTGAAGTTTTACCGAAAATGGTCGAAATGAGGGGTAAAAATCATGTCAAAAAGGGGTAAAATAGAGGTTTATCACCCATTTAATAAACGGGTCAATTTCACGTCGGCCTTGAAAATAGCTTAGATTTGCTCAAAACTGAAAAATAACAAGTTTTCACACTAAACGGTCAAGTCGTGTCGACTTTGGGTTGAAATCGGTTCGATTCGATTCAGGTTAGATTCATGTTTCTCTTAGTAGCTCGAGTCGGGTGTGTGTGATGTTATCATGTCAGGTCAGACTTTCCCAACTCTATTTGGGACATTGAATTCATGGGACCTTTCCCGTCCTCTAGAGGCAACAAGTATATTTAGGTTGCTATGGATTACGTCCCCAAATGGGTGGAGGTCGTGGCTAGGCCTACTAATGACTCAAGGGTAGTGGCTAAGTTTTACAAGGGGATAATTTTTCCTTATTTAGGGGTCTCGAGGGTGCTTATCAATGATAATGGGACGCACTTCATAGAGAAGAGACTTGAGGCTCCATTGAAGAAATATGTAGTGCACAACAAGTATGTTCTTGGCTACCACCCTCAAACTAGTGGCCAAGCAAAGATCTCTAACCGAGAGATAAAATCTATCCTTGAGAAGATAGTTGCGAGATCATGGAAGGATTGGGTGGACAAACTTGACAATGCTCTTTAGGCTTACCAAAATGGCATTCAAGACTCCAATTGGGATCACACCTTTCTGATTGATTTATGATAAGTCATGCCATCTCCCCGTGGAACTATAACATAAGGAATTTTGGGCCATCAAGCACTTCAATTATGATTTAAAGTCCGTGGGGGAAAATTTCTTGTTACAGCTTAATGAACTGGAGGAAATCTACTTGGAAGCCTATAAAAGTTCTAAGATCTATAAGAAGATAATGAAAAGGTGGCACGACAAGCACATAAATCGGAGGGAGTTTCGGGTGGGCGATTTGGTCCTTCTATTCAATTCAAGATTGAAGCTATTTCCAGGCAAACTCTGATCGAGGTGATCGGGCCCCTTTGAGGTGAAGAAGGTTTACCCCTATGGAGCGATTGAAATAGGGACGGATGCTATGGAGACCTTCAAGGTGAACGGATCACGGCTTAAGCATTACAATGTTGGTGAGCCAATCGATGGCAAGGTCTCCTATGACCGTCCCGATGCTGCTTCTTCTTAGGATCCGTGCTTGGTCAAGCTCATGACCTTAAAAGAGCGCTTTTCGGGAGGCACCCTGAACCATCCTCATGACCTTTGACTTAAATAAGGAGGAGGTGTTGCCCAAAAAAAAGGTCAAAATTTTTTTTATATGAATAGTGCCCAAGCGACCGCCTAGGCTACAAGATTGGGAACCTGTCTTCCAGGGGGTGGCGACGGCCCCCTATCACCAATGTGACAGGATGACCCCAAACCTTGTGATGGCTGGCCGTTGTGTTTGTGACGGCTGTCGACCCCATGTCCCTTTTCTTTCTTCTTCTTTCCTTCTTCTTTTCCCATTCCACTCCCCCTTGACAGCCCATCGCGCCACCCTCTCTCTACCTCGCCAACGTTGCCACACTCTCTCCAACTCCAAATTCACGCCTTGTTCATCAAATCCTTCACTTTTTTCATCTTTTCCTCCAAAATCTTCCACAAATTCACCCACTTTCTTCACTATTCACCCCATTCCTTCACACCTAAACCCTAACCCCCAATTCTCTCCCTCAAAACTCCGGCCACTTTGAAGTGTCTTCCAGCCATTCCACTATCGGATTTTGCCTTCCCACACTCCAAGTTTCCATTTGCATCCCTTTTTTGCACCTCTATTTCACGACTTTCTCTCTCTACAAATTTCACCACCATTAAAGCTTGAGGAGAGAGAAAGCTTTATCTTTTTGGGCAAATTTTTGCAACTTGGTACCCTAATTGCTCATGGGTACCTAAATTTCACACTTGCTTGTGTGGTTTTTGGGTCTTTCCAGAAGTTGCTTCCATTTGAGGTTGAAGCTTTATGGGTTATTTGAAGATGGGAAGGAAGATAACCACCACCAAACCTCCACGTTCGGGATCTTTAAAGTGCACCAAAACGGGGGGCTTCATCATCCTCTACCGTGGCTAATGCACCTCCTCCGCTGAACCGGGCCCAAGCGGCGCCTCCTCCTCTTCCTCCTCGTGTGATTAATAAGTATAAAATTCATTTTAGTGATCCTAAACACATTGGTTGTTGTGATTTGATTGCTACTAGACGGATTATTGAGCCCAAATATATGGGTATTGACTTATTGAGAAGTCTCGGGTTATGGAATAGTTTGCATGAGTTGCTAGAAGTTATGGGGTGGGTGGAGTTTAAGAAGCTAGATAAACTCGTATATGAGCACCTTTAATGGTAGTTTTTAAGCTCCCTTAAAGTGGATTTGAATACCCCCTACCAAAACTGCCCCGTACATATCCAATTTCGATTTTTTAATCAATTATACGGATTTTGACCACCGAATGCACCTTTGTCATGGTGGTGTTTCGACTATTGGCCATGAGAAATTTAATGTTCTAGAATTTTGGTGTGAAATAACTTGTGACAAATGTACCCTGGTCATTGACAATCATGGGAGTCGTGTTGCCTATAGCAAGAGTGGCTCAAAAGCGACTTTAATTTGCAACCCCACCCTTAGGTACCTGCATAGGCTTATCGACAACACCATCTTCAATTGGCATGAGAGCCAAAGCCCAGCCCGTCTGAGTGAAGTGCTCCTTTTTTGGTGCATTCTTCAAGACTAGAGCTTTGATACAGGGGCTTTCCTTCTCCAACAATTACTCTCCCAAGCCTTCTCCTCCAAGTCCCCCATGACTTGCAGCTGCGTTATACCGTTATCACCGCCATTGCATATGCTTGGGGTTTGGAATCCCAAGTTACCCAATTACAACCTTGTTGATTGGGGGGGTGTTTGAGCTAAAAATGTGATATTTTTTAAGGTACTTTTTCACCAATTTTATGCTCATTTTAATAATATTTTTTAGGTTTTTAATTGAGTTTATTTTATTTTGCAGAATTTGAATAAATGCGGAAAAAGGGTTTAAAATGGCGGAAAAGGCAAAGAAAAATAGAGGAAATGTTGGAGGTTGAAGAACCGGGCCAAAAAGCGATAAAAACCGGCCAAGGAAATAGAAAAAATAATAAAACCAAACCGGTCCAGTGAACCGGACCGGCCGGTTCAGCTGGACCGGCTCCACTTAACCCCCCTCCCCTTCACACGCTCTTTCTCTCTCTTCTTCATCTTCTCTTCCCTGACCCCGTTCCCAGAAACCCTAGAAACCCAGAACCTTCCTCTCCCATCTCCATCTCGCTTAGCCTTCTCTCTCTACCTCGTCATCTCCCTCTCTCCTCCAGCACACCCCCTTCCCAAACCTAGAAGCCTATCCTCTACCCACGGTTTTCCCCAAAACCGAAACCACCAAAAACGAAACCACCTTCGCTGGCCTCATCTTAGCCGTACAGCGCACAACCACCATCATCTTCATCACCACCACCCGTCAACTGCGCTCCAGACGCCAGCAAGGCATTTCACACACCCTCAATCCACCATCCACACATCACCACAAGTCGACGGTCCAGATGGATGCTGATCGGGTATAAATGGAGTGGTGATGTCCATTGAAGAAGGCAGATTGGAAAGGTTTAATTTCGTGGTCAAAGTTAAAATTCCAGTTTTTTTCAGTTGAATTTTCAATTTTCGCAATGAGGGTTTATGTTAGTCGGTTTCGATTGGATGTATTTGGGTTGAATTTCATAAGTTAGTGGTGTAATTCGAACTTCTGATTCGATTTTACAAGCAATTCGGTTCAATTTGCCCTGGATTCTTGCATTTGTTTATGCAATTTAATTTTCCCCTGTCTCGGTTCATTCGAAAGATATGTTAATGGCGATTTAGACATCGATGTTGGTTAAGGCTGAGCTGCAAAGCATTGAGGCCTAGGCTAGCATTGGCATAATCCTCCTCCCCTTACTTTATTCCTCTACCTCAGTTTTGTTTACCTGTTGGTGTTCGGATGGTTGCGAATGTTCAAGCTTGGAGTTAGTCGTGTTGCTGGGTAATCTCTTGCCATTTTGTTCCTGTTCCCCATTTCGATCCTGTCCCTTCCCCTTCCCCTGTTTCTACTTTGTGTTCATATTCTGCCTATGGTTTATCTTCAAGTTCTGTTTTCAATTTCAGCTTGCAATTTCAGTTTTCTGCCTAGTTAAATCAAGTGCCAAAGCTTGTTAGTCTAATTCTGTGATTAAACCCTAATTAATCTCAACTTTAGTATAATTAATTTGGTTAATTAGCATAAGCATAAGTATTAGTTTAGGTTAAATCGACTCAGTTTACTTGGTAGTTCTAAATCTTAGCTAAAAAAAAGAGTTACTCAATTAGTTTAGGTTTCATTTAGTCTAATTCACTTTTAATGACCATAATCAAACGTTTTTCCCTGCGGATCGACCCTCTAAGGATTACAATGATATTGTATGCTTGAGGTTAAATTCAGTTCAGTTCACATTTCCTAAAAAAACCACCAACAGGGGGGGAGGCTCAATTTGGCTACGTGTATTCAAATGAAAATGTTTAAAATGCAGGGTAGTCGGGTCTTCTTCTACCATCATGATTGCTCTCTTTTTGCCCTACCTAACCCCGCTCAGACCACATGTGTCGACCCTTGTAATTGGGTTTGCGATGATGATACTGATGTAGAGTATGATGAGGAGCAAACCCAACCCCAAGGTGGAGATGTTGGTGGGGGTCTTAGTGGTGTGCGAATAGAGGATGTACTGGGAGTTCCGCCGAGAAGGAGATGCTTGACCCTCAGATGACTAGGAGCTATGCTGCGGTGAGGTCTTTGGTTTCGATTCAACCCTCTTTTATTAATACTTGCCTGATCAGTTCTCCCGCCTCCACCTGAGGCTCGATGCCATTGATGAGTGGCAACAGTAGCACCCTCAAGATCAGCGCGAGTTGCTTCGCCGACAAATGGAGTTTGATAGCCAATAATGCAACTTGAAGGACCATGTTTATTATGCATATGAGCATCATGATTAACCTTACCCTCCACCCAAGTGGAGGCCATGTGTTCACTTGGAAATAAACATTAAATTTATATCGCAAGTGGACTTGGGTGTCATCCTCTGAGAACAAAACTTAAGGATACTTAACTTAGTGATTTAGGTCAAATATAGAAAGGTGGGGGATAAATTTGAGCAACTAGTAAGTAAGGATTAAATAAGAACTGGTATAAAATTTCAATGGGAAAAAGGACTTGGGGTCGAGGATTAGTTGCTAGTGGCTATTTATTCTTGCTCTGTATGGGTTTCCGAACTTAGCTCAATCTACAAATGATCGAAGGGGGTGATTGGCTCGTTAAGATCCCCCAAACCTCCTTTCAGAGAGTAAGGGAAACCTTAATTCGCAAGCCCACCTATTTTCGTGGCGGCTTGAAGGCTAAGGTTGAAGATAGCCAACTTGCACCTACCAAGGCCTTGGGTTATTTTCATTCCCCAGGCTTGATCCTTCTTCTATCCACGTAGGGTGAATGTCCACCCCTTGGTGTGATCATTCACCCTAAGTATAGGATGAAATGTCCTTTCGGGCATTTCACCGAACACTCAGTGGGTAGAGAATGAGACTATAAATAACTTGGAAATTAAGGCAAGACAAGATCACACCAAGCTTATTAAGCCAACTTAGCTCCTAATACCCAACCCAAGTTGAGGAAAACTACTCACTAATCATCATTGTAACAAAACAACAATCACAACAAAGCTAAGCATGATCAAACAAACTAAGCAAAATCAAGTAAAGAGGAAAAGAGAGAGAAAGAAGAACAAACATCAATTATTGGAATCGTGAATGAAAGTCTTCAAAATCTTCAATCAACAATAATGCAGGAACACTAATCTACCCTTAACCTTCAATCAAACCTAAAAAGTGTTTAAAGTGCTTTTTCACGAGAGAAAATTAAGCATAACCCCGAAATTAGGCAAAACAAGGTATTTATAGGTCGAAAACTGGGAAAGGGCAACGGCTGTCGCCCAGGTGACGACCTGAAGACAGGCTAGCAACGGCCTATCCTATGCCTTGAATTTTCACTTTTCCTTGCTCCCTTGCTCCCTTAGGCCTTCGCATGACCAATATTTACTCTCGTAATTACCTTTTCCCATGTACTAGCTGCCCTTCTTCCTTAAATAACTTGAAAAATACTTGCAAAAAAGTCAGAAAGGGGATTAAACAAGGCAACAACGTTAGAGGAGACAAAACTTGTTTAAATCCCTCTAAATCAAAGGAGAAATAGGGGGAAAAGAACTAAAAAGGGGATAGCGAATTGGTCAAAATTGAGGCTTATCACCTAGCGCCCCCCAGCCCGTATTGATTGGTTTGTGAGTTCCTCCATCCCCTGCCCTTGCTCTTTAATTGCTTATTCATTGGGAAGAATGCATTTCTCAAGCATGGGGCTGTGAGCCTCCACAATCACGTTTTTGAGGGAACCATGGGGTGCGGGAAGTGTTGATTTTTGATTGGATTCTTTGCTTAATGTTATTGGGGGGCATTTCTTGGGACTGTGTTGATTGAGGGTGTTCGTTGGTTTGTTTGGTTTGTTTGGATGGTTGTTGATTTGGAATACAATGTATTCACCCTTGTACATAGTAGTTTGCTAGGCTAGATAATTCATATAGTTGCATTTTAGGAATCATTCCAAGAATCATTGCATGTTTACGCTTTGCATGACTAGAGCATGTAGTTTAGAGCATGTAGTTTCTTCTATTACATTGTATATATACTAGTTTCTTTTTCGATCTTGAGAAGTAATGCCAAGAAGGGCATCATTAGAACTCGTGAGGTACATTTCTCTTCCCTACTCTTCATTTCTTTCTTGTTGATCTCCCTTACGGATAAAAACAAGAATTGAAAAAATTAGAAAATTCTGAAAAAAAAAGCTCTTCTATGATGTAATTACATGGTGTGATTGTTGATTGATTAGCTTGGTGGCACACTTGGGTTATGATTTTTGTGTTGATTGGTGGAGCATGATGATGTGAAGCTCCTTGGATGATTTCTTTGCCCTGTGTGCTTGCCTTTACTTTTGAGCTTTCTCTTGTCATGTCTTGGAGGATCTTTGGTAGTGGTTGATTCATTTGGTAAAAAGTGCAACCAGAGATGTTAGCCCATAAGATTCGAGCCTAAATTTGACAACTCATCTTTGGTGGCTTTTTCTTTCCTTCTTGTGTGGCTTATCCGTGATTGCAATGCTAGAACTTGGCTAAGTCCTCTCTGAGGCCACACCTAGGCAATATGCACCGTTTCGAAATGATTGAGGCATTCCTTGATTATTAAACTACAAGCCTTAAAGGCCACCTAAGTGATGATTGAAACTCCTTTGTTCACCTATTTTGAGCCTTTCTCGTTCTTTTTTGGCTCCACATTCATTTCACCCATGGCCCAAATACACTCACTCTTTTGCTGTAAAAGACTAGTGGGGTGACAATCTTTACAATAATGGGAATTTTCTTGGGAGTTCATATATTTTTGAGGGTATGCTTTGTGGCAGTTTGTGATTGAAAAAAAAAAGGGAAAGAAGGGCAGCCATGTTATTTTTGACAACATGCCTGGCATTAAACTCTTCATTTTAAGCTTGCTCGACAAAAAAAGGAAAAAAAAATTGAAAAAAGCTTTTGAAAAAAAAAGTGGAAAAAAACGAGTAAGCCTCTTTAGCAAGCAAAAAGAAAGAAGAAAAGTGAGTGTTTTCAGAGTTGATGCATGGCACATTGCCTCTTTCACGAAAATCGAATGGGCAGCTTTCTAAAGTGTTACAAAATAAAGGGTTCTTGTTATAGTTTTCAACTTCAGTGTGAAGTATGGATGTGTTGCCATCTCCTTGTCATGTAGAGTGTTCTCACCCCCTAGCCTTGTGGCTATTTAGCTCCACTATTTCCAAAAGTTTTCCCCCATTCTTGCCCTTACCCAAGGCCCCGTTACACTTTTATAGCCTCTTGATCGATTTTACGTGCATTTTTGCCACAGGTGGTGGTGGATGAGGACTCCTCCAAGCCTATAGTTTTTGCATGATCAACTTGAGTGTTGAGGATACCCATGAATGCATTAAAACACTTGGGGAGGAGTGTTCCACTTGACCAAAAGTAGGGTTCTCCCCGAATCACCTTTACGCCCCACTATCTAGCTACCTCCACACTTGCTTTGAGTGTCTCACTTAGTCTCAGTATGCGCTTTTAGGCTATGTGATTCTTAAAGGTTCCAAGTCCATCTTGCTCCCTCACCTCATCTTTGTCATTTCTTGATTTGTGTGACCTTGCTTGATTAGTTAGCTTTCATCACCATGCCTAAGAAAGGTGTTTGTGGTCCCAACTCTTCTCGTCCATTTAGTTTCAAGCTAAACTTACTTGAGGGCAAGCAAGAGCCAAGCATGAGGGAGTTGATAAACCTCATAGTTGACTCTTTCTTAACCCTTTCCTTGGTTCATTTCCCTTTATTTCCCCGTTAATTTAGTGGGATTTGACCAAGTTTTGTCTCCTCCATGCATGGGGGAGTTGATAAACCTCCCTTTTCAACTCTTTTGCAGTATTTTTCAAGTTATTGACGGAAAGGGAGAGGCCAAATACACGTAAACACGGCAATGCAAGAGCAAGAAAGTCGCATGGAGGCCCGAAGAAGCAAAGGAGCAAGGAAAAGTGAAGAATCAAAGTGAAGAATAACAAGTCACGACAGCTAGTCGCCAGTCGCCTGTGTTCCTCAGGTGGCGACGACATGGCCGTAGGCCATTGCCTAGGCCCTGCTTTTTCCCCTTTAATTCCCAATTGTCTTATTTTTGGGGGTTAGACGATTTGTCCATGAAAAAAAATCTCTAAACACTTTGACGGTGAATTTTAGGCCTAGGTAAGATTAGTACTATTGGTTTATGACATATTTGAAGCTTGTTCAAGACTTGGGGTTTTGCAATCGATTAACCTAAGTTTGTTCCTTCTTTCTATCTCCTTTGTTGTTATTCTTCTAGTTTTCGTTCTTGTTCATGCGATTTGGTTTGAATGCTGAAATTGCTTCACTTAATATGATTAGAGGCTAAATTCTTAGGGTTGGATTACGAGAAGCCTCTATTATGAGAAATTCAATCATGTTCTAGGTACTTGCGAATTATGCCCATGGTTGTGATTTGAAACCTTGCCTAATGTGCCAGGTGTTTGTTGAATTACCGAGAGAGACTTACTCACTGTTCTTAATTAGGGTTTAGGCGGTCATCGAAAGTCGAGTCCTTTATCTAGTGCGACTTGTGAGCGATTGATTTTCCTAACATGAAAATAGTTAGGGTTTCAATTGGGAATTATTGATTACTCAACTTTGTGACTTTGGTGATTCTAGTTTCAAGAAAATAGACAATTAGGATCATTAAGTCAGTCTATTGATCCTCGAGAAAAGATGTAGGTGCGTTTCAAATTGTAATATTTTCCACTTCAATTACTTTCATGGGCAGGTTTGCATGATTTAGTTTATGACACATATAGCATAATCGTATGGTGAATCCCAATCTAGGACATTTATTATTATTGAATTAGACAAACTCATTAGTTTTTAGCAGAATAGATTTGCTTTCTAGTATCAATCAATTTAAGTAGACTCTTGCCTAAATTGAGTGTTGTAAGTCGATTTGGTGATTGAAACAAGTTCCCTATGGAGACGACCCAGACTTGGCGGTTGCTAGCTGCAGCTACACCGTGCACTTGCGATAATTTTACGCAACAGGTATTTACTAGGCTTAGTAGTGAAAGCCTAAAATTAAAGGGATTACTAATATGTTTAGTCCACCATCTCAGTGTCTTAGATGAACGGGAGAACCTTTTGTAAATGGTTGTGTAAGCTCTTCATTCTGAGATCTTGGGTCTAGTGTAAATGATAAGTCCACGTTAGGCCCAAGCTTCACCAGAAGTGATCCTTTTTTTCTTCTTTTTTTTTTGAAGTTGGGTTGGATTCTTGTATGACGTAAAGGAATTTTTAAGCTTAGGCTTCTTAACTCTTTGTCTAAGATTCCTAGCTAGACTTTCATACCCGTCAAATTTTGCAATTATTTTCCTAGGATGTCCTACTATTGACTTGCTTTTGGGTCTGTCATTAGGAGTAATCTTTATTAGCCTACATTTAAGCATAATCTCTCTCATCTTCCCCATCCTGAGTAATGACATGATAATTTGAAAGATGAAATGTAACAGAGGTGGGTAATAGAAGGGAAAGGTTAATTATCTCGGACATAGGTTGAGGGAAATGTCAAGTTAGAAGGGGGAGGAAGGCTTGGTGGGCTTGAAGGCTTAGGCTAGGCTGGAGGGATAGGGTCAAAATGCTACACTTAGGCTACTGATTTTACATGAAATTGAGCCTTACCTTAGAATGGGTTTATAGTTGGACTTAGACAGCTGCACTGTGGCTTTAAGCTTGGTCAAAGTCTATCTCAGATGAATCATGGACCTATACTAGGCCTAAGCGTGACTTTGGTTTGGTTTGCCTAGAATGAGCTAGCTTAGACACATGGATGGATCTAAGTGGACTCATACATGGATCCTATACATGTAAGGTGCATGAACCATAAATTCATGTAAGGATCAAATATCTAAGTCTTAATTGAGCTTATGCATTATGAATATTATGTATCATTGGATGCAACCTAGAATGCACTAGGATTCTAAAGGTACAATAGGCCACATTATGGACTTTAGTCCTACACGGACTCATGAGCTATGCATTAATAGACCAAATGATGTATGACTATTTGCTCCTAGGTAGCTTACAATTGATGTGTTAAGACCCGACAGTGACCTTTAGACTTTCCAAATCATATAATGAAACTTGTAAGTTCATGACTTAAAGTAACCTGGATATAGATTAATGATGTCAACCCTCATATTATGCTGCATGCATGATCTAGGCACCAAATAATTTTTATTGGTCCTTTCGAAATGCAAGACCAAGACCAAACCACTTGGACTTAACCTAATCTAAGAAGTCTAAAACCTGACCGCACCCTTAACTGGGCCAAATTAGCATTGTCCTAACGAAGGTCCCTAGACACAATAATGATATTATGAACCCTAAAGCATCAATACATGGATCATTGGATATGGGTCAGTTTTAGAGAGACCATTAGAATTTTAAACATTCATAGAATCACACATGCACATCAGTTCCAACCTAATTAAAAGTTCTAAATTTTAAGTAGTTTAATTAAGGTCTAACAACAGTCCTCTCGTGATCTAAAGGCTTCTCATCCATTGGGTGCATGGCAAGACCAGAACATTTGGTTGACTTCCCATATATCATGTGGATCAAGGAAAGTATGTCACGAGTGGGTGACATATATAGTTGTCTACGCAGTTGGAAGTCTTAGTGGACCCACCAAGTAACCAACTATTTGTTTGAGTAGGTAATAGTGGAGTTTAACCTAGAGGTAATGTTAGTCCCAACAAGCTAGTACCTATGATGCAATAATGTCTAATGGAAGTACAAATAAAACAATTTTCCGTTATGATTTTCAAGTCTTGCCTTCTGAAAAAATGTTCCCGGTGGAGTTGCCAATGTAAGAACTAAGATCCAAAACCTGGGTGTAGTCCCCACTAATGGTTGGACTCGCTTGCTGGGTGCATGTATATAGTTTGAATTTTGTTTTATTTACTGTCTTTTCTTTTTTAGCTAAAAAAATCCAAACTACAAAAGAAGGTTGGGCTTAGATTTAGGAACCTAGCCCATTTCTTATATTGACTACCTACCCCAGAAGGCTGGACAACAATTCTGATGCAAGGCCCTAGCCAAGTTCCTAGGCCACGATAAGGTCCAGTTTTTTTACCCAAAGAGCAGTGTTATTTGAATCCCAAGAGATAATGTGCTTCATAAGCTAAATTCCTTTCTCCCAGTCCAAAAAAGGTTAAGAAAATAATAAAAGAAGAAATTTATTCAATAGAGTCGCCTGCGAGTTTTTGGAAAAACTTACAAAACTAAGTGTACTCTCTAAAATGAACCATAAACTAAAAGAGACATAGAAAGGAACAATTGGCTCATTTTAAAGAGGTTTTCGAAATGCCCTCGAGTAATTCTTGTGTTGGGGACCATCTGGATCCATCGATTTAAACCAACAATCCAATTTTGGGAGAAAATGTACGATATTGTGATAGAATGCATCACGATATCGCCTGCCATTGCTGACGGCCTCTATTAATCAAAACGAAAAGCTAGAATCCCAAAAAAAACAAGGAGCATATTAAGTACAATAATATTAAATTAAACATCAATTAAACAAAAAGAAAAAGATGAACTTAAATATTTACAGCGAATAAAGAAAGCTAAAAAAAAGAAAGAAGGAAAGGAAAAAGAGAAAGGTAGGTTTGAAAGATTGGTACCCTTATCTTGCCTACCTAGAGTGACCTAGAGAACCCCAAGATCAAGAATGTCGAGCCTTGACTTGTACCTTAAAGGATTTCTCTACTTGAGTTGGGCAGCTATAGGAAACGAGGGTTTCCTGAGGTTTCTCAAGAGTTAGCACCATCTGGTCTTGGGGGTTTTTCCCTGCTTGAGTTGGGCAGCTATGGTTTTTAGAAGATAGGCCAGAAAAAAGGAGTCGGGTTGGGTTCTAGCAGGAGCTCGATCAAGTTCCTATGTTAGGTTGTAGACAATGCAATCTAATTTGGAAACAACTTTCATGTCCGCCCTCTATTTTGAGTCATTCATTTTTTTCATAAAATCTTATTGAGCCTAGATTCTAATGACACTAATTTCATAATATTTAGATAAGTGTGCGAAAGGAAAAAAGTGAAATGGTGAACATGTGTCATTTTCTACACATGTCTCTGCAATCGACTTATACCCTTTCTGTTGCCTATTGGGGTTTGATGCATGACTTGTCACTCGAAAACTTATTGAATGAAGAATATTAATTTCTAAACTCAATAATTTTATACTCTCTAGACTTGCGTGAAAATATAGAATGCAGCTCAACTAGATGTCAAATTCCGTCTATTCGGGCCTATTAGGACTTGTTGGGCTCGATTAGTCTTTTGTGAGCATCTGTTGGGTTTGGATGTGCGGCTGAAGGGTTGTTGGCACATTATAAGGCTTTCTATTTCAATACATCTGGCTCTCCAAGTGTTAATCGACCGGTTTATCATCATCAGACATTTTCTAAAAATAGGACACTTTTTATGTATCTACACCAAGTTAAGTTTTTAAAAAAGTTTTGGGAAATTCACAATTAGTGTGAGATATTATAAATTAATTTTTATTTTTTTTCATTCACAAATAATTTTAGGAGTTAACTTTAAAATAAATTGTTGTATGTTTTTTAGAGTCCATGAATTACATGCATTACGAATGCAATATATAATACTTTTTACACGTAGTTATTACAATTAGAAAAATTTAAAATTTTTCCATGAATCACATGGTACAGCAAAATAAAAGAGAACTTCCTAATTTTTTGACATATGTCGCTCTGATATAATTTACCCTTTTAAAAATACTTTTCAACCTTGTTATTAGAAGATATGGAATATAATTCATTATATTTTAATTATGCATTATGCCAAAATTCATGCATTATATTTTTTATCCAAAAAAACCATGCATTATATTATAAAAGTTATAGCGCTATATTGTTCAAGTAAATCAAACGTATAAACAAGTAACACATAATAAAGATATTTGTTGGCCAAATAAAAATATGCATTATGTTGTCTGAGTATACATTCATGTAATATAGATTTTGGCACTACAAAGATACTTAGATCATCTTGAGGGAATGTGGCTATGATATTAACTTATTATGCATCACAATCACAATTATTTTTTTTTAAAATTTCTCTCTTTTGGGCTCATTTGATTGCGAAGATGTTCACAGAATTGAAATAATGTATGTATGCATTATATCGTAAACAATTAAACATTATAATAACACAGTATATAAAGCACCTGCTACCAATATCATCAAAATTAGTGCCTAAAGATTCTGATTTTAGGCATTGTAATAACACACTATATTATATTATATTATTATTACCATCATTTTATTATAGTTAAATAAATAGGTTGATCTTTATCCTATCTTTTTAAATAAATATAAATAAAATATAAATATGGAATGTGGAACATTAGAGATTTTCAATCCAATATAATCACAGTTATAAATTATATTTGTACAACATAATAACACCCCTATGTACCAAATTCAATACAATTTTTGGGTCACAAGATTCCAAGCAAGCCAATATTAACAATTAATGGTGATAAGATTGTTTTCAATCTGCTACATGTGCCTATTGTGATATGTAAAAGGCTCAACAAATTGCTTTCAATGTTTAGAATACAGAAATCCAAACAAATTAATATTAATTAACAATTTTTAGGTGATAAGATTATCTTAACTTTTACACATTTTATTCTTATTGTGAATTGTGATATGTGAAAGTTTTTTAGACTTGCAAAAATGTATGATAATTTTATATTATGCCTTACGTCAAACTACAAATTCTAACAATATATAAGGATCAATTAATACATAAAAATCATTAATATACGACATGTGTGTACATATTCAACTAAGTTAATAATAATCTATTTTAATATGTAGAAAATCTCAATTTAATGATTTGCTATAATTTGTATCACCTAACTGACATTTAGGTTAGCAAGCCATTAAAAAAAAAACATAAAAATTTTACATACATGACAAGAAATATTGGATGATTTGCTATTTTGTATATGTTTATTACAGACCAAAATTTAAAAACTATCCTATGCAACGTACGGGAAAAAAACATATTAATATAATGATTAAAATTTACACAAAGATAAAATTTACTACGAAATAAAAATTTGAGAGTGTAGTCTGCCACAATAAAATAAATTCATCGTGTAGTTTGCTACAAATCTAAAATTATAGGGTTCAGAATGCAAAAGACTAACATAGCCATTTTCATGAGGGATTTGCTCAAATAGTCATCAACCAAAATGATAGAAAATTAGGACGAGGTATGCAATTAGAAAGTAAAAAAAAAAGAGTATGCGCGCTTGCGTCTTATCTAATATGTTGCTCTGTTAGTTTCACATAACAATTCGTTGAATTGACAGTTCCTCAGCTTGCCGTTTGAAAATTCTAAGGGGTTGACTAAATAGACAACTTATTATTTGAATACATCCTTACGTAATAAGAGTGCAGTTATAGTGGTTGTTACTATATGACAATCATCATAATTGAAAAGATCTAGAGCATACATTAATTATAGGTTAATCATAGCCATTCTTATTATTTTATTTTTGAATAATAAAAAATGCATTATAAAAGCTATATAATGTTTCAAAATATTAAAGAAAATTAATTTTTTAAGAGACTGTTTGATTTTTGTTTAATGCCCATTCCATTAACAACAAAACGTAAAAAATTTTAATTTCCGGTGACCATTGAATTCTCTGAGAGAGTCTCCATAATTTCCGATGAACACTCCTTGCTTAGCTAGAGGCAAGCCAAAACACCATTGCCGGCCGCTCAGAGTCTGAACAGATGTTTCATTTTCGGCAGTCACCGCTACTCTTTGCTTGACGGCTAATTGTGTGGCGGCTGGAGTTCTAACCAGAGAAGACGTGGCGTTGGCTGATGTTCGGCAGTCGGAGATGTTGGATGGAGAAGACGGGGGGTTGCCGACCAGTGGCCTTATTTCTTTGACGGCTAATCGCGCGGGTTTAGGGTTTGGTTGCTTGTTGGATGTAATTTTTTTTTTGTGTTTAAAATTTAATAATCCTGGAATGACATTTAAGTACATTTAATGTTACTCCATATTTGGGAAAGATGTAAGTGGTTCATTGGTTTAAGGTAGGTGTTGCTTACCTTTGTATTGTGAGTTCAACTCCTACGGGTTCCCTTTTCACCTTTTGTTTTGTTTTTGGAAACTGAATTTGTGATTTGCACCTTATGTTTTGTTCTTGGAAACTGAATTTGTGATTTGCATTGACTTGAAGTTTTGATTCTCTTTTGCTTTTGAAAACTGAATGTGTCATATAACGTAACAAATAAGTTATCATTTTATAAACCAATATTTTATGTAATTTTTTCTTAATTAATTTTTCATCACAAATGGTTTTTTTGTTTACTAAATCCCTTGTATAAACCCTAGTGGCTCCTCACTTATATAAATTTATGAAGTACTCTGCCTATGCTCCACTAATTTCATGTGAACATTAACCTACTCAAAACTTCTAATATGGATTCTCTAATAAGAGTTTAGGTGAACACGATGAAAGAAAAGTCGATGAGGCAAGGTCCATAATGTAGCAAGTTTAGGAGCAATTTCACATGATCAAGTATAGGAGTAAGTCCATGCTGCAACCAATTTGCAAAGTCTTGTCATCTTCATCTATAGATTCTTCCTTGGAAAAATGAATACTAGGAAAAAACTACTTAAGGTGTCCATCATGCACTATTTTCATTGACTAACTCCTTAGAATCTAAACTAACTTCATTGTTGTTGTCCATCATGTACTACATGCCCAACAAAACAAAAGAAGAAAAAACCACTTAAGGTGTTACATAAAAGTTCTAAATAAGATTGCATCCCAAAGTAAAAAAAAAAATAAAAATAAAAATTCAACTCTGCAATAGGTCGCCATTCAAATCTCAATTATGACTGAACATAATCATAACAAAGCGACAATTAAGCATATATGGCAAAATCAACTTCGATAAAAAAACCCAACCTAATTAAAATTACTAATCTAATGCTTCTAACTAATAAAAATTATTAACAATGTTGCCAATCTACTATAACGTTGTGATTTCTATTAATGCCCTAAAAAAATCCATGATAATATTATTTCCATATTATCTCATCAAAAGAAAAAATATAAGTCTAATTCTACGTAAAGCTTATTCAAAAATAATAGGTAGCTACCAAAAAATAATAAAAACAACAACTATGAATTTCACATATTCTTAGTACACTAAAACCACAACAATAGAACAATTTAAACTTACGATCATGTTCGAGGAAATAAATTGTCAATAATTCAACATGTATAACAACTCCAACAAATAACAATAGATGCCATTTTTATTTAGTACGTAACGGATTGAAAATTAACACACCGATTTCAGAAGTTTAAGGAGATGGGTGTTGAGCAATTTTATCAAAGACATCTTCAGTAGGAGATGATATTGAGTGATTTTATATAAGAGTGGATGACTAATTGGTAATGGGGAAAAGAATTTGTAGAATAAGGAGATTAGTGTGGTTTCATGAACTATGACTCTAAAAAAATACCAACAAAAAATCCGCAGCACATTAAAAAGGTATATTAATAGGAAAGAAATTACATAGAGACTTTTATGAAAAAGGGAAATTAATCCTGCCCTAGTAAAAACAAGGAACAAAAAGTCAAAAGGATCTCGAGGAATTGAACACACGACACAAAGGAAGCAGCACTAACAATAAACCAAGGCACCACTTTCTTTTTTATGGTATAAGGAGACATTAATTCAATATTAATTTTTTTCAGAATTAAAACTAAAAAAAAAAGAAATACAACAACTAGGCAACCAAACCCTAAACCCGCGCGATTAGCCATCAAAGAAATAAGGTCACCAGCCAGCAACCCCCGGTCTTCTCTGCTCAACATCTCCGACTGTCGGACATCAATCAACGCCTTGTCTTCTTCGGTTAGAACTCCGCCCGCCACACGATTAGCTGTCAAACAAAGAGTAGCGGTGACTGCTGGAAATAAAGGATCCATTCAGACTCTGACTGGCGGGCAATGGCGTTCTTACTTGCCTTTGGCTGAGCAAAGAGTGTTCGCCGGAAATTATGAAGGCTTTCCCGGAGAATTCAATGGTCACCCGAAATTAAAATTTTCTACATTTTGTTGTTAATGGAATGGGCATTAAACGAAAATCATACAATCCCTTATAAAATTAATTTTCTTTAATATTTTGAAACATTATATAGCTTTTTTAATGTATTTTTAATTATTCAAAAATAAAATAATATGAATGACTATGATTAACCTATAACAAATGTACGCACTAGATCTTTCCAATTATGGTAGTTGTTATATAGTGACAACCATTATAACTTTTTGTGATGTAATAATATCTTTGTAAAATAATCTCACATAAAAAGGAAGAACCATATACATAACTATATACCCTATAATCTAAAATAAAATGTTTTATATGTATATATTAGTACTAATTACTTATAAATTTAGATGTCAAATAAAGACCAATATTCATGCGAAACATGGGATACACACAGTTATGATATATAATTATACCGACATAGGTTCATCCAAATGATTTGACACTTGTTCTTCTTGAGTAAGGTTCCGGGTTTAAGTCTTGTGATTGAAGAAAATCTGTGAAGGGACAGTTGTACCCCTTATTGGGTCAACAGTAGTCCGACTCTAGTAAAGTGAAGGATCGAAGACCCAAAAAAATGTCATATAATTTTGTTTTTTGTTTTCTCTAGTTTTATTGATTGAAACGCTTGAGCCTTCCTTCTTCATTACAAAAACGTACTCAATCTGCGACGGAAATTCCAACGTAAAATTGGGTGGATTCCGAGGGAAAATCACCCCTCCGAACGGAAAAAATGATATCTTTTTCTTTTTTTATTTTTTGGCCCTTGGTGGGCAAGGTTTTTTACTTATATATTTTTTAAGAAAGAGAGATTTCAGTTATTCATGACACAAACCTCATTTTAATGCTCAAGATTTTGTGCTTGGCCCCCAAGTTTAGGGATAAGGGAAAACTGACACAAAAAATGAAAATACTACGTATATATTTGATTATTCCTAACCATACAAATCCATTATCAAACTATCCGTCATCAAGAGAGATTAATCACCACAACCAAAATGCTGATCTTCGTCAAAACTCTAACAGGTTCAACCCTAACCCTAGAAATTGACCCAAACGAAACCATCAAATCCTTAAAATCCAAAATTCAAGAGAAACAAAACATCCCCGCAGATGATCAGGGCCTAATCTTCGGCAACAACGAGCTCCACGAATTAGATGCCGAAATCGACATTGAAGAACTGACGGTGAGGGACTACAAAATCGCGAGTGAATCGACGCTCCACCTCACATCTAGGCTTAAAGGGGGGTACTTGTGGGATCGGGAATTGAGGAGATTGGCTTTCGAGTATAATGTGATCAAGAAGGTGTGTCGCAAGTGCTACGCGCGGCTACCCATACGCGCCACCAATTCCCGGAAGAAGAAGTGTGGACACACTAGCCAGTTGCGCCTCAAAAAGGTTCCTTGGTGGATGAGAACAATTTTTCACTCCAGCTCCTACGCCTGAAATGATTTACAACAACAACAACAAACTTACATCTACCGTTATTCCTACCCATAGAGAGATTGATTCCATAAGACCCACAAAAATAGGTTTGTGAAAAAGGATTATAGCAAAAACGGTTATAAAAACCATTTACAAAGTGAGAGAAAGAGGAAGAGAAAAGGTTCCAGATATCAAATAAAAAAGGGGAGCAGAGACATACCTCAACAGACCAGGTGCGCTTGTTGCCGTCATATGCCAGAAAAGTACGACCTGCAGGTAAGCAATACCAAAAACTCTACCCGCCCCACACTGCCTAAGTTACTGCTCCCTATGAAGCTGGTCCCCTACAATCAACGACCTTAATCCCGTCCCCTACGGTTGAAACGATTTGATAAACATAATTGATCAATGGTTTTTATTTTATATCTGCATTTTAATTCCTTTTCTTTTTTTTTAATATGTACGGCTTTTCTTGTTGATAGAGGACAACATATTCCTTATCCTTTATCAATTGTTAGGGGTATGTAAAAGCTAGCTATTATTAGAATAAATTTAGCTAATTAGCGTCGCTTTGTGCATATCATAATATATCAAAAATATATGACCACTAATGGGTGCTCCAGGGAAAGAAACACCACATTTTAAGTTCCAATAAGAAAGTGTAGGTTCAAAATTTGGACGAGTTTTTCTCACCAATTATATAAAAATAACAAAATTATGTCAAAATACATATTTATGTCAACCATAGAGATAACTCCAAACTGGTAATAGACTCAGGAGCTATATATGAGGGAGATTTGAGAAGAGAGAGCATTTGTTATCTGCTTTAAAAACTAGAATCATTGTACTTTTATTATATGAATACTAGTTAAGATTTGAGGCTGGTAGCTCAAAGGTATGGGAGCGGAGTTTCTATAATTCCATCAAGGTTCGAATTTCTGGTGGACCCAATTGGTACTCCTAGAGGTGACAGGGTTAGACCTCTTTTGGGCCTAGCTTGGGCCAGGGACCCTCTCCCCCGCTTGTAAGACCGTTGAGCGTGCACCCTGTGAAAGGTGTCCGATGGAGGGCCAACTTACCATTTCAAGAACAAAAGAATATTTAAATCAAAATGTATTATAAATTTACTTAAATTAAATAGAGAATCAAAGGTCCAACAATATGTATTAAGCATAATAATTATAAAAATATTTTAGAATAAATAAAATTACTCATTAAAAATTGTTAATCAATACAACTAAAAGCAAGATACATGAAAATAAAAAATTATCCATCAACAGCCAATAAAAATGGCTTAACTCATACCCTGACGGGAAAAAACAGAGCTCTAGATAAATTAAGTGACAAATAACTTAACTCCATTCTTTGTCTTTTCTTTTGAGCAATGGATACTCCATGTTTATTTTTTCTGGATACAAAGTTTGAGTATTTAATCCCTTCATAGATAAAAGTTGATAGGAAAAAGTCTTGCAATTTATAATTGCAAGCTTAGGACATAGTTGTAGCTAGTTGGTTAATATGGGTCGTCCCTTGGGAGTTCTTTTTCACACTTAGTTCTCTTAAACTTTGAAGTTAGGCAATCAAAAAATAATGAAGTCAAGAATTGCTAACAAAGGATAAGAGAATGATCCGATTTATGATCTCATCATTTAATAAGCCAACCAATCGAGTCTAGTCCTAACCAACCAAACCTATATACTAATAATTAGGAATAGGTTTACACCAACAAAGATCACTTAAGACCTCTTTTAAGGGTCAGTTCTAGTCTAATTAACTTAACTACCTATTTTCATAAAGTTAACATAATTAGACCATATGGATAACAACTCCAAATCTGGTTAGAATTCGAACTATTTTTATATCAAAATCTTAGTCATTCTTCCTTCCAACACTAGCTAAACTCAGGTTTCGGCACAAACCAACTACCCAAAATATGGACGAAAGCTCTGTCAAATATTTCATTGAACACTTAGCAGACATGGAAGAAATGTCCTAAATACAACCATAATTAATGGGTGTAGGGCTAAAGCATGACTTCTTAAGCCACACAGATGCCAATCACAACCCAAGCAATACAAACTAGCCACTAAATACCATTAAAAATTGTACAAAATTAAACATTAATTGAGTTACCAACTAAACAAAAAAGCATGAACTAGAGAGAAAACTATTCTAACCTTATCTAACTAACTAATTAAACATGGATAACAACCCAAAAAAAAAAATAATTTAAACTAACATAACCCAAAAATTCTGGATGTGGCTGATTTGGGACTCCTCTCCATACTTCTTCGGTTTTTCACTGTTTTGAACTCAATTTTTCGCCAATTAGTGGATCGACATTATTGCTGACAATATAAACCAAACCAAATAAAAAATCCTTCACATCGGAATTTATTACAAACAAAAGCCGGGCAAATGAGAATATGAAATAGATATTTTGGCATCCAACAAATACCTCCACACCCTAAATTTTGCTAGTCCATGAGCAAAACAAGACAATCTTATTCCGCTTTCCTTATGAAAAATATTAGACCTGGCAAATGGATCGTTCGGTCTGGGTACGGGTCGGGTCAAATTCGGGTTGGGTCATGTTCGGGTTAAATGATATTTCGGGTCGTTTTGGTTTGGGTCGGGTATGGTTCGGGTCGGGTTGATTTCGGGTCAACCAATTTTTGGTCAAATATGCTCGTCATGCAAAAACAAGCAACTTTTTAGAAAATTTCCGGTCGGGCATGGTTCAGTTCGGGTCAATTCGGGTTTCGGGTCTACTTTCGGGTGAGCATATTTCGAGTGTCGGGTCGGGTATGGGTCCGGGTCGTTCGGTTCGGATTTCGGGTCTCGGGTCAGTTTTGCCAGGTCCAGAAAATATGGTTGCATTTAGCAAATTCAACAAGAGCCTTGGATATTGCAACAATATTTGTATTTTAGTTGCTTGGTTGAATTTCTAATTATTGTTTGACACTTTTGTGGCTCTATTGAAGATATCTAATTATATTAGTTATTTGTTCAAATACTTTTGGGCATTGTAAACCCATTCATTAATTGTAGGCTTGGGTTTTAAGTGAGTATTCATCCGTGTTCATCCGTGTTCCTTTTATCTATCTAGTTGTTACTGGTACATGTTTTAAGTTTAGTTTTGTAGTGTTGTTGGCTGTAGCTTGATAAGATTTTCTCCTATTTGTTTGTTTAGCTTGGAGTTGTGGATTCTCGGTCAAACGATGTAGGAATTTTAGGCTGCCCTCTAAGGGGGAAGGGGGTTAGGAAGAGATAAAGGGTTCATTGGTTGCACTCTTGGGACTTGGAATGTTGACACTCTTAAGGGTAAGTCAATAGAAATAGTTAAGATTTTACGTAGACATAAGATCAGCGTAGCCTACATTCAAGAAACTAAATGGTTATGCATTAAGGCATTAGAAATTGATGGGTACAAGTTCTGTTATTTGGTTACATCAATGTTAGAAACGGGGAGGGTATTTTGGTTGACAGAGATATTTGATCACGTCATTGAGATTAGTCGAAAAAATGACCATATTATGTCGATTAAACTAGGGTAGGGTTGGAAATTTTTCATGTAACTAGTGTTTATGCTGTCCAATTTGGTTTAGCGGAGGAGATTAAGAGGCAATTTTGGCAGGATTTGAATGAGATTAATTAGACTATTCCACACTGTGAGTGGATTTTCATAGGTGGAGAGTTCAATGGTCATGCTGGAGTGAAAGGATTAGGTGTGATGCGGCCCATGATGGGTTTACGTTTGGAGAGAGAAATGACGAAGGGCTGCAATTTTAGAATTTATTGTTGCTTACTTGACAATGATCGCAAACGCACATTTCATAAACAAAGAAGAGCATTCGGTGATGTTTAAGAGTGGCTCCGCAAAGACATAGATTGATTATTTTTTACTCAGGTTAACGGATAGGACAATGTGTGAGGATTGTAAAGTGATAAGAGTGACAGTTTGGTGACATTTCACAAATTATCCATCATGGATGTATTTTTTAAGGGATCGAATAAGAAGATGACTACTGGTGGCAATTCCAGAGTCAAATAGTGGAATCTAGCTTGCAATAATGCAATTAATTTATTTGAGAAGATTAAAGTAGAACCACTTTGGGAACAAGAAGGAGATGCAAATATAATTTGGGAAGCAATGGGGCAATGCATTCGACACTCAGCTGAAGATGTTTTGGGAATTTCTAGAGGGGATGGTGGTCAAACTAAAATGAGCTTGGTGGTGGAATGATGAAGTCAGGAAGAAAGTCAAGAAAAAACAAGAGGCCTATGACGCCACACGGGATGGCTCATCGGCTAAGGAGAAAGTAGCTAACAAATAAAGCAAAGTATAAGGTAGCCAATAAAGTTGCAAAGGAAGCAGCTACATTAGTAAAGAACAAGGCATATGAAAGTAAAACCACATCACCTCATTTATTATATTTTACTAGAACTAATCCCCTTGTAATGTAAGAATTGAGTAAACTAATATGTTAATATTCAAAATTATAAATATTAAATCAACGATTTTTTTTTCATTGTTCAGATTTATTTATAAGTTAAAGAATCTTTGTATCTATTTTTTTATCATTTACACATGTGCTGTTTTTGCATGTCAGAGTTTATAAATGCCACTTCTAAGTAATTGATTAAGGAGAAGATAGAAGACCTTGCAGTTTATATAACAAATAAAAAAGAATTGTATGCATGCTAAAAGAAACAAAATTAATTAAATAGTCATTAATATCCCAACCAATAATGCTATGACACTTGGCCAAAACTTATAGATTCAGTCAATTTTATATATAGTTATATAGATAAGTATTGAATATACGAAGTATGAATTTTTATGGCTAATTTTAGAGCTTCACAAACCTCTCAAAATTTCGAGGCACGCGTACAGGTCTCTTAAGTAATCTACAAATTTTATTGCTCGGGTAGATATTTGAAAGCCGCTATCTATAAGTTTCAAACCTTCCTCTACAAAGTCGAGAGTTTCTCTACAAATCTCAAGCCTCGTCTACAAATTTCTGTACTTCATAACAAATTTCTCTTCAGAGCTCTACCAAAAATTGCTTCAGTTTGTCCACAAATTCCAAAACAGATCCAGACAAAATAGACAAGAGCCATCACATGTGGTATAAGACACACAAGATGAAAACATAAATAGTATAGAAGTAGAAAGGTTGATGTTTACCTTGCACCCATCAAATTCAGACCAATAACATGTTTGCAGTGTCACACTAAATGATGTATGCCTTTACGGAGATTCTACCATGATTGAGTTTGTTTTTCAATTACAATAATTAAAATGCATGTCAGCCGTTGATACTTGAAAAGTAATCATAGCCCTTCAGTTGTGTTGAGGTTACCCGTTGTTAATGACCGGCTGCCTTTTATTCCTCCATCCCCCATGCTTTTCGTCTAGTTGTTCCTTTTTTCGTCTCCCTTATGTCACAGTCCGCTTCCCAAACACTCCAGAATGTCCTGGAATCCTCTAGATTTCCCTAGAGATTACTCTAGGATGTCCCACATGGTTCTAGACCATTCTACACTTGTATAGAATATTTGTGTAGACAATTCTAGATACGCAATGTTAGCCATTGGATCAAATCAATCTCCACTGTCCATTGAAGAGGTGAAAGTGTATAAATGCCCCCAAGGGGGCTCATTTGTAACCAGGTCATTGGAAGCATTCAAGTGCAATACAAGAGCATTCTCCCAAACTCTCTCTCTACTTTCTCTCTCTAAGTTCCCTTAGAGTGTGAGTATGCTTACTTAGCTCCTCAAGGTCTAAGCCAAGCATCCTTAAGGCTTACTAGCAAACTAAGCAAGAGTCTCCAGCAAAGTTTGCTAGGCCGCACGGGTTTAAGTTTGATTGAATTACCAACCCGTGACAGTTGGTATCAGAGCTTCGGCTTGGGAGATCCATGGCTTCCAGCGTCACTAATGCTGGCAACCCTCAACAAGGAGGGAAGAAGGGCAAGGACAAGAACAAGGACTTGTCGGTCCTTGTAGATGACAAGTTTGCAGAGATTAACCACTCCATGTCGACCCTCACAGGTAGGGTAGATGACATGGAAAAGCGCATCGAGGAGCTCGAGTCCACGAGGGACGTTGAGGAGTTCCGTGCGGAGATGCAAGAGGCGGTGAAGTCCTTAGCAAGCAATGTCAATGAGGAGATCCAAGCTCTTCGAGATGGAGAACTCCAAGCTTATAAAGCCGAGGTGGTGGCTTGCAAATCCAATATCGAGGCGTACAAGGCAAGGGTTGAGGCCTTGGAAACCCAACTCAAAGTATGCATGGCCGCGGTGGCCAATGCAAGCAATGGTGGATTGGGTTAAGTGTCCACCACCCCAAAGGTGAATGCACTCCAAACTCTAACCTATAGCGGGGCCAGGAACGCAAGGGAAATAGATAACTTCTTTTGGAAGTTTGAGGCCTACTTTGGAGCGGTAGGCATTGTTGACGAGGCGCAAAAGGTAAACCTTGCTTCCTTCTCTCTTAAAGATATTGCTCTTGTTTGGTGGCGTCGAAGGTGTGACGATGTCAACCAAGGGTCCACTCCCATCACCACTTGGGATGGATTCAAGAGGGAGCTCAAAGAGAAATTCTATCCCAAGGACGCGATGAAAGAAGCCAGGGCCAAGTTGAGGTGCCTCCAACACAAGGAAGGCCACGTTCGTGAATATGTGAGGGAATTCCAAGAGCTCCTCTTGGAAATCCCAAACATGGGAGAGGAAGACGCCTTATTTGCCTTCCTAGATGGCCTAAGTGGTTGGGCAAGGACCGATTTGGAAAGGCGTGGTGTGCAAGACCTCGCCTCCGCGGTTGCCGCTGCCGAGTCACTTAACGAGTACAAGACAGACTCATCAAAGGGACAAGGCAAGAAGAGTGGTGGAAGTGGCAAAGGTGGGGGAGACGGAGACAAGTCTCCCAAGAGGGACAAGCCCTCTATGGACAAAGGGAAAGACAAGAAGACCGACGCACTCAGGAAGTATTCATGTTTCCTATGCAACGGACCACACCGGGTCTTTGAATGCAAGCTTGCTGCCATTGTCCAAAAGGAATATGAGCAAGAGGAGAAGAAGATTGTTTCCCTCAAGCTACTCAATGCAATCCACGCGAAAGTGGAGAAACAAGCTCGTGGGCGCATGTACGTGGAGACCCTTGTCAATGGTAAGCCTCTCCAAGCATTGTTGGATACGGGAGCTGACACGGTCTATATGGCCAAAGAGCTTGCCGATGAGGTTGGCCTCTCCTATACCAAGGAGGGGGGATATGTGAAGGGAGTCAACGCTTGGAACCTCCCCATCCATGGAGTTGCTCGGGGCACCCCCATTCAAATTGGCCAGTGGAAAGGTAAGGTTGATATCACCGTTCCTCCCTTAGATGACAAGAAATTCTATTTGGGCATCGATTTCCTTGATGCGGTGAAGGCACACTTGGTACCTTACGCTGACACTTTATGTATCATGGAGAGGGGACAACCTTGTAATGTCCCCGTGAAGGGGGCATCGATGAAGGCAACATGCTCTCCTCTCTTCAGTTTTCTAAGGGGCTGAAGAGGAATAAGCCAACCTTCCTTTATACTCTCAAGATGGAGGAGGAACCAAAGGAAGTTCAAGCACCCAAGGCCATCCAAAAGGTGCTTGGTGAATTCAAAGATGTCATGCCCGTCGAGTTACCCAAGAGACTTCCTCCAAGAAGGGAAGTCGATCATGCTATTGAGTTGGAGTCGGAGGCTAAGCCACCTGCATTTCCTCCTTACCGTATGGCACGTCTGGAGCTCGAGGAGATAAGGAGACAATTGAAGGAGCTACTTAATGCCGGTTACATCCGTCCCTCCAAATCCCCCTATGGTGTGCCGGTATTGTTCCAAAAGAAGCACGATGGTTCTCTTCGTCTATGCATCGACTATCGGGCACTGAATATGATCACTATCAAGAATAAGTATCTCATCCCTCGCATCGACGACTTTTTTGATCAACTTGGAGACACAAGGTACTTTACCAAGCTTGATTTGAGGAGTGGTATCAAGTCCGCATAGCCGAATGAGATGAGCCAAAGACGGCATGTGTGACCCGTTATGGTTTGTATAAGTTCCTTGTCATGCCCTTTGGCCTCACAAATGCACCGGTCACATTTTGCATTCTCATGAACAAGGTACTTGCTCTTTTCCTTGATCGCTTTGTGGTTGTTTATCTTGATGACATAGTCATCTATAGCAAGTCCTTGGAGGAGCATGTGGGACACTTGCGGGAAGTATTCCGAGCACTGAGGAACAACCAACTTTATGTCAAGAAAGAGAAGTACACCTTCGCACAAGAAGAGGTGCCCTTCCTAGGCCATATTATTCGCAGGCGCAAGTTACGCATGGACCCGGCCAAGGTCAAGGCCATCCTTGAATGGGAGCGACCGACGAAAGTCACCGAGTTAAGGTCTTTCCTTGGCTTGGTGAACTATTACTGACGGTTCATCAAGGGCTATTCCACGATAGCCGCCCCTCTCACCGACTTGTTGAAGAAAGGAAGAGGATGGACATGAAGTCAAGAGTGCTAACATGCCTTTGATACCTTAAAGAAGGTCATCACCGAGGAGCCCGTTCTCTCTCTCCCCAACCTCAACAAGCCTTTTGAGCTACACACAGATGCCTCCGACTTTGCCATTGGCGGTGTCTTGATGCAAGATGGTCATCCTATTGCCTTTGAAAGCACAAAGCTTAGTGACACCGAGAGGCGGTACACGATCCAAGAGAAGGAGATGACCGCGGTTATACATTGTCTCCGTACATGGAGGCATTACTAACTCGAGAGTAAGTTCATAATCAAGACCGACAATATCGCCACAAGCTACTTTCAAACTCAAAAGAAACTTACTCAAAGATTTTGGGTGGAAGATGGCTTGATCCTTACCAAGGGCAAGCGCATCTATGTTCCTTCACATGACAACCTCTGGCGAGAAGTCATGAGGGAGTGTCATGATAGCAAGTGGGAGGGTCATCCGAGCATACACCGCACACTTGCCCTTGTGGGAGCATCCTACTATTGGCCTCACTTGAAGAATGATGTCGAGGCCTATGTGAAGACTTGTCTTGTGTGTCAACAAGACAAGATAGAGCAAGAAGCACCCGTAGGACTTCTAGAGCCTGTCCCCATTCCCGAAAGGTCGTGGGAGAGTATTTCTATGGACTTCATCGTGGGCTTACCCACGAGTGATGGGCGTAACTGGGTGCTTGTCGTGGTGGACCGATGGATACTCTAAGTATGACACCTTCATTCCCTCACCTAAGGAATGTTCCACCGAGCAAGTCGCCCATTTATTCTTCAAACATGTGGTAAAGTATTGGGGCTTGCCTCGGTCCATTGTAAGCGACCGGGACACTCATTTTATCGGACATTTTTGGACGGAGTTGTTCAAGCTCATGGGTTCCGAGCTCAACTTCTCCACCAGTTTTCACCCGCAGAGTGATGGACAAACCGAGAGGGTCAATGCTCTCTTGGAGCATTACCTGAGGCACTTTGTGAGTGCTAACCAAAGAGATTAGGCGAAGTTGCTGGATGTTGCCTAATTCTCCTTGAACTTGCAAAAGAGCGAGTCCACGGGCCGCAGTCTGTTTGAGATCGTCACGGGACAACAACCGTTGACACCGAGTTCCCTCACCACAGGCTACAAGGGACCAAGTCCACCCACCTATAAGTTTGCCAAAGATTGGAATGACCAAGTAGGGGTGGCACGAGCTTACTTGGAGAAGGCCTCCAAGAAAATGAAGAAATGGACTGAGAAGAAAAGGCGCCCGAGGGAGTTCCAAGTAGGGGACCTCGTGCTTGTTAAAATGTACAACCATGTGAGGTTAGCTGGTCGACATCGAGGCCTCATTCGTAGATACGAAGGTCCCTTTCCCATCATTAAGAAGGCGGAAGCTCAGGCTTATAAGGTAGAATTGCCTCCTAAGATCAAGTGCCACCCAATCTTCCATGTAAGTCTACTCAAGCCTTATCATGGAGACAACGGGGATCCAAGTCAGGGCATCTCTCGCCGGGCACCGTTGGGCATAAAAGTCCAACATGATAAGGAAGTGGAAGAAGTCTTAGTTGATCGAGTGGTGCGTCACTCCAACCAACCACCAACACATGAACTCCTTGTCAAGTGGAAATGTCTACCCGAGAGTGAGGCCAGTTGGGAGCCCGTTCAACACTTGTGGCAATTCAAGGAACAGATCCAACAGTTTGAGGACAGGAAAGCAACAAGGATGTCGCCGAAATAGGTGGGGGAGGATGTCACAGTCCACTTTCAGAATACTCCAGAATGCCCTGGAATCCTCTAGATTTCCTTAGAGATTACTCTAGGATGTTTCACATGGTTCTAGACCATTCTACACTTGTATAGAATATTTGTGTAGACAATTCTAGATACACAATGTTAGACGTTGGGTCAAATCAATCTCCACCGTCCATGGAGGAGGTGGAAGCATATGAATAACCCCAAGGGGGCTCATTTGTAACCAAGCCATTGGAAGCATTCAAGTACAATACAAGAGCATTCTCCCAAACTCTTTCTCTACTTTCTCTCTCTAAGTTCCCTTAGAGTGTAAGTGTGCTTACTTAGCTCCTTAAGGTCTAAGTCAAGCATCCTTAAGGCTTACTAGCAAACTAAGCAAGAGTCCCGAGCAAAGTTTGCTAGGCCGCACGGGTTTAAGTTTGAGTGAATTACCAACCCGTGACACTTATCTCTGCCCCAATTACTAATGGTCCTCGCTTCCCCTTGATTCTATGATGATTTTTATGAATGCTCCCCTCCCCAAAGAAAAAAGAAAATAAAAAAAGGTTGAAGCTAACATTGCTAGAATAGGGGGGGCATTATTAATAGAGGAGAATCAGCTGAACATGTCCCTTTCTCATCTGGAGTTGGCTCATCATTAATTATTCCATGTCCTTGCTCCATCACCACCACCACCACCATCACCCTACCATACCTTGCAATTCTAAACCTAGAAAGCCTTAATTTGACACTGTTAGAACTAGTAGTGCCTTGAAACAGGGTTTTGGAGAATACCCATAAATTTTTACTAAAATCTCATTTGAGTTGTCATCGCTGCCTAGATGAAGGAACCAAAAATGGACATCAATATTCTATACAGTGATACAAATAATTTTTCAAAGAGACAAATAGTCAATTTTGAAGGAGAAATTTTATATGAAAAGTTCCAACATTAAAGAGCGAACATCATAAACTCCAAAAGATATCATGTTGAAGAAGTTGACCCCTCTCTTTCTGTCTCCTTGTGTCCCTAAGCCACTCAACAATGGCTGAAGAAGCCATAAAGCCGCCTGGTTCAAGGGCTACAACCACCTTGATGCCGCCTATCTTGGCCTCCACTAGTACTCTGAGACTGTAATCGCTTCCAAAAAGGGCCTTGAAATTGACCCAAATCACGAAGTTCTAAAATCCAGGCTCGTCGATGCCCAATTCGTCACAACCAGGGCCAAGTCCACTCCAACTCAATCACCCTCCAGCGACACCTTTTCTGGGCGAGAAATATGGCTGAAGTTCACCGGTTGAAAGTCATCCATAGATGAGGGAAGGAGTGGAGGGGGGAGATTTAGAACTTCTTGTATAGGTTGCAAGTAAAAATTTTAAACGACTCTGATTTGATTTATGTGGATCAATGGCTCATATTGTTTAATTATGATAGTTGAAAAAAAATTCAATTATGGTAGAATTTTGTACTCCCTTATCTGTTACCATTGATCAACAAACCAAACCTATCAGCGGAACCAACTTTATTTCTTGATTATAAGTTCATTACGCAACACAACATGCCTACCTTACATTTCAATGAATTGAAAATACCCGCAAATTCAGACATGCACTAGCTATGGTTTCTATCGCCTGTCAGAAATCTTTTGGCAACCATTCAAATTCAGGATCTCAACGTTCTCAAGAGAGCTGGAGCACTGCCAAATGATAACAATTTGTCACATCAGAAAATAAAAGTGCCTCAAAACAAAAACAAGGATATAAAAAGCCATTAAAAAGTATAAACATGACAAATGTCCCATAAACATATCAAGAGATGACAAATGTCCCATAAACATATCCAAATATTATGACGTTTTGAAAGTTGAGCCTCACCAACCACCTCTATGACCCTTAGAACATCTCCAATGCTGACTAGTCTTTTGGCTCATCTGTGGGGGTCTATCTCTACAATATCAGTTTGTGGAGCGAACTTTTGAGCTCACAATCCTTCCTTTCTCCAATGCAAGGGTTATCATTTTGGTTCACCAAATAAAATAATACCGATGGATCTTACAATTAATCATATTTAATTGGTTTAGTTTTTATGTTTTGGTTTATTATTTGACTTTATTATGTTTGTGAAAAATAATTTGCACATAATAATTTCATAACACAATTAATTAGAGGCTCATAATTTTGTTTTTAAAAAAATTATAAAAGAGTTTGAATTAAAAAAAATCACACATGTTTGAATTTTATCTAATTCAATAAAAATAATTTGTTTTTCTTTGAGGAAAAAAAAATCCAAGCCAAAAAAAAAACTTATCAAATTTTATCATTAGATTTTTACCCAAAAGAGTCCAAAAGGAAAGCATGAACCAACTCATTAAAAAAATTCAATAGAAAAAAAAGTAAAATTATCCAACCCAAAATATTTTTCAGTAAAAAAAAATCAAATGTGAAGCCCAAAAAAAAGGAAAAAACAAATAAACTAGCAAGGCGAGTGGCTCGCTAGGGCATGCCAGCTAGTGAGCCTTGAGAAAAGAGCCAGCCCTTGCCTGGCCATGAGCGGCTTGCACTCGCTCCAAGGCCCTTTTTGGCTTGCGAGTGGGCTGTTGAAAGTGGTTTTAGAAGTACGATTCAGAAATAGACACCCCTTCTTTTTTCATTTTATCGTCACACGTAATTTGAAGGAAGATAGAAAACTCATGTTGCGTAACTCCCTTGGCTTCCCTACACCTTTTGCTAATTACAATTTTTATTGGCACCCCAAAAAGCAGTCATTCAAGAATGCTCAATATCAGGTGCTAGAAATGAGAGTACACAAACACAAGAGGGGGGGGGAATTGTGTTGTCAAATTTTTGCAGTTTTCTGGGAGCAGGCTTAGGCCCTGTTCGGACAGACTGTTTGTAACATGTCCAGAAAATGGAAATGCAACGGAGATAAGTAGAAGAGTAAGTGAACACAGGATTTTTACGTGGAAACATCTCTAGCCCAACTGAGGTGAAAAACCACGACCTACCTCTGCAGGATTTTCAACCACTTCACTATTCGGGCTAAACACGTTACAATGTAACTCACACCGTTACAACTTGTAACACACACGTAACCGTCTTCCCTAAGACCGGTTACCCCACGTCCAAAATCCCCTTGATTTGGACACACTCAACTCACTTTTGAAAGAGAGAAAATAAGATGGACACCTTACTTTTGTGCTTCTCAAATAAGCTAGTGTAAGGTACAAGTATGCTCCTAGTATGCCAACTTTGAAAGCTCAATCTTGCACACACTTGGGTCGGTTTTCTTTCTGAAAATAAGGCTCTTAAACTCTGGAATATTGCTATGAAAACCGATGATGAAAATGAGTGTGGAGTCTTGCTTAAATAGAAAACCAAGTGGAATAATCACAAATAAAGAGGAAAAAGCTTGAGCCGCAAGGAGTGGAAAGTGTGAGCTGAAAATTCCCACTAACTGCTTGAGCTACACGGTTATTTTCAGCCACAAAAACTTAGTAAATCATCCCATGATTTTCTCCACAAATTCAGCTATTTTCTAAAAATAGAGATTTTGTTACTTGGAGAATAAAGCACTAAAAATAGACTTGCAATTCTCCCCAAGTTTCTCATAGCCAAAAATAGTCTCTTCGGACTAAATAATCACCAGAAAATCTTGCTCAAAAATCTCAGAGACGTTAGCCAAAAAAATCAGAGAAGAATTCTTGAAAAACATTTTTGTAGTTTGGCTTGAGAATATTTTCAAAAAGCAAAACCATTTCAAATGTTAAATCAAGACTTTCTAATTGGCATATTAACAAGAATCTAAGAAAATAAAACCTATTACAAACAAAGACTCTTGTTGAAACAACCGGACATCTTGTAGAAAAACAACTTGCTGCTCCAAACACTTCTCAGAACTGTTGTTAAGACTGTTCTGAAGTTCTGGAAAGTCTTGAGAACCTGTTCTTAAGCATTGTTAACCATGCAATTTCAAAGTATTCCAAACAATATTTGGGACCTGTTCGATCAACACACTCAAGTATATATTACATTTGTGTTTGTTATCATCAAAACCTTACATTACATGAGGATAGGGTCAACAATTTTCCCCTTTTTGATGATGACAAACCAAATGACCATATTGACCATTCATAAGAAAACAAAAATCAGAACAAAAATCGATTAGTGCCAAACATGCTAGCCATCACACAAGAGCAAACACAAGCAAAGAAAAATTTTAATAAGTCAACTCAACTAAAGCCTAAAGAAAAACAACATGGTCAACCTTATCTTCCCCCTTTTGGCATCATCGAAAAAAGGAGCGTTAGAGCAAACAGGTGAAAACAGGGTGTTTGTAATCACCACCACTTGGATAATGGAGGAAAAACAACCTGCGATACACTCAAGGATATGGTACGGTAATGATATTGGCCATCCGAGTCACGCACAAACAAGTAACGACAAGAAACAAGCAAGGTAGACCATTAAAATATAACCAACCAAGATTAGGATAACCACAATTTATCAGACCATGCAAGACAAGCAGTTTAGAATAGTGTTGAGAACAGGGTGAAAAACAAGCGAAGACAGAACAGGGAAGGGATCAGGGGGTAGGGCTGATTCAGGGATGAGGAGAAGAGAATTTGGCGGTGAGGACGGAAAGAATCGATATTAGCTCCTCATGGCGCTTGGCATTGAGAGCCTTCTCCTCAGCAAGAGCAGCTTTAACCTCAGCGAGCTTGGTCTTCAACCTGGATTGATCCAGTCGCAAGGCATCAACAGAAGGCTCACTGGAGGAAGAACCAAGAACAGGGGGAAAGGGTGTTCGAGACCCCTGTTCCGAAGCTACGTTGGCTCCTTTGACCAATTTAAACCCGCACCCCATTAGAGTGCTATTCCCTATTTCATCAATCATCTGCACCCTCACTCTGAAGAGAAATTTCAAAGTGCTCAAACACAAGAGTCAGCAAGAAACCATACCCCAGATCATGTTCTCTTGAGGTGTTTGCAATCCTGGAGATATGGCGAAACATGATTGCTGGGAGATTAATTTGCTATCCTTTATCCATAAGGTCAGTAAAACATTGATCCATAGCATCCGCGAGATTGCGGCCTTGACCTCTAGGGATGATATTCTTAATAATGAACAAAAGAGCAATTGATGAAGATAAGTCATGTCACCTTTCTTGACGGACTGGGAGGCTTTCAACCTTGTTTGCTGGCTCAGTGTTTGATTTAATTACAGCAGCCGAGCTGTCCCAAGCACAGTCTTGTCCTTCCGGACATACACATCGAAACCCTCAGCAGGAACACCCAAAATTGCACCCAGATCTTTGGCATTGAATTTCAGTTTCTTCCCATTAACTTCACTTGCCACCACAGCATTGGTGACATTGCAATTCACATAAAAGTCGGCCAAATCTGGGACAGAACACCCCAGGCGGGTGTTTGCAAATAGTTCCAGCCACCCCTGGGCCTTAAGCTTGTCCAGGAACACCTCCGGGCGCTGTTCCTGAAAGTATGGCACCTTCACAATTTTGCCCCGCACCACACTTCTCTGAAGAAATTGGGCCAGTTTTGAAGTGGTGGCAACTGCCTTGTTTGTCTTTTTGGAGCTGGGGTCTTCAGGGTCATCCTTAGCAGGACCCTGTTTGGGGACCTGTTTGGGAGAAATCTTCTTCTTAGAAATAGTCTTCTTAGAGGGTGTTTGCTGGGTTGGTGGGGTCTATTCAGAGCTAGGTTCAGCTGGAGCTTTGCCTTTGCCCTTGGCAGGGGACTCGACAGGAGAGACCTGGGGAGAGCCCTGTTCAGTAGGGGCTTTCCTTGTTTCTCGAACAAGTGAGCTCTCTGGTGAGGAAACAATCTCCTCAACCAGGCGAGGCTCCTATTTGGAGGAACCAGCTGGTTTAGAAGGTCGAGAGGTGCTTTGAGAGGCTAATTTGTAAGACTTTCTAGAGGGTTTAGGAGCAGGTTTATGTTTAGCAGATCTGGGTTGTGAGGGTGAAGAGGAGGCTTTAGCTTGCTTAGCCTCTTTAGCTTGCATGGCCTTAACCTGACGAACAAGCAGGAGATCTGTTCGTCCCGCAGGCACCTTAATTCTTTTCTTCGTTTGACCCTCACCGATTTGGGGTGTTTGTACCAGTGTTGTTTGAACATTTTCAGCAGGGGTCTCAGTCCCCTCACCCAAATCTACATCAATATCAGCACCCTTTTTCGCAAAATCATCTATCCTCTCTTCAAAAATAGGATTGGGCTCAGAATGCGGTTCACTAGAGTCAGAAACAGGTTTTGACCTTGTTCCAGCCATCATAATTTCCCACCCGGTTATATGCACATCATCCGAGTCTCCCTTAGACAGAGACGAGTCATCATCCACATCAACAACACCAACAACCTCGGTTTGGACCTCACATGGTCCAGCCGCACTTTTAACCCCAGGTTGTTCAAGAAAAGGTTCAAACAACTCCAAATCCCACCCAAATTCGGGTGGTACATCAGCCAAACCTAAACCCACAGAGCTCAAGTTCACACAAGTCAAAAACCCAAAATGTTTCGAGATAATTGGAAAAGGAGGCAAGAATTCGAACCTCACACCTTCAAAAAGTACCGGAGCAGTGACGGCTGACAGGGGCAGTGACGCTGCAGCTGGTGGAGACGCCATACGTGACCGCTTCGAAGCCGGAGCTGGGGCGGCGATTGAGCTACGTTTGCCGATGGTGGGCTTGCCGAAGGTCGCCATTGAAGCAAGGGGCTGAGGTTTGAGAATTTTGGGGTTTTAGGGTTTGAGAAGAAGAGAGTTTTCGGGAGAGAGTTTCAGGAGAGAGATTTTCGGGAGAGAGAGAAGCAGAGTAATGAGAGTAGACGCAGGAGCTGTGGAGTCGGCCATTTTTGAAACCAAAAAAAAATAAAGACTCCCAGCCGTGCATGCCTTGAGAAGAGTGAAGGATTTAAAATTCTCAACAACTGAATTAACTACCTGAATTGCACACGTATAACAAGCAATGGCCATACCTGTTCGTGGCACTTGTTCTTGAAGTCAATTATTCGGTGACAAAGGACAATAAGGGCAATATCATTAGACCTCAACGAGTGTCAACAAGTTGTGTTCCACACATGTGCTAAATATAGCACCAAGTTTGACTGCAACCAATAATTTTAACAAGCTTGACCTGAAAAATCTTTTAACTATCCAAGCATTGGGGGTTAATAAAATGATCAAATTGTTTTAATTAAACCCAGTTCAAGTCTATTCTTCTCAAATTGTTCTTTGCTTAGTGCCTTGGCGAAAATATCAGCAATTTGTTTATTAGTAGCGCAAAAATTCATTGAAATTAATCCTTTTTCAACATTATCTCTTAAAAAATGATGACGAATGTCAATATGTTTAGTCCTTTTATGTTGACATGGGTTTTTGGAGATATTAATAGCACTTGTATTGTCACAAAAAAATAGGAATGCATCCCGTGTCAACACAAAAGTCTTTGAGTTGTTGCCTTATCCACAACAATTGAGCACAGCAAGAGGCAACTGCAACATATTCATCTTCTGCTATGGACATGGCAACTGAGTGTTGTTTCTTAGTTGCCCAAGATACCAAACAGGGTCCAAGAAAATGAACCATACCTGAGGTGCTTTTTCTGTCAACCAAAAAACCTGCGTAGTCAGTATCATCATACCCAACAAGGTGAAAGTTGCATCCTCTAGGATACCATAAAGCCAAATCAGGTGTATGTTTTAAGTATCTAAAAATCCGTTTAACAGCTTTTAAATGTGATTCTTTAGGCTTAGACTGAAAACGGGCACACAAACCAACACTGAAACCAATGTCAGGTCTACTAGCAGTTAGGTAAAGAAACGAACCTATCATGCCCCTATAGGATTTCTCCTCGATTGAGGAACTCCCATCATCCATTACCAACCTGGTTGAAGGAGAAATGGGAGTATCAATGGTCTTGGCCGATTCCATTCCAAATTGCTTAAATAATTCCTTGACATGTTTTTGTTGATGTATCATGGTGCCGTTTGAAGTTTGTTTGATTTGCAAGCCTAAGAAAAAATTAAGCTCACCCATCATGCTCATTTCAAACTCACTTCTCATCATTTTTGAAAACTCTTCACATAAATCATTTTGTGTTGCACCAAATATAATGTCATCGACATATGCTTGGACAATCAACAAATGTTCCCCCTTAGATTTTAGAAACAAGGTATTAACAACCTTGCCTCTTCTAAAACCATTTTCTAACAAAAAGTTTGATAAACGTTCATACCAAGCTCTAGGAGCTTGTTTTAAACCATAAAGCGCTTTGTCAAGTTTAAAAACATGGTTAGGAAACTCTTTACTTTCAAAACCAGGGGGTTGTATCACATACACCTCTTCTTTAAGGTGTCCGTTGAGGAATGCACTTTTAACATCCATCTGATATAGCTTTATCTCCATGTGAGCTGCAAAAGCTACCAAAATAGAGATAGCCTCAATCCTTGCAACGGGTGCAAAGGTTTCTTCACAATAAATGCCATCTTCTTGGTTGTAGCCTTGGACCACCAGTCGGGCCTTGTTTCTAGTGACTGTTCCGAACTCATCAAGCTTGTTCCAGAACACCCACTTGGTGCCAATGATTGATCTATCCTCTGGTCGTGGTACAAGACATCACACCTTGTTCCTTTCAAACTGATAAAGCTCCTTTTGCATTGTTGTGACCCAATCTGAATCTGCAAGAGCTTCATTAACATTTTTTGGCTCAATATTAGAGAGAAAAGCATAAAAAGCACAGAAATTTTTAAGCTTGGATCCAGTTTGCACTCCTGTATTAATGTCAGATAAAATTTGATCAAGAGGGTGCGAAATTTGATGCTTCTATAGTCGTGGAGTAAGTGGATCCACATGTACGCTTTCTACTCTTGCTGGAATACTCGGTGAAACAGGTTCAGGAACTGTTCCCGAGCCTGTTCTGGAGCCAGTTCCTGAGCCTGTTCTGGAGCCTCTTCCCCAGCCTGTTCGAGAAGAATTAGGCTGGTTTTGATCCAAATCGGGTTCAGCAGTGCTTCCCCCTGTCTGGTTCAGACCTTGCCCACCTTCCAAGGAAACAACTTCAGGCCCTGATCCATCCTCAGGACTCTTGCCTTTCTCATGTGTGAGCAACAAATCTTTTCTAGCAAGGCCCAGTTCGTAATCATCTTCCTATGCATCATTCTCAATTAGAGAGTTAGTTTCATCAAATAGCACATGCACACTCTCCTCAACACACAAGGTTCGCTTATTGAACACTTTGTATGCCTTACTGTGTGAGGAGCAATAAAGAAATATTGTCTCATCACTTCTTGGATCAAACTTTTCTAAGGCATCCTTCCCATTATTATGCACAAAACATTTACAACCAAATACTCTCAAATGCATAATATTAGGTTTTCTACCCTTGAGAAGTTCATAAGGAGTTTTGTTAAGAATAGGTCTAATCATGCATCTATTTATAATGTAACATGATGTGTTCAAAGCTTCTGTCCAACAGTTTCTAGAAAGACCACTAGTAATAAGCATTGTTCTAGTCATGTCTTCTAGAGTACAGTTTTTATGCTCTATCACCCCGTTCTGCTGGGGTGTTCTTGGAGCTGAAAAGTTGTGATCAACACCATGCTCATTACAATAGTCAATAAAGCTTGAATTTTCAAATTCTGTACCATGATCAGACCTTAGGCAGACCAATGAGTGTCCTACTCTCTTTTCAATCTTTTTAAGAAATGCAAGAAATTTTTCAAATGTTTCATCTTTAGAAGCCAAAAACAAGGTCCAAGTGAAACGAGAGTAGTCATCCACTACAACAAGCACATACCTCTTCCCACCTCTACTTTTGATACTCATAGGAGCACACCAATCTACATGTAACATTTCAAGAGGTCGGGTAGTGCTAACACAATTTTTCAATTTAAAAGAATTTCTTACTTGTTTCCCCCTAGTACAAGCGTCACATACCTTGACATCATTGTATTTGATGGAAGGTAAGCCGACTACTAGATCTTTGGAAACCAATTTGTTCAAAAGAGAGAGACTTGCATGACCTAATCTCTTGTGCTAAAGCATAACATCATCATTCAGAGTACTTAAACAAGTCAGATTATTTTGGGGAAGAGAAGAAATACACACTTTATAAACATTTTTGTGTCGCTTCCCCCTCAACACGACATCTCCTATGTTCATATTAACAAGCAAGCAACGTGTTGGAGAAAACACTACTAGGTTGTCTTTATCACACAGTTGGGACACACTAAGTAAATTATGTTTCAATCCATCTACAAGATATACATTGTCAATAGAATGGGAGAGTGACTCACCTATCTTACCTATTCCGACAATTGTCCCGGACTTGCCATTACCAAATGCCACACTCCCTCCTTCTGAAGCTGTAAGTGAGAGCAAGTTAGATTTCTCACTAGTCATATGCCTTGAACATCCGCTATCAACATACCACATCTGGCTGTTTCCTATGTTGTTCCCTGGGTTGTTCCCTGGGCTGTTTGCTGGGTTGTTTGCCGGATTGTTCCGTCTCACTTTAGCCTGTAAAACAAATTAGGGGTTAGTTTTAGGAACCCAGATCCACTTGGGTCCCATTCCCTTAGACATGCGAAGCTCATCTTTTCTAACCAAAATTTGCTTCACATAAACCAAGTTGCTTTCCATGGCATACCTTCTTATAGGACACGCATACCGATAATGCCCCGTTTTACCACAATGAAAACAAACAATATTTTCAAGTAATCCCACATATTTTCTATTAACAGGGTAAACGGTGCACTTAGTCACAAAGCCTAATCCTTTTTTGACTCGGTTAAAGTGAGTGTTCAGCAATTCAGCGCCTGTGAGGACCTGTTCCAGCGCCTGTTTGCAGCAAGGTCTGATTCTACTTGTTTTAATTTTTCAAGCAATTTACTGTTCTCAATAAGCAGGGATTCAACCTTCTGTTTCAGTTCAAGGGACTCATTTTCAAGCCTAGTGAAGTTAGCAGCAAGGTCTTCATGCAAAACAATGTTCTTCATATCAATTTCAATTTTTTCACTTTTAAGGATTTTGTTTTCATGCTCTAATTCTCTAATATCCCTTTTTAACTCAGAACATGCCTTTTTTAACATGCAATTTTCAGAATTAATAGCATCACACTCATCCATCAAAGTGAATAATAACTCTTCAAGTTTTGCTTTATTTAGACTACGTACCTTATCCTTAAGTTGAGCTAAGCTGTCCAGAGGCTCATCATCTGAGTCAGAGTCACTTCTAGCCATAAGAGCTACAACAACGTCTTCTGCTTTAGTCCCTTCCTCGTCCTCGGTGGAATCACCCCAAGCCGCAAGCATTGCCCTTGAAAAACGCCTGGCAAAACTGTTTCCTGCCTTGTTTCCTGAACTGTTCGGGCTCTTGTTCCTCTTTCAGCAATGGGCAGTTTTTCACAATGTGGTCATGTTTACCACATTTGAAACACCCAAAGAACTGTTCCCGATCATTGTTCCTGGACCTGCTGATGTTTTTCTTCTTAGAATTTTCCTTGGCCTTCTTGAAAAAATTCTTGAATTTTCGGGTGATCATGGCCATTTCTTCCTCATCAAGGTCCGAGCTATCCTCCTCCAAGACCTTTAGAGCAATGCCTCGATCCTTCTTGGTCTCCTCTTTTTGTAGAGAATTCCTCCTAAGCTCATAGGTTTGGAGATTGCCAATAAGCTCATCCAAGGTAATCTTTTTCAAGTCCTTAGCCTCTTGAATAGCCGTGACTTTGGCTTCCCAAGAATGAGGTAAAAACCTTAGGATCTTCCTCACCAACTCTTCAGTGGTAAAGGACTTTCTTAATGATTTTAACTCATTTGTTATATGGGTAAAACGGGTATACATATCCATCACCATTTCACGATCACCCATTTCAAATAATTCGTATTTTCTCATAAGTAGCTCAATGCGTGATTGCTTCACTTGATTTGTGCCTTCATGAGCTACTTGAAGGGCGTCCCATATGTCCTTGGTTGACTCGTACTCAGAAATGCGAGTGTACTCATCCGGTCCAAGACCAAAATACAAGAGTTTTTTGGCTTTGGCGTTTTTCTCCATCATCTTGAAGTCTTCGGCATTGAACTCTTCAGGCTTTTTGTGAACTTTGCTTCCATCCTCGATTACTTTTGTGGGAATGAGTGGTCCACTCTTGATAAGCATCCATAACTCGTAGTCCTTAGCTTGAATGTAGTTTTCCATTCTATTCTTCCACCAACTATAATGTTGACCATTAAAGTCTGGTGGTCGAGTTATGGATTGCCCCTCAAGCATGCCTTGTGGTGTACTCATGTTTAGGATCTCTCAAGATGTTAATCTTTCTAATGAGAACCTACTCTGATACCACTTGTTAGAAATGAGAGTACACAAACACAAGAGGGGGGTGAATTGTGTTGTCAAATTTTCGCAGTTTTCTGGGAACAGGCTTAGGCCCTGTTCGGACAGACTGTTTGTAACACGTCCAGAAAACATAAATGCAGCAGAGATAAGTAGAAGAGTAAGTGAACACAGGATTTTTACGTGAAAACACCTTTAGCCCAACTGAGGTGAAAAACCACGACCTACCTCTGCAGGATTTTCAACCACTTCACTATTCGGGCTAAACACGTTACAATGTTACTCACACCGTTATAACTTGTAACGCACACGTAACCGTCTTCCCTAAGACCGGTTACCCCATGTCCAAAATCCCCTTGATTTGGACATACTCAACTCACTTTTGAAAGAGAGAAAATAAGATGGACACCTTACTTTTGTGCTTCTCAAATAAGCTAGTGTAAGGTACAAGTATGCTCCTAGTATGCCAACTTTGGAAGCTCAATCTTGCACATACTTCGGTCGGTTTTCTTTCTGAAAATAAGGCTCTTAAACTCTGGAATATTGCTATGAAAACCGATGATGAAAATGAGTGTGGAGTCTTGCTTAAATAGAAAACTAAGTGGAATATCACAAATAAAGAAGAAAAAGCTTGGGCTGTAAGGAGTGGAAAGTGTGAGCTGAAAATTCCCACTAACTGCTTGAGCTACACGGTTATTTTCAGCCACAAAAACTTAGTAAATCATCCCATGATTTTCTCCACAAATTAAGCTATTTTCTAAAAATAGAGATTTTGTTACTTGGAGAATAAAGCACTAAAAATAGAATTGCAATTCTCCCCAAGTTTCTCATAGCCAAAAATAGTCTCCTTGGACTAAATAATCAGCAGAAAATCTTGCTCAAAAATCTCAGAGACGTTAGCCAAAAAAATCAGAGAAGAATTCGTGAAAAATATTTTTGTAGTTTGGCTTGAGAATATTTTCAAAAAGCAAAACCATTTCAAGTAAGTGTTAAATCAAGACTTTCTAATTGGCATATTAACAAGAATTTAAGAAAATAAAACCTATTACAAACCAAGACTCTTGTTGAAACAACCGGACATCTTGTAGAAAAACAACTTGCTGCTCCAAACACTTCTCAGAACTGTTCTTAAGGATGTTCTGAAGTTCTGGAAAGTCTTGTCAGCCAACTGATCTTGAGAACCTGTTCTTAAGCATTGTTAACCATGCAATTTCAAAGTATTCCAAACAATATTTGGGACTTGTTCGATCAACACACTCAAGTATATATTACATTTGTGTTTGTTATCATCAAAACCTTACATTACATTACATAAGGATAGGGTCAACATCAAGTTAGTCAAACTCAGAGTCCAGAGAGCTAGCGATTTTGAACCCATCGACTACCCTACCCAATCTTCTCTATCCTCCGTTAGTGAAGGCTAGGGTGCGCCACTCACTGTCATCGGAGGTCCACCTGAGATCTGCTGGGCCTTGGGTCTCTGGAGCCGTCGCCGCTCTTTACCTGGCTGGCTTTCCCTCTTCCTAGGCAATGTTTCTCTCTCTAGCTAGGTTTTTTTTTCGTTTTTTTTTACATCGCTTCCTAATGGGTGGGTTTTTTGATTGGCTAGTAGCGGATTCTAAATGGTCGGCCTCCTCTCTCGCCAGCGGTGCTGTCATCGCTAGAGTTCTAATCACATGCACATTTCCCAGCCATTGGAAGTCCGCCGGAATTCTTTTTTTCTCACCTTTGTCTCCTCACAAGTGGCCGACTAGGTTCTTAGTGGTGCTCCTTTTGCCGTTTGCCTTCCAATGTGTCTTCACTTCGGCTTCATGCCTGGATGCTTTCCTTTTTTTCCTAGGCGTCGTTCTATGAGATTCTTGGCTTTTGCTTTGTGCTGCTGCTTTCTAAGTTATGTTCTGTATTTCCTGGTAGTGTTTTCTCTCCTAAAAGTTTTGTCTTTAGGATCTTCTTTGTGCCTTTCCTTATGGGTGCCATACTGACGTTTGGTGGAAAGTTGTTTGAGTTTTGTGAGGCTAAGGGAGGAGCTTTTCCTTATAAGGTGACTAAAATGAGTAGGAAGAGCACTGCTGTCATCAGAGTTGCTATGGATGAATTTAGATGGTGTACTGCTGTTCTTCTAATTGGGAGAACAACTTTGGGTGAGGACTTATAAAGAGGGTAATGGTTGCTTATTGCTACAGTTAAGAGAGAACAGCAGGGTTAGATTCATTGTCTGTCTTCAGTTTCCTAACTCTAGTAAGGCCAAGACCGTCATTTTCTGAGAGGATCCAACGGCTAATGCTTGGTTTGGGATCATTAAGATGATCCTGGTTTCAGGCAACAAGGGCACAGTTTTGATGAGTGCGCCATTGACTTCTATGACGTCTTTTGTGAATAGGCGCTCTTCCTATGCGAATGTTGTCCAAGCAAATTGAGTGATGCTCATTCCAAGCAGTTGATGCTGTCATGTCGGTCGTGGGACATTTATGCAGTGACTTTAGAAGAAGAAGTGCTAGTGGGAAGCTAGGGGCTCCAGGGAAGAAGGGAAAGAAGGGGTACATTCTTTGGCAATGAGGCAGATTGCTTCACACCAGAGCACGTTAGCTTCCTTGCATACTCTTTCAGCTGAGCGGTCGAGAAAAACTTCAAGTTCTATATTAGGAGGGCAGCGAGACAACTCCTTTTTCTAACAAGTTGCAGGTTTCGTGCCGTTGTGCAAGTCAGTTTCAGGCCTTAAGAGATTTATTGAATAACTATGCCGACCCTAATTCTAGCTCGTCAATTCTTCTTTCGTCCTATGATTTGTGCTAGTCCCCATTTCGTTTTGAACGATGGCAATGTTCCCCAGCCCATGAACAAGTTGGGGACATGATTGTGTATTCTCGGAGAAAGAAAAATGGAAAGAAAAAGATGACTAGTGTCTGAGAAGGGTGGTACGTCACATGATATTTGAGCATGCCAGGGCTGCTTTAGGGTGGGGTGTCAGGGTGGGATGTCCTCTGGTCATGTGCAAGAGCAAGTCTTAGAGGCTAATCCGTCTGCTATTCATGGTCAAAATGAAGACGTTGACAGGGGATCAGCTTGGGTGATGGGTCACTTTATTCCTTTTTTGCAGGAGCGTGGAGTTAGAAATTGAAAGCCGAGAAATGAAGTTGCTTGCTTTATTGCGTTTTTAGAAGCTAACAGGAAGATGGGAAATCATGGAGTAAATAAGGTTGTTGGGGAGGAGGTGGCAGGGGAGAGGAAGTTATTTCATGAAGACAATTGGTAAGATCATTTCTTTGAATGTGAGGGGACTCAACTGTCCAACCAAGAGAGGTAATTTGAATGGGCGCTTGGTAGGTATTCTTGTGATGTTGCTATTCTTCTTAAATCCAAGAAGACATTGACCACCAAATTACTCTTAGCCTTTGGAATCGCCGACCTCTTGATTGCTCTTCGGTCTTTCTATTGGTTGTTCTGGGACCATTATCATCATACGGGACTGTCAAGCTTCGGAACTTTTTTACTCTCGAGTAAGGGTTTTTTTTTTTTCTGTGTTGCAAGTTGAGGCGTATACAAGATAATTTTATTTGACGTTTGATTGGAATTTATAGTTGACATGACGACAGTATAAATCCTAATTTATGAGACAAATTGATTTTTTTCATGTCTTTATGGGATATCCCTTCGTTTATAGGAGGAGACTTCAATGTGGTTAGGTCCCCATCTATGAGGTCATTTGCAGGTAGATTGACTTCTGCAATAAGTGAGTTCCCCACTTGATTAATTTTTGCAATATGATTGATTCATCTTAGAAGGTGCATGCTATATTTGGTCTAGCCATAAGGAGGCTCCAATCTTGTCTCGAATCGACAGATTTTTGTTCTCTGCAGATTGGGAGGATCATTTTTAAGCTTTTCATCAAGTAGTCCTTCCTAAGATTACATCTAATTATATTTTGATTTTTTCTCTATGTTGGTGTTGAACCCTTCCTTATAATATGTAAGGAGTTTTGATGATAACAAACATAAATGACAACGTAATGCACATACTTGAGTGTTGCACAAAACAGGCCTCCAAACAGGTTGGTGATCAGGTCCCCAGAGCAGCAAATGAAATGAAAAGTCAAAGCACAAGAAAAGGTGTCCAAACAGGGTGATGCAAGTGATTGGAGCAGCGGAACATCTTTGCAATTGAGTCAACAAGAATCTTTTGGGTAGTATTGATTTTTTATTCTTAGATTCTTGTTAATGTGCCAACTAGGAAATCTTTGATTTAACACTCACTTTGTCAAGGTTTTAAAGACCCCAACACTATCTTAGAACAGGTCTGCAAACAGGGTGTCCAGACTGTTTGGTGTTGCGTAGGTAAAAACGTTTTCCAAATTTTTCTTTCAAATTTTGAATCAGTATTTTCAGGGGTTTTGTTAAAACTGATTTTCAGCTAGTCGTTAGTCAACTAAGCTATTTTTAGCTTGGGTATTGACTAAACTAGATTTTCTTTACTTGTTTTTCAATTGAAATAACCATTTTCTATTTTTAGTAAATGGTTAAATGGAGCAGCAAGTTGATTGAGAGAGAAAATTGTGGCTGACCTAAAAGTCATGCCCCACTAGCCGTTAGTTGCTGAGAATATGCCTAAAGATTCTCCTCCATTTTCTCCACTAAAATCTTTCATTTTATCTATTTATTCAAAACGTGGACAAGGAGCTATACACCGGTTTTTGAAGAGAAAATTTTCAGAATTAAGTGTGGCTATTTTTTGAGAAAACCGAGCCTAGTGAGCAAAAAGATCAAACTTTCCAAAATTGGCACAATAGGGAATATTGTATCTCACATTAGCTTACTCAGAAGCAATTCAAGTGAGGGTTTCTTTTCTTCATTCATTTTGAGAGTGATTGAGTGTGTTTGAGTCAAGGGTGACTCAGACGTGGGGTGACAAAGTCTTGGGAAGACAAGTCACGGTGTGTTGCAAGTGTAACAGCAAGGTTACTTTGTAACGATTTTCAGCCCGTATAGTAAAATTGCGCGAAAATCCTACAAGGTAGGTCGTGGTTTTTTACCTCAGATGGGCTAGAGGCTTTTCACGAAAAAATATTGTGTCGATTCTATCTATTTTTAGTGATTACTTGCTGCACAGTGCTTCGTATACAGTTCCAAACACCCTCTCCAAACAGTTCCTGAGCCTGTTCGGTGAAAAATTCTGAAAATCTGTCACAACCCAATTCACCCCCCCTCTTGTGTTGTGTGCTCTCAAATCTAACAAGTGGTATCAGAGCAGGTTCTCTTCCAAAATATTAACATCTTAAGAGAGATCCTAATCATGAGCACACCTCAAGGAATACTTGAAGGTCAATCTGTGACCCGACCACCATACTTTAATGGTCAACATTACGGTTGGTGGAAAAATCGCATGGAAAACTACATCCAAGCTGATGACTACGAGCTTTGGATAATCATAAAAGATGGTGCTCTTGTCCCAACAAAGCCTTCAGAAGATGGGAATACTATGATTCCCAAAGAACCCAAAGAATTCAATTCTGCAGATTTTAAGATGATGGAAAAGAATGCCAAGGCTAAAAAGCTCCTATACTTTGGCCTTGGTCCAGATGAATACGTACGTATTTCCGAGTGCAAGACCGCCAAAGACATATGGGACACTTTACAAATAGCACATGAAGGGACAAACCAAGTAAAGCAGTCCAGAATTGAATTACTGATGAGGAAATATGAGTCGTTTGAAATGGGTGACAAGAAAACTGTAATGGAGATGTACACGCGATTTACTCACATCACCAACGAGCTCAAGTCCTTGGGAAAATCCTTCACCTTGGAGGAGTTGGTAAGAAAGATATTGAGATTTTTGCCACAATCCTGGGAAGCCAAATTCACGGCTATCCAGGAGGCAAAAGACATGAAAAGCATCTCGCTAGACGAACTCATTGGAAACCTCCAAACCTATGAGCTTAGGAAAAATTCCCAACAAAAGGAGGAAGCTAAGAAGGACCGAGGACTGGTCTTAAAAGTGATGGATGAAGATAGCTCAGATTTGGATGATGAGGAGATGGCCATGATAACTCGCAAGTTCAAGAGGTTCTTCAAAAAATCCAAAGAAATTTCTAAGAAAAGGAACTTCAATAAGGCCAAGAATAATGATAGAGAGCAGTTTACTGGATGCTTTAAGTGTGGCAAATTCGACCACATTGTGAAAAATTTTCCGTTACTAAAGGAAGAACAGGAGCAGGAACAGGCTCGCAAACAGGGCCGAAGACGGTTTGGAAGCAGTTCTGCCAAACGCCTCTCAAAGGCCATGCTTGCTGCCTGGGGAGACACATCTGATGAAGATGAAGTTTCTGAAGGTGAAGAGGCTGTTGTGTCGCTTATGGCAATCGGTGAATCAGACACGGATGAGGAAGCATTGGATAGCCTAGTCGAGCTAAAAGGGAAGGTAAGTGTTCTCACTAAGGCAAAACTTGAGGCGTTGTTTCTTACTTTGATAGATGAATATGACTCCATGAATGCTGAAAATTGCATGTTACAAGATGCTTGTGCTGATTTAAAAAGGGACATAAGGAAACTTGAGCAAGAAAATGAATCCCTCAAAAATCACAAGTCCGTGGTCGATATTGAAAATCTTGTTTTGAATAAGGATTTAGATGATCTAAAGAAGTCCTTAAGCATGAAAGAGGAAGAAATCAGTGCTGCTTACTTCAAACTGGAAACTGAGTCCCTTAAGTTTAAAGAAAGACTGGAAGCGCTTTTGAATGAAAACAAGGATCTCATGGAAAAAGTGAACAAAGCTGATTCTGACCTGGCCAGAAACAGGCGCTGGAACAGGGCCTCACTGGCTCTAAATTAGCTGAACACACACTTTAACCGAAATAAAAAAGGGCTGGGTTTTGTTCCCAAGAAATCTGTATATCCAGTAAACCAAAAATATGTGAGCTTGCCTGAAAATATTATTTGTTATCATTGTGGTAAAATCGGACATTATCAAAGTATGTGTGCCTTAAGGAAGCGTGCCTTGGAAAGAAGCATGATCTATGTGAAACAAATTTGGGTTAGAAAGGATCAACTTGGCATGTCAAAAGGACTGGGGCCCAAATGGATTTGGGTCCCCAAAACTAACCTTTGATTTGTTTTGAAGGCTGAAGTGAGCAGGAACAAGCTACCGAACACCCCACCAAACAGCTCGGGGACCTACCCAGAAAACGAACGGTTGTGGTATATTGACAGTGGGTGTTCAAGACATATGACTGGTGAAAGATCAAATTTCCTCTCACTTACAGCCTCTGAAGGAGGGAGTGTGGCTTTTGGAAACGGCAAGTCTGGAACAATTGTCGGTATAGGTAAGATTGGTAAGTCTCTCTCCCATTCCATCGATAGTGTTTATCTTGTAGATGGCCTAAAACATAATTTGTTGAGTGTGTCCCAACTGTGTGATAAAGACAACCTAGTAGTTTTCTCTTCAAAACGTTGCTTGGTTGTTAATATGAACACAGGAGATGTTGTGCTAAGGGGGAAGCGTGATAAAAATGTTTATAAAGTGCATATCTCTTCGCTTTCCCAAAACAATCTAACTTGTTTGAGTGTGTTAAATGATGACATTATGTTGTGGCACAAGAGGCTAGGTCATGCGAGCCTTTCTCTCTTAAATAAATTGGTGTCTAAAGATCTAGTAGTCGGCCTACCTTCCATCAAATATGATGATGGCAAGGTATGTGACGCTTGTGCCATGGGAAAACAAGTTAGAAATTCTTTTAAAACAAAAAACTATGTGAGCACATCTCGACCTCTTGAAATGTTACACGTTGGTTTGTGTGGTCCTATGAGGACTAGGAGTAGATGAGGGAAGAGATATGTGCTTGTCATAGTTAATGACTACTCTCGTTTCACATGGACTTTATTTTTGTCTTCAAAAGATGAAACTTATGAATTGTTCATTAAGTTTCTCAAAAGGATTGAAAAGAGAGTTGGTCATTCACTCATGTGTTTAAGATCTGATCATGGTACCGAGTTTGAAAACTCGAGCTTTGTTGATTATTGTAATGCACATGGCATTGTTCATAACTTTTCAGCCCCAAGAACACCCCAACAGAACGGGGTGGTAGAACGTAAAAATAGAACTCTAGAAGACATGACTAGAACCATGCTTATTGCTAGTGGTCTTCCTAGAAACTTTTGGGCAGAAGCTTTGAACACTGCATGTTACATTATAAATAGGTGCATGATCAGACCCATTCTTAACAAAACTCCCTATGAACTTTTTAAAGGAAGAAAACCCAATATTATGCATTTAAGAGTATTTGGTTGTAAATGTTTTGTGCATAATAATGGGAAGGATGCCTTAGGGAAGTTTGATCCAAGAAGTGATGAGGCAATCTTCATTGGATATTCCTCACATAGTAAGGCATACAAAGTTTTCAATAAGCGAACCCTGTGTGTTGAGGAAAGTGTGCATGTGCTTTTTGATGAAACTAACTCTCTAGTTGAGAATAATGCACAGGAAGATGATTTCGAACTAGGGCTTGCTAAGAAAGATCTGCTGCCTAAATAGGGGCTGGACGGTAAGAATTCTGAGGACGGATCAGGGCCTGGAGCTGTTTCTGGAGAAGACAGGCAGGGTCTGAACCAAACAGGGGGAAGAAATGGTGACCCCCATCTGGTACAGAACCAGCCTAACTCTCCAAGAACAGGGTCCAGATCTGACTCAGTAACAAATCCCAGGACTGATTAAGCAACAGGCTTCCAAACAGGTGCAGGAACAAGTTCCAGAACAGTTCCTGAACCTGTTTCACCGATTGGTCAAGCAAGGGTAGAAAGTGAGTCCGTGGATCCTCGTACTCCACGACCATGGAAACATCAGAGTTCTCACCCCCTAGACCAAATATTAACTGACCTAAACACTGGGGTGTAAACCAGATCTAAATTGAGAAATTTTTGCGCTTTTTATGCATTTCTTTCTAACATTGAGCCAAAGAATATTAATGAAGCTCTTGCAGATTCAGATTGGGTCATAGCCATGCAGGAGGAGCTTCATCAATTTGAAAGAAATAAAGTATGGCACCTTGTACCAAGGCCAGAAGAAAGAACAATCATTGCCACCAAGTGGGTGTTTCGAAACAAGCTTGATGAGTCAGGAACAGTCACCAGGAACAAGGCCAGATTGGTGGTGCAAGGTTACAACCAGGAAGAAGGGATTGACTATGAAGAGACATTTGCACCGGTTGCAAGAATTGAAGCCATTCGTATCCTAGTAGCCTTTGCAGCTCACATGGAAATAAAGCTTTACCAAATGGATGTCAAAAGTGCTTTCCTTAATGGATACCTAAAAGAAGAGGTGTATGTTATGCAACCCCCTGGTTTTGAAAATAATGAATTTCCTAACCATGTTTTCAAACTTAACAAAGCACTTTATGGTTTAAAACAAGCTCCAAGAGCTTGGTATGAACGTTTGTCAACCTTTTTGTTAGAAAATGGTTTTAGAAGAGGCAAGGTAGATAATACCTTGTTTCTAAAATCCAAGGGGGAATATCTATTAATTGTCTAAGTATATGTCGATGACATTATATTTGGAGCAACCCATGATGATTTGTGAAATGAATTTTCTAAAATGATGAAGAGTGAGTTTGAAATGAGCATGATGGGTGAGCTTAATTTCTTCTTAGGCTTACAAATCAAGCAAACTTCAAACGGCACCATGATCCATCAACAAAAATATGTCAGGGAATTATTAAAACGTTTTGGTATGGATTCGGCCAAGCCAATTGCTACTCCCATTTCACCTTCAACCCGGTTGGTAATGGATGATGGGAGTCCCTCAGTTGAAGAGAGATCTTACAGAGGGATGATTGGGTCACTTCTTTACCTAACAGCCAGTAGACCTGACATTGTATTCAGTGTTGGGTTCTGTGCTCGTTTTCAGTCGAAGCCCAAAGAGACACATTTAAAGGCTGTTAAACGAATTTTTAGATATTTAAAACATACACCTGATCTAACCTTATGGTATCCTAAGGGTTGTAATTTTGACCTTATTGGTTATGCTGATGCGGATTATGCAGGCTTCTTGGTGGATAGAAAAAATACATTAGGTCAATTCAGTCAAATTCTGGTTATTGTCAATTCTAGTGCTGTAACTGGCACATGAGTCAAAAGCTGCTTGTTGACACTCGTTGAAGTCAAATGATACTGCACTTATTTTCCAAAGACACCAAACAGTTCACTTCAGGAACCGGCACCATGAACAGGTACGACCCTTGTTTGTCAAAACAAATGCATCCAGCAGTTATTTATGTTGAGCAACAATTCCTATGCATGGACACGTTTTTCTGGAAATGGGCAGCCGGTTATAACTTCCCTTAAGTCTCGGTTAGTGTGATTCTCCCTCTCTCCTCTTTACTTCTTGCGTTAATTCTTGCATCAAACCCTTTTCACCTAAGAACCATCAAACTCTCTTTCTCTCTCCTCTCAACCGAAAACCAAGAGGCTCTCAAACCGCCATGGCCAACTTCGCTAGCTTGCCTCTCTCACTTGTCGACAGTCGCCTGCCGGAGACCTTACTGTTGACGCACCGCCGCCTGGCGTCTACGCCGGCGACACCATCTCCTCTCCCCTCGACAGCCGATGAGCTCCTCCACTATTTGGGTATGAAATTCGAACCCTCACCTCCCCTGCCCTTAAAAGTTACGGGTTTTAACTTCCTCAAATCTATTAATTTGAGTAGCGTGGGGCTTGCATTAGAGGAAATTCCATTCCATTTTGGATGGAAATTGGTAGAATTTCGATCTTCTGGGGTCGAACCAAGGGTCGAATCAAGGTGGGGTGTTGAATCTGGGTGGGAAGACAAGATCTATGGGGTCGATATTGATATTGATGATTTTGACCTGACCGACCCCCGAACAGGGCTTGAACCTGATTTTGAACCCGAAACCGAACTTCCTAGTTTTGAGGGTTGTGAGCCGGCTTCCCCTCTCACTAAGACCACACCTCCCATTCCTCAACGCTCTCGCAAGAGACTCCTAAAAACCCCTGCAGGCCGAACAGATCTACCCTCTTCTGGTAATGTTCAATTCTTCGATTCTGACAAAACAGTCTTTCCCCCTGTGCCAGAAAAACGATTGCTAGAATCAAAAACCCACAAAAATCCCACCAAGCCGACCACCACAAAACGCACAAGAAAGTCCTCTCGAACAGCCTTCCAAACAAGGCCTCGATCCTCCCAACAGTCTTCCACCCCGATTGAAGTGGATGACACTTCATCTGAATCACCTGCCTCCAGTGAAGACTGGGACATGACTGAGGCTTCCAGTGTCCCCAAAGGCCCTGCTATTCCATCCCCATACCACACTCCTGCCACCAAACCAACCCTCAAAAGGAAAGGTGCCCCCAAACAGGGATCCACACCGGGCCCTGCTAGGGATGACACCACTGAACCACACTCAAAGAAGGCCAAACGATCACTTGCTCCTGCCTCAAAACTGAACAAATTTTTGCAACGAAGTGTGGTGAAAGGGAAGATAGTGAAGGTTGAATACTTCCAAGAACAGGGTTTGGACATGTTCTTGGAAAAACTACGCGCCCAGGGTTGGCTCGAATTGTTTGGGAATGCAAAAGTGGGATGTTCTGCTCCTGATTTAGCAGAATTTTACGCAAATTGCTCTGTCACCCAGGGTATGGTGACTTCGGTGGTTGGAGGGACACAGATTAGCTTTGATGCTGTTAGGCTTGGGGAAATTTTGGGGGTCCCAACTGTTGGGTGCACTGATTATGTCCGCGAGGACAAATCAGTGTTGGATCAAGCTCAGCTGCTTGATATGGCTTGGAGGTTGGGCCAACAGCCTGATTTGACAAGGCCCAAATCATTGCGAAAGGGTGATATGACCCCCATTCATCAACTTCTCTTTTGGTTCGTCATAAAAAACATTATTCCCCGTGGCCAAGGAAGAAACTTGGCCGATGCCATGGATCAGCACCTCGTGGATCTGTTGGCTAGGGGTGAGCCGATTAATCTCCCTGCCATCATGATCAAGCACATTCATCGCATTGCCACCTCCACCCGAGATCACGACTTGGGTTACGGGTTTTTCCTCACCCAGGTGCTGGAACAGTTTGGGGTGCCACTGCAGAGAAGGATTGGGGCCCAGATGGTTGACCTGATTGGGAGTACTACTCTGCTGGGCTGTGGCTTCAAGTCTGGACCAGGTGGGACAGTAGTTCCTGAACAGGGGTCTCAAACACCCTTTACTCCTGTCCCTGGGACTTCCTCCAGCGCACCTCCAGTGGACCTTCTTCAGGAGTTGACCAGACAGAAGGCTGAGATCGCACAACTCAAGACCGCTCTAGATGAGGAGAGGGCCTTGAATGCGAAGCGCCATGGGGAAATCCTATCTCTCTTCTCCACTTTGACAGCCAAACTATCCAATCTTCCTCCCTAAACACCCTATCCCCCTGTTCTGGCACCTGTTCCTTATTTTGCTCTGATACTTTGCATCCTTCTATTTTGTGTTCATCTGTTTCTACACATCGCTGCTGCTGGTTTGTCATTTGTTTTTACTAACCTGGGTTAATTCCGATTCTTGGTTTGGCTTGCTATATTGCTTGGCTATGCTTGTTTTCTGTTTGGATGTTGTTTGTGCGTGACTTGGATGGCCAGTCTCATTGTGTACTGTATACTTGAGTGTATCGCAGGTGGTGATGGTAACCTACCTTGACTGGTTGTTTGTACCCTACTTTTGCTGATGCCAAAAGGGGGAAGTTATGCATGACCATAGGCGTGGGAAGTAATCTAGACTCAAATCGTCTTTCTTTTTCAAATTTCTCTTTCTTGGCTTTATTGTCTCTCTCTTGGTTAATATGGTTGGTCAATATGGTCATTTAGTTTGTCATCATCAAAAAGGGGGAATTTGTTGAACCCTTCCTTATAATATGTAAGGAGTTTTGATGATAACAAACATAAATGACAACGTAATGCACATACTTGAGTGTTGCACAAAACAGGCCTCCAAACAGGTTGGTGATCAGGTCCCCAGAGCAGCAAATGAAATGAAAAGTCAAAGCACAAGAAAAGGTGTCCAAACAGGGTGATGCAAGTGATTGGAGCAGCGGAACATCTTTGCAATTGAGTCAACAAGAATCTTTTGGGTAGTATTGATTTTTTATTCTTAGATTCTTGTTAATGTGCCAACTAGGAAATCTTTGATTTAACACTCACTTTGTCAAGGTTTTAAAGACCCCAACACTATCTTAGAACAGGTCTGCAAACAGGGTGTCCAGACTGTTTGGTGTTGCGCAGGTAAAAACGTTTTCCAAATTTTTCTTTCAAATTTTGAATCAGTATTTTCAGGGGTTTTGTTAAAACTGATTTTCAGCTAGCCGTTAGTCAACTAAGCTATTTTTAGCTTGGGTATTGACTAAACTAGATTTTCTTTACTTGTTTTTCAATTGAAATAACCATTCTTTATTTTTAGTAAATGGTTAAATGGAGCAGCAAGTTGATTGAGAGAGAAAATTGTGGCTGACCTAAAAGTCATGCCCCACTAGCCGTTAGTTGCTGAGAATATGCCCAAAGATTCTCCTCCATTTTCTCCACTAAAATCTTTCATTTTATCTATTTATTCAAAACGTGGACAAGGAGCTACACACCGGTTTTTGAAGAGAAAATTTTCAGAATTAAGTGTGGCTATTTTTTGAGAAAACCGAGCCTAGTGAGCAAAAAGATCAAGCTTTCCAAAATTGGCACAATAGGGAATATTGTATCTCACATTAGCTTACTCAGAAGCAATTCAAGTGAGGGTTTCTTTTCTTCATTCATTTTGAGAATGATTGAGTGTGTTTGAGTCAAGGGTGACTCAGACGTGGGGTGACAAAGTCTTGGGAAGACAAGTCACGGTGTGTTGCAAGTGTAACAGCAAGGTTGCTTTGTAACGATTTTCAGCCCATATAGTGAAATTGCGCGAAAATCCTACAAGGTAGGTCATGGTTTTTTACCTCAGATGGGCTAGAGGTTTTCCACGGAAAAATACTGTGTCGATTCTATCTATTTTTAGTGATTACTTGCTGCACAGTGCTTCGTATACAGTTCCAAACACCCTCTCCAAACAGTTCCTGAGCCTGTTCGGTGAAAAATTTCAAAAATCTGTCACAACCCAATTCACCCCCCCCCCCCCCTCTTGTGTTCTGTGCTCTCAAATCTAACAGTTGGTGATGTTCATTCTGCAAGAAAGTCATTCAAATTTGAAAATTTGTGGCTTGAGGTGGAAAGTTTTTCCAACCTCGTAGAGACTTGGTTGATGAGCTTAATGTTTATGCATTTAGATGTTTTTGGGCACGTAGAGTGTAAGGCGGCAACTTTGGTAGAGAAGGTCAAGCTCAGTGATGCTAAAGAGCAAAATTACCATTACTCATACTGAAAGAGTTAATAGACTTCAGGTGAAGAAACGGCTTTCCTTGGTTGTAATTAGATGGAAATCTTTTGGAGGCAATGAGTCAAACAATATTGGATGAAGTATGTTCATAGCAGCACCAACTTTTTTCATAGAGTGACAAATGGCAGAAGGAAATGCAATGTCAATCACAAAATTAACCTGCACAGTCAGGTTACTAATGACGTTTATGATCAACATTCTGTTATGAAAGGTGCCATTTTCCACTCCTACGAGAGCCTCCATCATGAAAATAGTCCTTTTAGGCCTTTCCTTGATTGGTTTCTTACAATTCAATTAGTATTGATGATGCCTTCGATCTTGAAATGGGCTGCCCAGAGAAGGTGTGGAATGTTATTCGGTACTTAGGGAAAGAGAAAACTCCGGAGCCTGATGGCTCTAATATTTCTTTTTTTAAAACATTGTTGGGATATTGTTGAAGGGAACACTATGGGCTTCTCTGTTTATTTCAATGAGAGATATGCTTTTGAGAAATTCTTGAATGCCACTTTCATAAGCTTACTTTCTAAAACGGTTCGGCTAATGAGTAATGACCCTAAGAAGTTTACGCGTATTTGTCGGGAGTGTTCACAAAATTTTAACTAAAGTCCTTGCTTCAAGGTTGAGGAAAATCATTGGAACAATTGTTAAAACAAATTAGCATGCTTTCATTCACAGCCGCCAAGTTTTGGATGCAGAATTAATAGCTAAAGAGTAAAGCTCATGAGTGCATCGACTGCTTTCTCAAATCTAATAGATAATTTGTTCTTTGAGATTCTTTGCAAGCTTAATATTGAAAAAGCTTATGACCATGTCTCTTGGGACTTTCTCATGGTCACTTTTGACAAAATGGCCTCTCTCAGTATGAGAAGGCAATGGATTTACTATCGTATGAGAAGGAGATGGATTTACCATTGTATCTCAACGTCTGCTTCTTCGTGCTACACAACGGTGAAGCATTTTTCTCTAGATCTAGCGGACTTCGCCAAGGTGACCCATTATCCCGTCCCCTTTTTATTTCGTCTACTGATGGAGACCCTAGTGAACAAAGCTATTGAAGTTAGCATCTTGGAGGGTTTTCTTATCTCTACCTATCAGTCTCAAGTCAAAGTACATCGATTTCCCACTTACTTTTTGGTGATGATACTTTCTTTTGGGGGCGGGGGGGAGGGTATGAGGAGAGCAATTTGAGTTTTTTGTGACATATTTAGCTATCATTTGAGGCCATGTATGGGCTTTGAGTTAACTTATTGAAGAGTGTACTCATACCTCACCTTGCATAGTCCTTTGGCTATGGGGTTAGGTATCTACCATCTTCTTCTCTTGGTCTTGTGCTTGGAGCTCCTTTTAAATGTAGAGTTGTGTGGCAACCAATTGCGGAAAGGTTCCATAGGAGACTAGCCGAGAACAATAGTTTTCATTGGCTCAATTGGGATGAGGTTTGTTATCCTAAACACAAGGTAGCCTTGGCCGTAGGCATCTCTGGGAAATGAATGAAGCTCTCAAGGCCAAGTGGTTTTGAAAGTTGGCTAACGAAGAGAGTGCTTTGTGGAAATAGGTGACGAAAATGATGTACGGGGTCGACAGTTTAGGTTGGTGGAATAAGGAGACTTTCTATTCTCATCGAGTTGGCCTGTTCTCCTGTACATTTTTTAAGGTCAAAAATGGGCCAAAAGTTTTGATTTTGTGACACCTAAAAGTTGTATTCATATGTAATTCTGATTTCAAGTGCATCAAAAATAGATGAAAGTCGCAGTGGTTCTTGAGTTAGCATGTCGCATTTGAGGCAATAAAAACTGCCTCCAGAATTACTCAGCCCTGTCTTGCATTCACATGACCTATAATAATATCATGACTTCTTTGTTGCTACAAAATCTGTTATTCTAGCAGTGCAAAAGAAAGTATGTTCCTGAATAACATGCCCAATTATCAAGTTTAGTTTTTATTTTTGTTTTTGAAATCATTATACTTTTCAAGTCGTATTAAAATATGAAGTAGAATTTATTTAGTTATCCCATTATAGTCTGTTTCAACAAATTCAAGCAAATAAATAATATTTCAATGTTTATTTTGCATCTTGACAACACTTATGCCGGTGAAAGCATCATCCAAAGTAGCAATCTTCATATACACCTTGTTTTTCCTACAATATATGTATTTGTTTTATTTCTGGTCAAAAATTAAATTATAAAATATACGCTTCAAGGTATGGTCATATACAATTCTCACCTAAATTGCTCCATATATTCTTCGACTTCTGGAATGTTGGGATTGATATAAATTCTTGTTGAAGGAGATGTTGATACAGAAGAGTGTTCTATATAGAAGGAGATGGATTTACTATTATATCTCAACGTCTGCTTCTCCGTGCTACACAATAGTGAAGCATTTTTCTCTAGATCTAGCGAACTCCATTACCCCCTCCCCTTTTTATTTCGTCTACTCATGGAGATCGTGCTGAACAAAGCTATTGAAGTTTGCATCTTGGAGGGTTTTCTTATCTCTAACTATCTGCTTCAAGTCAAAGTACGTCGATTTACCACTTACTTGTTGGTGAAGATACTTTTGCCGGGGGGGGGGGTATGAGGAGAGCAATTTGGGTTTTTTGAGATGTATTTAGCTATCATTTGAGGCCATGTATGGGGTTAGAGTGAACTTATTGAAGGGTTTACTCATACATCACCTTGCATGGTCCTTTTGTTATGGCGTTAGGTATCTACCATCTTCCTCTCTTGGCCTTGTGCTTGGAGCTCCTTTTAAATGTAAAGTTCTATGGCAACCAATTGCGGAAGGTTCCATAAGACACTAGCTGAGAACAATAGTTTTCATTAGCTCAATTGGGATGAGGTTTGCTATCCTAAACAGAAGGGTGGCCTTGGACTTAGGCATCTCTCGTAAATTAATGAAGCTCTCAATGCCAAGTGGTTTTGAAAGTTGGCTAAAGAAAAGAGTGCTTTGTGGAAAAAGGAGACGGAAATGATGTACGGGGTCGACAGTTTGAGTTGGTGGAATAAGGAGACTTTCTATGCTCATCGAGTTGGCCTGTTCTCCTGCACATTTTTAAGGTCAAAAACGCATCAAAAATTTTAATTTTGGCGCACCTAAAAGTTGTATTCATATGTAATTCTGATTTCGGGTGCATTAAACATAGATGGTAGTGGCTGTGGTTTTTGAGTTGGCATGTTGCATTTGAGACAATCAAAACCGTCTCCAGAATTACTAAACCCTCTTTTCCATTCACATGACATGTAATAATATGATGACTTTTTCGTTGCTACAATTAATCCACTATTTTAGCAGCGCAATAAAAAGTATGTTCCTCAATAACATGTCCAATTATTAAGTTTAGTTTCTTTAAAATCATTATACTTTTCAAGTCGTATAGAAATATAAATTATAATTTGTTTACTTACCACATTGTAGTATGTTTCAACAAATTCAAGCAAATAAGTAATATTTCTATGTTTATTTTGCATCTTGACAACACTTATACCGGTGAAAGTATCATCCAAAGTAGCAATCTTCATATCCTCCTTGTTTTTCCTACAATATACGGATTTGCTTTATTTTTGGTCAAAAATCAAATTACAAAATATACGTTTCAAGGTGTGGTTATATATAATTCTCACCTAAATTGCTGCATATGACTTCTGGAATGTTAGGATTGATATAAATTATTGTCAAAGGAGATGTAGATATAGAAGGGTGTTCTATATAGGAGGAGATGGATTTACAATTATATCTCAACGTCTACTTCTCCATGCTACACAACAGTGAAGCATTTTTCTCTAGATGTAGCGGACATCGCCAAGGTGACCCATTACCCCCTCACTTTTTATTTCATCTACTCATGGAGACCCTGGTGAACAAAGCTATTGAAGTTAGCATCTTGGAG
>JACYFF010031959.1:84959933-85005233 GCA_017589665.1 Selenicereus undatus
GATGTTATACTTTAGATTCATCAAATTGTTTAAATTTTGAATTAAAAAATTATAAATTCAAGCACAACTACACTGTGACATCTTGCACATGCTTTTAATAGAGGATCCACCATAAACGTGACACAAAATGTTTGTTGATATTATGATAAGCATTTAATTAGTATGGATATTACTAATATGGTGAGTTTTTAAATGTCGATAAGTAGTTATTTAGTGAATAACTAAGTGTTTCCAATAAAAACTATGGTTATTGATGTTATGCGCATTGTCAAATGCTGATAATCATTTCTTTTGATAACTATCTTATTCCTTTTTTCCCCAATAACTTGTTACGAAACATATAGCAAACAAAATAAGCATTGGCTTGGTAAAAGGTGAGCATTTGTTTAAGAATAATGTTATTTTGACCCCCTAAACTTGTTGAATTATCAATTATACCCATCACCTTTGCATAACAACATTACAAACTTCCCAAATTACAAAAATGCCCTCCATGTTTGTAAATTTTTTACCCTTACCTTGTCTTCTCTACCCCTTTGAATTTTAATTAAGCTCTGACCCGACTCTTTTAATCTTCAATTTGATCGATGTGATCAGTAGTCACAGCAGTCGTGACATTGCCCCAAGGTTGTTATGGCCCAGCAAGCTCCTTAGTACTATCTGTGTTGTTGTTTGAACATTACAAGATAAGTTTTTCTGTTATTTTCTTCTTTTCAATTGCCCAATATCCGGTTATGTTCGGGAGAGAAAATTAATGTCTTTATTGTTTAAGGTATTAATTAGTCTACTCAAACTATGTTTTTGCCATGTCATTAACTAATCAAATCAATCTCAAGAGCATCAAGGGCATTTTTGTAATTTAAAGTGTTTGTAATACTATTATGTGCACAATGGTGGAAGGTGGCAAATGATAATTCAAAATATTTAAGGTAACAATCAATATTTACCAAAACCTTAAGGGGGTAAATGACAGTAATTCATTTGTTTAGTCTGTTGCTAGACATTTTTTTAGCATGGAGATGAAAAATATAGTAGGTCTATGGACATTGATTTGCATCTATTTGAGTTCGTAGATAGGCATTTGAATAGCTAAGTATTCGAGATAAACACTTTGGTTATTAATATTACACGGATTTCAAATGTTCATAAGCATTTACTTTGATACATGTCTTATTCCTTTTTACATCTAATAAACTTGTTACAAAATCAGTAGCACGCGAGACAAACACATGTTTAGTATGTCAATAAGCTTCTTTTTTTTTTTGGTATAGACATATATGAGCAATAAAGTTGGTCTATACGCATTGCTACACATTCATTTCCATTTGTAGATAAGCATTTAAATAGCTAAATATATGAGATAAACACCTTGGTTACCATGTTATGTTGATTTCCAAATGTTTATAAGCATTTATTTGGATAAGAGTCTTATTGCTTTTTTCTCCCTGGTAAATTTCGTATAAAACTAGTCACACACAACATAAACATTTGCTTGGTATTTGATAAATATTTGTTTAGCATGACAATGACCACTTTTCGCTATAGAGATGAGCAATATAGTAGCTATATACATTTTAGTTTGTTGTGAAGCATTTAAATCACTACGTATTTGAGATAAAGAACTTATTTATTAATTTTATGTGGATTTTAAAATTTTGATAAGCATTTATTTGCAGAAGTGTTCTATTCCTTTCTTTTCCCCTAATATACGTGGTATAAAGTCAGTAGCAAGTAAGATAAGCATTTATTTAGTATCTGATTAATATTTATTTAGTAAGTCGATAAGAACTTTTAAATACAGAGATGAGCAATATAGTAGGTCTGTAGACATTAGTATGCATCTATTTTAGTTTGTATATGAGAATTTGAATAGCTTAGGATTTCAGATAAACACTTCAGTTATATGGATTTTTAAATCTTGATATGCATTATTTTATAGGTCTCTTACTCCTTTTCTTTTCCCCTAATATATCTGATATAAAACTAGTAGCAAGTAAGATAAGTATTTAATTTGCTTGGTATGTCGATAAGCATCTTTTAGTCGAAAGATGAGTGATATAGTAGGTATATGGATGTGGACACACATCTATTTTAGTTTGTAGATACTCATTTGATAATTGAGTATTTAAGGTAATAAAAATTTAAACTATTAATGTTATGTGGATTTTAAAAATATTTATAAGCATATATTTGGATAACTGGCTTATTCCTTGTTTTTCTCTAATAAACCTAGTCTGAAACCAATAGCAAGCAAAATAAGCATTTGTTTACTATTAGAAAAGCACCAGTATAGACCTGTGCGATGCACGACTACCTTTTAAATTAAATTTTAATTTAAAAACTATAGAGTATTCATTTTACAAAAATCTTTTGTCTCATAAATATTTTATGAATATTAAGATAAAACTTTGTCTGATTACTTGATCATATAACTAGCTAAATTGGTTTTTTCAATGAATGGAAACTTTTATTATTGACTCAAATTCCTAATTTATTTGAGGTTCCTACTAGACAGTAATGCAATGATTCAAGTCCTTCCATAAGTGTTAACTCCCAAAATCACTAATTTAGTGCTCATCATGTTAAACATGCTCTACAATTAGTTCCTCCAAAAAGAAAAGATAAAATGGAGCTCAAAAGTCGGAATGAATCCATCAATATACCCACCTCCAGGTTGAAATACCCTCTAACTAAAATTAAATTTTCTGAAGTCAACTGCCCCCTTCTAAATTAATACACTGCATTACTATCCCTCCTTTCAAAATCTTTGACTTCACAAATCAATCACCCTTCTCCAAAATTCCATTATGGTGACTATCCTATTTGTCATTCTTACACCTTAAAAAATAAAAAGAAATAAAAAAAATCAAAACCTTGATAACATACAACCAAAAAAAAAATGCTAATAGTAACAAAAATCCAGTAGGCACAAAACTGAAATTAATAAACGAACTGAAATAGAAGCAATCACACCATCATACAATGCTGGTAAATTCAATCCCAGGAAGTGAAAGCAAAAGAAAAAGAAGGAGATGTTCATATGTTCTTCTAGTCTTTGCACACCTCCATTGCTTTATGAGTATTGTTTGTATTTTCTTGTTTTCCTTACACCTATGTATCACACAAATCCCAAACAAATTAGCCAAAAGATTTTGAAAAATTCATCTAGTAAATAATTAAAGGGCGACTATCAAAAAAATTAGGAAAGAAGGAATACGAAGAAGTGATTTCTAAAGTAAATTAAAGAAATCAATTTCCACAGAGAGAGAGAGAGAGAGAGAGAGAGAGAGAGAGAGAGAGTGCACGCGCACGCACGCGCGCACTTTAATTTGATGAGAGAAAGGAACATGCCCAAAATCAATAGCCGAAAATAAGTCCGACATTCACATATCACTTATAATCGAAAAATATAGGAAGTGGGTAGTTAACTCCCCTAGTTTTGTTTTTAAAAATAAATAAAAATAAAGCAGTATTTTGCTTGGAGATAGACGACAGTTACAAACTATTTTTTTAAAACTTTAAAATCAAGGGTTTAGATTTAATGAGTTGATAATATTTGTTACTAAGATTACACCAAGTACCGCAAATCACTCTCGAGTTAGTATTTTAGGTTTTCCAAATGTTTTTATTAATATAGTGTAGATAGATCGACAGATTAGATACAAAATCGAAGGCTTAGATTTAATAGATGACTAATTTTTATGGCTGAGATTACATTTAATCCTACAAATCACTCCTGTTGTAGCTAGCATTTTTGGATTTTCCAAATATTATCACTTTTTTTAACTACTTGGACTTTTTTAGATAATAGAATTATCAAATATCATTTTATTCCTTTGTCAAATATAACCGAAATTATGAGTGATTTTTTTAAAAAATAAAAATTGTAAATGGGTAGTTTACTTAGATAAGGTGGTTTTTTCAAACTAAAATCTACAGTTTAGATTTAATAAATAAATATAATTTTTTAATTTTTATGGTTGAGATTATATCAAATCCTACAAATCACTCCCGTTGTAGCTAGCATTTTAGGTTTTTCTAAATATTATCATTTTTTTAACTACTTGGATTTTTTTTCAAATAATGTAATTATTATGTATCCTTTATCAAATATAACCAAAATTATGAGGTATTTTTTAAAAAAATAAAAATTATAAATTAGTATTTTACTTAGATAAGGTGGTTTTTTAAAACTAAAATCTACGGTTTAGATTTATGAATAAATAGAATTGCCTAATTTTTTCTTTTTCTAGATATCATCTATCTTTTATCATGTATATCCAAAATTATGGAGGATTTTTTAAATTAAAAAAAGTGATATCTTAACTTTAAAATCAATGGCTTATATTTAATGCATAAATAAAATAATTTTTATGGTTAAGATTACACCAATTCCCTCAAAGCACTCTCGTCACACCATTCTAGGGTTTTGTAAAGATTGCTATTATAATAGTATAGATTTGTCTGATACGTCGATTATCATTTTGTAAAAAAGAAAGAAACATGTAATGTGCTTATAAAGGTTGATATGCATCTATTTTATTTTGTAGATAATTATTTGAATAGCTAAGTATTTCAGATAAGAACTTTGGTTATTAATGTTTTGTAGATTTTCAAAGAGTTCTAAACCCCTTGGGACACCAAGTCACACCTTTTTTCCATGTTGGCGTTAAACTATTTTTCTTTTCCATAGTAGCACCATATTTTTTTTTTTTTTCAATTTGGGTTTAAAGTGGCATTACATAAACTAATTACATGTGTAGCCAATGATACTTGATTTTTGTTCTATTTTTTGGGTTGTGCAAGACTTGTTTTAATGTACACAACTTTCGTTGCCTACCGTATAAATAATATGAAAAACATATTTTCATTTTCACATCAATTCTTTACTATGAATCAGAGAGTGAGAAGTATAAAGAGAATGAACGAATATGGATTTTATTAATAGTTTTTTTCTTTTCTATTCAGCAATTTAATATTTTCAATCCCAAAAATTCAAAATTGAGTATAACTAGCTACACAAGTAATTAGGTCATGTAGTCCCACTATGAACCCAAATCAAAAAAACAAAAAAAACATAGGGCTATTATGAAGAGAAAAGAGACTTATGGCTCATGTGGTTATATGTAATCAAAGTGATAATGCGATCAAAATGATAATGATAATTCTATTACTATGTTTGATTACTATTAAGGGACGTAATTAAGATTGAATTACAATCACATTTACCTCAATCTATGCAAATACAATTACTTGATTTTTCTTAAACTATTGTGATTACATACCTTAGAATCAAAATCCACCTAGCCATAAACTATTATATTTAGGGACTTCTCTCTCTTCTCTTCATTATCTCTCCTCTGCTTCCCATCTATTAGTACTACACCACCATGTTTTTAAAGGTTTGAGGCCTCACTCACCGCCCTCTCTATCCTCCATGTTAGATAAAGTTTAACCCAAACCATGATCATATTATATATTGTAATTGCATTTTTGTACATTATAGACAACTCTCTCTCTCTCTCTCTCTCTCTCTCTCTCTCTCTCTCTCGCATCATTGTCATCATCATCATTATCATCATCATCATCATCATCATCTCTATGTACTTACTAAACTTAAATAATATTATATTATTGTAACTTGAACAATATTATATTATTGTAATTTAGAGGAAATAGAGTGAAGTATCATGTAAAACATCATAATGCTATGATGATCAAATATTGGATGATAATTATCAACCAAATTAAAAGTTGGCAAAATAAAAAAGATTGTAAATACTTCACGCTACATATAAAATAAAGTATTGTTTATAAATAGATTCATTCCATTACAATTGTAAAGACTTTGTAACCAAGCATTGCAATGTAATTACTATCTCATTCTATTACACTGACAATTACATTACATGGCTGATTTCATTACGTAGTGATTACATTACTTTCAATCAAATGCCACATTAGTGCTACTGTGAAAAAAATAACTTAGTGTCACAAGAGGGAAGAGCTCATTTGCAAATGTTGATAAGCGTTTATTTGGATGAGTGTGTTATTCGTTTCCTTTCCTTGATAAACCTGGTATAAAACTAATAGTAAGCAAGATAAGAATTTGCTTGGTTGATAAGTATTTTTTAATATAGAGAGGAGCGATACTGTAGGTCAATAAACGTTGATACGCGTATATTTTAGCGATTTTTGGGTGTTGACTATAGTAGCTACTAATGAGAATTACATCTAATTGGGTTAAAAATAGCTTTTCTAATTAAGTTGTTAGGAAAAATTAGTGACAACTATATTATCGTGATTTCTCTATTTGAATATATGACGGTGAAAGTAAACTAAAAGTCATCTAATTTTCTACCAAAAAAATGTCATCTAATTTATTGTAATAAAGTTAATGGTATAATTAATTTATACCAATTGGATAAAGTTTGGAATATATGTTTTGACTATCTTTTGATCTCTACGTAATGTACATTGGAATAGTTATGTAATAATCCAATGCTATCATATAATAGAGTGCTAAGATAGTTCTATTTTTCTTTTTTTGCTTATTTTATTGGTAATATATGATACAGTTTTGAATCTTAGCCATCTTTTGCTTGGACTTCAATTTTATATTATTGATATTAATATATTCTTTATAATTTTTTGGATAAGGAAAAGTGAAAAAAAATACTTGTGTATTGATGATTAAAACGTAAATATGAATCTTAATTTTTCTAAGGTAGGCATTTATTTTGTAATAAATTGTTCAGGTTTGGAATTACTATATCTAAATCTCCCATAGTTCACCGTGTAGGTGTGTGCCTCCCTTAGGCACTTGTGTTTTGATATATTTATTGATTAGTTTACACATACATGTACAAAAAATTTTATTATTGCCAACAAAAGTATATTAAAAGTATATTGATACATTTTGATTGGTTCATTTTAACTTTATCATCAAGGCACTTATTTCTATGATGCTATTTCCCATCTAATTATGCCACACTATGTTTGTAAAAATTCAGGATCCATTTTTTTAATTTATTTAGAATGGTTGGCATGTGAAATGTCCAAGTGACGAGATAAGCATTTTCTTGATTTTCATTCAAGCATGTCTATAGTGTGTTGATAAGCATTTTCTAGGACAAAGATGTTGTGTAGACGATGACAACATATTTTGGTGTATGTATAGGTATTTTGCTTATTTAGAGAGAGATATTTTGAATTGTGTTTGAGTTACTTATACGATGTCAGATGAGCATGCATATTAACATTTTGTAGTTAATATATAATAAAATGGAATGAAATAAAATAACAAATGAACTAGTTCATATGAACATTTAGTCATTTACAAAGTATAATTGATTATATAAAATACTAAAGTAGTTTATAATAACAACTGAGAAAAGAAGAAAACTCAGAATGTAAAAGGAGAAGCCCATAAGAATTATATAAAAAAATCATAATAAAATGATAAACTATACACAGCTGAACAAAAGGAACTAAAAAAGAAACCAAACGTTTTATTTTAAAAAAATTGAAATGAAGCCCAGAAAGTTTTAGGAAAAAATCATAATATTTTTTTAAATAGTTGAATAAAAGGAAATAAAAAAGCAACCAAAAAATTAAATTTGTAGTTGAACAAAAGAAAATTAAAACGAAACTAATCTTTATATAATAAATGTAAAGATGTATAAGATGTTGAGAAAGCTTCCCTCCTCTAATTCTAAAATTTCAAGCATTATATTGTACTGAGTACATTAGGTCTCAGGTTCGATTCTTCCTCCTTTTATTGTATTGTACTGCCTTCGTGGCTCATTTAAATCCAAAAAAAAAAAAACATAAATCTTATCCTTTAGATGACTTTTAGTGTTTTAGGGAGGAAAAAAATCTAATTCCATAGTTGCCTCAATGTCACAACTCCCATAACCCTCTTTCTTCAGTTTAACCGTTGTTGCACTACGCATAACTATTTTTTATCTCATCAACTTCCATAGGCCAATACGTCATGTAGTTAAATTTTTTTAAAAAAATATAAAAGATCACTCAATAAATTATATATAAAGTTGAAAATGTTAATATTTTTAGAAATAAAAATTGTTTGCAGACAAAATTATAAAAACAAACCATATTCAACATTGAAAACATCAACATTTTATGCATATATTAGAAAGACGACAATGAAGTTCATTCCTAAAAAAAATACATAACTATATTTAAATTATTTTGTGGAGGATAGAAAACCTTAGCTACATTTATAAGTTATATCTATGAATCCTAAAAATAAAAAGTAAAATAATTTATAAGTAGTGTATATAGTAAAAATTAGAAGATACGTTTTACTTGTTCGGAATTCACTGCTATATTCTAAATGATGACTTTAATTAGTTTTAATACTTAAATACTAAGATTAATTATTTATAATACAAGATATGACTTAATTTTATTATTCAACTCATAATTCCTTTTTTTTTTTACAATAACATAGGATTGTTTTCCTATAAAAAAAAAACAAGAAAAGGAGATAATTAATTTTAAATATTTTATTTCTAGAGGAGAGAAAATAATAGCTATGTATAGTACTTATTCTGTGAATTTTTATAATAAAAATAACTAAAATATATTACATGAAGATTACCTAATAATTTATACAATTGTATTATTAATTAATAGAGTTGCATTACACAGAGAGGAAATGCTCTTGAAACTTTTAACATTAGAATTTTAGAAATTTCAATGCATAAATTTTGGTCCCCAGTGTTGCGAAAGATCAATAGCTCAAACTCTTATCTTATATTTTAGCCCGTGTAAGTATTAAACTACATGTCAGTATGAGCAGTTTAAAATCTCGATAAACATATGAATATTAAATCAAAGAGCACATTAAACCCTAAACACAAAACAATAGTCTTAAACCCACAAGCTAAAAATCTTCAAACCAACCATAAACCTTAAAACCCTTGAGGCCCACACCCTAACATAGCTTTGCATACGGTCATATTTGTAAAAAAAATAAATATAGGACCATATTGATGATAGTCTTTTTGACTTTCTCGAGTTTTAAAAATAAGATATAAAAAAATAGTTTCACATTTTAAGAAGATAAGTGTTAAATTTATAATAAAATCTTTAATGTTTTACTCTTTTTGGGTATTAGTTAATGCGCATTGTTTCGTTTTAATTTTACTCATTCTTAATATTTTGCTTTATGTATATATTTAATTACCTATCTTGTGTTTTTATTGTGTAATTTTATCATATTATCATTGCTACACATTATGTATTTTTTGAAATTTGCAACATCTATATTCAAATTCATACCTAATATCCTCCTGATATACTTTTGTGGGATTGAATATATTAATTTTTCTATTGAAATAGAAGATTATAATAAGAACAAATTTTTACTATTTACATTGTGAACTAAAATTAATTATTTTGACTATTAAATTATTTCTTTTTCATTTTGGAACTAATTATAACTATGTTACATTTTAAAATTTAAATGGCCCGTGTAAGAGCGCGGGTACAAACTAGTATACTAAAAAGGAGAAAAGAAGAATGAGTATAGGAATTAAACCCATAATAGCAAGCAACCATACCTGATGTATCATATCCTGGGTCAACACTTCTAATACATGAGAGATTCACAAGCTTTTCTTTTCTTTTTTTTTTGCGGGCTGCTTGCTTGGATTTCTGTATGGTTGCGGTGGCATAGGCTTGCTACGTAGGCTTAGTTTGGTATATTGCTTTGTTGCTAGGTATATGATGCTATATAGGGTTGACTTTTCTAATCATCTTTATTGATTTTTTCTAATCATCTGTAAGAAAGTCAAATTACTTTAAAATACTGTTAATGGCAACAAGGCTTTCAAGCCTTTCTTCGTTTTTCTCTCTCTCACATTTGTCCCACACGGAACTTTTGGAGCATATTTTGAGATGTTTATATATCCCACTTTTTTTACTTTTGTTGAATAACTCAAGACTATGATTTATGGAGTTGAGGGTGTCTTGGGCAACCACACGCACCTGCCGCCACCGCCCGCCCGCCCGTTGGGTCCGGGTTGTAGGCCTATCTTGTTTTTTTAGAAGAAATCTGTTTAATATTTTTTCGTAACAGATTATGTTGGTCTTCTGTAAATCACACCCTCCTTACTATGGTCTTCCTGATTTTCCTCCTCTGCCTTGAATGCTGCTTGATTCTTGCCTGGTCTTCTGCCCTTTTCTACGCCATATTAACGGCTCTTCAACAGCTATATTTTTTCCCTATAAATAAAGGGCTTGGCAGCACAACTTCATCATCAGTTCATACACTTTTCTCCTTCCCTCTCATTCTCTGAGTTTTTTTGAGCATTCTTAATGCATACTCCAAGCTCTTGGGCGCGAAGTGCACGTGTCCAAGGGTACTGAGTTAACCTTGAGGAGCGACTGACTGTAGTGATTTCCACCGTAGTTGAGATGTAATCGCTTTCAAGGCAGTGGTTTATCCATGACTTAGTTTTTTCTGTTGTTTTCCAACCATTGTTCATATTAATTTTTTTTTCTAACAATTTGAAAGCGATTAGTTTAACAATGGCTGCACCCTTCCATAAAAATCTCGCAGAACTCTACAAAATTGAAGCCCTGGATGGAACCAACTACAAATGTTGCTCCCAGAAACTACTTCTATACTTCGAACAACTTGAGATTGATTATGTTCTCACTTTCTGAACATCTTGATGAAGGCAACACTTCTCACAACACCGATGATGAGAAGTCTCCTTTTACTCCTACTGCCCCAAAGAAGCCTGTTATTCCACTTGATGAGGCTGCTAAGAAGAAACTGGAAAAGGATAATAAACTGGCTCGTAGCTACTTACTAAACAATATGTCGAATCCACTGTTTTACCTATTTGTGAACTTCAAATCTGCGAAGATCATATAGACCAAACTAAAGGCGAAATATGGTTCAGATGATGTCGGAAAGAAGAAGTACGTCCTTGGCAAGTGGCTGCAGTTTCAGATTGTTGATGACAAACCGATTATGGAACAAGTTCATACCTACGAGAACCTATGTGCTAAGGTGCTGAATGAAGGTATGAAGATGTGCAGGATTTTACTAGCAAATATCCTGATTGAGAAATTTTGGCCATCCTGAAGCGACTATAGAAATCATCTAAAGCATAAAAATAAGGATCTAACTTTGCAAGAACTGATCAGTCATATGAGGACTGAAGAGGCGAATCGGCTGAAAGATAATATGGCTTTCCTTTCTTTGAATTCATCTAAAGCTATCCTTGTTGAATCTCCTGTTCCTTCAAACAAAGACAGGTTCAAAGGAAAGAATAAGAAGGATCAAAAGCAATTCAAACATCAGAACCAGTTGAAAAGAACAAACAGCAAGATCCAGAAGCCGAAGGTTGCCTAATACATTTGTGGGAAACTAGGCCACAAGGCATATCAGAGCAAACTTCGCAAAGGTGCTAGTCAGACAAACCTGAAAGCTAGCGGACAAGCTGCTGCACAGGCCAATATGACTGCAGACACTAAGTTTTTTTGTGTAGTGACGCTGGAGGTCAAGTTGGTGTCTAACCCCACAGAATGGATTTTGGATACCGGAGCAACAAGGCATTTATGCGCCAACTAAGACCTCATGCATGACTTTGAAGATGCTCCTAATAGCGAACGTGTCTATATGAGCAATGCTGCCACCGCTGCAGTTACGGGTAAAGGGTAACTACTTAAATTTACTTTTGCAAAATCTTTCTGCTTAAACAATGTGTTATATGTACCTTCCCTTCATAGAAACTTAGTTTCTAGTAGCTTCCTTCATGTTGCTGGTTTTGAAGTGAACCAAAAAGCTCGGAAAATTGTTATTCTTCGTAATGGGATTTTTGTTGGAAAGGGGTATCGTAGTGGGGGGCTTTTTGTTCTGAATGTTGCGTCTGATGCTGTTAATGGAAATGCTCCCAGTTCAGTTTATATTGCTGAGTCTATAGATTTGTGGCATGGTAGACTTGGTCATGTTAATTATACTTCAATAAACAAACTAAGGAACATGCGGTTAATTCCTAACATTAACACACAAAATTGTTCGAAATGTGATGTTTGTGTTGAAGCAAAATTTGCTAAAAAACCATTCAAGTCTATAACAACTAAAAAGACTCAGTTGCTTGAACTTGTGCATTTGGACTTACCAGACTTTAAGAACACAGTAAGCAAGGGAGGAAAGAAATGGTACATTACTTTTGTAGATGACTACTCTAAATATACCAAAGTTTACCTCCTCAAGTCTAAAGATGAGCTTGAGGAAATGTTCTTGAAAGACAAAGCAGAAGTTGAGAATCAATTAGATCGAAAAATCAAGAGACGTAGGTCTGATAGAGGTGGGGAATATGATACCAACTCTTTGACTGCTTTCTATGAGAAAAATGGTATTATACATGAGACTAGTGCCCCTTATACCCCTCAACAAAATGGCGTAGCTGAACAGAAAACCGTACCTTTAAGGAAATGATGAAAGCTATGCTTGTTAGTTTAGGGTTGCCTGATAATATGCAGGGGGAGGCTATTTTAACTGCATGTTTTATCCTCAATAGAGTTCATCATAAAAATTTTGACCAGACCCCATATGAACTATGGAAAGGGTATGTCCCTAACTTGAGTTATTTGAAAGTGTGGGGGTGTTTGGCTAAGGTTGCCTTACCTAGTCATAAACGTACCAACATAGGCCCTAAGACCTTTGATGTTGTCTTTATTGGCTGTGCTCAAAACAGTGCTGCTTATAGATTCATGTCATTAAGTGATTATTCTATATCTGAATATAGAGATGCAGAATTCTTTGAGCATGTTTTTCCTTTGAAAAAGAAAGTGCCTAATGTGGTAGTTGATGTTCTGAACCTGCTGCTTTTAGTTATGGTGTTAGAGATATAGTTACTGAACCTATAAGAAGCAAGAGACATAGAATCGAAACCAGTTTTGGACTTGACTTTGTTACTGCTTTCCTAGTAGAAACTCTTGAAAATTTGGATGTTGATGTCATAACCGAGGAACTTGTATCCATCTTCTTGATTGAGGAAGGTCCCAACACCTATCAAGAGGTTGTGAGGTCTATAGATGCTACCTTTTGGAAAGAAGCTATTAAGAGTGAAATAGATTCCGTCGAGTCAAACAAAACATGGGAATTGACTTACCTGCCTAAGAGTTGTAGACCTATTAGCAGTAAGTGGATCTTCAAAAAAAAGTTGAGGTCTGATGGTTCAATTGACAAATATAAGGCTAGATTGGTTATTAGGGGCTTTGACTAGAAAAAGGGAATAGATTATTTTGACACCTACTTTCCTGTGACCAAAATAGCTACCATTAGAACTTTAATTGCTTTAGCTGCAATCTTTGATCTTGTTGTACATCAAATGGATGTCAAAATAGTGTTTCTTAATGGTGACTTAGAGGAAGAAATTTACATGACCAAACCTAAGGGTTATGAGGTACTTGGTCAGGAGAACAAGGTGTGTAGACTGATAAAGTCCCTTTACCGTCTAAAGTAGGCTCCTAAACAGTGGTATGAAAAGTTTGACAGCTCTTTAGTGCAAAATGGCTTAGCTGTAAATTTGTTTGATTCATGGGTATATTCGAAAATGATTCAAAAAGTTGTTGTCTTCTTTTTTTGAAATGAAAGACATGATAGAAGCTGATGTGATCTTAGGGATCAATATTCAAAAAACCAACACTGGGTTTTCATTATGTCAGCCACATTATATTGAAAAAGTGTTAAAGAAATTTAACTGTTTTGATGTGACACCTTTGAGAACCCGTTATGATCCTAGCATACATTTAAAAGAGAACAAAGGACCTAGTGTGTCTCAAACTGAGTATGCTGAAATTATAGGAAATGTAATATTTCTTATGAACTTTACTCGTCCTGACATTGCCTATGCCGTTAGTAGGTTAAGTCGCTATACTCATAACCCTAGCCAAGAACATTGGGATGCACATCTTCGTTTGCTCAAGTATCTTAGAGTTACTATTGATTGGTGTTTGCATTTTAACAAGTTTCCTGATGTGTTAGAGGGATTCTGTGAGGCAAACTATGTGTCTAATAACGATGAAGTTAGTTCGACTAGCGGTTATGTGTTTACTTTAGGTGGAGGGGCCGTGGAAGTCCGTGAAACAGACTTGTATAGCTTACTCTACCTTGAAATCTGAATTTATTGCTCTTAAGTTGGCAGGTCAGGAAGCTGAATGGCTTAAGGGTCCGTTAGCAGACGTGCCACTATGGGCAAAACTGGGGACTCCTATTTCCCTACATTGTGACTCACAACAACAATAGGAGTGGAGCACAATAGTGTCTATAATGGAAAGAGAAGACACATCCGTGTTAGATACAGTGCGATGAAACAATTGCTGAAACATGGTGTCACATCCTTATAGTATGTGAGTTCCGAGAAGAATTTGGAAGATCCTCTCACTAAAGGACTGACAAGGCGAGTGGTGCTTGAAACGTCGAGGGGGATGGGACTTAAGCCTATGGCTTGAAGTGGTATGGTGGACACCCACTAGTGGTCAAACGAAACCATACTAATCTTCAAGATGCACTACATTCCTATCCCTACGGTGCGTGGTAGTGCTTAGAGGATGAGCTTACACTCTTAATGGATTCATACCCATTGTGGGGGTGCTAGTGAGAAGCACTTGATGAATTCATTGCTTGATAATTATGAGGTTGAGCTATATTATGCTCTTAATAATTTCATAGCCATAGTTATGGTGGTCTATGTTGAGATAGATTTGATGAAATAACCTACGTAAGTGTGAAGGTTTGGCTGCCTTCTATGAGAGACTTAGGCTATCTCTGTAGAGCACTTATGAGACCTAAGGGGTGCGCATGGCCATAAAAGCGCTAGTATATCTATCGCGGAGTATGCAGTTTCTTAAGGGTTGATATGTGTTGTAGGGGTCTCAATCGGGGTCTTTCAGGTTTAAGACTTAGTTCACTAGTTAGACTATTGGTTGTTGCCCCACATCACTCACTAATATGTTAATTCAAATTGAAAGATATTGATGCTTAAGTATATGACACTCTTTTGACCATAATTCCTTTCCTAAATTGTTTTGCCTAGTAAGCCATTAGTGGTGGACTGTTAGAGTAATGGTAATGGCAACAAGGCTTTCAAGCCTTTCTTCCTTTTTCTCTCTCTTACATTTGTCCCACACGGAACTTTTGGGTGATGTTTTGAGGGGTTCATATATCCCATTTTCTTTACTCTTGTTGAATAACTCGAGACTATGGTTTATGGGGTTGAGGGTGTCTTGGGCGACCACATGCGTGCACCGTCGCTGCCCTCCCGTCCGTCTGGTCCGGGAGTGGCGCGGGCCGCGGGTTGTGGGTTGTGGGTCTATCTTATCTTTTTGAAAGAAATCTGTTTAATATTTTTCATAACAGATTACGTTGGTCTTCTGTATATCACTCTCTCCTTAATGTGGTCTTCCTGATTTTCCTCCTTTACCTTGAATGCTGCTTGATTCTTGCCTGGTCTTCTGCCCTTTTCTACGCCATATTAATGGCTCCTCAACAACTATATTTTCCCCTATAAATAGAGGGCTAGGCAGCACAGCTTTATCATCAGTTCATACACTTTTCTCCTTCCCTCTCCTTCTCTGAGTTTTCTGGGCATTCTTACAGCATAATCTAAGCTGTTGGCCGAGAAGTGCACGCGTCCAAGGGTACTGAGTTGACCTTGGGGAGCGACCGACTGTAGCGATTTGCACTGTAGTCGAGCCATAATCGCTTTCAAGGCAGTGGTTCATCCACGACTCAACTTGTTATGTTGTTTTTCCAGCCATTGTTCATAATGATTTTTCTGACAGTTTGAAAGCGATTAGTTTAACAATGGCTGCACCCTTCCAGAAAAATCTCCCAGAATTCTACAAAATGGAAGCCCTTGATGGAACCAACTACAAATGTTGGTCCCAGAAACTACTTCTATGCTTCGAACAGCTCGAGATTGATTATGTTCTCACTTCTGAAAATCTTAACAAAGGCAACACTTATTATAACATTGATGGTGAGGAGTCTCCTTCTACTCCTATGGCCCCAAAGACGCCTGTTATTCCACTTGATGAGGCTGCTAAGAAGCAACTGGAAAAGGATTATAAATTGGCTCGTAGCTACTTACTGAGCAATATGTCGAATCCACTGTTTAACTTATTTATGAACTTCAAATCTGCGAAGATCATATGGACCAAAGTAGAGGCGAAATATGGCTAAGATCATGCCGGAAAGAAGAAGTACGTCGTTGACAAGTGGCTGTAGTTCCTGATTGTTGATAACAAACCGATTATGGAACAAGTTCATACCTACGAGAACCAATGTGTTGAGGTACTGAATGAAGGTATGAAGATGTGTGACATTTTACAAGCAAATGTCCTGATCAAGAAATTTTTACCATCCTAGAACGACTACATAAATCACTTAAAGCATAAAAACAAAGATCTAACTTTGCAAGAACTGATCTGTTATATGAGGACTGAAGAGGCACATCGGCTGAAAGGTAAAATGGCTTTCCTTTCTTTAAATTCACCTAAAGCTAACCTTGTTGAATCTCCTGTGCCTTCAAACAAAGACAAGTTCAAAGGAAAGAATAAGAAGGATCAGAAGCAATTCAAACATCAGAACCAGTTGAAAAGAGCAAACAGCAAAATCCAGAAGCAGAAGGTTGTCTGTTACGTTTGTGGCAAATCAGGCCACAAGGCATATCAGTGTAACCTTCGCAAAAGAGCTAGTCAGACGAACCTGAAACCTGCCGGACAAGCTGCTGCACAAGCCAATTTGACTGAAGATACTGAGATTTTTTGTGCAGTGACGCTGGAGGTCAACTTGGTGTCTAACCCCACAGAATGGATGTGGATACCGGAGCAACAAGGCATTTCTACCCCAACAAGGATCTGATGCATGACTTTGAAGATGCTCCTAATGGCGAACACGTCTTTATGGGCAATGCTGCCACTGCTGGAGTTATGGGTAAAGGGAAAGTACATCTTAAATTTACTTTTGGAAATTCTTTATGCTTAAACAATGTGTTATATGTACCTTCCCTTCCCAGAAACTTAGTTTCTAGTAGCCTCCTTGATGTTGCTGGTTTTGAAGTGAACCAGAAAGCTGGAAAAATTATTATTCTTCGTAATAGGGTTTTTGTTGGAAAGGGGTATTGTAGTGGGGGGACTTTTTGTTCTGAATGTTGCCTCTGATGTTGTTAATGGAAATGCTCTCACTTTTGTTTATATCGCTGAGTCTGTGGATTTGTGGCATGGTAGACTTGGTCATGTTAATTATGCTTCAATAAACAAACTAAGGAACTTGCTGTTAATTCCTAACATTAACACACAAAATTGTTAGAAATGTGATGTTTGTGTTCAAGCAAAATTTGCGAAAAAACCATTCAAGTCTGTAACAACTAGAAAGACTCAGTTGCTTGAACTTGTGCATTTGGACTTCGTAGACTTTAAGAACACAATGGGTAACAGAGGAAAAAAATGGTACATTACCTCTGTAGATGACTAATCTGAATAAACCAAAGTTTACCTCCTCAAGTCTAAAGATGAGCTTGAGGAAATGTTCTTGGAAGATAAAGCAGAAGTTGAGAATCAATTAGATCGAAAAATTGAGAGACTTAGGTCTGACAGAGGTGGGGAATATGATACCAACTCTTTGACTGCTTTCTGTGAGAAAAATAGCATTATACGTGAGACAAATGCCCCTTATACCCCTCAACAAAATGGCGCAGCTGAACGGAAAAACCGTACCCTTAAGGAAATGATGAATGCTATGCTTGTTAGTTTAGGGTTGCCTGATAATATGCGGGGGGAGGCTGTTTTAACTGCATGTTTTATCCTCAATAGAGTTCCTCATAAAAAGTTAGACCAGACCCCATATGAACTATGGAAAGGGTATGTCCCTAACTTGAGTTATTTGAAAGTGTAGGGGTGTTTGGCTAAGGTTGCCTTACCTAGTCATAAACGTACCAACATAGGCCCTAAGACCTTTGATGCTGTCTTTGTGGGCTATGCTCAAAATAGTTTTGCTTATAGATTCATGTCATTAAGTGATTATTCTATCTCTGAATATAGAGATGCAGAATTCTTTGAGCATATTTTTCCTTTGAAAAAGAAAGTGCCTAATGTGGCACTTGAGGTTGTGAACATGCCTGCTTCTAGTTCTGGTGTTAGAGACATAGTAACTGAACCTAGAAGAAGCAAGAGATGTAAAATCGAAACCAATTTTAGACCTGACTTTGTTACTGCTTTCCTAGTAGAAACTCTTGAAAATTTAGATGGTAATGTCATAACCGAGGAACTTGTGTCCATCTTCTTGATTGAGGAAGATCCCAAAACCTATCAAGATGCTGTAAGGTCTATAGATGTTACCTTTTGGAAAGAAGCTATTAAGAGTGAAATAGATTCTCTCAAGTCAAACAAAACATGGGAATTGACTAACCTACCTAAGGGTTGTGGACCTATTATCAGTAAGTGGGTCTTCAAAAAGAAGTTGAGGTCTGATGGTTCAATTGACAAATATAAGGCTAGATTGGTTGTTAGGGGCTTTGACCAGAAAAAGGGGATAGATTATTTTGACACCTACTCTCCTGTGACCAAAATAGCTACCACTAGAACTTTATAATTGGTTTAGCTGCAATCTTTGATTTTGTTGTACATCAAATGAATGTCAAAACAGCGTTTCTTAATGGTGACTTAGAGGAAGAAATTTACATGACCCAACCTGAGGGTTGTGAGGTACCTGGTCAGGAGAACAAGGTGTGTAGACTGAGAAAGTCCCTTTACAGTCCAAAGCAGGCTCCTAAACAGTGATATGAAAAGTTTGATAGCTCTTTAGTGAAAAATGACTTTGCTGTAAATTTGTCTAATTCATGTGTATATTTGAAAACGATTGGATCAGATTGTGTACTTATATGTCTTTATGTTGATGATATACTGATCTTTGGCACAAATCTACTTGTTGTTAATGAGACTAAAAAGCTGTTATCTTCTCTTTTTGAAATGAAAGACATGGGAGAAGCGGATGTGATCTTAGGGATCAAGATTCAAAAAACCAACACTGGTTTTTCATTATGTCAGTTACATTATATTGAAAAAGTGTTAAAGAAATTTAACTATTTTGATGTGGCACCTGTGAGAACCCCTTATGATCCTAGCATGCATTTAAAAAAGAACAAACGACCTAGTGTATCTCAAACTGAGTATGCTAAAATTATAGAAAGTGTAATGTTTCTCATGAACTTTACTCGTCCTGACATTGCCTATGCTGTTAGTAGGTTAAGTCGCTATACTCATAACCCTAGCCAAGAACATTAGGATGCACTTCTTTGTTTACTCAAGTATCTTCGAGGTACTATTGATTGGTGTTTGCATTTTAACAAGTTTCCTGCTGTGTTAGAGGGATTAGGTTTGCTATCCTAAACACAAGGGTGGCCTTGGTGTTAGGTATCTCTGGGAAATGAATAAAGCTCTCAAGGCCAACTGGTTTTTAAAGTTGGCTAAAGAAGAGGGTGCTTTGTGGAAAAAATGGGGTCGACAGTTTGGGTTGGAGGAATAAGGAGGCTTTCTATGCTCATCGAGTTGGCCCGTTCTCCTATACATTTTTAAGGCAAAAATGGTTCAAAAATTTTGATTTTGTGACACTTAAAAGCTGTATTCATATGTAATCCTGATTTTAGGTTCATCAAAAAAAAGATGGTAGTGGCAATGGTCCTTGAGTTGGCATGTTGCATTTGGGGCAATAAAAATCATCTCCAGAATTACTAAGCCCTATCTTGCCTTCACATGACATTTAATAATACCATGACTTTTTTGGTGCTACAAAATTCATTATTCTAGTAGCGCAGAAGAACGTATGTTCCTGAATAACATATCCAATTATTAAGTCTAGTTTGTTTTAAAACATTATACTTTTGAAGTCGTATTGAAATATAAATGTGAATTTATTTACATACCCCATTGTAGTCTGTTTCAACAAATTCATGCAAGTAAATAATATTTCTATGTTTATTTTGCATCTTAACAACACTTATGCCGGTGAAAGTATCATCCAACTAGCAATCTTCATATCCTCCTTGTTTTTCCTACAATATACGTATTTGCTTTATTTCTAGTCAAAAATTAAATTAAAAAATATACGGTTCAAGATATGGCTATATATAATTCTCACCAAAATTGCTCCGTATATTCTTCGACTTCTGGAATGTTGGGATTGATATAAATTCTTGTCGAAGGAGATGTAGATGTAAAAGGGTGTTCAATATAGAAGGAGATAGATTTACAATTGTATCTCAACGTCTGCTTCTCCATGCTACACAACGGTGAAACATTTTTCTCTAGATCTAGCGGACTTCACCAAGGTGACCCATTACCCCTACCCCTTTTTATTTTGTCTAGTCATGGAGACCCTGGTGAACAAAGCTATTGAAGTTAGCATCTTGGAGGGTTTTCCTATCTCTAACTATCAGTCTCACATCAAAGTACATCGATTTCCCACTTACTTTTTGTTGATGATACTTTATTTTTTGGAGGGGAGGGTATGAGGAAAGCAATTTGAGTTTTTTGAGACGTATTTAGCTGTCATTTGAGGCCATGTATGGGCTTAGAGTTAACTTATTGAAGGGTGTGCTCATGCGTCACCTTGCATAGTCCTTTGGTTATGAGGTTAGGTGTCTACCATCTTCCTTTCTTGGCCTTGTGCTTCGAGCTCCTTTTAAATGTAAAGTTGTGTGGGAACCATTTGCGGAAAGGTCCCATAAGAGACTAGCCAAGAACAATAGTTTTCATTAGCTCAATTGGGATGAGGTTTGCTATCCTAAACACAAGGATGGCCTTGGTCTTAGGCATCTCTGGGAAATGAATGAAGCTTTCAAGGCCAAGTGGTTTTGAACGTTGGCTAAAGAAGAGAGTGCTTTGTGGAAACAGGTGACGAAAATGATGTACATGGTTGACAGTTCGGGTTGGTGGGATAAGGAGATTTTCTATGCTCATCGAGTGGGCCCGTTCTCCTGTACATTTTCAAGGTCAAAATGGGTCAAAATTTTTGATTTTGTAACACCTAAAAGTTGTATTCATATGTAATGCTGATTGTGGGTGCATTAAAAATAGATGGTTGTGGTAGTGGTTCTTGAGTTGGCTTGTCGCATGTGAGCAACAAAAACTATCTCCAGAATTACTAAGCCTTGTCTTGCATTCGCATGACATGCAATAATACCATGACTTCTTTGTTGCTACAAAATCCTTTATTCTAGCAGCACAAAAGAAAGCATGTTCCTGAATAACATGTCCAATTACTAAGTTTATTTTTTTTAAATTATTATGCTTTTCGAGTCATATTAAAATATAAATTGGAATTTATTTACTTACCCCATTGTAGTCTGTTTCAACAAATTCAAGCAAATAAATAATATTTCTATGTTTATTTTGCATCTTGACAACACTTATGCTGGTGAAAGTATCATCCAAAGTAGCAATCTTCATATCCTCGTTGTTTTTCCTACATATATACGTATTTGCTTTATTTCTGGAATTTAATTCCCAACTAAATTGCTCCATATATTCTTCGACTTCTGGAATGTTGGGATTGATATAAATTCTTGTTGAAGGAGATGTAGATATAGAAGGGTGTTCTAGAAGAATTTGCAAGGAGAAAAACTATTAGATAAAACCATTTTAATTTCTTTAACATTTATTAATAATCATCTGCCTAGCAACTCTTTCGCGATGGTTGATGTGACAATTATAATTCATATATCTCCATCCAATGATGCAACTTGCTTCTTGTATTCCTCAATCTTTTCACTTCGTAATGTGACTTTAATTCTCTTATTTATGCATAAATTACCAAAATTATTTGAAGGAAGAGCACAATAATTGTTGGAAAATAATAAAAAAATTTACCTCAAGAGCTCCAACTCAATCATCATAGTTTCAGTAGTGCTTTTTCTCTCTCTGATTGTCTTAGTTTGCACATTTCTCCCATTGACAACTCGACCAATGAGATCTAGTATAATGTTACACATAAATTAATGTTTGGAAACAAAAATGATTGGTTAAATTGTATACAATAGATAGACCAAATAGAGTATGTACGTTAAAATATAATGATTATCCATTCGCAATTCTATTTTGTGGAATGCTATCAATTCAAGTTTGTGCCTCAAAATCTTGCCTTCTTTTTGAACCTCTTTGACAATAGTACTTGAATAAAATTCTATCATGAGTTTGTTATGACCTACAACCTGTCATTGTTCTTTGTTGTACAACATAGATGTTCTTCAAGATATAGAGACCACCCTCTATTAACAATGCAACAAATCTATGACCAAAAGTGTTTTTGATAGTGGCAAGTATTAGAACACCCTAAAATCATATAATGAAAAAAGGCCAGAAAATTACATAAGATACACTATATGATATTTTGTTTTAAAGGTATAAATGCCCTTTCATCGATGAGTTCCATATCTGTACGAATTGGCTCCTTTGAACATGAATTGATGACTTCCCAGAATCTTGCAACTCTAACTTTGACAATCCAATCATCTTCTCGGTGTTCAATTGATCAAGAAAAGAATAAGATTCTTTCTTTTTAGCCCACCAATGCTTGTTAGGACTCATTTTTGCATCCTTCTACAAAACAAAAGTTCTAAAATTTTTACTAAAAACCTATTTAAATCAAGCATAAAAGCCTTGTACAAGAAGCTCCTACGCCACTATCTCCCCCAATCAAGATTATTTATATGCAAAACAAACACCAATTGAGAACTTTGCAAGTATAATAAAATGTTGACTATCTAGCATGTAAGTGTCAATATAATAATAATATGGAATGACAGGCTTGTAAGAGCACTCGCAGAAAATGACACGCGAGGCATGGGTGGGGCCCACGTGTCACACGCGTGTCCGGGCGTGGCTGACAGCAGAGGAAACGGGGCACCGACACGCGTGGCAGACCGGGCTGCTGTGGTGCCCCGTGTTTCATTTTTTTTGGCGTTTTGCGCGTCAAAACGCGTCGTTTGGGGGGCGTTTTTGAGGGAGACGGTGCGTTTTGGGGGAAGGGTAACGAAAAAAAAGGAAAACGGTGAACAGTGCATGGGCGTGGGAAGCTGGGCCGAATTCGGCAGTTGGGGGTGGATTTTAGAGCCCAACGGCTCTTTCAATTTTTATTTTTTTTTTGGTGAAAATTTTTTCTATAAAATGGGTGATTTTGTTGCTAAAAATTGTGAAAAATTAATCTAGCTTCCTCACTTTCTCTCTCAAAGCATATGCTGCACTTGTGTTAGTGATTTTCAGTTTGATTAAATTTGGAAGAAAATCAAGTTCGGGTAAGTTAATATTTGTTATGTAATTCGTTATAATTTTGTATAAATAATTTTTTTTATATTTTAACTAATATATTTTATTTTTTGGGTTTTTGTAGACATATATTGGAGGTCTCCATTAAGTGGAACACAATAGTGAAGTGAAGTCAATTGTAAGTAATTCAAAGTTTTTGCTAATGTTGTGTTGAAATTGTTTGGAAATTTATTAGTTGTATGTAAGAATATGTTAGAAATAAAATTTTTATTAGTTACAATTGAATTGCATGGTCAGAAGTGTAATTTATTTTGTTAGAAATTTAATATTTTTTGTTGGGAATTAATGTTGTTGTTGTTGTTACGATATGAAATTTGTATTAGGTACAATTAAAAATTTGTATTAGTGACAAAATGTTAGAAATTAATTTTGTTGTCGTTAGAAAATGAATGCGTAAATGGATTTGTTTTATTGAAGGTAGGGTAATAATACGTAACATTAGTATTAGAATATTGACATTCACCCCCAATTTTTGATAGTAACTATTTATTAATTCGTTGAATGTAGAAAATAAATTTGATGTTGTTAGAAATTGAATGTTTGAATTTATTTTTTATAAGAAAATACACTTTTGAACGTTGTTCACAAAGAAGAAGAAGAAATTGCTTGGGTAAGCATCTTAATTAATTTTTGTTATTTTGGGGAAAAAATAATGGTTGGGCAATTAGTGTATGAATTGTATGTTTTCTTGTGAATAAATAATGGTAGGGTAATAATTGAAATATTTGTTCCTTACAACTTAGTAAATGATTGATTTGAGAAATTCATTTCATTGTTGTCAACCTCATGTTAGAAGTAGAATGTGTTAATGTCATAAATTAATATGGTTGTTATGATTAGAATTTACAATTTACGAAATGCTTGATGTTAGTTTTGGGATATATTTGTTACGTACGATTTACTAAATGCTTGATTGAAATCGTAACTTCCTAATATGGTTTGATAGTTATGAAAATGTGTATGTAATTATGTGGCCGATTAGAAATGTAATAAAGTTAGCATGTTTACATATTGGGGATGAAAAGTTTCCAAATTGGAATTGAAAATATTTTATGTCGTTTCGTAAAATATATGAGATCTTAATTAAATGTGTGAATGTAATTTTTTTTAATCTAAATTGGTAGGTGTTCACAATCAAATGGATCCCAATCACCCACAATCTTCCATGAACTTACTAACTGGGGATAATTCACAACGGGATGCCGCAAACAACATGAATATTGTTCCAAACCCTCCTCATTGGTAGTACCATCCACAGTACCCTCAACAATACCTACTTATGCAATATCCTCAACTACCACCGAACTTTCTCGGCCAAGGCCAGAATGTCTCCCCCATTCCAAATTTCAACTACGGTTCTTTGCCCCCTCCTTATCAGTTACCCCCACCAACTAATACGACCTTGCCAACACCCCGTCTTCCACCCAACCCCACCCAGAGTGCGAGTGGCAGCGTGACTTCCGAGTGGACATTGGAGGAAGATCGTTGTTTGGTCAGATCGTGGATCAATGTGAGCAACAACCCCCTTGTTGGGGCTGACCAGAAGAAGACGGGGTTCTGGACGAAGATTGCAAGCGCCTACAACCAGCATGCTCCCGATGGAGCTGCGAAGCGAGGAGCGAAAGTCTGCAACGCCCGTTGGAACCGGGCAGCTCCACTGGTGTCCAAGTGGACCGCTTGTATGGGGTAGGCTTATCGGGCAAACCTAAGTGGGGCGAATGAGGATGATATTATGCAGAAAGCCCAAGATCTATACGTTGATATGGTGGGCAAACCGTTCGACTTGACGCATTGGTGGGTGCTACTGAAGGACCAACCGAAATGGGAGGTCAATTGTGATCAATCTGTAGATGTGGCCATTAAACGCTTGAGGATCAATGAGGTGGTCGGGTACTCTGAGAGTGAGACATCCGGCTCACCCAGTACCCCCGAGACACCAACAACGGATGCTAGTGAAGATACAGCAACAGAGCAAGTTGGTGGACTTACCCGCCCAATTGGAAGAAAAGTCGCCAAAAGAAAGGCAAAAGAGAGAGCGCATGACTCAGTCCTTGATGTTGTGACCAAGGAGCTATCAACCTTGGGGACAACAAATGTGAAGAATAGCACCATGTTCGAAAGATATGTCATCGCCCAAGAGAAGAAGGCGGAGGCAGCTAGGGTGAAGGCGGAGGCCGCTAAGAGAGCGGTTGAACTAATAGATTCTCACCAACAGTTCCAACGGATGAAGTATGAGGACAAGATTTTAAGAATGGACATTGGTAAGATGTGTCCAGAGGATCAAGCACGATATGGTCCACTTCAGGAAGAAATTAGGAGCCGATACCGCCAAACATCGTCTTCGTCCAATGCTAGCCCTTCTCTAGATTGAGACCCATGTCTTAGGAATAATATGTTGTTTACCTTGAGCTTTTGTTGTTCTTTCTTTTCCCAATAGTTTGTTGTAATTGAATTCCTTTATGTTGTGGAATGAAATGTGTAATTTTGTTTGAATTAGTTCCATTTTAATTTCACATCACAGTGAGCAAAGTTCTTTATATGTTGCATTCTAGCTAAGATGTTCAATTTCATTTCATCGAATGCAATTGTAATATTTCACTTATAACTACAATGCTCTCTTAATTTGCTTACTGAATTCGATAAAATTTTCCCTAACATTTGGACACTTCTGTCACAGGTACAACAAAATGAGTGACCCATCCTCTTCTATCAATGACTCAACTACAGAATTAATGGATCGTCTCAGATTCGTACTGGAGTCATCATCTTCTAGTGATGATTCATCGATTCTTGAGATCGTACTGAACAATCAATCTCGCGTGGAGTCATTGCAGTTAGTTGTAAAACATGGACAAGGGGGACGACCTTCATCACCCCGTCGACCAAGAAAGAAGAAAAAAGTCATTCGGAGGAATTGATAAGCTGCAGACGATCGCTTCCACAGAGACTATTTTGCAGATAATTCCATCTACAACGAAACCCACTTTCACCATAGATTTCAGATGCGGAAGCACCTGTTCCTCCGCATTGTAGACGCCCTCAGCAGTCGATTTGAGTACTTCCAGTTGAGGCACGATTGTGCTGGTCGGCGTGGGTTGTCGCCACTCACCAAGTGCACCGCAGCGATGCGTATGCTCGCCTATGGGGTATCGACAAATTGTGTTGACGAGTACCTGAAGATTGGAGGAAGCACGACTATGGAGTGTATGAAAAACTTTGCAGCCGGTGTACTCCAAGTGTTTGAGGACGAGTATTTGAGAAAACCAACACAAGATGATGTTGATCGACTGTTGCAAGTTGCCGAGGCACGTGATTTTCCCGGCATGTTAGGGAGATAGATTGTATGCATTGGGAATGGAAGAACTGTCCATCGACATGGAAAGGGATGTTCGCAAAAGGGCTTTATAGAGTCCCCACCTTGATTCTTGAAATCGTTGCTTCATATGACCTTTGGATATGACACGCCTTCTTTGGGTGCCCGGGTAGCCTGAATGATTTAAATGTTCTTCACCGGTCAGATGTTTTCGAATACTTGTATGAGGGTCGGGCTCCGAAATGTAAGTACGTCGTCAACGGTCGCCAATACAATATGGGGTACTTTTTATCCGACGGTATTTATCCAAGATGGGCAACATTCGTGAAAACTATCTCCCTTCCCCAAGGACCCAAGGCAAGATTGTTCGCCGAACGCCAAGAGTCTATTAGGAAGGATATGGAAAGAGCATTTGGGGTTCTACAAGCCCAGTTTGCTATAATTCGCGGTCCAGCTCGAAACATGGACAAAGGTGAGTTGGGTATGATAATGAAGGCATGCGTTATACTCCATAACATGATCGTCGAGGACGAACGAGATTCGTATGACCTCGCTTTCGACTACGATGATGTCGACGCCAACACCCCGCAACCAAATGTCCAACACGGCTATCATCCGTGCTATGCTGCCTACCTTCGTAGAGTAGTAGAAATCCATGACCCCGCTGTACATGCACATCTCCAATCAGACCTGATCGAGGAAATATGGAATCGACATGCGGCGCGACAAAGCTCACAACCATAGATGTGAAGGGTTATTCGTCATTTACTTGTATTGTATTTTTTCCTATTGTATTGTATTTTTTTGTATTGTATTGTATTGTATTGTACTGTATTTTATTTGTATTGTAATGTACAGTATTTTTTCCCGTCATCTAAATTAGTGTTTTCAATATCAAACACTTGGGTTGTAATTTTCTTCAATGTCAATCCTTATATTTGCATTTCTATTAATTGCATTGTACGTCCTACTCCGTATGCTTTCAATCGTTCAACCGATAAAACTTAACTCATCAATTTTTATATACTACAAAATAAATTAATACATTCTTTGGAAACATAAATTACATATTTTTTTTCCCGGGAAATAAAATTCGTTTTCAACTTAAACAAACCCCAATACGCAAAAACAAAATGTCCAACATAAAACAAAGAAAATATGTTTAGTGGTGGGTTCCACCAACAAATATTATATCATTTGTGCTGAAATGAGTTCCATTTGTTGGGAAAATGAAGGAATGCAAGTTCCAGAACTGTGGAACTTTCGCTGACATGGCATGCTGGAGTTCCTCAAAAATGAAATGCCATTGGGAATGCTCTAAGTGAAGCCAACATTTTTTTTCAATACGTTTGAAGCATTTAAGTTTCAAAGCTGGATTTGGGCGCCATTATGTATTTACCTGCTTGAGGTTCAAACACGAAATTTCCTTGTATCTTTGTTATGCAAAATCTTAAGTGACTACTGTAAGTCAAACAAGAAGCATATTTTAAATTTTATATCTTTTTTTTGATTTGTCAATTTAACCTTTGCTGCAAAACAGGATAGTTAAATTGAAGTTAGGCATCAGATTAGACCCGCTAATCAGACCATGTTCACACAATTGAATTGAAGTTGGGCATCACATTAGCTGCAAAACAAGACAGTTAAATGCCCAATCTTAGAGACATCGCAATCAATACACTGAGTTACTCTAGGGCATAGAGGCGATTAAAGACTGGTGTTCACACAACTGAATTGACTAATGATATCCAAATTCGAAGAGCATAGTAGCAAATCTAACCTCCAGAAAACTTGAAGCACACTTTAATGGTAGAAGGTGTGAGAGATGAAGAGGAAGTGATTATTCCAGATATTAGATTTCAACCTCAAGGTACCTTGCATGGAGCGAAGCTGGGACTTTCGGCCTATTCCCTTCATCCGCTAGTGATATTTACTGGCCGATTGAACATCGGCGATAACCATTGTCTCTGGCATTGATGCCTCAGTTCCTAACTCGTGCTAATTCTCTCACAGTTGAATATAGGGTTTGAGTTATATATGCTCTTAAGTTAATGACAATTCTTTTCTTTGGCGACGACTAAAAAAAATATTAAAGTGGCGCCTCCCCCCTAACTTTTTCAAGGAATGCCGCCTAATGACAAAAATTCTATAATATGTACCCATGTACCTAGCTATGTACACATCTATATAAGAGGATATATGCCATACTAGAATATACGTTTGTATTTAAGAATTTTTATAACACAGTACACACCATCTTATATAGGTGTATACATAACTAGGCACATGAGTATGTACCATAGAATTACTAGCCTAAGGAAAAAAAAGTAGGTATAAATAATTAAATAAAAGGTTTTCCACGCTTAATATCTGTTGGAGATGATTCTTGTTCACACGAAGTAACTAGCCACACTTAATATGTGTGGGTATACCTTAATAAATACTACCACTCTTATAAAAATGGGTATCTATTCTTTTCATTTATTTTGCTTGAAGATCGAGCTAGAGACCCAAGTTCCCTATTTCGCCTACCCCACTTAGTCATGTGTTGCTAGATAAGTGTGGAGGCATGACACTTTTTTTGTAGTGAATGTTACACTACCTCATTACCTGCTATGCCTCTCAACTACTCGATAAACATAGATGCATGTCATATATTTTTAGATAATTGTAATTCTTTTTAAATCAATAAGTGAGAATAAACTAGGCTGCAGCCTGTATTAGGAATGTAAAATATATTTTAGGAATGTATTATGCAAATCTTGTATTTTAGTTAGGTTGGAACTCCTCATGTAGTTTTCTTGCATAGGAAGCCACGATAGGAGCTTAGGGTTTGTTGTGTATATATATTGCACTAAGAATCAACAATAAGATCATCAGAGAAGAGGGCCACGTTTGACAAGCCCCAAAAATCACAATCTCACACAAACTTATTATGGTATCATAGCCCCATTGAAGAATACCTAGAACCAAAGCTATAGGTCATGGAACTCCACCAAAGCGGTTCATTGTAGAACCCCAATCTCCCTATTATTTAAATTCGTTCGAGGGTCCCGGGGTTCTAATCACTGCGGTAATCTTCAATGGCAAAAATAATGATATCTGGGAAAAGGTTGTATGTATGACATTAAAAGACAAAAATAAACTTGGATTTATAGATGGGTTGCTAACCAAACCCACGGTGACGAATTATGATACATCCGAGCTCTAAGCTTGGGAGATGGCGAATTCGATGATTTCGTCATGGATTCTTAACGTGATTGATTCGAAACTCCGAACTAGCGTAGCCTACACTGACATGGCTAAGGCCATGTGGGATACATTGAAAAGGAGGTATGGCATTGCCAACATACCTAAAGTGCACCAATTAAAGACAAGTATAGCAAACTGTAAACAAAGAGGCACCACAAAACAACTCACCTTTAGAAATCGAACAATTCGGTTTTAAGATTAGGAAAATCGGTTTCAAAGAGACTTTAGAAACTGAATTGAAACTGAATAACTTTCGATTCTAGAGTAGCAGTCTCTAAATTATTTTGAAACTGAACTGGTTTCGGTTTCAGTATTGGAAACTGATATGTGATTCGGTTTCAGTTTTTTGAAACCTGTTTTTTGATTCCCTTATGGCGTTCAGTTTCAAAATTTGAAACCGGTGGTTGCACTCGGTTTCAAAATCTTGAAACTGAATTGGGCCATTCAGTTTCAAGATCTTGAAACTAAATTGGGCCATCTGGTTTCAAAATCTTGAAACTGGATTGATTTTGGTTGTTACCAAATGCCAATCATGCTGCAATCAAAGCTATAAATTTTGAATGCAAAATTTTCATTTGGTCACTGCCAATGATGCATACACCAACTAAACTGAATTAGGCCATTCAGTTTTAAAATCTTGAAACCGAATTGATTTTGGTGGTTGCCAAATGCCAATGATGCTGCAATCAAAGCTATAATTTCGGAATACAAAATTTTCATTTGGTCACTGCCGATGATGCATACACCAACTAACATCAATCTCATGCTCTGTTTACATTTTATAACACAATGGGGGCACCATAAATCCTCAAACTATTACAACTGAAGCATATATATGATAGTATAGCTTCTACAACACAGTTGTCCAAAAGGTAGAGCTCAATTTCAGTGGTAGTGATAGCAACTGAAGCACAAAAAAGATTGAGCATAAATGCTCAATCTCATTGCCAATGATGTTTGCAAACCCCAAAGCTTTAACCACCAACTCCATTGTGCAGTTCCAGAATCCAAAAGCATGTTTGAGCTGGCTGTATAATCTTATGTACAGAAAAGTGAAGTGCTTGTGGATGAGTACATGAAAGTGGCAACTTTTGCATCTATGACATGAGCTTCAGTTAGGCTTGCATGGCTAATAGCATTTGTCTTTGCTCCTCCATCATCTTTTGTTGCTTATCTAGTTGGCAATGTTGCTCCTCCATCATTCGTTGTTGGTTCTCCACAGATTGACGCTGCTCTTGTTGTTCATTTTTTGTGGAGTTCAACTTGGCCTTTGTTGAATCTAGCTCACTTTGGAGTTGTGAGATAATAGAAGGGGTGTGCGAAGGTCATGTAGATGTCGTCCCAGTAGTAGGCCTCTTGTATAAATGTTCTGCTGCATTACCTAGTCCATAAACGACACCCTTCTCACTCCATCCCCCGACTGCCTCAAGGAAAAGACCATCATCTTCCTAGGACATGGGCACTTGTTTGCCAATATTAAGTGATTGATACTTGTCCTACAATTAAATGTAAATGAGAGTACAAGAGAGAGAAAGAGAGCATAATGCATAATATACAGATGAAAGGGAGACAAGGTCATGCATTGGATTTATTTGCTTTGCCTCCCTGGAATAGTTTCAGATCCATAGATCCCTCACAACATAGTAACCAATGCAAATGGTAGTTTGGATTACTAGAAAGCTTGGCAGAAAGGAAACGCAATTGAATCTATCCATGTCTACTGATAGTACGTAGAATCATGAACATTTACCAAGGCATATGCTACTTCAAAGAGGAAGATAACCCAAACTAAATGTAGCAATCCACTCCATAAGAAACACGAGTTAAACACACCCATCTTACACAAACTTGTTGAACAGTTAATTTATGAGCTAAACATACTTGACACGAAACGTACAGAAATGTGCAAATTCAATTTCTACTGATAGTACATAGAAGAAATGGGAAGTAGCTTTAATGGTTTACCTTGATCGTCTTGGCCTCAGCAACAAAACCCAGAACAGATGAAAGCGGCACTAGCAAACCTACCACTATGCAGATTGCCACACTGTTTCTCTCTATCTTCACCATGTCGTTGTCTTCTTCTTTTTTCTCTGTCTCTCTCTTTCTCTCACACAGTCTCTCTTTCACTCTCCCCCGTGAGAGAAAAATGAATGAAATGAGGAGGAAAATGGCAGTTTGCTTGTAAAGCTACTGAACTCCTAGGGTCATTCAACTTTTCATAAATTTTGCATCAATCTCTATCATTTTATTTGTTCAACTTATTTGCCACAAAAACAATTAACACCCCTACTACTCTCAAGTTAAATCCTTAGCCTATTACATCACCCAAAGCACAGTAATTCAACAAAGTTCAAGAATTAAGGAGAAGAAAGCATAGAGTTAATTCCTTTATACTGGAAAATGAGGTACTTACCCATACGACCTTAGCTCGATCATCTGAGAAACTCTTATGCTTAGCACTCACATGTGCCTTAGCAAATACCTTTGCAGCTGTAGGTGTTTCTCCAACATTCTGCTTTATAAATACAACACAAAATTAAGAAAATAGTCAAGTGTCATTAATCCACAGCAAATTACAACTCAGTAAAACACAACAATGAAACGTTAAATGAAATCGAAAATATGACATGGTCTTTTGATTGCTCAAACAATGAGATTGAGTCCTCCATCCTTTCATATTTTGGAGAAACATCAATTAGGGCATTTGAGACAAACACATTAGAATCAAGTCCAAATAAAGTTGTCAGTGTGTTCTGACATAGAAGTAAGCCCAGCACTGTGTTCTGACCTAGAATCAAGTCCAAATAAAGTCCTCCATCGTTTAACATGTTGCATAAACAATGAGTTCAAATCGAAAATAGAAAACTTGACCTGGAAGTATGGCCATCCCAGCCTCGAAAAAAAAAAAACAAAAACTAGTACATACATCAAAGCTGACCAATGAAATAGTGACATATTAGATCCCCCCTCCCATATAAAAAAAGGCACAAACCCACTGTCTAGTTCAAGTCCCCACATCAAATACATGAAAACAAGTTCAGGTCCCCACATCAAATACACCAAAACAACAAACAGGTAAAGTCATCTCTCAATCTTTTACATTCAATAAAGGAAACATAGAAACTGCACTAACTTAAAGAATCTTAGATTAGATCACATCAGTATCCACATCAAACAGCAAACAACCTGGTGCTCAAACAGCTCAGGCTTCGTCCAAGGGAATGGACGATATGAATAGTAAGACACTAGTAGAGAACCAGAAATGCCCAAAATGCATGCAACCCCTGAAGTGGAAAGAGTTCAAGAAGTGCTTAAGTCAAGTTCCAAGGAGTTGCAAGCTGCTGTGAGAAGAAAGAAAACCCTGACAATGACAACCAACAACAGGAGTAGCAAGTCTCCAGTAGTAAACCAGCTAGGGCTGGAAACACATACACCACCCAGAGCTTGCACTGACAATGACAAAGAAAATGCTGAGAAGAAAGAGAATCCTGCTTAAGATCTCCAGGGCAATGAAGCCCACCAGGGAATGAAAATTATGTTACACATACACCACCTAGAGCTAGCATTCAAGGGTTAATTTTTGGCATGCGATCCATTATCTAACTACTGTAAATTGTGTTACATATTCTGTCCTCATTCTGCTATCTCTAGTCTCCTCTCTTTTTTCTTCCCCTTTCCCCCTGTTTGATTATGTAAAAAATGTATCCCTGCAAATGATTTTCTTTCAGATAATACTGATTATACATGCTAACTAGCCAAATTTTAACAAGATAATACAATGTGGTTCTCTGCTAATAAACTTGCCATGCAACAAAAGAGATTCTCATATGCCTTACCCTTTTTTTTTCTATGGATAATATAAAAGGAAGAAGAGATGGTTGCCAAACAAAAACATCGTACAGGAGATTATATACATCCAATATGCATAAAGTCCAAATAAAGTCGTCACTGTGTTCTGACCTAGAAGTAAGCCCAGCACTATGTTGTGACCTAGAATGAAGTCCAAATAAAGTCTTCCATCATTTCACATTTTGCATAAACAATGAGTTCAACTCGAAAATAAAAAACCTGACCTGGAAGTATGGCCATCACAACCTCAAAAAACAAAAACAAAAACAAAAACTAGTACATACAACAAAGCTGACCACTGAAATAGTTACATATTAGATCCCCCGTCCCATAAAAAAAAACACAAACACACACATACGCTCAGTTACACAGATCGGACAGAGGGGGCACCGGGGCGGAGGTGCAAATGATCTAAAACCTTTGCAAATGTCTGCACCTAAATTTTACATTTACAGAATCCTCTAACATAACCCCTTCAGATCACACCCATTTCAGAGGGAGAACTCAACATCGAAATCATATGACAAACCAAACACCAACATTTTGAAAGAAAATAACTATAAAATGCATCAGAAAGGCATATATTTTGGGGCTTTTCAGCAGTGGACACTGAACCCTTTTTATATTTTTATCATAAATTAACTAGGGATCCTTACATACCAAACACTTTGCTATTTCAGCAGCTGATACTGATCCCAAAGTATGACGACTCCTAGCTTTTGGCCCAGTAATTTTGTTCAGCATTGCTTGCCTTGATCTCTTAAGAAAACCTCTAGAGGCTTCTTATGTTGAATCAATTGCTCCCGAACGTCAGGGGACAACCAAGGTATGGGGTCTTCTAGTTTCTTCTTAATCACCTTGCAAACCAAGTCTTTAAGGCAATTCTGACCTTTTTGGTTAAATTCTTCTTTGACAAGGGATCCATGCTCAGGAGCCCATTGGTATCGATCCTGTCAAGAAAATCAAATAAGTATTCTAAATGTGGTGAACCAACATAAATACCTAATAAATGTATAAAATTACGCACCCTGAATACATTCCACCAAAAGCTTTTGACATGGTATGGGGTTTCCGTCCAGCTTGTATTAGGAGCTCTATAATAACTTTTGATACTTCTAGTGACTTGACGGGATACCTTTTGGTTATCAAACCTATTCAAATAAGGAAAACTTTAGTAATTGAGACTAAAAAATGTTATTCATGAACGCAGCAGATGCCAAAAAAGAAAACAAATGAAAGGGGCAGATATGCAGATATTCTGTATTCTGTTTTTGCTATAAAAGAGATGCATGTGCAGACACACAATATATTATTTGCAAGACTGCATTGCAAATCCAACACCTGATTCTAGTGCACTACACCAGAACAGCCACACCCCCCAATCAAGGAAAGAAAAAGAAAAGAAAACAAGTCCCCCTGCCCTCATCTAATTGCAATAACTTAGAACTGCAAATCTGGCACTTGATGTCAATGCAGAAACTTAAAATTGTAGTAACAACCACAACACATGCAAATTCGTAGGAGAATCACTCAAATAAATCACTTAGAATCTGTGGGTTATACTAACCAAAGACCTTCAGGGGATGGAATTTCTGGAGCACTTAAGTTCCCCATTCGATCATAAGGGCTATAAGATATGATAGCATTTTCTATTGGGGGCTGGTTCTCAGCATAATTCAACAATGCATTATCGTTCCCACCACCTTCAACAACTGTAGCAATTGTACCTCTTTGTCTATCTTGACCAAATATTGAAGTAGATTCCAATTGTAAAGTAGATGTCATATGAAAAACTCTTAGCGCACAAGAAGTTGTATCACAAAAAAGTAATAATAATAAATACTAGTGAACCAGCCATCGAAATACATATATCATATAGTTTGATTTGACAAATATCCAAACTTACATATGATACAATAAAGGCAAACATATGCACAACAAAACTAATTAAATCATCAGTTAGTGATAATCCTTCTACAAAATAAGCACCATCATCAAAAGCTAGTTTGTTCTGTCATTCATCTAACTCATCGTCCACATTGTCATCCTCATCTTCATCATCATATTGATCTTGATCTTCATATTCCTCCACTTTATCTTCCATTTCATCTTCATCTTGATCAGAATCACTTTCTTCTACATTAACCTCAAGTCCATCACCATCTACCTCAACAATAATTCCTTCATACTTCCCTCCCTCTTCTTCCAAGTCTACTTCAGATAGAGTTGGGGGGTTATCATTCATATCCTCTTCGAAAGCAATGTCTTCTATGGAGGCATCAATGGTTGATCTTGGCTTAACTTTAAACACAGCCCACCAGGCTTTTATGTCATTTTTTGTGCTTGGATAAGGTGTGAAGTATACTTGCTGAACTTGGCCAGCCAACATAAATGGATCATACTTAGGATATTTTTTCATATGATTGACCTCAACAAGCTTATACTGTTCATGGATGTTCACACCTTTACTTGAGTCAAACCAATCACATTTAAACAATACAATTTTATAACATCCCTTTGTCCTGACATACGTGACCTCAATGACTTCTTGTAGGATGCCATAGTATTCCACTCCATCGACACTTCTAACACACACTCCATAATTCATGGTAGACTTGTCCTTTCCATACATATAAGTATGAAAATTGAAGTTATTAATGTAATAGTTCTTCCAGGTGCAAACTTCTTTCTTAGTACCTATTGCAAGAGCCCTAATTATATCATTTGTGATGCTAGAGTTCAATACATATGAATATGAATCATTTGTTACATAAATTTTCAGATATTATATTTAATGTGAATTATGTTATATAATTAAACACATGACTTACATAGTGTTTTAACCAATCAGGAAATCGAGCCCCAAACTTATTCCAAACATCTTGGATGCGAATATTTGGATGCAATCGCAACATGTCTTACTCAAAAATCCTATTAAATTAAACAAAACTTGATATGACTCTAGAGCATTATCTACTAATTAATGATAACTCGTATAACGCACATAAAAATTAAGAATAGAAATCGTATCGTTCATATTCTTTTAACAACTCACAATTGGATAAGACATATTGATGGGCAAAATCATAATCCCGATCGTCCAAATACTTAGATGCTCCCTTGGATTTTACGTATCCAACATTTTCAGAGAATATAGATGGAAAATCAGGATTAACCTCTTCATCCGCACCAAATCCTAACATTTCGACCCAAATCTCTAGCCTTTGTGTCAACATTGTTTCCAAAGTAATAAGCAAGGAAGTTCGATATCTCCTCTGTGAGATACGCATTGCAAATAGAGGATTCCACTCGAGCCTTATTGCCTACTCTTTTTTTTTCCCCAGGTAATGAAGGAACCTAGATTATCATTAGCATAATTAAAAATTAACATACAAATAATGTCAAAAGTAATGACATCGTTGCATTTGACTTACCTTTCAGATGAGTACATCCATGTATACTGAACTGGTCCACCGACTCTAACTTGGTAAGGCAAGTGGATTGGAAGGTGCTCCATAATGTTGAAGAAAGAAGGAGGAAAAAACTTCTCTAATTTGCAAAGAATTTCAGGAATATTTTTCTCCAAACGAACCATATCATCAATGTGAGTTTGCGCAAAGCTTAGATCCCTAAAAAATTGGCTAAGCTCTGTAAGTGCCATCCATATATTGGTTGGAAGCAACTCCCTCAATGCAATTGGCAATAATCTCCCCATAAAAATGTGATAATCATGACTTTTCATCTCATACAGTTTATTACCTTGTAAATCTACGCACCTAATCAAATTAGATGCATAACCACCAGGAAGCTTCAAGTTTTGTGTCCATTCACACACGGCTTTCTTTTGTTCCTTGTTAAGACAAATGAGGCCATAGGCATTGTCACTCTTTCCCCTCCAACCACCTCAGTTGTTTGCACATGTAACTTTCTATGCTTACAATGCTCAACTAAATCTCTCCTTGCATTGATATCATCTTTTGTTTTACCCTTGACATCCATGATTGTGTGGAGTATTTGTTCACACACATTCTTTTCTATATGCATGACATCTAAATTGTGTCGAATCAATAAGTGTCTCCAGTAAGGTTGTTCCCAAAATATGCTCTGTTTTGTCCAATTGTGAGAAATTCCATACATGCTGCTCTTTCCAGAATGATCAATAGTTTTAGGTATTTTTGAGACACGATCCCGCACTTGATGTCCGTTCAGTCTTTGGTGGAGGTTCTGAATGTTCAGCTCTATTCTTATAGAAGGCACTTTTATTCTTTTTGAACACATGCGTATGTGGCAAAAATTGATGATGACAATCAAACCACGAGTGTTTTCCGCCATGCTTTAACCGAAATGACTTCGTTTGCTCCATACAGTAAGGACATGACAATCTACCGGTAGTCATCCATCCAGATAACATGTCATAAGCGAGGAAGTAACTTATAGTCCAAATGAAAGTTGCCTCATTATAAAGTTTTGTTTCCTAGACATATCATATGTTTGTACTCCACTGAACCACAACTGCTTTAACTCCTCAATAAGAGGTTGCGGGTAGATGCCAAAGATCGCTTTAGGTGCTTTTGGTCCAGGAATAAGTACATTCAAGAACATGTCTTGGCGCTTCATGGCCAACCAAGGTGGCAAATTGTATGGTATAAGAATGACTGGCCAACAAGAGTAGGTTTGTCCAAATGAACCAAATGGGGAGAAACCATCTATACATAATCCGAGGCGAACATTGCGATTCTCAGACGTAAACTCTGAAAAGGTAGCATCAAAATGTTTCCATGCATCGCCGTCACACGGATGTGCAAGTGTGTCATTAACATGCTGGTTTTCTGAATGCCACCTCATTTCCGTAGCTACATTCTTCATAGCGTAAAGTCTTTGTAATCTTGGAGTGAGAGGGAAATACATCATCTGCTTCTTCGTAATAAGCTTACCTTTCAATGTCTCGCTACAATACCGTTGTGCATCACATACTTCACATTTGTCCAAATGTGCAACATCCTTCCAGAACAACATACACCCTTTAGGACACACATCTATTCTTTGATGTGACATTTCCAAACCAGCAAGTACTTTTTTGGTAGCATAAAACGTCTCAGTCATCTTGTTATCATCAGGACAAATATCCTTAAGCAACGAGGTAAAGCCATCAATTGCTTGATGCGGGATGTTATACTCACATTTCATATTTATTAGTCTTGCAACCACCGATCAAACGGATGATTCACACCCATCATACAATGGCTTCTCGGCCACTTTTATCATCTCAAAGAAGGCTTTCATGTCAGGATTTGGATCTTCTTCTAAATTACTCGACCCCTCTTCAACCCAATTTGAAGGCATAGTACCAAATGCATCCATAACCATATCCCTTGTGGAGTTATCTTCAATCCTATTTGAAGTAAACATCCCACTTTCAACTCCCAACTCTATGTTCAGTTCACCATGATAAGTCCATTTGTAATAATTAGGACGAAACCCATTCTTATAAATGTGCAATTTGACAGTATCCTCATCTAAATATGGCACATTCCAACACTTATCACAAGGACATTTTAGCTTCCCATATTTCTTAAAATGCTCTTCTTCAGTTGCAACCTTAATAAATTCATCTACTTTTTCCATAAACTCCTCATTGAGATAATTATCACCCAGACTTTTATACATCCAATCACAATTAGTCCCCATTACTGCATACAAAAAGCAACAATGGTTTTTCTAAGACATATCCCAAGAGAGATGAATATAATTTAGAAATTAAATACTAATCAAATCTAGAAAGCATATTACATGCACATATGCCATGACATAGGATCACCTAATCCCCTTCTACAAAGGTTGGTGGTCCTAAACCCATCCAGGATTCCTACGATATTCAATTGTTTAAGCTAAATCATTATATATTTAGGACAAAATTTCGGCAGCATTTCCCCTTAGTTCTCCAAGCATGAAGTTTAAAGATGAGCCATAGGAATTACTATAATCTTCAAAACCACACCCAGAGAGCATTAAGGAAATATTGACCAAAATTTGCTCTAAATATCCAATGATTTTGTAGCCAAACAATCAAATATCATAGGTTCCCAAACTGTCCAACTTGGACAATTCAAGAATTTGCACTTATCATACTTTCCTGTCAACAATCTAAGTATAGATATCATTTGTAGCATCTTCCAATCAATTTAGTGATATGAAGATGCTACGTGCAATATCATAGACTAAATTATTAAGGTGGCTCTTTACGTGTAAATTCTTGAATGGGTATTCTAAGTTTTATGAAAGAATTATTTGCATAGGAATATCCTATACACTAAATTCATGCATATGATTCACACGACTGTAAATAAAAGAAAAAAACAAACATAATCACTACATCAAAATAACATTATGAAGGCAGCCTTATGAGGACAACATCATCACATACTAAATGGTTAATCCTATTCTTGCCAATCTACAACATTAGAATTAGAATCAAACATTCAAAGCTACTCTCACTCTTCATATAATACAAGGCATTCAAAGCTTCGGTTCTAATACTTAAATCAAACAAATTCCTCACCTACCTACCACTTGCCTTTCTCTACTCCCCTATTTGGCCTCATTTAAAATTACTACTTAAATTGTCTTATTTTATATTTTTCAAAAAAGGGAGTATATTATTTGTTGTTATCATCGTCGACATTCATAAATCATAAGAAAACAATATGATTATAGTTATATATACATGGGTTCATGTTTGAAATTTTCCTTCGAATTATTCCATTTTATGAAGCAAATTTGAAGTTTCATTCTATCTCCTCTATTTTCCTAGTAAGTTCTCTTATGCTTCTTTGCAATATAACCATATCAGACAATACCTTAGCTTGAAAAGTCATGTGTGTTTTACATTTATCATATGTACTATCCTTAAAAATGGTAGCCATTGCTGCCTAATTTTTCTAAGTCTAATGCTATGTTGAATAAACTCCAAACACCAACTAAGAAAAGAAGGAAATAAATCTCGACATAGAAAGACATAGCTAAACCAAATTCAACTGAAAAAATATCTTCATAGTCATATACAAAAAAATATAGCAAGATGAACATGATGTTTACAACGATTTAAAAATCCTGACAATTTCCTGGATGGTTGAGAAAGTTGGTAAGAAAGACAATATTCAACTCAGATTTCATACAAGGAAAACAGCAAGAGAGAAAGGGAGTAAGATACCTGCAGAACCTTTCAGATTTGTTCACCTACAAAATGCGAAGCAGCTTCAACTCACCAAATCGTTGGACGGGTAAGAAAGACATGACAACACACCATAAGAATTGTAAAAGGAAACAAGATCTAAGGCAAAACAACACCAAGCACTCTTTCCAAACAATCATATACTGCAGTACCCACACAAATACCATCGAGTAACAACCAACGGATGAGAAGATAAAGGAGGCGGCAAGATAATTGAAGAATTCTGAATTGCATATACTACGAGCTGAAAGTTGACCAATGATTCAAGATTCATGAGTAAGTCAATAGCATATTTTATCTAATAACTCTGGATTCTAAATACAGCCAAGTTCAATTAACTACTCATTCACTCATTTCTCTTATACCTTGAAAAAACTAGAACAATGAAGCTAAAAATGACTAAGTTTATATGATGGTTGTTGGATCCTTGGACAAATTTATGTAACTTACTTTGACATGCAATTATAACATACAAATGATCGATGCAAGAAAAGGAAGAGAAGCAAAATATCATTACAAATTACTAAATACAAACCGTGAAAGACTAAGACAAAACGACATAACAAGTAAACAAATATCATTACAAATTACTAAACCTAGACATGACTTCTTTAACACGATAATGTAAACAGTCACTCATTAACGATCACAACCAGAGAAACAGCAGTAGTACTTTCCATCATTATATTAAACATCAGAAAGCATTTGGAAGAGTTTGATAAGGGCAAGGCAGTTGCCATGGCTTGAACAATTTCTTAGGAATGTCCGTAATATCCATAGTGAGCTCAGTAATTGCAACTTACTTAATATTCTCAAAAGCTTTTCCTCTCACATGCGAAGCGAGCGGTCTACCATGTGAGCTATACCCCCTTTGCATCAACTTACGAAAAGATTTAACCACTTTTTTAAAATTCTTTTCCAATTAATATCGTATGTGATCAATGCAAATTCTTTAGTTGAGTTTTTGGATGTCTCCTGTCTACAACTCGGACGGAGTTGTTCATCGCTAGGCCTCTTCTGAATTTATTGTGTCTTACTTTTTCAAATATAAGAGCTATCAAAATCCACTTGCAAATCAAAACCGGCAATTAACATAAGCTATTAGCTAGAGCCTAATTATCATATCAGGTTCGTCCAAATGAAAATAGTGACAATGGTTTAAACAATAGAGGGTTAAGAGTTAGTTTGAATTGGTTTGAAATTGATGTTAGAAGAATCACATCGTCATTGATAAGGAACTTTGAATCCAAATTAAATATCAATTTCATGATAGTGAAATTTTGTGATATTAATCTTAGATGCTGCATTTAAAAAAACAAAATTTAAATAGTTATAAAGTCATTAAGCAAAAACTCCTTTGATCCTTTACTAGATGCTACTAATCATCTTGAAGAGGACATTGATTCACTACAAAGTACAAAATCTCATATGGGAGGTGTGACATTCACAATAAAGAGAAATGAAACCAAAAAGAAAATAAGTCGCTCCTCAAACATGAGACCATGAACACTCGATCACTGCACAACAAAAGATGATGCCAATATTTAGGCTCGTTTAAAATATAATCTTTCCTTGGTAGGCATGCTCTACTTAATTCTTGGTTTATCCTCTGTGCCTGGTAACTGTAGCTTGGCTCTAAATCAATTTCCCTAGTTCAATGTCTAAAATAGCATCTGTTCTGTTCCATGCATCACTATTATGACATCTTAGTTCTGAATGTGTTGCATTCAGGATCTAAAATAACATCCACCATTCAAACCCACGTGCCTAGGTGCATAAGGTGAAATGAAGAACCCATCATATTATTATATGTATACATTTGTTTAATAGGTGTTGTATAATTCTAGGGAGAAAATTTTAAAACTCCAGGAGAACTAAAAATCTGCGTAAGGCCAATAGCATTACAACAACAGCATGTGAAACACAACAAATAAAAGTGGTTCCTAGAAAGACCCAGTTTCACATTCTTAAAACAGGCCAACCAGAGACTTTGTGCCTCATTGGCTCAACATAGCTTCATGAGAATTATGACTTAGGGAGTTAAAGCAGGAGAGTATATAATGCAATTGCTTAATATTTGATTGATTTTTGGATTGTTCATGAAAGGCTTGAATTGGATTGGATCCATGTGGGATTAAAGTCCTCTTCTCTGTGTTAGAGGTGTATCCCACAAGCTTGTCAAGGTATGGCAAAATTAATGGTGCTCAAGGAAGGCAAAATTAATAGTGTTCGGTACATATATGAAGGTTGGGTACAGTTTGAGTCAAATAATCGTTGGGTTTTACTATAACCATTAGACATCACAAATCAAAGGGGGCAAGAATATAGTTGCCATGAAACGTTTAGGGTGATCATCATCATCACATTACAATGCTAACAACAAAATTGTTTATTTTGCATCTTATGCAAAACTGTCAACTGAGGCAAGGACGGCTCCAGCTAGAAACTGTGCTGTTAAATGCTAATGAAATTTGCCTTGAAGAATTGGTTAACTGTAGGGTTTGTGTGACACTGAGCTTCAGGGCTGTTTAGGGGTAAAAACTCAGACATCTGAAGACTGGAAAACTAAAAGACTACGAAGATTGGGCCCCAAGCATGTGTAAGAGTGGGTCCCAAGGGGCCAGGAACTTGGATCGGGCCCAAGCCAAGTTTGTTATAATAGAATCCATACGAAAGGCTACGGACACACTAGTGAGCTGATATCCCTTTGGCAGACATTTATGAAAAGAATAATTTGTTCAGATCAACATTCAGTAAAGATCAACAGACTTACCACAACACATCTTTTAAGAAAGCAAGTGAAGCATACAACGGTAACTGAGCCAACCTACAAAGTGCAAAGGCCACAACTAAGAGTTCAATCGTCCTTCTAATGTTTCCCTTTCGCAGTTGCTCGTTATATATGGTAATTTAATCGGCCAGACCTTTTGGGGAGGTGGGGAGGGTTGGATATATGCAATTTTACCTGTAAACTTCAAAAAGATTGTTCTTGTTAAAATACTAGATATCTACTGTTGGTTGCCTAGGATAATATAACAAAAGAGGTAGATGACAATTAAGCTAGGCACTTAAACATATTGAAAAGTTTGCGCGACTGCAAGATTTTCAGTTCAAACAAAAAGTGGATATAGTGAAGAATCTAATGCATGGGACTGAATTGTTGGACGACAGACAAACCTCATATAACTTCTGTCTTCTCCCTCTTGATTCAATTGGAAATTGTCTCAGTATTACAAATAATCTACACAGTATATAAGACATAAGAAATGGCACACATAAAAAACAATCAAATATATAATGTTGTAACGAACTTGCACGAGTACAGAAATCATACCTTCCTCCATAGACCAAGAAACCCAATGCAGTGACAAATGAGATAACTAACAATGTTAACAAGTTAATAAGTATAACGATTTTGAACTTTAAAGAACACATGGTCACAAAACCAAATAGTCCATTTTTCATGACTTAGAAAAACCAAACCTGCAATGAAAATCCTCCCGAGAAATTCAACTATGCCATTGTCATCTAGCCAGATGAAAATCCAGATGCAAACCTGAAGCATATATTTGTCAGTTATCATGTTCTACGAATTTCATCCAAACCCCCTTGAAAAGAACCAATCTGTTTCAGGAAAAAATATAGCAAAACGATGACCCTAAACTGACTTCTGTTAAACTGTTGACATGAGAATGGTAATGGCTTTGGTACTAGCTACGACAACTATGTTACTTGGACTAAGCCGTATGTATCCCAAAAGGGCAAAGTGTCTAGGTATCATATTCGTTCATTTTATGAGAAGTTTCTACTTTTGGTCTAAAGTGAAGGGCCAAGTTTCCATATCTTGAAACTGCGGAATCAAGTGTCTATCATAGGTAAGTGAGGCAAAATAAAGAGTGGGAAAAACATAATATGACAATATGAATAGGAGTAATCAAATGAACCCAAGAATAGGGAGGAAACGTATTATATGCATCAAATATTAGATGCAACAGACTTAAATGAAGTAAATTCCTTTATTTATCAATGCATAAAAGAGCCTCAGCTTGTCAGCAGGTAGACCTCTAGCAAACTAAGTTAGTTGTGTTGTTTCAACTATTTATTTGAGTAATTGAAAATAAGCACAGTAAAAATCAAAGGACTGAAACACTGAACCTGATGATGGATTTCTAACCAAAATAGGACAAGGAGTGTGTATGTCGAGAAGAAAAGCCAATATGACTGAGGTTAGAACCTGTAACAATGCAAGTATGCACCGTATCAGTATATATGTTTCCAG